>CM034314.1:59903796-61103796 GCA_019925795.1 Dendrobium chrysotoxum
CCCCTAACACTAGCCAAACTTATAACAATAATGAAAGTTGGATTTACTAAATGTTGGAAAGAAAAAAAAATAAAAATATTAAACCAGCGGATGGCCTCTCTTCTAGGGCTACTACTCGAACTTCCAATTCCTCCATTGTTAATGGTTAAAGCCATCATTTGGAATATCAGGGAGTGGGAATCTTCCGTCTTTGGAGCGGGCTAAAAATTTATGCAGGATTCATCACATTAATATGTTGGTTTTACTAGAACTTTTAATTTCTGATTCCAAGTTAGGTAGTACCCGTATTAATTTGGGTTTTGATTGTTCTTTTAGCAATTGTTCTAATAAGATTTGGATTTTTTGGAGAAAACGGGTTCACTTAAACATCTTGCATGATCACCCTCAACTGATTCATACTAGTATTAATTATCTTCAATTTTCTTGTTATGCTTCTTTCATTATGCATCTTGTTCTATGATTACTAAAAGGTTACTTTGGTCTTAAATCACTGATTTTGCTAACATTATTTTGGATCCTTGGTTGATTGTGGTGTGATTTTTAATACTATCACTAATCCTTCTGAGAGGGTTGGTGGAAATCATCCCAATTACCATACTATGGAGGACTTTAATGAAATGATTTTAAATTCCAACTTGCATGATATTGGTTTTTCTAGCCATGCTTTTACCTGGAACCAAGCTATGATGTGGTAACGGTTGGATCGTATCCTCTTTAACAATAAATGGATTGCTAATTATCCCTCTTACTCACATTGAGCATTTATCTAGACTTTATCTGATCATTCTCCTTTACTTTTAAATATTTCCATGCAACAGAATAATGCTCCTTCTACTTTTAGATTTCAAAACATGTGGTTGCTTCATGATCTTTTCTAATAATGTTGAATGCAATTGGAAGTCTCCACTTTTTCCTTCTGATAATATTGTTGGCATGAAGAGACTTGGCTTAAGCTCAAAGGCTTAAAAAGAATTTGATGGTGGTGGAATAAAACTGTCTTCAAAAAACCTTTTTTCTAATATTATCATGCTGAAAACCAAGTTTCCTTGGCTGACAGTACATATATGATGGATCATTCTTTACATAATCTTGCTTTACTGAATGGGGAAAAAGAGGCTTATATAAACTCCAAATGTAAGAAGAAGCTTTTTGGCGTCAAAAAGCTACTTCTAAATTATTATTGAGGTGATAGGAATACGAAGTTTTTTCATAATATTGCTAATCATAAGAAGTCCGCTAGCTTTATTCACAAAATCATTACCCCTGATGGATCTCATATTAAATCTCCTAATTTAATTCATGATTATGGTATCCATTATTTTAGGAATGCGTTTAATAAGGCTTTTAAACCCGGATTCTAATCTGGATTTCTCTTGCATCCCTTCTATTGTTTCTGAAGATGATAATACTATGCTTACTAAAATTCCTTCTATTGAGGAAATTTGGATGACCATCAAGGATATGAAAACTGACTCTGTGGCTGGTCCCATTGGTTTTACGACCAAATTTTTTTAAAAAACTTGGCATATTATTAAAGATGATTTGACTAGTGTTGTTGTTGATTTTTTCAAGGGTAATCCTTACCCTAATTTTTTTACTTCTACCTCTATTGTGCTTATACCCAAAAGTAACAACACTAATTATTGGAACGAATTTAGACCCATTAGCCTTTGCTCTTTCTTCAACAAGCTCAATGCCAAGCTTATTATGAATAGACTTACTAATATTCTTCCTATTCTGATCTCTCCTGAATAAACTAGCTTTGTTAAAGAGCGGTCTATTTTTGATAATGTTCTTTTAGCCCAAGAATTAGTTCATGATTTGGAAGCTAAGATTTATGGTGGTAATGCTATATTTAAAATTGATATTTCTAAAGCTTATGACAACCTAAATTGGGATTTTCTCTACTCTATGCTTAATGCTTTTGGTTTCAATAATGGCTTTATCAATATCATAAAAAATAGTATTGAAAATTGTTTTTTCTCTATCATTATTAATGGTAAGTGTCATGTCTTCTTTAAGTCCTCTCATGGACTTAGACAAGGTGAACCTTTATCTCCGGGCTTGTTCATTTTGGCTGTGGAATTTCTTTCGAGAGGCCTTAATAAACTATTTAGAAATGTTCCTAATCGTCAGTATCGAACTTTGGGTGGTTTACCTATTACGCATCTCAGTTTTGCTGATGATTTCATTATTTTTACTAACGGTTCTAAAAAAAATACTTACTATCCTTTTTAAGTTTCTTGTTCTTTTTCAAAATGCTAGCAGTTTATTATTTAATCCTCTGAAAAGTTTCTTTATTACTGCGAAGTCTATTTCTGTCCAAAGGATCAATGTTATTCAGAACAACTTTGGTTTTACCCATAAACAATTACCTCTTAAGTTTCTTGGCACTCCTCTTTTTAAAGGGAGGAAAAGATCGCACTTATTTGGAGATATTTTTACTACTATTCAATCTAAACTCTCTTCTTGGGCCTTTAATTATCTCTCTTTTGGGGTAGATTAGTGTTGATCAAGAGTGTGTTGTGTTCTATACCTGTCTTTTTATTTCACACTTTATATCCCACTATGAACTCTTGCAATAGGCTTGAGAGGATTTTCAATAAGTTTTTTTGGGGTTTTAAAGATGGCAAATCTGCTATTTGTTGGTCGTCTTGGGTGAAGTGTTCTGGTACCCAAGATGAAGGTAAACTTGGATTCAAAAATTTAAGTGATATGGCTCGTGTGGTTTTTCTATTAAACTTTGGTTTAAACTTTGCTCCAATAGTAGTCTTTGGGCTAAATTTATGACTGCTAAATACTGTGGTGAACATCATCCCCTTTTAATCTCTTTTAAGAAAGGTGATTCTTTTGTTTGGAAGAGGTTGTCTTCCATTAAATGGGTTGCTGAGAATTTCATTCAATGGGGTTTAGGGAGAGGGGATATTTATTTTTGGCAGGATAATTGGTTGGGTCCCTACTCTATTGATAATTTGCTTAACACTCATACTACCAATGCTTGTAAAGTCTCTATATTTTTTTGGGATGGTAAATGGAATATGGATTATCTTTCTTAAATGGTGCCTGATTTTGTTATTAATCTTATTGTTAAGATTCCTATTCAAATTGACCAGAAAGATTGTATTTTGTTCAACAAGTCTAATGATGGTGGTTTTAAGTTCAAAGAGTTTGGCATTGTATTAGGGAATCGTTCGATAAATCTCAAACTTTTTCTGCTATTTGGAACAAAGGTATTCCTCTCTCTTATTTTATTCTTTCTTGGAGAATATTGCACAATTATATTCCTGTTGATAGTAATTTAACCAAAAGAGGTTTAACTATTGTTTCTAAATGTCAATGTTGTTTCATTTAGAAAATTTAAATCATGTGTTTACTAATGGCCCCATTGCTATGAAAGTGTGGTTGTTCTTTGACAAGTTTTGTAAAGATCAAGTTTGTAAGGAGTATTATAACATCAACAATATTTTACGTGATTGGCTTGTTTCCTCTAAAGGTAGCATTCACAATATTATTCCTGTTATTATTTATTGGTACCTTTGGAAGAGTAGAAACGAATCCAAACATGATAACACTGGCATGAATGTGTTGGACATTATTACTAAGGTTAACAACAAAATTAAACAACTTTATGTGGCCAACATGATTAATGGGAGTAACTTTAAGGTTATTGTATATTGCTGAGTTATTTGATATCAAACTTGCCTCTTTAAGTTCTTTTCGTAAAGATACGATTGTTAATGGTTGAAACCTCCGGTTGGGGTTCACAAACTTAATACTGATGGGTCTTTTAAAATGGTTAATGCTGGCTGTGGTGGGCTTATTCGTGATCATGAAGGTAACATCATTATTGCGTTTGCTGGTCCATCTCCTATAAAAAATGCTATTATGGCCGAACTTCATGCTTTGAATTATGGTATTCAGATGTGCATTTCTTTGGGAATTTTGAATGTTTGGATTGAGGTTGATGCCAACCTCGTGATCCATTATATCAAAAATACCACTAATGTTAATCCCTCTTATTTTTACATTATCAGGGAAATTAGACAGAGCCTATCCCGCATTAACTTTACCATATCTCATGTTTATAGGGAGGGGAACTCTGCTGCTGATTGTTTGGCGAATATGTGTTACAATTTTAAGGAATTTGTGGATTTTGTTGGTAGTTCGATTAATACTTCGATTGATGCCAAGCTCGTGGAGTTGGTTAGGCTGGACCGTATGGGGATTCCCTATATCAGGAATCAATAATGTTCGTTTTGTTGGCTCTCGTGATGTTTTCTGGCTTGGCTCCTGTGGCTTCTTATTGTCTCTGGTCACTGTTATTTCTGTGTTGGGTTGTCTAGAGCTTTCACTCTTTCGTGGTATTGGGGTTTGAGGTTCCTTTTTTATGATTCTTTTATTTGCTCCTTAAGCTGTTTGTTCATGGTTAGGTGGTTTCTGTGCAAGGCCTTCCCGGATGTTTTTTAGTGTTAGCTAGAAGCAGTTTAAGCAGGTGGAGTTTGGTTTACGTCGGTTCTTCATTTATGGTTATCCTGGAGCCATTATTCTGAGTTATATTTCTCTGTTAGGTGACTTGTTAGTTCATCTGTTTCATTATTTTTTTCCTGGTATGGGTGTTTATTTCTACGTGATCATGGGTAAGGGTAAGTTCTGCTTTGTTGTTATCAATCATAAAGACCTCCGTGGGTGCATGTTCCTTGGGGAAGATATCTTACTTTTTACTATTGAGGATTCCTTAAGTTTCTATAAGTACTTTGGGATCAATATTATGATTACTAAAGAGGTTGGATTAAGTAACTTTAAATGGGTTAGAGGTCTACACGCTCTTCCATTTGCTATTTCTATTTGTCGATTATTACCTTGCTTCCTTTTCTGCATATTACAATTGTCCTTGCAGGCCTCTTGTGCAGGTTTTTGGAGAGTCTCTCTCATTTTGTGCAGGGCCATTTGTTGTTCGAGAAGATTGCGCTGAATGGTACAATTGTTATCTTCTCTTTTTGGGTTACTTATTTTGGTTTTCGTAGAATGTTATTAGGGGATCATGTACTTGATAGTAGCAAGGACCGCTGGCTCTTAAGTTTTTTCTGTTTATTCCATGTAGCTCTTTTGAGCATTAGTGAGCTGGTGGTCCTTTTAAGGACCCTGTAACCTTTTTTTGATATTAACACGAAGGCCCGACAGAGGGTTACCCCCCCCCCCCCCCCCAAAAAAAAAAAAAAAAAAAGATTTGCTTATTAGCTTTATAGATGAAAGAGATTTAAACATAAGCAATCTAATCTTAAAGTTCTTAACTAATATTTCACTAAATAATAAATATTTTCTAGAATACATATAAGGTGAATACTAAAATAACAACAAAAAAAACTTTAGAGAATGAAAAACAAATGCATGAACTTTTTGAGTTGTTCGGTTCAATAACTTGATCTAGCAAAATGTATAGATCGCTTGGAATGAAGATCAAAGTTTATCCTCTCAAAATTTAGCATGTAAGAAAGGAAAGAGTAATCAAGAAAATTATGGAGTTTCTATCTTTTGAACAACCCTCACAAGAAGAAAAAGAGGGAAAGATTACCGGCGGATTATCCACCGGTAATACTTCGTCGGGTTTTATTAACCCGGCGGTAAATCCGCCGGATATTACCGGCGGAATATGCATCGGTATATTGAAAACTCCGGCGCATTTCCGGCGGTAAAGCCGTCGAAAATTTACCAACGATCTTTCCGCCGGAAAGGCCGCCGTAAGATTATCGGCGGACTAATCCGCCGGAACCACCGTCGTTGCTTCCAGCGTAAATATTTTCGCCAGAATTCCACCGGTATTTCATTGTTTTCCTGTAGTGTTAAGGGGAAAAGGTAAAGCCAATTTTAAATAAAACTTATAATCTAATATAAATTTATTAACTAATAATATATTATTTGATAAAGAATTCATTTACATTAAATAAATATAAGCTTTAAATGGCTAAAAAATGGCTAGTCACATGGAAAAGTAAAAAAATCTTCATTTACATCCAAAATAAGGCAAAAATGACTACCCAACTTATAATATTAAAATCTAGTAATGTTTGGAAAATTATTACAATTAAATTTAGCTTTGACGTGGTTCATGTAACCTGTCATATTATATCTACAGATTATAAGAAATTTATTAAAATGAATTGTAATTATTATTCCAGTAATATAATATTATTTATAGTAAAATAAATTTTTTTGCATATTTTAATTTATTTAGAGATATATTAAATATACATATAATAATATGTAATTTAGATAATATTTGTATATCAGTAAATTTTTATGAAAAAAACACAATTCAAAATGAATACATAATAAATTTTTAACAATGTAAACTTATTACTTTTAATTACCCTAATTAAGTTTCTTTTCATATTTAATAAATTTTATGTAATCTATGAAGCATATAAAAATTATTTAATAGAGGAATCTTATATATTTCTAAACTAAGCATATTATTCTTAATTAATAATATGTAAATCACTTTAATAGATATTTGGACTGTGAGCAAATTAAACCATGCAAGTACATATCTATGGACCTCTAAGATACTTCTAAGTTAATATAAAAACCTTCAAGCTATTCATCTTAGTCCATTTTGAGTTCTTCTAGCTCAAATTTTGACTGAACTTGAGTTATGTAATGTACATCCCACATAAGCAATTATCATGCACATTCATCAAACCATTACACCTCAAATACTTAGCACACAAATTAGAACATCCAATCTTATGTTTGTTATCATTAAAATCACTAGAATAGGTCATAAGGAAGATAATGTCAATAATCTCTTCCTTTTTATGATGACAAAAATATGTTAGACATAGTTATAACAATGGTGTAAATTAGCCTTTATTATAAATTTTGAGCATTAAAATAAATAAATATATAATAATTAAGAAATATTTTAAAATACATGTATAATAATTCAAAAAAATATTTCTTAATGTAATTAGTACTTAAAATAATTTTTCCCCTAAATATATGCATGTGACAAGAAATTATAACCAACGTATAATTATTCTCTCCCTTGGACAACATCAAAACTAATAATAATAATAATAAATAATAAGTTTAAATAATAAGGTCTAACATCCCGAGCATACATCTTAACTTACAAAATCTCTCTTTAGGTAATGGTTTGTAAAAATATCTTATATTAATGAACATGTGTTTACAAAATCAATATCCACATCACCTTTATTAATATGATCTCTAATAAAATGACGTCTAATCTCCATGTGCTTAGTTCATGAGTGTTGTATAGGATTTTTTGTTAAACTAATAGCTCTAAGGTTATAACATTTATTAATAATGTGTTTAAGCTAAATTCCAAGAACTTCTAATTATTTCTTTTATCGTAGAACTTGATCAACATAATTACCTATAATTATGTACTCAACTTCAGCAGTGGATAAAGTTAAAAATTTTTTTTTTCTTGAAGACTAAGAAATAAGTGATGATCAGAAGAATTGATAGGTGCCAGATGTAGTTTTTCCATCAACTTTGGAACCAATATAGTTTACATTAGAATATGTAGCTAAATCACAAGATATCAAATTTTTGGGATACCATAAGCCTTACCTAGGAGTTCATATCAAGTATCAAAATATTCATTCAAATGTTATTAAGTGTAATTCCTTAGGATTGGCTTGAAATATAGCACACAAACAAATAACAAATATAATATCAGACCTGCTAGCAATAAGATACAAAAGTGAACCTATCATACTCCTATAAAGCTTTGATCTTTTAGTTTTTCTAATTCATCTAAATCAAGTCTAGTTGATGGGCTTGTAGAAGTTGTACTCAATTTGAATCTCTTCAAATCAAATTATTCTAATAATTCATTTTTATATTTAGTTTGACATATACATGTGTCAGACTCTAGTTTTTTTTATAGACCCATTTGTCAGACTCTAGTTGTTTTACCTAGAGTCCTAAAAAAAGGTGAGCTCTCCATCATAATTATTTCAAATTATTTTGATATTAATAAAGAGAACTCATGGCATTAATATTTATTTATACTTCCAAGTAATATATCAACACTAATATATATAATAATCAAATCATCTCCAATATTTTTGATAAAAAGAGTGGTATCTACCTTACCATGTCTAAAATCAGGCTAAATTAAAAAGTTACTCAACCAAACATTCCAAGCACATAGAGTATATTTTAAACTATATAGTGCTTTCTTCAATTTATACACATGATTAGGGAAATCAAGGCTCTCAAAATCTAGTGGTTGTTCTATAAATACATCTTGATCAATATACCCATTCAAAAGTGCACTTTTGACATCCATTTCAAAAAGTTTAAAGCCTTAAAATAAGAAAAGATAGAGAGCAATCTAATATCCTCTAGTCTTATTATAGGCGCAAAAGATTCTTTAAAGTATATTTCATTTATTTGTGTGTACCCATATGCAGTTAACCTAGCTTTATATCTAATAATGCTTCCTAAGTCATCTAGATTATTTTTATAGATCCATTTAGTTCCAATTAGATTTTGATCATGAGATCTTGAACTAGCTCTTAAATATCATTTCTTATAAATTGATTAAGTTCCTCTTCATTATCACTATCCAAAAATTATCGTGTAAAGCTTCATCTATATTTTTAGGTTTTAATTTTTGATATAGATGAAGAATGTCTTACCTTATTCATAAGGTTTCTCCAAGTCTTAACACCTTAACAGGATCACTAATTATTAATTTTTTTGAGTGATTTCTAATATATCTCCATTCTTAGGTAATGAATTATCCTCCTTTTCTTTCAAATTTATTTTCTTTATATTCTCAATATCATCATCATTCAAGTCATTTATTATTAAATCTATAGAATTTTCATCAATAATGACATGAACAAATTCTTCAACAATTAATTTTCTTTTATTAAAAACTCTAAAAGATTTTTCAAAAATTGAATATCCTAAGAATATACCAACATCAGACATACTAACAAATTTACCAAATGATCCATGTTATTATTTAAAATAAAACACTTACATCCAAAAACATGTAAATGACTAATCTTAGGTCTCTTTCCAAAAAAATATTTCTTAAGGAGTACTTTTAGGAATAGGTCTTAAATAAATTCTATTTGTAACATAACATGCAGTATTTATTACTTCTACCCAAGGTTACTTTGGAAGTATATATTCATTTGACATTGATCTTGCTAATTCTACCAAATTATAATTCTTTTTTTCAACTACTCCATTTTGTTAAGGAGTCCTAGAGATTGAAAATTTATGTCTATGTTTATTTTCATTACAATAAATTTTAAATGATTTATTTTTAAATTCTACATTAGTTTTATAACTTATTAGTGATTTTTTGGATGTTTAAAAACTACTGGTATAAACCACATTAGAAATTGATTACAGCCGTAAATTTTTGGCAGTAATTTTTTTGGAAGTTTTATAGTGGCTACGGCAGCCAAAAATTACTAGTCCCAAAACTTTAGGAAAACTACAGGAAGATTTCGAAGCAAATGCCGCTGGCAAACCGTAGGTCATTACCAGCGATTGTACTGATAGTAAGGTGATTCTAGCAGCCAAACTATCAAATAGCCATCGATTATTACCGACAGCACAATTAAATAATCAACAGAGAATTATCTTCATCTGGTATCAAAGTTTTTGGTGGCTTAACCACCGGTTAGCTGTCGAAAACCTGTAGCAATTATAAAAAAAATTGATAGCCCCCCTCTATATGAAGAAATTTCTATAATTACCTACAAGCAGTTCAAAACTCAGAATAAATACTTTTAACCATACACTCAGGAAGCTCAAAATATAATATATGAAATACACTAGCATCCATAATAAGAAGATACTCTCACAGTTCAAAACATATAATATATAAAGTTCAAAATAAGTAACAACCATAAAACATAAAATAATGTTTAAAATATAAAATAAGTTCTTTCACATCCATGTGTTCAAAATACACCAACTAGTTCTTCAAAAAATAACAGCAACTAATCATCATTCGTGTCCACACTGCCTAGTGATTCAAGTATAGGCTCTTGCTCATTTTTCTTTTGATTTTCAGCTCGATATGATCTCAGCTCTGCCTGCATCTCAGCTCGAATCTTTTCTTCCACTGGTGCTACTCAAACCTTTTCACGTATATGCTCATTTCATATCCCATCTATATAGGTAAAGACACTTATCCGCCTAAGCATCCTCATCTCTGTAACACTTAGTATTATGCTTCTCTTTTAATGGCCAACATTCGGCACCATAAAGCATTGTAGGTCTCACCACCATCTTGTAGAATTTTCCCTAATGTTTGACGGGGACTTTTCTATCACACAATAAGCTCGTTGCATTCCTCCACTTCAACCATCCAACTTGAATTCTGCTGATAATATCCTCATCTATTTCACTATCACTTTGAACAATATATCCAAGATATTTAAAACATGCACTCTTATTATTCACTTGATTGTCCAAAGTCATAATCACCTCACTAGATATATTACTGCTAAAATTACACTCTAGGTATTTAGTTTTAGATCTACTAAAGCCAAACATTTAGACTCTAAGGTTGACCTCCATAATTTAAGTTTACCTTTAGCTCCCTCTCTAGTCTTATCAATAAGAAGAATATCATCAGCAAAAAACATACACCAAGGTACATCCTCTTATAAATGTCTACTGAGAATATCCATGAGTAAAGAAAAAATATATGGGCTTAAGACTAAGGAGATGCATGGAGACTAAAAAGCATACATAGTTTGAGCATAAAGATTAAAAAAAACTAAGGAGATGCATGGTCATCACCTTCAGGTAAGGAAGCTGGGCAGAAATTGGCTATATCAAGTAGTCGGCAGCTAAGTTGGGTCTGGCGAGGGTGGAAGGTTGCGGCTTCTCTAGATGAACCGAACGAGTAGGCGACTGACAGCATATTTTGGTGAGCTCGGGTGTTTTCTAGACTAAATGAGCCAGGCGATGAAATGAGGATGAAGAGTGGGGTGTTCATTTTTAGGGCCCTTTTCAGCTGCATTTCTCACGGTTTAAACCGCTGAAAATTTTTCAATTAAAAATGATGGCTAAATTATCGATAAATATTGACATGAAAATATAAAACTGGCAAAAATTTTGATGGTCAATTAACCGCCAGAATTATTGGTGGTTTGTTCTTAATTATTGGCAATCTAAACGCCAGTTAATACCGACGGTCAAATCACCAATTTAACTGTAGGTATTTCTAGTGGCCAAATGTCCGTCGAAAGTTTTGCCAGTATTCACTGAATTTCTTGTAGTGCACCGTGATCTTTTTGGATTTTATGAATAAAATTATCTTATTTTTTAATATACTTAGTAAATATTCTAAAATAATTAAATGTAATATTTTTATTTACTAAGAATAATACCCAAGTGTATCTTGAATACTCATTAACAAAAATAAATCCATAATTCTTACCACATAAACTAATTATGTTAATTGGTTCAAATAAATCCATGTAAAATAATTTTAAAGGTCTACTAGTAGAGACTATATTTTTACTCGTAAATAAACTTTTAATATGTTTACAATGAATGCATACATCTTATATAGAATCAAATAAAAATTTATTTTTTGGTAAACCAACGATTAAATCAAATTTATAATTTTTTTAATGTGTGGATATTGGCACGAAATAGCCTTCTATACCATAACCAAGCATTATCATTTGTAGATTTCATGCAAATTAAATTCCAATTAATATCATTTGTATTCTCTAAATACATTAATGTCTATTTTCAATAAGAAAAATAATTTTATGTCTATTTTCAATAAGAAAAATAATTTTATTATTTTAAATAATGCAATATGAAACATAAAAAGAAACATTTAAATATTTATCACACAATTGACTAATTAATATTAAGTTATGCTTTAAACCTAAAATAAATAAAACTTTTTTTTGAAGTAATAGAGTTCTTATAAATGGATCCAATGCCAATAATCATTCCCTTTTCATTATCTCCATATGTGATGTATCCTTTATCACTTGGTTCTAATATAGTGAATTTTACTTTATCACCCATCATATGTCTTGGACACAATGGAGAAAAAGGATTCATGTAGCTGACCCCACGTAGTGGGATAAAGGCTTGATGTTGTTGTTGTTGTTGTTGTTGTACCCATCATATGTCTTGAACATCCACTGCCCAAGTACCACAAGTCTTCATTGATCTTACCTTGAATGCATTCTTACAAAATAAAATCAAGTGTTAACTTTTGGAACCCAAATATTTTTGGTCCATATTTTAAATGAGTAGTATGATATTTATCATGTATGGTATATGAAGCACTTTTATTTTTTTGTACTCATACAAAAGACGAGTGTTTAGTATTTTGTGATCTACGAGCATAGCAATCAAATGAGATATGTCCTTTACTGCCATAATAATTACATCAAATATTAGTGTTTGTATATGACTTAGCATGATGCCTATGTAATGTATAAGAACTTTTATTTTATGTTGAATATGGTGGAACTCTATAATGAACTTGTGATTTCATGAATAAAACTAATCTTACTTTTTATAGAATATTTTCTCTTCCATGTTTACAAACTAGTAAAGAACAATATAATAAAGAACTATTTTATTTTTTAAATCATTACATTCATTTTTTAAGTCATTGAAATGCATATCTAAATTTTTGTGCTCTTTTTCTAAAACATTATATTTTCTCTTTAAATTTTTATGTTCATCAGCTAATCCATTAAATGCATCATCTAATTCTTCATAAGATATATCATTACATACCTCTTAAGAATCATAATCAAATTCTTCTCTTGCCATAAGATAAATGTTCACCACTTTATCCTGTGAGCTTGATTCATCTAAGTTTGGGTTGACCCATAGAGCCTACTTCATCTTGAAATACTTCTTTTCTTTCTTGTCACTCTTTCTCTCCACATCCGTCTCTTTTTTCTTTTACTTAATAAGATTTACACAAATCTCCTCTTACATGTCAGGGCTTCTTGCAATGATAGCAAATAATCCCTTCTCCCACAAGAAAATTTCTTAGTTTAAAATTTATAACTTTTAGATTTCTTATACCTTTGATTTTTTTTTCATTAGTAAGCTTCTAAATTTTCTTGATAATATGGCCACCTCATCCCTATCTTCATTAGAGCTTGAGGAACTAGGTTCATCATTATCATCACCCTGTAAGGTAATAATTTTATCTTTATCTTTCTTAGAGGAGCTTTCCAACTTATCCCTTTGAGCTACAATAGGATCATATGCTATCAAAGAACCCAAAAGCTGATATACTATATAAGGAGATAAATCTTTAACCTCATTAATTATAATTACTTTAGCATCTCATTCTTTAGATAGTAATGTGTTAATTATTTTCATAAATCTAGTATATATATCATAAACAGATTTAGTAGGAGACATATGAAATAATTTATATTCATGAATAAGTCTTTTTTATGTAAGCATCTCTAATCTCACTAGTACCTTCATAAGTAATAATTAATTTATCTCAATTTTTTTGTTGAATTTAACATAGAAGTTTTCTTGTAATCATCTGGAAGAAGTAGACAATGCAAAGTATTATATGCACTAGATTTTAACTCATCTAACTCTCCCTCCAATGCAATCCATTCATTAGAAGATTTTCTAATTTTAATTCCTTTAATTTTATTAGTAGGTGTATTTTATTAGTTTGTAAACATATGCCACTTATGAGAGTCTTATCATCTTAAGAAAGTACTAATTTTATTTTTCCAATAATCAAAAGGGACAAAAGTACTAATTTTATTTTTCCAATAATCAAAAGGGACATTATCTAATTGGCCTTCAGGAAGTAAACCCTTAGGAAAATTTTGTACCATAATTTATGAGTGGATCTACCCTAGGATGTTATTCCAAAATAGAAGAGTCAGGTTCTAATACCAATTATTGGATGATTACGGCACCCCAAGATAGTGAGGGAGAGGGGGGGGGGGGGGGGGGGGAGGGAGGGGGGAGGGGGAGGATTGGGTTTTAATATTTTTTTATAAAAAGAAAATAATTCAAAATTATTTTGATGCTATTTAGTAAGTAAATAAATAAACATAAAAATTTCTATGTAAGTGATAAAGAAAAATATACGTGAAGAAAATAACAGGCATAAGATTTTTATGTGGTTCTGCCCAGATTCCTACCTGACATACGTCCATGCTAGTCAACTCTCGAGCTAAAATCTACTAATCCTAAGTTTATCTTACAGATTTTACTTTTTAAAACCAAATAAGTTATTTATAACCTAAGTACTCTCCTACACAGGCGAGTATAATACTATATAATTATAATTTAAACTTTATAATGCCAAATGGCTTAGATTTGGAAACAAAATATAATTTGATGTAAATAATACAATCTCAAATTATCTTGCAATAAGATGAACAAAATATTTAAGGTGATCTTATAATTTAATTTTAATCATCTAACTACTTACACAACTAGAATATAAAAGTTGCTCACTATAACATAGATTTATATCTTGATATAAGTATGAATTATACTTTAAATAAAAATATTTTTCTTACTAATTTAATTTTTTTTTTTTTTTGGGGAAAACCCCTCGGTGGGGGCCTATGTGTTAATTAAGTAAAAATTACAAGGTCCTTAATAGGCCCTCAAGCTCACTACTGCTCAAGAAAGCTACAAAAAGAATCAAAAAGAAGAAAAACCTAGGAGCTCGAGGACCCTGCTAAAGAAACAATACAAAAAAACCTAGGGACATTCTACGGTGCACAAGATCAAGCACCCAAAAAGAGAGAGCAGTCCAAAACGGAATGATCCAAACCTGCATCTCATCCAAAATCAAATCTTTGCAGTTGCACATAGACCTGGCAAACTCCAGAGTGACCTTCCAGACCAAAAAAATTGGGGAACTGATCTTCCAATCCAAAAGATAAACATAAAAATAATTACCAGGCATATAAGGACCCTTCAAAAAAAGGGAGCATAACCTACAAAAAGGAGGATAACAGCATAATAGAAAAGAAAAAAAAAGGGGAACTGGCAAGGCCAGCCAAGCACGGTAGGGAAAAAAAGACATGAAGGACGATTAGTAAAAGCCAACAATAACTAGGACTAAGATAAAAAAGAAATCAGTGAAAAGAAAAGTAACAGGGACCAGGAGGGATGCTGGAGTAAAGACCAACCCAAGCACCAAAGAAAAAGAGGTGCCACTCCAACAACCATTCCCCATCATACATAAACAGACACAGCCACCCAAGCCCCGAGTCCAGCACCAAAACTACCAAACCAAAATTCTCAAAGGTACAGCACAGAAAACTCCAGCAATACATGAACTCAACTAAATAAAGCCACACAACCAGAAACGCACCAGCATAAAATAGCAAATAAGCACCGATCAACATAAGATCCAAAATAGAGGGAAAAGATAATGAACTAAATACCCATAAACAACTAAGCACAATAGCTGCAATACAACAGCACAAGAAGAAATAGAGCAACCAACCACACAGCTAAAACACCAACAACTAAAATTAATGAACCAAATAGGGGAAACCAATTTTATCCAAATGTAATAACCCACGAAGAGGAGCAGGGAAAGCAGAACCAATGTCAGTGAAGCAGTTCAGCCGACAGCCCCACCGAGCTAGCCAAGCCGCACACTCATTAGCATACTTACAAATGGGGCTAAACGAATAATTAAGGGATACCAGCAGAGAATTAATCTCTCTAATCTTATAGTAAAGAGCAGAACAACACACCGAATCCCCCTCCATTAAAATAGAATTAAAGTTAAAACCAGAATTAGCCTCAATTAGTAAATTATCAAGATCAAGAGAAACACACACCTGAATGCCATAAAGAATAGCAGAGGTGATAGCCATGAAATCATTACCCTGAATAATCGGACCAGCAAAAGCAAACAGAAGATGACCATTATTATCTCTAATAGTGCCACCACAGCCCCCAGCATTATCATAGCAACACCCATCCACATTTAACTTAATGAAATCCTTAGGAGGCTTAATCCAAAGGGTACAGGAAACATAAGGGTCATTATTCAAAGACAGGCCCAACTCTTTCCCAACAAAGAGATAATTTTTGAAATTCTTAAAGGACATTAGCTTCACAGAGTTGAGGGCACAAATTTTGTTTTTGACCCGCTGAATCACATTAAGATGGTTCATTTTGACATTGTTAAAAATAGAGTTGTTTCTTTCCAGCCAAATAAACCAAAGAATAATGCAAGGAATAACATTACAGATATGCCCTTTAGACTTAGTGAACCAAGCATTCAGTAAAGACTTGAGAGACAGTTTACTATTAAAATAGTTCAACCGAAAAATATCATCAAAATACACCCAAGTACGAACAGCCACAGGGCCAGAGACAAAAACGTGATGCATGCTCTCAATATGATAACAACATTGGCATTTGGAGGCCATTTTGAAACCTTTTTTAACTAGATTATCATCCGTAGCTAAATACTTATGTAAGGTTCTCCAAACAAAAATAGAGATAGTAGAAGGAATACTTTTATGCCAAATACAAGAAAAACTATTATCAACATTTTTTTTAGTACGACAAGCATGCCAAGCATCTTTCAAGTAGAAGTTGCCATCTTTAGAGAAATCACATAAGATAATGTCCTTAGAGCCATCAATAATAGGAAAATTAGAAACATGTTGGATGATGCGTTGGGGAATACTAATAGCTAATTTATCACAATCTCAAGAGTGATCCTTCCAAAAATCTTTGACCTTAACAGATGAAGTAGAAACCGTGTGTAAAATAGAGTTAACAGAATGCTTATCAAGCCATCGGTCTTGCCAAAAAAATAAATGACCATCACCAAGACCCCAAGAAATAGAAGGCTCCATATCCCATTTAATTTTACATAGCCGTTTCCACACTTTGGAATCACCTTGTTTAGCAACACACATAGAAGGATGGTGAAAAGAACAATACTTAGAGTTCATAAAGTTAGCCCAAAGGCTAATATTAGAGTGAAATTTAAACCAAAGTTTAAAGCTAAATGCCTTGCTAAGGTCAAAAAAATTCTTACAGCCAAGACCACCTTCCTCTAAAACACCACAACAATTGTCCCAAGCAGCCCAATAGATTTTAGAAGAAGAGGTAGTGCCTTTCCAGAAGAACTTATTAATCAGTTTATGAAGTTTATCACAAACACCATGCATAGGAAACATAGTTTGAAAACTATAAATCGGAAGGGCAAGAAGAACACTTTTAATAAGAGTAATCCTACCACCAAAAGTAAGAAAATTAGAATCCCGCAAGTAAAGTTTATTTTGCACCGAAGCAATGAGATCATCAAATAAGTAAGCTTTCCTTCTCCCAATAAAAAGAGGAACCCCAAGATATTTGATAGGTAAAGAAGCTTGAGTAAAACCACTGAGATTAATAATAGCAGAAATACGATCATTAGGGACTCTCTTGGAGGTAATAACACAACTTTTGTTTTTGTTGAAAGTAATGCCACTAACCTTCTCAAACCTGATCAAAAGATCCATGATTATTTGAATTTTACTCCTAGAAGCATTAGAAAACACAATAAAATCATCGGCAAAACATAAATGCGATATAGGAAAACCACCAGAAGTCTTAAAATAAAGATTGGGATTACTCGCAAACAAATTAGACAGGCCTCTAGACAGGAATTCGGCAGCTATAATGAAAAGGGAAGGAGAAATAGGATCTCCTTGCCTAAGACCATGAGAAATTTTGAAAAAACCATTATTAGAATCATTAATAATAACAGACATATGGACATTTTCGATACAATTCTTGATGAGATTAATAACAGTAGAATCAAATCCAAAAAGCTCAAGGATATGCTATAAGAAGTTCCAATTCAGATTATCATATGCTTTAGCCATATCAAGCTTTAAAATTAAGTTGCCACCTCTCACCTTTATGTTTAAATCTTGACAAAGCTCTTGAGCAAGTAAAATGTTGTCCGTAATAACCCTACCTTTCACAAAACCCATCTGATTGGGAGAAATAATTTTAGGAAGAACACTAGCAATGCAATTAGAAAGGATTTTAGATAACAACTTGTTAAAAAAAGTGCACAGACTAATGGGTCTAAAATCATTCCAATTGTTAAGCTGAATATTCTTAGAGATAAGCACAATAGAAGTGGAAGTAAAAAATTTGGGTATAGGGTTACCCACAAAGAAAGCAGTCACAGCAGAAAAAATGTCATTATTAATAATAGACCAAGCTTTTTGAAAGAAAAGAACAGTAAAACCATCAGGCCCAGCAACAGAGTCACTATTCATTTCAAAAACCATCTCTTTAACCTCCTCAAAAGGAGTCCTAGTAAGGACAGCATTCTCATCAGAAGAAATGAGAGAAGGAATGAAGGAATGATCATCAATTAAAGCAGGTATAAAATTCTTATTGAAACACAAATTAAAATGATGAACAACAGAATTAGCAATTTCAACAGGATTATCAGTAATGGAACCATCCTCCCTAGTAATCTTATTAATATAATTTCTAGCCCTCTTTCTCTTAACCATCGCATGAAAATACTTAGTATTACTATCACCCTCAATCAAATACTTAGCAGTAGCCTTTTGTTTCCAAAAGGCCTCTTCTTGAGCTTGAAAAATAAAAAGCTCCTCTTTAGCCTTATTTAAAAGAGACAAATTACCATCAGAAAGATCCTCTTGATAAGAGGCCTCAAGGGAATAGACAAGCTTTTCAGAATTCTTAATATTAGAAAAAATATTTTTAAAAACATGGGAATTCCACCACTTAAGCATTTGTTTCAACCTTTTAAGTTTCAACCAAAGTCTACTCATACCAGTGATGGAGTTGTCAGGATGCAAAGGAGCTTGCCAATTATGCTTAACAAATCCCAAGAAAGAATCATTAAGAAGCCACATGTTTTGAAATCTAAAAGTAGAAATAAAAGAGGAATCTTTAAATTTACTAGTAATAAGTAAAGGAGAATGATCAGACAACGTTCTACTCAAGTGTTGAACATTAGAAACGATAGAGAATTAAGCCAAGCGTCATTAAACAACACCCGATCCAATCTTTGCCATAAATGCCCCCTATTCCAAGTGAACTTATCACCAATAAAACCAATATTAATCAAATTGCAGGTTAAAATCATATTATTGAAATCCTCCATAGCTCGAATAGAGGGAGAAGACCCACCCATCCGTTCAGCAGTATTAGTTATAGCATTGAAATCACCACCAACAAGCCAAGGAAAATTACCAATCACAGAAAAATTAATAAGTTGATCCCACAGAGGTTTTCTATTATAAAGAGATGAGGCAGCATAAACTAAAGAAAGGAAGCAGTTGAAATTAAAAGATTCAACATTACAATGCAAAACTTGAGTAAAGCAATCACCTCAATTTTAATTGGATCTTTCCAAAAAACCCAAATCTTATTAGCAACATTAGCAATAACATGATTAAAACCTAAAAATTGAGAAGTATCCAACAATCTAGAAGTGGAAATAAGAGGTTCAAGTAACACAAGAATGGAAATGTTGTACACACAACAAAGATTTTTAACCCGGATCCTAGAAGAAGAGCAACCAATGCCCCTCACATTCCACACTATAGCATTAAACATAAATAAATAACTAATGAGAAGTATTTGATCTGGTGTTTTTGGGAGGTTGGAGGGTTATGCTCTTAGGTTTTCTCCCTCTTTTACTACGCACCTTAATATAGCTCAGATCATTATCATCACTAGCAAAATTTTTAGCAGTAATATTAAGATCTTCAGTATCAGTAAACACATCACTACTATAATAAGAAGAGTTGAGAATCTTACTACCGCATGGGAGATTGATATGATCCTTAGTAAGAGGAACATGATCCTCCATAAACATACCATCATCCTCCAAAATGGCAACCTCCTTGCATTTATCATTATGCGGCCCATGCACACCAGTCAAAATTTCCCCTTCTTCTAGGTTTCTGTCATCTTCGCCAACAGGTAATTGAATAATAATATTAGGACCAATGTCAACTTCCTGTCCAATCAAAGATGTAGAAGCATTATGCTCAATCTCATTAAAAACCTTCTCAGCACACACATTTTGTAAATCGATCAAAGAATTAGGATTATTTTGAGCAGGAATATTAGGTAAATCTATTTTCCCATTATTATCATAACCGGCAGCAGTTTCCAAAATAGGAACCTGATCATAAATGCAAGGCGACACTTTATTAACAGCAACAACCAGAGCATTAGCCGTGACCGCCAGAGAGCTACCAGAGAGATCAGAAATGTCGGTCTGAAGAGGAACAAAATTAGACGAAGGAGGATCAATAATCCCGTTTGTAACAATCACAGGTTCTTTGCCTTTCCTAAGATGGGGATGTTTTTTGAAACAATCATTAGCAATATGACCATGCATCTTACAATAAGAACAAAATAAAGGAAGATTTTCAAATTCTACTTTTTTCATATAGCCTTTAATTTCCGACCCAATCCATATTTCATCAGGATGTTTTTTAGAAACATCAAGTTCAACTAAAACCCTGGCCACAGACGGACGCGAAACAGCCACCGTAGCCTGGTCAGTTTGAAGGGGACGGCCAAAGATAGAAGCCAAGCCAAAAAGAATTTGCTGGTTAAAAAAATGAAGCCGCAAATTAGGGAAGGAGATCCAGACCGGAGCAATAGGAGATTCCTCCCTAACATCAAAATCCGGAGTCCATTTCAACAACCTCATTTGACAAGCTTGAACATAATAAGATCTCCTAGAGAAAATACGGCTATAATCAAGATCATTCGATAGTTGAATGGCTATATGTCTTTGATCCAGCAAACCAACATGAAACGAACCAGTAAGCTTAAGACTAAGAAAAAATTTTCTAATAACATCTATATTAGGACGTCACAACATAAATTTACCCACCAGAGTGAAAGCAAAGGGAGCAGCTAATTGCTCAATAACAGAGTCCTCAAAAAACAGGGCCGGACAACCCTTAAAGGAAGAATGAACAAAACGTAGTTTAGATGATGAAGCAGACTGGCCAGCTAAAACATCTTTAAAGGATCGTGATTTCCCCTCCGAAAGAGAGGAAGAGGAAGGGATCGATGACGACGAAGTCGTCATCACCCAACCAAAAAAGCCAAGAAAGACAATCAAATGAAAAGTAGAGAGAAAATCAGTCGAAATCGAAAGAAAAATGCAAGAAAACAAGCCTGAGAGCCAAGCTCGGAGGAAGCCCTAAAATCGCCCAGAGAGGAACCAGAGCCCTAGCTGCAAAAGGGCCGCGTTTACTAATTTAAATATGAACTCCTTAAAACATAAAAAGGTGGTCATATTAAGTAAGAAAAAATGTGCATGTAATATTTTGAAAGGATGATTAGATTTGGATAGTAGATCATTGCTAAAAATACATTAATTACTTGCTAACTTTATAGATCAAAGAGATTTAAACATAGGTAATCTAATCTTCAAATTCTTAATTAATATTTCACAACATAATAAATAATTTCATGAAATATATAAGGTGAATACTAAAATAAAAACAAAGAAAACTTTGGAGAATGAAAAATAAACTCGTGAACATTTTTAATTGCACAGTTGAATCCGTTGAAGCTTTTGACCAATAACTTGATCTTACAAATGAATAGATCACTTAGAATGAAGATCAAATTTTTTTCTCTCAAGATTTAGCATGTAAGGAAAGAAGAATGAAGAAAATGATGAAATTTTTAACTTTTGAATAGCCCTCACATGAAGAGAAAGAGAGGTATTTAAAAAGAAAAAGTAAGTAAAGCCAATTTTAAATAAAACTAATAATTTAATATAATTTTATCAACTAATTAATAATATAATATTTAATAATAAATTTATTTATATTAAATAAATATAAGTTCTAAATGGCTAAAAAATGACTAGTCACATGAAAAAGTCAAAAAGATTTCATATATATACAAAATAAGGCTGAAATGACTATCAAGCTTATCAAATAAAAATCTCATAATGTTTAAAATTTTTTTATAAATTCAATGTAGCTCCAAAGTGAGTCATTTAACCTATCAATCTTTATCTATAGAATCTAAGGGACCTACTGAGATATATTAAATACATACAACAATATGATGTAATTTAGATAAAATTATTTGTATATCAGTAACTTTTTATGAAATTAACTCAACTAAGAATGAATACATAATAAAATTTTAACAATATAAGATAATTACTTTTAATTACCTTAATTAATTATATTATCATTTTTAATAAATTTTATGTAATCTATGAAGCATTTACAATTTATTTAATAAAGGAATCTTATATATTTTAAAATTAAGTTTATTATCCTTAAATAATAATATGTAAATCACTTTAATAGATATTTAGGTTGTGAGAAAATCAAACTATGCAAGTACATGTCTATGAACTTTTAAGATACTCCTAAGTTAATATGAAAACCTTCAAGCTATTCATCTTGGTTTATTTTGAATTCATCCAGCTCAAATTTTGATTGAACTTGGGTTATGCAATATACATCCCATATAAGTAATTATCATGTACATCCATCAAGCCATTACACCTGAAATACTTAGCACATAAATTAAAAGATCCAAGCATACGTTCATTTTTATAAAATTACTATAATAGGTCCTAAGGCAGATAATGCCAACAGATGTAACTTAATGAAGTAATCATGCAACATTTTTTTTGTGGGGATATACATGATAATTAAGGCAAACTCATACACACAACACATATGCAAGCTTTAAGACCTCTTGGTTGGTAACCGAAGCTCCCAACCAACAAATCAAGGTGAGCTACGTGCATGCCTTTAACAATGACAATTGACCCATAACTAAGCTTCCTTTTTAAAAGATAATTATCTTTAAATGATAAGTTGAGTTGCTTATCTTGACTCCTGACTTCACCAAATTTGTTGGTACATGATGGAATTAACAGCAAAGCTGAAGACTCAAGAATTAAAATAAAATTTGGGCTTTTCATTTGTACAAAAAATTGTTCGATATTTTAAAAAGATATAATTATAATATGCATAAAAGTTTTAAAAAATTATTTTTTTTCACAATAAATTTATAATCATTTCTATAAAATGTTGTAGTCATCCCTAACATATTCTTATTTCTCTGCTTCCAAACATTTCACATTGATGCATATAATTTCTTGCATCTAGAGAGCTTATTTAACAAGATCAATAATTTACTGCAATATATATATATATATATATATATATATATATATATATATATATATATATATATAAATATACACACACACACACACACTAAATTTTAAAATATTTATACTAGTTTCACATATATTTTTATTGTTCATGAATTATCTGAAACCAAACTCCAATTTAGCTTAAGATAGAGGTCAAATCCCTCTCTGACTAAAGCTTCATTTGGGACAACTTTTGAACACTGCTTTTCGTTGCTTTCAACAATTTTTTTAACTAGAAATTAAAGCTACCATAGAAAATATTAAAAAAGTTGTCCCAAACGAAGCCTAAATTACTGAGGTCACTTCATGACTTTTTTTTGTTACATATTTTATCATTAAATTGTTTTCATCCGCAAGCTTACATAATCTCTCAAACCTAAAATTATATAAAAAGAAGATGATTACATTATAACAAATAAACACAAATTTGATTCAAAAAATAATAATAATTAAAATTTAATGAGGCCAAACATCACTCATCACCATCGTTATACATCATCACCTTACATATCACCCTCACCATCACTATAGGTTAGGACATTAGTTTTTGATCCAGTTGTATGTACAAATTTTCCTAATATGATAATGTAAGTGTAAGATTTTTGTTAAACTAAACATTATCAAAGTTATTGTAGGAAAATAAATATTGATAATGAATATTTACCTACAATGTATTAAAGGATTCTTGTCATGATCCTTTAATACATTGTAGGTAAATATTCATTATCAATATTTATTTTCCTACAATAACTTTGATAATGTTTAGTTTAACAAAAATCTAACACTTACATTATCATATTAGGAAAATTTGTATATACAACTGGATGGCCTTCCGATGATCAGGTTAGGAAAATAGAGATATTAGATTTGACTTATATTAAGAAAGGTAGAGGTAGAACTAAAAAATCTTGGTTAGAAAACATTAGAAATGATCTTTCTTTATTAGATTTAAATGAGAATTTGACTTTTAATAGGACACAATGGAAAAAAAGGATTGATGTAGCCGACCCCACATAGTGGGACAAAGGCTTGATGTTGTTGTTATAATATTTACCTAATAACGTTAATTTTGTTAAAGAGTTGTGATCAATGGATAATTTAGGAATATATATCTCTAAATCATTTTGAGCTAATTAAGGGGAAGTACTCACTACCTAATATAATTAATTAGAAGAATCACCATTATAATTATTTTTTTGAAAAGCTCAAAATGTTCTTTTAGTGATATGGTTTCCTTTTATCTAATTTTAGATAGTTTCCTTCAATTTTATGAATATAGAGAATGAATTGCTTGGGGGCACTATTTGTTTTATTGTAGACTAAAACTAAATATGATTTAAAATTTTTTTAGTTATGATTTTATTTTGAAATTTCATCATAATTATAAAATAAATATGTTTATTAATTATGTTAAACAGTCATATATAATAATCAAGGAAAATTAAAAAAAGTTACTTATTAATGTAATTAATCAGTTAATTTTGTAAATCAAGTCCGAATTTTATTTTATTTAGAAATCCTATTGTATTATTATTCATTAAAATTTGTATAATTGTATTATTCTAAAAATTGTATTATTCTAATAAATATACTATAAAATAATTTAATTTTTATGAAGTTAGAAATAAAAAAGTTATAGAAAATACCACAAACACAAAAATCTTATAAAACTTTTATAAAATATAATATTTTATCTTTAATAAAGAGTGGAAATTAATCTTTGTTCCTAAAATATTTAGAGGTTATCAAATGACCTCTTAGTTTATAAGTAATTTTGTTGAAGTACCCCACCTAATGGCTATTAAGGGCAATTTGGTTGCATGTAAGATCTAAGTAGAGCTATATCGAGTAAATCCTATAAATTCAAATTTAATACACCCTGTGGGTTAGATCTTAAAACATGATTGGTGCTTAAACCAATTAAATGAAGTTGAACTTCTTAATAACTTATTTTAACATTTTAGAATTTCAATTTTTGGGATATCACATTTTAATTATTTTCCTTATTTCAACCAAAATAGAATAATGAAACTATATTTAATCTGATTTCAACATAGAATAGAATAAATAAATTGTAATTAATCAGAATAACATCCAAGTTAAAAATAATATAACTTATATTAAGTTGGTATAATTTAATTAATTATATTTAATTATCAAGATTAATGTTCTTTGATTAATTTAAACATATAATTTATTTTATTGATTTTTAATAATGTTGATTATTAAAATATTTTATCATATCATATTTTGTTAAATTAATACTTTTTAGCATAACCTAATAGCCGAATAAAATTAGACATTAAAATAATTTATTAAACATGGTAAATTCTATTTATCAATTTAAATCACAAATAGTATTAATTTACTGAAAATAATCTATTTTTAATAATTATTAACTACTATGATTAATTTAATTTTTTTAAAAAATTAGTTTTTATTAAAAACTAATTTTAATAATAATCTTATAAAATCTTACTTTTTTTTTAAATTAAGAAAATTAGGATGTAAATTAAATATCTTAAAAATATTATCAATTATAAATAAAATAATATTCAACTGTTATACTAAATTAATTTGTTAAATTATCCATTTAATTCAATAACTAAGCAAATGTAGAGAGAGTGAGAGAGCCGAAGATAGAGGACAAAAAGCCTCTATTTAGTTCGACAACTTGCACATATATCATAACATAGTACTAGTTAGTATAATTATTGTTTAGACATATCATTAGGACATTGTTATGTAGTGTTATACATAAAAAGTTTATATGAAAATTTTGAATCGCAGTTAAATATACAAGTTAGTAGATATATTAAATAATTAATTAAAGTTTTATTAAGATATTCTACATTATTTATATATTAATTATTACATCTATAACGTTCAATAATTAATACAAAATCAATTTTACATTCTTATTGCATTAAAGATAATTTGTAAATGAGATTTCATAGAATATCATGATTGCTATTATACTTTTGCAAAGAGTTTCAAGTTACAACTGAATTCACACTAACCTACATTAGCTTGGTAGAAGTCGATCGATCGTGATTGACACCATTATTCTATTGGCCCAACTAAAACTATGAATTCTTCCTAATGCATTTGTCAGCATAGGCAGTTAATCTTGTATGTCGTGTTCTCAATAAGGATGGATATACTGCCACTTTTGTTACCAATGATGAGGTATGCGAGTTTATGTTGATGGAGGCGGTGGCCATCAACAACATTGGTGGTGGTGTTTGATCATAATTACGAGAAAAGCATCACATTTTAATGAATTTAAAATTCATCAAATCATGCAAATTCTAAATATATTGAAATGATTAATGATTACAAGTATAAGGTACATATGAATTCTTTTTTTTAATATCATTATTTTATTTGTTTATATCTATATAATATTAATATCATTATTTTATATAAAATACCCCCCTCCTACAAATATTTGATTTTATGCATCCCTACGGCACATTTACTCCTAAAAGAATTATAAAAATAATATATTATATCATTAAATTTAATTAGAATGAGTTTTCACTCATTAAATTTAATTTAAAATAAAGATAATATATACTTCATTAATCAATCAATTATCATGTTGTATAAAATGATTTCAATCCATTCATTTTAATGAAATTTGAATAATGACAATATTCTCATTCAAAAATTTTGAGCCCAGCTTTTGCAATTTTGAAAATGCTCGATTAATATATGCAGGTATCTAATAAATCCTAGGGGGAGAACTCTAGTGAAAACTTGTCCTAAGTTGATTCTCAAAAATACACCTTAAGTTCGTGCAGGACCCCCAAAATTTGAAGGATACTCCTCACCTACCGAAAGTACACTTTCAAAACAACTTGTTGTCACATTGAGTGATGAGTTATCAATAGAATTCATCAATCAATAAACTAAAAATATAGACAGTCTTCTGTTCATCCGTTTTCTCTTTCTAAATCTTCTGTCCTTTGTCTAATCTAGACGAATTTGTACTAGGGGACATAACGTGACGTAAGGGTAGGAGAGCAATAGCGACTAATCTTTCAATTCCCTCACGTTAGCGACTAATGATAAGGGTAGGAGAGCAATAGCGATTTGAGGGGCCCTCATAGCCTAAAAATGTCAAACAAGCCACTTCTCTAAAACTTAAATGAAATGATAATAGTTCCATAATATTAATAAAGTGAAAAAAATTAGGATGACCAGGGAATTGAAAGATTACACAAAGGAAGGGAGATTTAGAAAGAGAAAAGGGTGTAAGGAATATATAATTGACAGGATAAACACACTAAAATATTCATTATGATAACTAAATATATATTAATTTTATTAAATCTTTTCAAAATTCTTTTAAGAGAAGAGGCAAGAAGATTCAACATTGCTAAATAAAATTGATATTAATACCAGTGTCAATGGTGATCAATAATGACATGAGCATGATGTGGGGTCTAGCCTTACTTATCACTCTACAAAGCCAATTGTCTGCCACATGTTACCCCTGCTCTCTCTCTCTCTCTCTCTCTCTCTCTCTCTCTCTCTCTCTCTCTCATTCTCTGTGGCGCTCTTCGATTCTTGGCTCTTAATGGGGGCCGTTCATCTAGTGCTCACCCTCAGCCTCGGTGGCTCTGTCGGTGCCTTCTCCTCTCCCAAGCTCATCCCATATCCTCTGCTCTCACGTACAGAAAACTTTATAGATAGCAACAAACTATATAATTAGCCACCATTCAAGTCTAACAAACCTTGAGATCATAGTTCTACACGTGGCCAATTAATCCTATATATACCATGTACTGATATGAATAATGTATGTAGAACTTTTATACTAAACTATGATATATTTTGTTGTCGTATCTTCTTCTCTGTTTCATTTTCTTTAATTAGCTCACACAGTGCATTGCTAGTACTGTCTTCATGGTATTAGAGCTTACGTGTAGGTGTGGGAAGGAGACCAGCTCTGGAGTGGACTATGGGAAGGATAGTTCTATTGCCAATAGTGATGCTATCCATGCCCTGATAGGTAGATGGCTGAGCTATGCTTTCTAGTGAATAAGTGAGGTGTGACGAGGCACTAGAATCAATGTACCAATCCTCTGCTAGGGTGGAGGAATATATGACCAAAGCCTCGGATGATGCCGTTGGTGGGTTGGGGATGTAGTTTATATTGAGGCAATGCCAACATTGTGGTGCTGAGTGACCACATTTGTTGCAAATTTGGCATGTAGTTGGGGAGGAGTGTGAAGATCGACCTCTAGTGGGTGAGGATGTCGAGAATCATCCTCTTCCTCTACGACCTCAATCGCACGTGAAATGCGTACAAGGTTGTATGAGAATTAGTAGAATGATATTCTCTGGTAGACTCAGCTGCTATATTGATCTCCTCACTCATGAGCATAGAGTACAAATTGTCCAGGCTTATTGTGGTCAGTTTGGTGTGAATTGAGGTATTGAATGCTTGGTATCCAGTAAATCCATTTGCTCTCAGTAACTTGAGAATTTGAGAGCGCCACATAGAATAATTTTCATTAGAGAGGGAGATAGGTATTATGGTTTTGATGTTGGAAAGAACAAGCTTCAAGGATGAGGGAATTTGGGTGGGTTCAATGGAGTTCTCCGTAGCATGTTCAGCTACTTGAGAAGACGACAAAAGGGCCACTGGACGTAGAATCTCAGGATTTGTCATGTGTAGGCTCTGATACCATGAAGACAGTGCTAGCAATGCACTGTGCAAGCTAATTAAAGACAACAAAATAGAGAAGAAGAAACTACAGTAGAATATATCATATTTCAATATAAAATTTCTGCAGACATTATTCATCTCAGTACATGGTATATATAGGATTAACTAGCCACATGTAGAACTATGATCTCAAGGTTTGTTAGACTTGAACGGTGGCTGATTATTTAGTTTGTTTCTATCTGTAAATTTGTCAGTGAGAGTGGTAAGATGCTCTTTTATGACCAACCTAATCCTCCCAAAGCCCTTTAATCTCAGCCGCCTACTTCAACATCCAGACGATGGACCATGTCATCGACTTCGGCGAGCACGTGGTCGAATGCTTGGATCACTCCCCTTCTCTTACCTATCCTAGATCTTCAACAGCCTCCTTGCCAAGCCTTCCTGCCGATTTGCCCTACCAGGAGATGGACAGGGGTGCTAGACAAGCTTGATACATGTGAATGTTATTAGCTACACCTCTGACCATCTGTCGGCCGACTCGACGTCCAGCCTGTAGCTCAACACCTACCTGCTCCTATTCCAGCAACTGCCATCGCCAGTCAGCCACCACACACCCACACTTCTACCGCAACTTTCTCCCTCTCAAACCACCAATCCCGCTAGGGGCCGTCCTCATCTCTCATCACCTATCGGTAAATCGAGCAAGTGCTCGTGAAATGTCTCCGCCAAAAGCTGCCTGTATCAGCTAAATCATGCACACTCCACAAAGATTTACTCTATTTCCATCATCAACGCCACCCTTTTCCTTATGACTATCATCACCAACATCACCTACTTAGTCTGAAATTACTCGTTTGGTGTCCCTGCTGTTCAGCCCGAACACAACACTGAGACTGGGATCGACAGCACTATGCTTAGGAACTAGCCTACACTCACCTACGTTGAAGCCAAGAGTTAGGATCCACGAGTGGTCAACGCCAATTGCTGCTCTATCTGTCTTGCCGACTATGTGGAGGAGGAGGGGGAGGACAAGGAATTGAGGCTTCTGCCAGAGTGTGGGCATTTATTTCATGTAACTTGTGTGGATCCTTGGCTACGGCGGCGACAAACTTGTCCGGCATGCTTGTCGTTGGTGGTGAATTGGGCGATGCAGTCGCCTTCATCCGAGGTGATTCCAATTGAGATTGAACAAGATTAGATATATATGAAGATGATCTATCTTTATAATTTATGATAATGTATAATTATAGAATAATATCATCTCGATTTATATAAAATACGTTTATATAGGTTGGTTATTAGTATTTTAATTAGCATGTTACGTTGTGTGCTTGAAGAAGGTTTAAAATCATGTATATGTTAGTGATGATGCCGAAATGAATAAATTAATAGACATTATTGTTGCTCTATAACCGTACCCAGCTTGTGCTTATTGGGTTGGTCTTTTTCATGTAAGTATGCTGTGATTTTGTTTAATATTTCTCCTTTCTGTATGTTACTAAGGAGTTGAATATTTTGGATGTCATAAGAATTGCTTTTAGTGTATGGTATGAATGAGAATTCTCATCTTATCTGCAAGCTTACTCATGGATGACTGATAGATTCTTCATATGAGCAACGTTGTAAGGTTTGGATTTCATTCTTTCAAAGAAATTGGCAGACTATATCCTATCCAAGTAAACTTCATGGTTTTTTTTTTACTCTCCCATAAACAATATGAAAGTACTCTTTTTCTGGAAACAGGCATTGTTTCTTGAGGTTGATGTTTATCGTTCATCTTTCTAGATTGTTTTCTCCGTTAATTACCAATTACTAATTATCTGCATATTCTTGTTTCATGATGTTAATAATAGAGCTCAATAAGACATTAATTTTCATATTTAAGATCTATTGAATAGATGCTTATTTGAGGTCTGCATCATCTTCATGTTTCTGACTAGTTTTGTTGTTCATATGTTGTTCTATGTTAGCTGTCTGCTTGGATTAAAGGAATGCTGAGAAATGAAATGTAATTTCAGCAATTTATGCCTTGATTTGATGAGTTGAATATCATAGTTTTGAGTTATCCACCCTCTTTCTCATTTGTTTTTTTAACTAAATTACTATCTTGATGTCTGAATTCTTCAAATGAATCATACTTTAGTGAAATCATGATGTTCCAATACCTTGCTATGGTTTTCTGCTTGGTTTGGAGTGTTGATACTGCCCATGTTTTTCCTTCTTAGCCTGTTGTGATATTTTATGCCATTCATATTATATATATATATATAATTTGAGCAGTTAATGAGCTGATCTCGATTGAACATATTTTATTTGTGTTTAGCTCATTATTAAAATATGTTCAAAATTTTATTTAAATTTGATTAACTTTTCAAAGTCGAGTCGAATATTTAATTTGGACAGAGCCGTTTGCGAACAATGATATGTTTAACAGCCGTTTTATTTTTCTTTTTATTTTCTTTAAATTGACTATTGTTTTTACTTGAGATTTTATAATAATTTTATCTTATTATTTTTTTTCTCAATAAATATAATATATTAAAATTTTGATGATCATTAATTTCAAGAAGCAAGGAGATTGAGAATCAGATTAAATTAATTGATTGAATGATTCTTCTCCCTGCGAGTGCAAAACTTTATACAAAGAAGGTAGATGTGGTATCAAGATGGTTACACTAGTTAATGATGAAGGCATGAAGAACATTATTATTAGCATTGTTGATGAGAGGGAATGATTGATTTATTATGCTTAGTTTTAGAGCTAAGTTTTGTATATGTCGGGGATTAGTTGTTGTGGCATTAATGATGCTGATTATTTTCTTATGAATATTTTTCTTAATGGTGTGGTGTTACTTCTGTCGAGGATTAGTTTTAGAGCTAAGTTTTGAATATTTTTCTTAATGGTGTGATGTAAAGCTTAAATACAGAACCTTGAAGGAGAAAATGAAAGAGTCTAACAAGAAGATGGATGCCAAATTTTATGGTAATATGTTCACTAAGATGAAGAGGTTGGAACCTGCTGCGGAATCCAATGTAAGTTGCGCTTTCCATTTAACGTTTTTGTTGGTTATTTTAATTGTTAAATTTATTATATTTGCATTGGATGTGCCTATCAAAAATTGCAGAAATCTGAAGAATAGAAGTTGCTGGAAATTGAACCAATGAGCGTAGACAGTGCTACTTGATCTTTTCATCAGAAGAATTCAAGGATTATCTTATTATTATCTTTTGCTTGGTTCTATCTTTTATTGCCTATTCTGAACTCAAATACTGAAATTTAGTTTGCTACCAAAGAGTATATGAGCGAGGTGTTCAATGTAGAATATTTTATGATAGCATTTCGCTTAAGGTTTATGTAGTATGTTGGGAACATTAATGACAAGTTCAAGACTGCTAGGAACAATCTTTTCATGTTGATCGAGTTAAAGAATCCTATATCAATTATATCAACTAAATATATATTGTTATTGAGGATGCTTACTGTGGTTCCTGCTGCTTTTTACTATTATCGCTTTGTTATGCTATTTTTACCATTTTCTTCTTGTTGAAATCAATAAAAAATGACAAAAAAGAAAGCCTGCATACAACAAGTGAAAAACTAAACAAAAAATAAGGTTTCCAAATCAAGAAACTTTTTTTTTGTGTGGGAAGTTAGATGCATAGCCAAATTTTATATAAATGGGAAAATAATTACAAAAGACCTAACAAGTGGGTATACAAACTAATGCAGAAGCTGCAAAACATAAAGCTCAACCACAATACCAAAAGATCTTTTTTAACTCAACAAAAAGATGATCAGTGAAAAATAAAAAAAATAAAAAACCATTACATAATAAAGGATAGAAGAGAAATTCAAGATTTTCATATTTCTTATGGATAAGTATGTAGTCTTTTGTCACATAAAATACCTTATGATTCACTTTGCGCCTTCTAATGTTTCAAATGATTTCTTGGATATTGGTAATTTAAATTAAAATTGTCATATTCAATAATAGGTGTCACACTTGATAAGCAATATCTCATTCAAAATCTCTCAAGAATTTTATTGATATAGTTTTCTTATTGTTTTTATAAAAGAATTCCTATATGCTTTGGTATCTGTCATTTTGGATTTTTATACCAATAGCATAAGAGACATCACCCTTGCTTTTGATATCAAAAATTTGTTAGAGAGATTGTTTCACATTATGGATCAAACCAAAGTAAATTGACGTAGTCAAAAAATATATCATCCACCTATAAGGCTAAGAAAATTATTTTATTCCCACAAATCTTATGGTATATGTGTTGATCCATCAGATTCTTCATAAAACAAAATGAAATGTAAAATTATGAAACTTTAAATACCATTGATGGAATACTTGCTTTATCTTATCCATATATAGATCTTTTAAATTTGCAACCAAAATTATTATTCACTTTACATGAACACTTTTAGTTGTTTCATATAAGCCTCTTCATCTAAATCTCTCCTGATAAAGGTTGTTTTCTCATATTCATTTGATGTAACTCCATAACCAAAATGACCTGCCCCTGTCATGACTTTAAAGAGTCCTCTTCTTAGAGGTTGGAGGGAATGTATCATTATAATGGATCTCCACTTGTTGAGTGATTCCCTTAGTAGTAAGTTTTGTTTGATATCATTTAATATTATTTGAAAAACCTCATTTAGTTTTGAAGAACCATTTATCCTCAATGGACTTTGAGGTAATTCAATAATATCCCAAATTTAATTACTAGACATTGAATTCATTGAAATATTTAGAAAAGCCTAATACATATATACCTGCAATTAAACACTAACCCTTGAGTCCGGCTGCTCTCCTTGATATAATCTCCCTCATTGATGGCAAACCATTAAGTTGAAGCTTCATTCAGTCATCGTGAGCCCTCTCCCTCTCTCCTAGTCTCCTTAATCTAACTATGATCGAATATATTTGAACTCATTGTCCACCTACTGCCTTTTTTGTCACATATACTAATATACATAATTTTTTTATTTGCTAACAACAAAAAAATATTTATATAAAATTATAGTTAATAGTCTATTAAATTTGGTAAAATGAATATATGGTAGCGTTATATGATAAGTAGATCTAAAGAAAGCAGTGGCGGAGCCAGAAAATTTATCAAGGGGGGGCCTAAATTATTTTATTAAAATTTTCCCTCAACTTTTTTCATCCGGGCTTGGGACCGGCATAGACAGTTTTAAAAATTTTTGATTAATAATTATCCAAAAACATATAATATTAAATATAAGATAGTAAACAACTTTTAATTTATAACGTCTACTCTTCATATTCTGAAAGAGTTGAATGATTACTTTATTATCAATAGAATCCAAAATTTCTTTTTCAACATAAGCAATTAATAAATCATTCATCCATTGATCGCCAATCCTATTTCGCAGCTGATTTTTTATAATATTCATGGCAGAAAATGCTCTTTCAACGCCTGCTGTAGCAACGGGTAATACCAATGCCAATTCCAGTAGTCTAAAAACAACAGGATATATTATATCCTACCTACTTTGGATCAATTTCTCAGCAAGACTTCCAATATCTTTTAATGAGCTGAATTGATCATTAGATCGCATATCCATGATATAGGTATCCAATTGATTTTCAAGAACCGTCTGATCAAGAAGACTAAAATCAGTTGGATAAAATTGTGTCATTCGAATCAACTTGTCTTTGTTGAATGCATGAAATAAACTATTAGGATTCAAACATGCCATACACAAAAGCAGTTCGGTATTTACTTCTGTAAACTTATTGTTCAACTCCTGAAGCAGCATATCAAGCACTGTGTATAAAATTTCAACCAGAAAATAATATAAATTTGTTATATCTTGAGCTCTATGGCGTGACCGACCACGAGCAACCCATTTGTCATCCATATGTGGAACATTGATTTTCTGTTGCTCACAAAAAGAGGTTACATTACTTATGAAGTCAATCCACTTGTTATCTATCATATCATACAGTCCTTTTTTACATATACGCACCAAAGACATAGCATTAACAATATCTTGTTCTCCTCTCTATAAAGCTTGTGATAGTTCATTAGTGATATCAAGAACATCTTTCATAAGATGCAGACAAAAGGTAAACTCAAAGGTCTGTAACGATTCTAATAAAGCACATGCCTCACCTTTTTGTTCTGAGCTTAAGCCATCTTCCAAAATGATTTCCAGAACATCAATTACTGTAGAGAATAATATAATTAATCTTAAAATTGATTCATAGTGTGAACCCACCGCGTCTCACTAGCATGCCTAAGGGTTGTTTCTTGATTTAAGCCTTACACAGATAAAAGATTTTCACTATGTAATTCATTTAATGTCTTCTCACGTTGTATTTCTCGAACTTGGTTGCGACACTTGCAAGAAACACCAACAAGATTCATTACACTCAAAATGATAGTAAATAACAAAGCAATATGAACATGACTTTTTGTAACTACCACCAATGCTAATTGAAGCTGATGTGAGAAGCAATAAATATAATGTGCAGATTGATTTTCATTTATAAATAGGGCTTTTAAACCATTAAACTCCCCTCTCATATTACTAGCACCATCATAGCCTTGACCCAATATTATATATATGCTCAAACCATATGTTGATAGGAGTTATTTAGTGGCCAATTTAAGACTATTTGCAGTAGTATCTGATATATGAGAAATCCCCAAAAAATATTCCACTATCTCGCCTTTCTTATTAACAAAATGGACTACGATTGCTAGTTGCTCCTTAGCGGATGTGTCACGTGATTCATCAACTAAAACTGAGTAAAATTTATCACCAATCTCCTTAGATATAAACTTTGTAATAGCAATAGCGAATGCTCTAGTAATATCTTTTTGAATATCAAATACAATTAACTTTAAATTCTCAGGAGCATTCTTTAAAACCACATCGTCTATGTCTTTGTTATGTTCAGCCAAAAATTGCTCAAGTTCAAGAAAATTACCATAATTGTTGGATGTAGAAGACTCGTCATGTCCTCGGAAAGCTAGCCCTTGCTTTAAAAGAAATCTGATGCAATCAACAGAAGTATTGATGCGGATACGGTATGCAGATGTAGTTTGATCTGTTTGCTTTTGGAGCACAAACCCAATGTGTTGACTCTATTTCAGAAGGTCTTCAGAACTACGTCTAGAATTATTATGCGCACTGTTCTGACCTCCTATATGAAGATCAAATTTGTTTGTTTTTTTTTCAATTCAAAAATCCATTTTTATTAAATGCTTCTTCCTCTTCATTGCCTCTACCTAATTTTCTGAACAAATAACAATAAAGATAATATGATTTGACTTTGCTTATGCTATACTCTAGCCAATCAGAGTACTTATTAAACCAAGTAGGATTAAATCATCTGTCTTTCATCCCAAATTTAATTTTTGGAAAATTATGACTGTGAGGTTGAAATGGCCCTCGTTGTAAATATATTCTCTGAACTTCATCCCGAATATTAGGATTAAAGTCAACAATGGGAATTCATAGCCTTGGATCAGATGGAAGATTTTCAACACTTACTTTTATATTGTTGGGTAAATCAACATCCACTCGAATATGCTTTTCATTATGATATTCAATCTGATTACTATTATCATTTAATGTTTTTGGAATTGAAGATCGTTTGAAATATCTCTCCATAATATTCAAACTCGAAGATGCCTTAAAATTAATCTGATTATATATCTATTAAGAAATCAAACAAGAAACAAAAAATAAAATTTATAAAATCAAATAAAATAAAATCAAAGATCTCACAACAAAATGAAGACAAAGCATTAAAGTAGGAAGATCTTTGCAAGGAACAAGCCTATTTTAGAGAACAAATAATATAATACCACATTATAACTTATAAAATCAACAAAAAAAACCTCTTAGCTGACGGCTGTAATCCATCTGAGCAAGCCGACGTAACATGCCTTCGTGCCGAGGTTGTCGAAGCCAGGTAGGGGAGGAGAAGGAATGGCATCTTCGACCACCGTTCGCCACCGTCGGTCGTTGTCCGCCGCCGTCGGTCACTGCTGGGACTGGGAGGAAATGTCCTTCATGATGGTGCGAGTGCGAGAGATGTTGCGAAACGCTTCGCGCAACTGTGCGAGAAAGGCACTACTAAAAAATAGATTTTTTACAGCACTTGTCAAGGGCGGTTTGATAACTGCTGCCAAAACTGGGTATTGCATCAGTTTAAACTGCAGCTATTTGCTGCGGTTTAAAGCGGTGCAAAAACTAGCACTTACTTATATACTCGTTGGGCCCTCGCCGCTCGTGAACCGCAGACTTCTTCTTCTCTTTCGATCTCGAACCCTAGCTTTGCGTGCGCGCGACATCCCTTCTCCCTGTGTGCTCGATCATTCTTGATCTCACAGTCTTGTTTCGATCGGAGTCGTCTTCTACATCAAAGACCGAAGTCCGACCATCCGCTCGTGTATAGTTCCACCGATCTCCCTGCTCGATATAAACCTTAACCTAGATTTTTTTTTTATTTTTTCAAATGCTTGCATATTACGTTGAAGAAGATGATGATTAATGAAATGACCTTATTATTGTGAATTTGTTTATATGATTTGGATGAGTTTACAATGTTGCTTTCTATTGTTCCTATTGTTGCTATTGTTGCCTATAAACTTGTCAATTGAATTTGTTAAGGTTACTTTCTTTATTAAAATGAACTCATCAAAGGAAGTTGCCCATGTACAAAAGCTAATAGTTAGGTCTAAGTGAACTAGCTAGAGGTCTCATAAGAACCTTCAGTCATGAAGATCTCATCATTTATTTGGTGCTCATAAAGTGTTCTATATATACAAAAATAGCTGTAGGCTATCCATGTTTACTCACTTTAGAGCAAGCACTTATTAAACATTACATTTTATTTTATCTATTTAAGTAGTTTAGGATATTATAATTATAATGATAGTACTCTCAACAAAGGAGTAGGTATAACGACCCATAAAGTAACTGTAATAAAGGTATAACACCATGAAAGAAAACACTAAAATTTTACTTAGTTTGACTTAAGGTAGTTTATGCCTACGACTACATAGAGATCAAAATCTATAGCTTGTAGCTCCCGCAACTTTATCTTCTAGGGCATTAGCATTACTAAATAACCTATAGCCTGAAATCCTAAGATAACTTAAAGATAATAACTTACTTTTCTAACTTCGATAAATACCTTACTCTAGCCAATAATGTTGCTAGAACACATGGCACCGTTGACTTCATTATGCCAACAAATCAAATCTTTTACAAAGCTCCATTTATAAAACATGGTAATAAGAACTTTACTTATTTATAAAAACAATATTTCTAAATTTGAAAATACATGGTTAGAATAAGTTTAGTCTAAAATCTGCTATACCTTATACCTTTTTTTTCTTTATACATGAAAAGCATCACTAATTTTGTAAGGAAAATATGAAATACTACTTGAATGGCCCTATAATAGAACATCTGAGTTAGTATTTAATTTAAAAAAAAAACTCTTGTTCCTAGCAATTTAACATTCATGTCATCTATCAGGCTACCTTCTCTTGCCTTACCAGTTAGAGCAAGAGAGAGAGAGAGATGCAATATGCTGAATAGTGTTGTCCATACCTGCAAATATAAATATAAATATATATACTTATTTATATTTATAAATATAGCAAGTCCCATGATTTATTATTTTCTCTTAGATTCTTGAGACCTTTTCCCCTCCCCTCTTCCAAAGCCCAATGCACTATTCTCCTTGATTCTCACTTATCAATTTCATCCTCCTTGATCTTTCTCTAGCTTTCATTTTAGACTACAAATAGGGCAACAAGGCATGTAAAATAGATTGTATATTAAGTATTGAAATAAAATTATATTTTCCCTCTATTATTGTATGTATGATTATTGAATATGTATTTTTCAAGTGCTTCACAGGCTTGATGGATAAGAGTTGGATGTCAAAATCAAAATGGAGTAGTGATTATATTGAAGGTGTTGAGAATTTTTTAGAATTTGCAACACAAAGTCAAAGTAAAACACTAAAAATTCTATGTCCATGCAAAGTATGCATTAACAGATATTTTCATTATGTAAAAGATGTCAAGTTGCATTTACTCTCCAAAGGAATTTTCCTTGGATATGTTGTTTGGAATCGACGTGGAGAGGAACATGCTTTTTTAGCTGAAGTTACAAGATCAGAAACATGTACTGATACTGGTAATATTGTTGAAGTAAAAATTCAAGGTGAGCAGCACAGAACAAATGATATAGAAGAATTGTTAAGAGACACATTCTACTCAGGCAATGCCAATTTAGATGATGAACATAATGAAAATAACATAGATTTGACAAATGATGAAGCAATGAAATATGATGATTTATTGCTAGAAGCAAGAGTAGAATTATACCCTGGCTGTAAGTCATTCACAAAGTTATCCTTCATCTTACATTTATTTCGCCTAAAGTGCTTACACTCTTGGTCTGCAAGATCTTTTGATCTATTGATTGAGTTATTGATTGAAGCTTTCCCTGATGGTTCATTGCAACCTAAGAATACATATGAAGTGAAGAAGATAATGAAAGTGTTTGATCTTGGATATATAAAGATAGATGCATGTCCAAATGATTGTTGTCTCTTTTAGAAAGATAGATCTATTCAAGAGGTTTTTCATATTTGTGGTTTTTTACGCTGGGCAGGGGCTAAAAAAAGTTCAGCTAGAGGAAAAAAAAATAAATGAAGTCTGCTAAGTTTGTTCGATATTTCCCATTGATTCCAAGGCTTCAAAGATTGTTTAAAACAAAAAAATCTGCTGAAGAGATGATTTGGCATGCCAAATAGAGAAATATAGATGGGTTGTTACGACATCCAGCTGATGGAGAAGAATGGAAATCCTTTGACTCTAGATACCCTGACTTTGCTTCAGATCCACGTAATGTTCGTCTCGCTTTAGCAAGTGATGGTTTTAATCCATTTAAGATTATGAGTATTACATACAGCATTTAGCCCGTACTTTTGGTTCCTTACAAGGAACACTGGTAGTGACATTTAACAAAAATTACAAAATATTCATTTTTCATTGGGTAAATGTAGAAGCTGGAAAAAGGGCGTACTGTAGAATTCAGTGAACATCATATTTGGAAGAAAAAATCAATTTTCTTTGACCTACCTTATTGGGAGTATAATTTACTACCACACAATCTTGACGTCATGCATATTGAAAAAAATGTATGTGATAATTTCATTGGCACTTTACTTGATCTTGAGAAATCTAAAGATAACTTGCAAGCATGATAAGATTTATTTGATATTGGAATTAAAAGTGAGCTACATCCACAAATTTTTGAAGATGGTTCCTTTTTGTTGCCACCAACTTGCTTCACAATGTTAAAAAAAGAGAAACTGATGTTTTGTCAAGTTTTGAAAAATATAAAAATGCCCAAAGGTTATACATCTAATATCTCAAGGTGTATTAATGTTAATGAATGTAAGATTGTGGGCCTATAAAGTCATGATTGTCATGTGCTAATTGAAGAAATTTTACCCATTGCTTTGAGGTCATGTTCTCCTTCCGATGAAATTATACATATTCTAGTGGAGATTTCAAAATTTTTGAAGTCAATTTGTGCTAAGGTTATCGATCCAAATAAGTTGGACATACTACAGGATAATATTATAATAACATTGTGTAAAATGGAAAGATTAATACTCCCATCATTCTTCACGATCATGGTTCATCTACTTATTCACTTGGCCGAGGAAGTAAAATTAGGTGGTCCGGTTCAGTATAGATGGATGTATTCGTTTGAGAGGTATATCAATAGTCATTATTAATTCAAGTTATTATTGTTCAGCTTTACATAATCATCATAAAGGTTTTGATTATTACAGATTTTTTTAGTATTAAAAGACTATGTAGCGAGCAAAGCACGAACTGAAGGTTCTATTGCGGAGGGTTATATTGCTAAAGAAGGGATAAATTTTGGTTCTAAATATCTAGATTGGTCTCAATTTTTGAATAAAGCTGCAACTACAGCTGAGGCACAATTTATTTTTAAATTTTCAAGTGGTGGTGCTCCCTTGGGAAAGGTGACTTCATTCAACTTAGATGATAATTCTTTGATTCAGGCACATAGATATGTCCTCCAACATTAAGATAACATTGAAGGTTATAGACAATGTGTCAAAGATAGAGAAAGGAGAAAACGATGGGGGCATACACATCTAACAATATCAGATTTGGATAGACTTATCAATGAAAGATTTCATGAGTGATTGTGTGATACAGTATGCTTTTGTATTTTATATTACTTAAACTTCATAAATGACATTCAATTAAAGTATTTGACATAGTGAATTAATTTTTTAATTCCTTGTCAGGTTTCAAGTTCACATGATTTGGAAATCTCAGAAGAAATCAAAGCATTGGCTAAGGGCCCCAACAAAATTGCAAATAGATACAAGGGGCATCTCATTAAAAGTTATATTTTTCACACAAAAGAACGAGATGAAGGCAAAATAACACAGAATTTTGGTGTGGTTAATACAACAGAGATTGAGAATTTTAGTTATTATGGAAAAATTAATGATATTATTGAAATTAATTACTCTAACATATTAAAGGTGATATTATTTAAATGTGATTAGGCAAACACAAGTTCAACAGGCATAAAACAAGATGAATTTGGTTATACACTTATGAACTTCTCAAGGCTTATTCATACAAGTCAAAAAATTCAAGATGATCCTTTTGTTTTCTCTTCACAAGTGGAGCCTATATTCTACATTCAAGATCCTAAAAATCTGAATTGGAATTTTGTTGTGAGAGTTAAACCACGAGATACATTTGATTGTAATATTTCTTTATGCTTGAAATTGTAAAACCAAAATATATTATAATGTTATCGATGGCTTCCATGACAAAATTGGAATTTTGAAGGTTTTATGATCATATATATGTGGCCTACTATACATTATGCACTTTAATATATTTCTCTATACATTGTATATTTAGTTGGCATGATTAGTTAGTTCGTATATGACCTTTGCTCACTTAATCTTTATATGCATTGAACTTATTATAGTTAATAGTATTTTTTGATGGCTTTCATGATAATACTGGAATTTTGAAGGTTTTATAATCATATGCAATTCTTATGTTTTTTGTTATGCACTTGTGTACTTCTCTAGGGTTATTCATATAGGTCAGAAAATTCAGGAACTTCTTGTTGCTTGTAAATGTAAGTCTTTAATATATTGCTCTTTAATATATTGTTCTTTATATATTGCTCTTTATATATTGTTGTTTATATGTTGTTATTTATATGTAATTCTTTGGTAATGCTAAACACTTTTGATTTTTTTCTTTGCAGGAAATGATAGGAGGTAGTCTTTTTAGACGAGCATAGAAGGCAATATGCAGAGGTGGATTAAGTAGAGGAGGATCAAGTAGAGGTGAAAGTAGTAGGGAGATTGAATCAACCACCCCATCTACTCCAGTACACCCATATTCATAGGAGGAGATTGAGTGTTGTGGGAGCCAACAGACTTCATGGCATTCATTTTGTGGCACAGCTCCGGGCCTAGAAGAGGGGGTATGGCTCATAGGTATAATTTTCTTTTCATGACATTCATTTTATTTTAATTGAATTGTGTAGATGAGCAAGGGCCTATCATGCTTATTCATTCTTGTTCATTTATTTTGAATTATGTAGATGAGCAAGAAAATCCTATCAGGCGTAAGGGAGAACAACATGTACTGATATACAGAATATACCGCCAGGAATACGAATTCATATAGAGGTAAATGAAAATAACATCCCTTATAACATCCCTGAGTTGATTTTGCTAGGATCATATCTTGGTGTTGTTGCAAGAGATCCTATGTTGGCTCCAATTGCTTTCCCTAATTGGAGAAATAAGGATATGGAGCCCTTCAAGAAAAAGATGTTGGCTGAAGTTGAGGTATATATATTTCAATGTAATTTTTTTTAGTTTTATATTAATAATTAAATTATATTTTCAATTGTAGTCTAAATTTGAGTTTCCTGATCATATACAGCATTGAATTCTTCAATCCCTTGGTGTGAAATGGCGTAATTATAAAACTACTTTAAAGGTTGAGCATTGGGATAGTAGACCAATTGAGAAAATTTTGGAAACAGTTCCAGCTGGAGTTGACCAAATGCAATGGTGTCAACTTGTTAACCAATGGTCACAGCCAGAAAACCAGGAAAATTTTGAGATTAGGCTGTTTTGTTAAATATTTATTACTATTAGAAAATTTGGAATGTAACATTATCTTATCTGACAAGAAAGGGCTGCTAAAATTCTGCCAATGCGAAGAATCAAACTTATCCTCACACAATGGGTCGTGTGAGTTCAGTTCGAAGATAGAAGGAAATGGTATAAAATTAAATATTGATTTATTAGTACTAAATATTTTATTTTCAAACTTATATTTTTATTATAATTTTTTTATAGTCTATCAAGAACAGATTGCAATTATGGAAAATCAATAGGATGCACAAAGATGGTACCTGGTCATCTGAGGGTGCTATGTAGCGATAGGTACATATATATAGTTATTATAATTTTTTTAATAAATCATTATTCAATAGATTTAACTATACGTATTTGTACTATAGACGCAGGCATGCAAGCTTCTTGCCGAAGAAGGGCTTACACCTGAAGATGATAATATTGAAGCTAATGAGAGAGTCTTTGCTATAGTTATGGGACCTGAACATTCAGGTCGAGTTCGTACCCAGGGTTTGGTGTCACACCGACTAGATTATTTTCCTCAAAGCAAAAGTGAAGAGGGTGGTGGTAGCGGCAGCAATTTTAGACAGATTGCTAGTCTTAGAGAGGAGTTGAGATCATTTCGTGATAATCAGACGAGAGAGTTTGGCTCATTTCATGATGAGATAAGATAGCTCATGCAAGAATTTCAAATGAATCATTCACCCCATGGAGGATTAGAAATGGTATAAAAAATTATGATATTTAAATGTAAATTGCTTGATTATTATTATCTCATTATTTTCATACTATTTTCAGGGTGGCAATGATAATTCAACTGATGCCTGACAGTCTGCTGATGAGCTATAGTATTAAATGTGATGCTTCTAATTGTATGGATATTTTATGTATTTCTGAACTTATGTTGTTTTGCTTTTGAACTCTAGTGGTTGTTATTTTGTGTTCATTTTCTTTCTTGTAATATATGAATCATAGTGTTTCCTAGTAATTTTTCTTGAGTTTGACTTGACATTTGGAGATTGGTTACATTTTCTTGCTTGTTGGAATATATTTATGCCAAAGTTCATATCAATATCCTCTTGTTGTTGTGAATCTCTATGATTTAACTTGTATTTTTGTTTCAACTACAACTCTTTTTTATATGTGTTTCAACGTTGGAGGACAGTTCTAGAAAGCAATTTATTGGGTAAGAATTCTATCAATTCCATCTTAGGACTGAGCTATATAGTTTTTCCAAATCATCTACAAAATTATTTTGCATTTTGTTGTATGTTCCCACAAGATCATACGTTTGACAAAATGGCTCGAAAGTAAATTTAATGGGAATGATAAATACCATGCCTTTCAATTGCTAAAGGGGTTATATATTTGGGGATTAGAAGCATTAGAGGATTGGTTTGAGGTAGGAGTAGCTGCTGAAGATGGATGTTTGTTTCCTTGCTTAATTGAACTGGCACTACAAAACTGCCTGAAGTTGAAAGAGTTGCCCTCTTTGCCTTCTATGCTCAATACCTTGATGATATATAAAACTGGGTGGACGACTCTGAATTTTTGTAGCAATTCAAATCCTATTCCCCTTGAAGCATTACGGGTCTGTGACTATCCAAACATTACATCTCTTCTTCTGGCTGATGAAATAGCAAGACTTGCAGCACTAAGATACTCAAACCTATGCTTTGGGAATTACTGAACCTTCCTCCCTCTTTAGAACATCTGTATATTTGGGGATGTCAACCAGAGTTATTTGAGCACTATCAAGAGGATGGAGGCTCCAATCCGCACAAGATTGCTCACATTCCTGATATCTATATTTCTACCGAATAACAAGTCCAACTACTTTAATGAAAATTTCAAAATACATGAGCAAACTTCGTTCTTCTTATCTTATTTCTTTGATATATATGAAATGTGAAGAATACAATCTCAACATTAACTAGTTTTTATAATTTGATGTACTCAATTTTAATTATGCATGTATCACTTGGTAGTCCCTTTTTATATAAATATATTCTTCTTTTAATATTTTGTTATATATGTCGTTAAATTCCAGATTTTGATCATTTCTTTGGCTCCTTTATATATGAGTTACATTTTCTTGTGTGGCATTGTTGGCTGACCAACTTATCTAGCTAGATGTAGGGTGAACAATCAGATTTTGTAGTATATAAAAAAAATTTTGGGCAATAGTGGTGGTTAAAACCACCACAATATTGGAATTCATATAATTTTCTGGTGTCTAATGGCGGTTATAACCGCCACTAAGGCCCATATTTGTGGCTGTTATAACCATCACGATATTGAGAATCGGTTCAATTTTATTGTCGTTCATGCGGTTATAACTGCCACCTTACTGGGTATTTAGTAGCGCTTATAACCACTGCGAAAATATGCACTCCGTAAACTCTACCCCGTTAGTCTCTGAACCGCTGCGGAATGCCGTTGCAACGCATTGCAAACACAGCGGGTGTGTAGTGGTTTTAAAACCGCTGCAAAGAAAATAGTAGCGGGTATAACCGTCGGGATAGGTCAAAAAATGTACTACGAAAATCATATTTTTTGGTAGTGAGGCTGCGATCGAGAATGGGCGAATGGCTTAACCGGTAAACCTAAAACTTTTAATACTTAAGGCTTAAACCGATTTTTTTTTGGGGGGGGGGGGGGGGGGGGCTTTGAAAGAAAGGCTATTTTAGTTTACATTCCTTACCCCTTTACTCCCTTTTCAAAAGCTTTCAATTCCTTTACCATCCTAATTTCTCAAAATATAGATATGCATGGGGACCAATAAGAAAATTATAAGGAAATAAAATAATGAAAAAATTGCAATATAGTCAGAATGGCTACTTACATACCAAATAATATTAATTTATTTTAATAATTACTTAATAAAATAAATAAATTAATATTAGTATTACTTAATCTTTTCCTAGCGTAGCTACCAAAGGAAAGTAACTTATTTAATCCTAGAAAAAAGAACCATTCAGTCATTTCAATTAGTAGACGCAAGCAGCTAGCAGATTTAACTCAAACCTGCTACCAACATGAGTTCCTATTTTAATTTACATGATCTTTGCCGGTGTCGAAGGCTACAGAGCTGTTGGAGGAGGCTTACATATATATGAGGAGCGATGAAAATGGCCCACAGCCGAGTTGGTAGTTGCGGAAGAAGTATGAGCGTAAGGTGGCTATGCCTTCGATGATCGTTGCTGGAATAGGAGTAGATCAGGGTTGAGCTACATGTTGGAAGTCAGGTTGGCCGACAGATGGTGGGAGGCGTAAATTCAATAGGTGGCGGTGATTGAATGAAGGGTTTCACCTTCACTGGTAAGAGAAGCTATGTGAGGGAGAGCTTAGAGCAACAACGGAGCCATGGTAGGGCACTAGGGCATGGGAGGATTTTTTTTCATAAAAATTGTTAGTATAAAGAAATAATAAATACGTGTAAAAAAACTCTGGCTTTCGAGTTTGGCCCCTCAACTCGAGCTGATCAGCCTCGTCGACAGTGAGCCCCTCTCCATCTGTCGTAATCTCTCTCTTTCTCTCTCTTGATGAAATGTTTATAGAATCTATAAGTAGGCCATAAATAGCTAGATTGGTAGGATGTAACTGCTTGGGTTGGCCAATTTTTAAAGAGAAGCATATAAATAATCATAATTAGTAAAAAGAGTAGATTTAATTAAAATTTTAAAAAGGAGCTAATACGTTAAAATAATTGACGTATTTAGAATACGCTAAATTTTTTGGCGTTTTCTGAATACGTCAATTATTTTGGCGTATCAAGTGGAGAGAGAAATGATGTAGAGAGAGAAAGAGAAAGAGATGGAGAGAGAATATTACTTTGTGACGCTGCCTCTCTCTCCTCTTTACAAAATTTTTTTTGGTATAATTGAGGGGAGCCCATCTCTATACAAAATTTATTATATTATTTTTAATTATTAAATAATGATTTATATGTTTAATTTTTTTGGCTAAAATTTTTCATGAAAAGATTAAATATATAAAATTTTTAAAATATTATATTTAAATATTATTTCAACTATTATTTTAAATATAAAAAGTATAAATTTTTTATATTATATTAAAATAATATATTTAAATAATAAAATTTATATAATATTATTAAAAAATAGTTGAAATATAAGTTAAATATTTAAAAAATATTTAAAATAGTAGTTACATATTTAAAATAAACTAATAATTTATAAAAATAATTAAAACTACTTTTTTTTAGTGTCATGAGTATTTAAATTTGAAAAATAAATTTTTAAAATTGCTATGTAATAGAATTTTTTGATATCGTTTTGCAATTTTATTTGTAAAAATTAAATAAATTAATTATTCTTTAATAATTAAAAATAATATATAAATTTATATAGAAGAGAGAGACAACGGCACAAAGTACTTATCTCTCTCCATCTCTTTCTCTCTCTGAAAACTTTCTCTCACCACCTTTCTCTCTCTACACTTGAATACGCCAAAATAATTGACATATTCAGAATATGCCAAAAAAGTTGGCGCATTTTGAATACGCCAATTATTTTAGCGAATTAGCTCTTTTTTAAATTTTTAATTAAATTTGCTCCTTTTACTAATTATGATTATTTACATGCTTCTCCTTAAAAATTAGCCGCTTGGGTTTGGGTTCTTATGAACATTTTCTTAATGGTATGGTGTTACATTTTTTTTTTCTGTTCAACGCCCTCTTGTTTAATACCCTAGCATTACAATACTGTATAATTTGCTTGAAGAAAAGACAGAGCGCCCATGACGCACCAGACCTCAAAGCTATCAAGTAGACTGAAGAAAAATTGTTGAGCGACGCAGTGCTCAAATTGGGTGCTGTGAGGCTAGCTGGGCAGTTTTTCTTTCTCTTTCTTTCTTTAGGGTGACGTGCCTTGGTAGTTGTTGTTGTATCTATTTAATTGTTCTTGCATAAGAATGATGTAAGAGAGAAAGGAAGCAAGTAGAGTGTGAGAGAGAAGATAGATCTATACTAATTCTCCCATATTTCATAGTAAATTTCTTGGAATGGTGTGGCTCTATGAGATTTTTTCTTATTTCGATTTTTTTCACATTAAATCCTGGTGTCCTTTATTTCTGATGCTTTTATTTTTCTTGTTTGTTTCGCAGCGTGTTTACTTCCACCCCCAACACTTTTCATTTGTATGAAAAGTTATTTGATTTTTTAAGAAAATTATTTTGCTCATAATAAATTTATAGTTATTTTTATAAAATATTGTAGTCGTCTTAAACAGTCTCTTATTTATGTGGTTCTAAACTTTTTACAATGGCGTGTATAATTTCTTCATCTAGAAAGCATTAATTTGACAAGATCAATAATTTACTGATATATATATATATATATATATATATATATATATATATATATATATATATATACTTGGATCACATATATTTTTATTGGTCATGAATATTAGGGATATTTCACAATCGTCTTCCTCTTATTTAATTTAAGGTTTGAGAGATTGACTTTGTCGAAGAGGGATTTAACGCTAAACTGGAGTTTAGTTTGATATTTTATTCACAACCAATAAAAATTTATGTGTATATGTTAGTATCAAGTTTTTTAAATTAAATGTATAATTATTAATCTTGTTAAGAAGATTTTAATAATACTTTATAGTTGCAAGAAATTATGTGTCATTATGCAAAGTTGGGAAGAAAAGAAATAAGGGGTCGTTAGACGGCTAAAGCTAAACTTATCTTTTCTAAATTACATGTTCCCAACAAGCAAGCTGCCAAAGCATTCTATCACCTAGAACTAGCGGATCAAGGTTTAAAACCAATATTGAACCCTGCCAAAAAATATTTAAGCGTTGAGCCAATATAGACTACTAGAAATTCCACGGCTCTGGTCTGCCGATTTTTATTGTCAGAATGGCTCTTATTTATTATAGTAATATAAATTATGAAAGGCTAAATCTTTATTTGATTGCTTTCATACTAATACCCATTTACCTATATAAAGGCAAGAAAAAAAAAACCAATATAGAAAATATATAAAATAGAATATTCTTAATAATGAAAAAATAATACATGAATAAATACTATATATTCTTACTATAAATAATATATGGCAACAAGTAAATCCAATAACTCTATTTGGTTGGAAGAATTTGAAATTTATGAGTGTTTTAAATATAATATAAGCTAAAATCATTTATATGAAAAACTTAGTCAACTTGAGTTTAAGTTTATATATATATATATATAAAGTAAAACTATATATATATATATATATATATGTATATATATATATATATATATATATATGTATATATATATATATATATATATATATATATATATATATATATATATATATATATATAAAGTAAAACTAATACTTGAAAATATGACCATGATCGACGATGGTGGTGGCGCCAACTAAAAAGGTCAATGATTATTGTGGATAAATAAATGATGACCATTGATTCAGTTTAATGTTTCTTTACTCAAATCCACATAGCCAATATTATACTACCTCGAGAGATAGACTATTACTTCACTATCTACTAGAAAAGAGAAATGGATTTATTTTCATTTTAAAATTCAGTATATAAAATATTTAATTTATCCCAAAGGATAAAAGAAATATTCACCTATCATTTTGAAATTAAAACTAAACAAGGGTATGCTATAGTTTGTGTCCAAAAGATTTTTCCTCTATCTTAGAAAATAACTAAGATAGAGTTTATTTTAATCTAGGTTCTAGACTCCCTATAGAGATAAGCCTCTATAGGTAATTATATCTCCGAAGACAAAACTCATGATTAAAGTGAGGAATAGACTTTTCAAATTTATAAAGATTTGAGTTTATCAATCTACAAACTAGGAGAAGTTTTAGATTTAGATTTAGTTTGAATTTAGAATTTAATTAACCCTCATAAATTAGAGATATTGAGCTATGTACAACCTGGGCTTATGCTTGCTTCGAGTGAGCTGCTAGCAAACATCCTAAGAAAATCAACCACCTTATTAATGCAAGACATGATTGCTCCATTCCTAAGAAATTAAGGATTTTTAATTCAGAGACTTTAATCAAGACTTTAATATGCAAATACATCGAAGTAGCCTAATGCAATAATGTATAAATAAAAAAATTATTTATTTATTTGAAATAGAAATACAACCTAGTGTCAGTATAAAAGTAAGGTGGTCAGTTCCAACACAACAGGCTTAGGTTTCTACACTTATATATATAAGTTTAAATTTACTTGCTTATTATCTTTTAGCTCCATATCTCCTATATGATTCCAAAAGATAATGCTTCTCAAAAAAAAAAAAAAAAAGCATTTCCTTTTGGAGCCCTATGTGTACAAGCAAATATCTTTAACTTTTTACAACTCTTTATACATGATCTAAATATATAATTCAGACCTTTACATCAACATTTGACTTTTGCATTTACATTTGTACCTAGATACATTCTACTTTGACTCTTGAATTGAAGTAAAGATGCCATATGAATATGTAAATGCAATACATGTATGGGTGCAATGCAAGTGTATATAATTTAATAAATTTAAAGTGCACCAACAAAAAAATAATCATGAATGATAAGAAAACCAGAGTACAGAAAGTAAATAGACATATAGAGGATACGCTCAGGGCAAAGGTATCCGCATCACACTAAAATAACCATTGGCTTAGCCTAAGTTTTAGCCATTTGTCCTAGCATACCATCTACAGTGTGTGAAGAAGGTTGTGTAGCTTTGATATATCCAAAGAGGTTTTATTGTTTGAGTTGTTTGGATTTGAAGTTGTTTGTTTACTAAAGGCCAAAGGGTGTTTTTTAATTTTGAATTCAAGTCTTAATAATTTAATATTTTATTATTTAAAATTTAAAATGTTTGAGTTTAGTTATTTAATTTTAAGGAATCATATAAGCTAATAAGTCCAAAGTATAGAAGCCACTAACCTATAAGTCCTAAGGTTCATAAATGTAATATATATCCATTCCCCCATACAAGATAGATTGGTTGCATAAAGTCCTTAAAGTTTATTTTTAGTGTTTTAATTGATGATTTGAATTATTTATTATAAAGAATGGGTTAGTTTAGATACACCAAATTACTTTAAAGCACTCAACCTCATATCTTAAGCCTTATGAATCAAATGCACATATACCCTCAAAAATGAATCAAGCATATGCATAATAAGCTTTTATTTGTTAAAGATATTAAATACCTACGAATTAAATGCATTTGTGTCATTTAAAGAAATCAAAATAATATATAGAGGCCTTCTTAATTTGATTTATGTATTTATTAAGTGAGTTTTGTTGGAGTTGTTTAGTTTAGTCAACTTGAGTTTAAGTGAGATAATTTAAGTAATTTGGTTTTAATTTTAATGTTTTAAATTTGAGTTAAATTTCTATGATTTTAATTTAAATAATTTAATTAATTTATGATTTATTAATATTAATTGAATTTTTAATTGTTTATTTAATTCTCTCCTTATAGAAGGAACATAGTTTGAGTTTTGATTAATCAAATGAACTTAAATATTCAGGAGATTAATACAATTGGTGATGAATATCTCATGGATCAATTCCTAAAAATTTGGGATTAATTGGATTAATATTTAATTTTATTATAAATTTATTAAATTAATTATTAATTAAAATTAGTTTGATTTTAATTAAAATTATGGTTTGATTTTAAATTCTCTTGATTGTATGGTTGATTTAGAGTTGCTTAATATTTATTTTATATTTTTATAATTTTTATTTAATTATTTATGAATTTTAGAAAATTCAACCCCAAAATAGAGATTGAAATTATGATTTGTTAATTAACTGATCTAATGGATTGTAATTAAGATGAAATTGGTTCCTAGGGTTCATCATGTCACTAAGTGTGCTTGGTTTGAGTTTCATCCATATTAGATGTCAAGAGAATTTCTTAGAATTTTTTAAAGGTTTCTAGACATAACCCTAAGATGATTTATCTAGGTGTCTATGTTATTCAACAAGATTTGAAATTTATACTATCTAACCCTTGCATTGAAATAAACATTTCACAGAAAAATGGTGCTCTGATGCTCTATAGATTAGTAGAAATAAATTTCTAAAGTTTTAGGCAAAATAATGACCCATAATTTTAGAAATTTAATTATTGAGCTTAGGATAATCACAAAAGCTAGAAAACATTAGGGGATGCGAGTAATATACCCTAGTTTACCCTTTGCAAAATGGGCCATAGATGACCATTGATTATGGAGTAAAAATTAAAATATAGTAGAGGTTTAAACATTAAATTTTCCTTATACATTGGTTATTTTACTCTAAAATTAATTTTAAAATAAAGTTCTAATTATTCTAGTTCCACAGAGACTAAGATCATGAAAAATTGTTGAGAAATGAATTTACTATGATTTTTTAAAGTTTTTACTATTTTTAATTAAAAATTTATTTCCTTTAACTACAGCGGCACATTGATTGGTGGCATCTCAACCATTGATGGCGGTGGTCAAACATGTGTTGCATGTAGGAGCACCACTTAAACACGTCAGATTGAGTATGGGACGTCCAATCCATATGGTTTGGAATGGATGGACCAAATTTTGTCAGATGAGATCTCATGCATGAAACAAGATAGATCGAATGATCTGTTCGACATGATCTGAGCCATTCACACAAAATGGATGGTCTAAATCAATCATTTTCATGCAATAAGAGTTTTAGTGTTTATGGAAGAAGCTCCCAAACTCGAAATCGAGTGAACTTCAAGCTATAAAACCTTAGGTAGAGGTTCCTCATGAGTAAATGAAGAGTGGGCAGGTTTTTTCATGGTTTAAAATGCATTTCCTACAAATTTATTTAAAATGGAATATCATAAGCTAGGGTTTGAGAAATACCTTGATAGGATGCTTCTCAAAGGGTATTTGATATCTCCTCTTTCCCCTTGAGTCCTCTAGTACAATTTTGATGAAGGGATTGAGGTCTGAGGAAGCCTTGAACTTAAGTAAAGTGTCTTGGATGAATTTGAGCTTAGGTGGCCAGAATTTTTCCATCAGTGGCCTTTAGCCGATTTGATTTGCTTGGGGATTATAGAGGAGGCTGTGGGGAGGTCAAATGAAAAGTGTTTTTGGCTTGGGAGCATCTAAGTAAGGAATAAACTTAGAATGAAGGTTTTTAATGCTTTTCTCTTTCCCATTTATTCCTGGCCAAATCAATTGTTGGGATTCATCAGGGAGGTTCATTGGATGCTTACCACATGTCCCATGTGGTTATGGAGGCATGAGTTTAGGCAGGATAGGATATTGTGATATGTATAGGGCTTTTTGTCTTCTTGTGCATAAGAGGACCATTTGGGCTAAACAGTGTTTGTGGGCTAATAACGGGGTATTTAGGAAGTTTTTAAAAGGGTTTTGAGCAAGCCACATGGACTAGAGTGGAGGGAATTTACCAATTTTACTAGGTTTGACCAATTTGAAGAAATTTTATTTTATTGACTATTTTGACTAGTCAACAGGCCAACCACCTAAGACACTAGGGAACCTATAGAAGCTACTTTCGTGTGGTTTGGTAGGTTTGGTTTAATGGATATGAAGTTTGCATTTAGGAAGTGTGTATATATGGGTTTTGACCAATTTAGGTGAGTTGATGAAGTCATCACCATAGGTTGACTCACATATGTTTTTGACCCACTTGGGGTATGAAATAGAATGAAGTTGAGTGATTGGAGGGCTTGGTTTGATTGTAATCAGTGGTTTTATCCAAACTAGCCTATTTTGATAATTTTTTGGTAGACATAACCAAGTTAATAGTTGACTAGGCTAGGTTAACCAATCAAATCTAATCCATGAGGAACTAAGTTTAGAGTAGTTTGATGAAGTTCAGATATAAATTAGAGTTTGATATTGACTGAATCAGATGTTTGATTGATTGAGCTAGCTTAACTGGGTCAATGATTAGATCAAGGAATAAGTATTGGTGAATATAATGTATGAAGCTCCAGATGGTGAAATTTGAATAAAGATTAAAGTTAAGGAGTCAATGTACTATAGGGAGTAATACACTGGGCATGTTGATTGATGTTTAAGGTTTCTATGTCAAATGATCTCAGACAAAAATGAGGTTAACAAATGGACCCCAATTTGTGTGATGAACTTAAAAAGTTAGTCACAAGTGTTGGCATTGATCGAAGTGATCAACTAAATCCAGAAGACTATTTAATATTTAAATTTGAATGTGGATTGATTTGAAATTTAATTGAGTTTAAATTTAGATGAGTACTTGGGTAGGAAATGATACCACACAAGTAGGTTTGAGTGGTTAGAACAGAGAAATACTTGGAAATCGTATCTTCGATCAACCAGAATTTAAGAGAATGGATATCGCTGGAGGAGCTTATACCAATCTTATGAACAAAATGTTTGAATTTGAATAGGAGATGTATCCTAAATATGGAGGTTTTAGATGTTTAGATCAGAACAACTACTCGATCAACCAAAATTTAGAAAGAAAAGCATAATCAAATGAAGACTATGCTAATCTTTAAGAATAAAATTTAGAGTGCAACTTGGCTAGTACCACGAGAGGTGTTATCCACCACTTTGTAGATAAGATTTAAAGTAGAATGGTGCCATAATAGGCTTGCTCCAACACTAGCAGATAATCTTAAGAAAATGAAGCATGGGGACTCACATATAACTTTAGAGGATCAAGGTTTTTATTTAAACTATGATGGTGTAGGAGGAGCTTGCTTCACCATTAGAATATTTGAAGTTGAATGGAAGATCTATGCCAAACAGGAAGATTTAGGTGACAATGGAGCTTATAGGATACCATGAAAATGAGTTTATACCTAATAGCAAATTTAGTTGACAATGAAGCATATAGGATACCATGAGAAAGGGTTTACATCTATTGGCTATTTTTGGTTAGAGCATATAGGACACCATATTGAAGATGGGTTTACTCCTAATGACTATTTTTGGAGTCTCAATGAAGAATATAGGATGCTATGAAAATGGGCTTAAACCTAATAACTATTTTTATCGGAGCATATAGAAAACCTTATTGAAGATGGGTTTTCTCCTAATGGTTATTTTTGGGGTTCGGATGGAGCATATAGGATGCCATAAAAAATGAGCGTAGACCTAACAACTATTTTTGTTGGAGAAAATAAGAAAGCATGTTGAAGATGGGTTTACTCTTAGCGACTATTTTTAAGTATCTTAGAATGATACCTGTATCCTCGATCCATTGGAATTCAAAAGATGAGGCGTAATCAAAAGACCACATTAATTCTTAAGAATTTCCAAACTATCTAAAATGAGCTATAGGGAGTTTCAAGATCCACTAGTTGTAGTGTAATTCTCTGGACCAAGTTGAGTCATTTAGACCCAATTTATTTATGTATCTTGAATAGCACTAGTAATTTAAACATCAATATTTGCTTTATTGAATATTTATTTTAGTACATCAACCATTATAATACTTCTTAGGGTTTTATCCATTTATAAGTAACATAGGATGATCTCCTTTACAATAGATCAACTTAGAAGAACCTCATTAGTTGAATTTCTTCACAATGAATGAACCTTCCCACATTTGTTCAAATTTACCAACTATCTTTTGATGGGCCAAGATGGGTCTTCATAAAACTACTACTGAGTTTCCAACATGGAATGTTCTCAGACAGACCAGTTTGTCATGAGCTTGGATCATTCTAGCTTTGTTTAACATGAGGCTTATTTGATCTTGTAGTGGCTTCTCTTTTAAACTTTCAAGCTCTTCTAATTAGAGTTTAGCATTTTATTCTAAAGCTATATTAAGTTTATTGTAATTTTGAGTGAGGGTAGTTATACCTCTAAAGGAATAATAGGTTTCGCACCAAAGATTAAAGCATTTGGCATAGATTGAGTTGGAGTTCTATATGTGGTTCGATATGCCCACAAAGCTTCAACCAACTTTTTTGCCATTGATGCTTATTATTGTCTAAGATTTTCTTTAAGATCTGAACAAGTGTTTTATTGAAGCCCTCGACCAATCCATTTTCTCAAGGGTAATAGATTATTGTTTATCTCAAATAAATACTGTGAAATCTAGGAAAATAATTCATTTTCATACTTCTAAATAAAGGACCATTAGCTGATATGATCCAATGTGGAACACCAAATTGATATATGATATGGTCCTTAAAAAAGTTTAGAACATAATGAGCTTTAACTTCTCTTAACGGAATTCACTTTGAGAAGTAATGTATAACTATTAATATGAATCTATGACCTCTCAAAGATGGCTAATCAATTGGATGAAAGTTCGAATAGGTTGTTAGACCTATTAACTATGTCCCTAGGCTAACTAAGAGGGGGGGTGAATTGATATTTTTTTTTATAAATTCTCTTGGATTTGATGAAATCGATTTTGTAATTAACTAATTTTAGAAAATAAATTTTCAACCACAGAAAAATTATGAATGCAGTAAAATAAAAATGCAAAAAAAATTAAAAGTAACGAAGACACCAGAATTTATAGTGGTTCGGTCCAACACGACCTACATCCACTCCTTAGAGACTCCTTCTCTAAGTATTATACTAAATCAAAGTGACTTTTCTTTTGCACCCACAGCAAGGCAGAGAAGCCCTTACAAACTCTCTTCCACCAAACCCCGATGCGACACAGAACTGTCATCCTTTCTCACCCTCCTGGTGATGGCAGAGAACCAAGCGTCCTTTCTTACCCTCCTTAGTGATGGCAGAGAACAAAGCGTCCTTTCTCACCCTCCTGGTGAAGGCAAATAATCGGACTCTCCTTGAAAGATCTTCTCTCAAGAGTTTTCAAGGAGATATGGAAGAGACTTGAAGTACAAATAATGAGATCCTCACCATTAGTCAACCTTGTGAATCTCCTCACAATTTCTTCTTCAAAGATCTTACCACACTCGCTCCCAAACACTCCTTTTTCACTCTTCCTTCCACTCTCAAGAAGAAATTCATAGAATATTAGTAGGACTGTCAATTTTTAAGAACCTTATATACAAAGGACAAGAAAAATCATCCAAAAATTGAAAATTTCAAGTTTTATGAAGTAGGATCGTCCCGTACGATCGCACATCATCCCGTACGAACAGTTCAAAAATATGAACGATTTATCTCGTACGATCCTGTACAAACCTATAGGATCCTAATTTCGTACTCTGGAAATGATGTATGAAACCAAATCGTACTATACGAATAGTTCAAAAAATTGAACGGTTCATCCCGTACGAACCTTTATGAACCCGTGAGTCCCTGATTTCATACTCTGGAAATGATATAAAAATTAATTTCATACTATACGAACAATTCAAGAAATTAAATAGTTCATCCCGTACGATCCGGTATGAACCTCCAAGACTCAGATTTCGTACTCTGGAAAATGATGTACGAAAATATTTCGTACTGTATGAACAGTTCAAAAAATTGAACGGTTCGTCCCGTACAAACCTGTACAAACCTCCAAGCCTAATTTTCATACTCTAGAAAAAGAAGTACAAAATATTTCATACTGTATGATTTATACTTAGGAAAAATTTTCTCTTGTGAATCAGACAGGTTTATTTTAGAGGAGAAAGTGTGCAAATCGACCCGTACAATCTCACATCATAGAGTACGATTAGTTTAAAAATTTTAGCTTTTGTATCACTCCCCTAGTGTGTGTGTGTGGTTACTAAATTTACAATCACACTCTCTCAGGCTCAAGAAAAGAATAAAAAGTATAGACTCCAAAACTAATAAACTCTAACCAATTGACTAGAAGTCTTTCACTGTATGGAATTTGATTTTCCTAAAAAACATGTTAGTACACATAACAACAATTTTTTTCCAGCATATGTTAGGAGAAATAATAATCAAATAATAAGATTTTGTTAACATTAAAAACTCACATGATTATAAAGATAAAATCTTGAAAAACTAATTTGCAGTAAGCTCATCACCAGGAGGGTGAGAAAGGAAGACGGTTCTCTGCCGCATCGGGGTTTGGTGGAATAGAGTCTATAAGGGCTTCTCCACCTTGCTGTGGGGGCAAAAGGAGAGTCACTTTGATTTAGTGCAATACTTAGAGAAGGAGTCTCTAGTGAGTGGATATAGGTCGTATTGGACTGAACCACTATAAATTCTTGTTTCTTCGTTACTATACTTTTTTCTGCATTTTTATTTTACTGCATTTATAATTTTTCTGGGGTTGAAAAATTATTTTCTAAAATTAATTAATTACAAAATCGGTTTCATCAAATCTAAGAGAATTTAAAAAAAAAAAAATCAATTCACCCCCCTCTTGGTTAGCCTAGGGACTTAGTTAATAGGTCAAACAACCTATTCGATCTTTTATTGGACCAATGATATCCATACACTAGCTTTCTAAAGGCTATGATGCAATTATTGGATGAAAAACATTAGCTGGTTAATATAAAACTACACTATGTACATGACATTAATGATAAGATAATGCAACATTTATGAATGCACTCACTTTACTAGAACCATTTCTAAGTGAATTTCTAATTTGTGAACTGCTATGTCTGGAGATAGATCAGGCATTTCTTCATAACTCTAAGAGAAGCAATATTTGTATTCTATAAGTAACTCAATCATTTTATTTGATTTGTCCTCATTGAATAAAGAACTTATAAAAATTAGATGAGAGTCTTCTTTATTTTCTAGATTTATTTCTTTTAAATCATCTATTATAGATTTAATCTCCTCTTTAAGTTCTGGAGGTGTATCCCTAACTTGAGAGTCAACCAAATCATATGAAGTCTGTAGATAGAGTTCGTTAAAAGATTTAACGTTCACTTAAAAGAGACTATAGGATTCTAAATTATTTTATATGACTAATAAATATTCATCATCATTAAATAAACATAGAGTGGTGAAGCCAACCCCTGGTCTTGATGCATATTTGATGTACTTCGTATTCCACAGGTGTACAAAATGTTGGGCTTCATCTCTAGTCCAATTTGATTGTGTTAAAACTATTGACCTTATTTTTATATGAGGTTAAGAACATCAAATCAAATTTAATTCCAAATTAAATCAAAATTGGAAATCTAATTCAAAATCCAAAATCAAATGCTGAAATCCAAATCCAAAACCCCTGGTCCAAAACCAATTTTTGGAAAAATTTAAATCCTTCAAAACCCTATCAAATGACCTTAGATTCATGGTCCATCTATTGACCATCTTGATTAGGCATATACCTAGGCTTAATCCTATCAATTTTGAAGCATTCCAAACTTCCTAACCCCAAAAATTGATTTCAATTCCAATGGCTACAAAACCTTTAAATATTTACAAGCTATGACACTATACCTTCCATCTTGTTGAAAATCACTTTCGAAATCTCCCCAAAACTCTTGTTCATGTTCATAATCATTGTCATGATGCATTGAACTAATTTTGAACCCTTGGTGGACCGTGGTTGACCACAAAGACCTTGAACCCCAAAACGTCCTAAAATTAGAATTTTTCATAAACTTTAAAATGGCATCTTGAAATTAATGCATGAAATCTCTTCCAACAAGTTCCAAATATCATTTGTAATGAGTTGGACCCAAACCCAAACCTTGTTCAAGAATAGTTGACCGTCACCCTAGTTTGACCAAATCACCCATATAGAATCCAACTTGATTTTCAAACCAAATGACCTAACCAATACATAGAACTTTTTACAACAAACTCAAAATGTCATTTTAAATTAATTTGACCCCAGCTTAACCTTTGGTCAAACTTGGTGGACCAAGTCAACTCTTAAGTTGACCAAAACATATATAATTGTGTAAAAATTCAAAATTCATGATTTTGAACAATTAATGAACCAAACTTATGAGGATAGTCCATGGGATCATCATGAGTGTCTTATAAAAAATCTTACCCTTTGGCCCACCTGGTTTAGCCAAAATGGTTGAACCAAGTGAACCCAAAGTGGTTTTCTTGAGCCAAATCCCCATCCTTATGAAATTAAATTACACCATTGGCTGAAGTAGGCATCCCTATCCTATTACATTAAACAAAACAAACCTAACCTATGGGTTGACCTAGGTTAACCAATTGGGCTAGCCCAAACCTCCAAAAGTACAAATTCCTGGGCCCAAAGCCAACCCAACTCAAATTTTTTATTGTAGACATTTTAGATAGGTTCTAGAAGCTCCTTTCCAGCTACTCTAAATAGCCCCTTGGTTTGATTTGCCTCTATGTGCACAAAATTTCAAAAGTCACTCTTTCCACATCATTATCATAGCATTATCCTCAACCAAGATTAAAGGACTAAGCTGTAACAAACCCAGAAATATGTAAAACATATGGGGAAGCCTCTGAAGCAATCTTAATCCTTAGTTTAACCCCCATAGCTTGAATTCACAGAAATGGCCAAAACCCTCATCATTGCAATACTCTTCATACAAAGCTCCTCAACTCCAATTTTTTTCCTTAAAGCTTAAAACATCTCCCTAAGTCTCCCCTAGCTCCAAAAATCAATTGAGAAGAGTGAAAGAGAGAGAAAGAGAGGAGAAAGGATAGAGAGAGAAAATAATACTTCATGCGTCCTAATACCAAGTCAACTCTTAAGTTGGTTTTTATATTGAATAGTCATTAAAAATCTGAATCTTGATCTATTAATGGTAGGGGTGAATCCCTGAGCTTCCTACCAGATAAAAAATTACAAGAAATCCTAATTTTTAAGGAATAGGTGTGATTCTCTGATCTTCATGTGTCCTAGGATCTTGGCTAACTATTATTGGACTAAGTCTAGGCCCCTTCATAGCTTAGACATCTTTTGGTTAGGTGTCATACCACGTGCTTCCTTTCCTTAGTACTTTGTTCATTAGTGTAGGATAAATCCTTTCAACCCCTTTCCTAGTGATCTTCCAAATTTCCCACTAATGAACATTTCTACTTTGAAAATGTCATGCAAGACAACCTTTGAATCCTCAATGGAATAGTAGTCAGCTATTATAGTTATTTGAACAAGAAAGAGTTCTTAACATTAAAAAAATCTCTGAACCAAAATGGAATTTTATTGGTCTGATATGATCGCCTCGGTCAATGCCAACATATGTGATTCACTCTTTCAATCTCATCACACTTATTCACTCTTTCAATCTCATCGCACCTATTCACTCTTTCAATCTCATCACACCTATTAGAATTCTATTTGTTGACCTCATTTTAGTATGAGATCAAGAACACCAAATAAAATTCAATCCCAAATCAAATCCAATTCAAAATCCAAAAACAAATGCTGAATGCAAATCCAGAACCCCTTGGTCCAAAACCAATTTCTGGGGAAAATTTAAATCATTTAAAATCCTATCAAATAATCTTATATTCATGATCTATCAATTGAATATTAATGAGGTATGTACTTAGGGTCAACCATAATAATTTTGAAGCATTTCAAGTCTCGTAACCTCCAAAATTAAATTCAATTTAGTAGGTTGCAAAACCTTTAAATATTTATAGCCTATACCACTGGACTTGTATCTTGTGAAAAATCACCTTAAAAATGCCTAAAAAAATAAAAAATTCATTATTTTGACCAAATCAATTATCCAAACTTATGGGGATAGTCCTTGGGCTCCCCATGAGTCTCCTAAAAATATTTCAGCTCATAGACCCACTTGGTTTAACCAAATTGGTGGAACTAAGTGGACCTAAGGTGGTTTTCGAGAAGCAAATTTTGATCCCTAAGAAATTAAATTGCACCGATGGCTGTTATAGGTGTCCCTTAGCTTATTACATTAAGCCCAACAAACCCAACCCATGGGTTGGCCTAGGGTAACTAGTTAGGCTTGCATAAATCTCCAAAAGCCCAAATTCTTAGACCCAAAGCCAACCCAACCCCAGTTGGCTATTATAGGAATTTCAAATAGGTTATAGAAGCTCCTTTCCACCTAACTTAAGTATCCCCTAGGTTTGATTTGCCTCCATGTGCACCAAATGCCAAAAATCTTTCTTTCCACATCATTATCCTTACATTATCCTTCACCTGTTCAAAAGGAAAAAGCTCTAACATCCCCAACCATATGGTTGAAATCTGTGGAAGCCTCCAAACTAATCTTAGCCCTTAGTTCAAACTCTATGGCCTGAATTAGGGGATAAAGGAGGAAACCCTCATTCATTGTAATACACCTCATCCAAAGCTCCCCAAGTATGAAATTCTTTTCTTCAAAGCTCTAAGCATCCTTTTAAGACCCCCCATACCTTCTCCCAACCTCCCCTAGTTCTAGAAATCATTAATTGAGCAGGTTTAGAGAGAGAGAGAGAGGAGAGAGAAAAAGTGTTAATTCATAAACAACTCTTAATCAATTGAAATTAAGGCTTGAGGTCTTCAAAGAAGTTGTAGAGGACATTAACAAGAGTCCATAGAGACCAAAAAATAAGGAAATACATCCATTAGATATAGGTGTTTTAATATTTAAAGGTATAAACTTTATTTTGACATTACTTTGATATTTCAATGCATGGAGTCCCCAAACTCTATGGATTGGAAGATTAGGGTATGATGAAGCTATGTTTTAAAATTTATAGAATTTAGAGTATCCTACACAATGTTATGAGCATTTCAATTCTAGTTTAGTTTGAACTAAAAATCCTAGAATGATCTTGACCATCTGATGGTGCGATAGGATGACCTAGATCAAACAAAAACACACATACAACCTGGGATTCAAAACCACACCATCTATAGACTGGGCATGGGCAACATGGCACCATCTCAATCATTTGATCGATCGAGCATTAGATTTGATGGTCAAGAAGAAAATCTGATGTGGACTAGTGCAACTCTCGCATGCCACCACATGTCTTGACCACACCATCGACTTATCGGATAGGTGCCAGATTTTTTATTTAAATGCATTAAATAATTAATAAAACACTCAAAAAATTCAAAAATTTATTATAAAGCTAATGCTTACCCAAATTAAGTGTTTTTGGGCTCATTGGAACCATTTTGAGCCCAATTTCATTTTAAACTTAATTTCAAGTGATTTGGACTAGTAGATTATGAGTAATTTATGTTTAATTTAAATAAATTTTTTTAATTACTAATTATCCAGTGGTCCAATTGAGCTCAAATTTGGATAGGGTAAATTAGGATTCTTGTTAAGTACCATATGTTTTTTGGGCCTTGGTGAGCATTATATTTTGGTGAATTGAATTTTCAATGTTTTGGGTAACATTTTTATCCAACACTTTAGGAATTCATGACTCACACACCATTTAGAATTAGGTCTTTTTTTTTTTTGTTTGTGCATATTGGTTTAAGGGTTAAAATGCCTATGATTTGAACCTAATCCAAATAGTAGAAAGTCTAAATTAAATTGCCTAAGGTATACATATATTTACTTTGGGAATTAATTATAGAACCTAGCAAGATCTTCATGGCTTCAAATTTGGTAGGTTTTATACACATGTTCTGGTGAACATATGTTCTAAATTTTATAAGATTAGGAGGTCATTTGGTTATGACAATTAGTGAACCCAAGTTTGATACGTATAATTAACCTAAAAAACTTTAAAAAATAATAATAAATCCAAATTAAATATAAAAAATACAAACTAAGTCTCATATTGCTTAGATTTAAGAGCTTAACAAATGAAAATTAAAATCCATATATAAACCCTCAGAACAAAAAGTAATTTGAAAATTGAAAAAAATCATTAGTTAATTAAATAAAATAATAAAAATAGTGAAAATTTTAAATTAGTTTCAAACACTTGTAATCGTCCTTAGAAGTTATTCTTGATATTGGAAAAAAATCAAAAAGTTTGGAGTCGATGTGGAGCCAAAATTAAAATCCCCTAATTACCTTTGATTAAGTAATTCCCTAAAAAGAGTTGAATTTTGAAAAATCAAAACTAATTATATCATAAATAAACCTTCATCATTGGCTTATCAGGCTCGCAACGGCTCATTCTTTAGCAGGCAATTTTGAGGTGATTACATTCTTTAGTATTTCCTTTCATGGCTTTTGATGTAGATCATTGTTCATTTTGTGTTTCATTTTATGTTTTGTTTTTGTGTGCTCATTTTATTATTCTCCTAAGGCCGATTAGCCTTAGGTCTTGTTCTTTTCTTTTTATTGCGGGTGCTCCATCCTCTTTGATTCCGAGGCCTTGGGGCATTTCCCCTTCCACTCCGGTTGCTTCTTCGAAAGGTTTTTTAAGTAACGATGGTTGTGAATCTAAATCTCGCTCTTTTTGTGATGTACTTGCCTGATCTAGCTCTTCGAAGGATCCTACCTTCTCCTTCACAAAATTAATGGTAAAAGGCTTTCCTACACTTTTAATGTCTGATGATGATATTCTCAAACTTACTAGCCCTTTTCGGTTCATTCTTGTTGGAAAGTTTTTGTTTTGATGACCAAATCTTGATGCGATACATGTTTTTTTTGGGAAGCTAAAATTATCTAGGAATTTTTCTATCGGTTTGCTTGATGCTAGACATATGGCGATTCAATTATCCAATGACCTTGATTACAGTATGGTTTTTGTCAGAAGAACATATTATGTTCTTAACTGTCAAATGAGATTATTGAAATGGACTCCTTTTATATGTCAAAGAGGAATCACCCATTGTTCCTATTTGGATCTCTTTTCCTAATTTACGTGTGCATTTTTTTTAATTCTCATGTTCATCATTCTTTGAGATCTATTTTTGATAGACCTCTTCAAACGAATCAAGCCACTGCCTCTCACTCGAGGTAGTTGGTGGCTAGGATTCTTGTGGAATTGGACATTACTAAGAAGCATCCTAATGACATCTGGCTTGGATCTGAAAATTCTTGGTATTTATAAAAAGTTGAGTTTGAAAAAGTTCCAGATTTTTGTTTGCATTCTAAAGTTTATGGACATTAGATAAATGATTGTGTTGTTGCCATCCATAATTTAGAGAGAACAAAATGGCCCATAAAATTGTTGTTGGACAAATTAATGGACAACTTGGTGTGCTTGGAAGTAATATTATTTATAAGGAAAAGGCTCAAAACAGAAATTTGGTGGAACCAAAGCTTCAGGGGATGACATAGAGATTGGCCCTTTAGATAATTCCAAAAAGAGTGAAGGTTTTTTGGATAAGGAAGACAAAGATGGTCAATGCAATATTGATAATGTGGATTCTATTGAGGAACAAGCTTTATTGGATGTGGGTGAGAATGATGTAGGGGAGAAAGTTGGTGATGATAAAAATCATATTAAATCAGGCTCCTTGGTTAATCAAGGAATGGAGGAGAATAACTTGAATGAGAAGTGTCGCATTGTCAAGAAAATGACCAAAATGGTTGTGCTGTCAATCAAGTTAGTGAGGATAAGTGTGAAAGTGGATCCGATCCTACTTCTATAAACAATCAGATGACCGATGGGGAAGGGGAAATTGAATCTCAGGATACTTTCACTCCCAAGGATGGTCTTAAGGGCTCCATTATTAACTCTATGTCACCTTCTATTGGCAAGGCTAACACTAATGAAGAAGGTTATACTTCTTTTTCAAAAAAGAAGGGTAAGAATATTAAGAACACGTCTGGCATCACCCCAAGGGTCACTAGAGCTTCTAATCAATCTATTAATGGTTAAAGCACTCATGTGGAATATTATGGGTGTGGGTGGCTCTATCTAAGGATAGAGTTAAGAATTTATATAGGATTTATGATATTCATCTTCTTGTTTTAATTGAGCATTTAGTTTCTGCTGCTAAAATGGATTTTGTTCGCAATAAGTTGGGTTTTGATTTTTCTTTTGGCAACTGTACTAATAAAATTTGGATTTTTGGAAACACTTTATTTCTTTAGATACTATCATGGATTTGCCTCAATTGATTCATACTAACATTACTTTTAATAAAGTCTCATGTTATGCTTCCTTTGTTTATGCTTCTTGCTCTAGATTAGGTAGGAAAACTCTTTGGAATCAACTTACTGATTTCTCTTCCTCAATTAATGCTCCTTGGTTTGTTGGTGGGGATTTTAAGTGTGTTACTAGTGCTTCTGAAAGAGTAGGAGGTAATCCTCCTAATTATCATGCTATGGAGGACTTTAATGATATGATCATAAACTGTAACATCCATGACATTGGTTATTCTTGTAATGTTTTCACTTGAAGTAATGGTATTATGTAGCAAAGATTAGATCGTATTCTTTTTAATGATTCTTGGATTTCTATTTTTCAATCGACTCACATTGATCATTTAATTAGAATTTCATATGAACGTTCTCTTTTGTTATTAAGTATTACTATGAATATTTTAAATAATTTTCAACCATTTAGATTCCAAAATAAGTGGCTTTTAGATGAAATTTTTTAAATACTGTGCAAAGTAATTGGAAATCTCCCCTTTTCCCTTATGATAATATTTTTGGTATGACTCAGCTTTGGTTTAAACTTAAACGTCTTAAACAAAAATTTTCTTGATGGAATAAATGCATTTTTAAGAATATATTTACTAGTATATTGATTGCTGAAAAAGATGTTGATAATGCTGATATGGCTTACATACATAACTCTTCTTTTGAGAATTTGCCCATTTTAAATGTAGCTAAGACTACTTTATTCAAAATTCAAGAAAAAGAAGAAGCTTATTGGAGGCAAAAAGCTTCATCAAAATTTCTTGTGGAAGGTGACCATAATATTTTTTATAATATTGCTAATCATAACAAAGTGAGTAGGCAAATTCATAAGCTCATTTCCATTGATGGTTATGTTATTGATAACATTGATTTGATTTTTGCTTTGAGAATTAAGTACTTTAAGAATGCTTTCAATAAAGATTTTAGTCTGAATTTTAACATTAATTTCTTGTTTATTCCTTCTCTTATTTCTGAGGAGTATAATTTGTTGTTGACTAAAAATCCTTCCAAGAAGAAAATTTTCTAAACTTTGAAAGATATGAACTCTGATTATGTCGCTGGTCCTGATGGTTTCACAACTAAATTTTTTCAGAATACTTGGGATATTATTAAAGATGACCTTATTAATGCCATTGTAGACTTCTTTTCGGGCAATCCTTTACCTAAATTATTTACTTCTACCTCTATTACTTTAATTTCTAAATCTAGTGCTCTTAATTTTTGGAATGATTACCACCCTATCAGTTTATGTACTTTTTTCAATAAACTTATTGCCAAAATTATTTTGGGGAGGCTTGCCTTCATTCTTCCTAATATTATTTTGTTGGAACAAACGGGATTCGTTAAAGGTAGATCGGTATTTTATAATGTTTTACTTGCTCAAGAATTAGTTCATAATTTAGATGCGAAGGTTACTTATGGCAATATTATTTTTAAAGTTGATATTACTAAAGCTTATGATAATCTTAATTGGGAATTTCTTTATACTATTTTAAAGCATTTTGGCTTCATTATGCATTTTATTAATCTGATTAAGAATAGCATTGAGCATTGTTTCTTCTTTATTATGATTAATGGTAAGTCTCATGGTTATTTCAAATTGTCTCATGGTTATTTCAAATTGTCTCATGGTTTTCGACAAGGGGATCCTTTATCTCCTGTGCTTTTCATTATTGCTATGGAATTTTTAGCATGGGGTATTAATAATCCTTTTAGGATTCATCCTAATCTATAGTTTAGAACTACTGGTGGCTTTTCTATTACCCATTTAAGCTTTCCTGTTGATTTTATTATTTTCTCTAATGGTTCTATTAAAATGTTTTATACTCTTTTCAATTTTCTTAAGAAGTTTCAGCATGCTAGTGGTTTGATTTTTAACCCTTCCAATAGTTGCTTTATTCCTGCTAATTCTTTATCTTCTACTCAGATTACTAGTATTGAAAGAAAGTTTGGTTTAATGAAAATAAAATTACCGTTGAAGTATTTGGGTACCCCTCTTTACAAGGGTAAAAAATGATCTCATTTATTTGATGGCATTTTTACTACTACCCATAAGAAACTTTCTTCTTGGGCTTTTAATTTCCTTTCTTTTGGTGGTAGACTTGTTCTTATTAAAAATGTTCTTTGCTCCATTCCTATTTACTTGCTTCATACTATTTTCCCTACTTTACATGTTTGTAGTAGAATGGAGATTTTATTTAATAAATTCCTTTGGGGCACCAAGATGGAATAAGTACTATTATATGGGGTTCTTGGAGTAATTTCTTTAGAGTTGTTGATGAGGGGAGATTAGGTTTTAAAACTTTAACAGATATGATCACAACCTTTTCTCATAAATTGTGGTTTGCCTTTAGAGCTAAAAGAGTTTGTGGGCCAAATTCATGGTTTCTAAGTATTATGTTGGGAAACATCCTTTGAATTGTCATTTCAAATGAGGTGATTCCTTCAACTGGAAAAGATTATGTGATATTAAGTGGGAAGCTAAACAGTTTATTCAATGGGGAATGGGAGCTGGCAACATCTTCTTTTGGTAAGATAATTGGTTGGGTAATTTTTCTATTGATAATCTTTTACACACTCGCTCCACATCTGCTTACAAAGTTAAAGATTTTATTACCAATGGAAACTAGAATATTTCTTTACTTAATAATACTGTGCCTAATTTTATTATCCCTTTAATTCTCAATATATCCATTCATTTGGATAATGAGGATTGTATTTTATTTAATCTTTCTAAAGATGGTAAGTTTGCCATTAAACATGTTTGGAACTCCATTAGGTAAAGGCTTCCTAAATATTCTCTTTATTTAGCTGTTTGGCATACTAGCATTTCTCTCTCTTACTCTTTTCTCATATGGAGGATTTTGAATAATTACTTGCCTTTAGACTCTATTTTAATTCATAAAAGTTTTTATATTATCTCTAAATGTCAATGTTGTTATCATATTGAGAAAATGAATCACGTGTTCATTCAGATTCTGATTGCTATAAAAGTTTGGTTGCACATTAATAACATGTTTAATGTGCTTTCTACAACTAGGTACAACTCTGTTATCAATCTTCTTAAGGATTGGTTCATTCCTCGTAAAGGTCATATTAGGAATATCCTCCCTATCATTATTTGTTGGTTTTATGGAGCAGTAGAAATGATTCTAAACATGAGGAAATTAAAATGAATGCTTTAAGTGTTATTTCTAAAGTTAAGAATAAAATTTATCAGCTTTATGTTGCTAACTTAGTTAAGGCAGATTCCTTTAAAGGTTGTCTTCATGTTGCTTGTGAGTTTGGTTCACTCTCATTCCATTGGTTTAAAAGATAGAATTATTTACTGGATGAAACCTATGGAGGCTTGTTTAAAGCTTAATACTGATGGCTCTTGGAATAATTTGAATGCTGGTTGTGGTGCTATTATTAGGAATTCTAATGGTTTAGTGATTGTTGCCTTTGTGGGTCCTTCTACTGCTAAAATTGTGATTAAAGCTGAAATTGAGAGTCTTCTTTATGGTATTAAACTTTGCACTTCCTTAGGCATCACTAATATTTGGATTGAAGTGGATGCCATGCTCTTGATTCATTATCTAAAAGGTAACCATTCTTTCAATTTTGATAATTTTTATATGTTAAGACATTAATCGTTAGCTTTCCTTTATTACTTATTCTATTACTCATATTTTGCATGAAGGTAATGTTGTTGCTGATTCCCTTGCTAAAATGGGATGTACTTTATTGGGTTTTATTGAATTCTCTGAGCTCTCTTTACCAAGGGAAGTTAGAGGGTTAGCTAGATTAGATCACACTGGTCTCCCTTATTTTCATTTTAATTAGCTTGGTTTATATCTGGGTGATGTTGTTTTGTTTCCCTGGCTTTTGTTTTTTGTTGTTGGGTTGATGTTTTTCTTCCTTATTCTTCCTTTATGGCTTTTGGTGATTGGTACTAATTTGATTTACCTGCCTGTCTTTTGGCAGAGTTTTTTGCCTATTGTTGCGTTTTGCCATGGTCTTCATTTGTACCAATGCCTTTTGTTTTTTATTGGTTGTGGTTCGAAGGGTTTCTGTTTGGATAGGATCAAGTTTTTCTTTATTATGATTTATCAAATTTCCTCTTTTATCCTTTGTAAGAAAGGTTTTATTGATTTCTTTTTCTTTTTTCACATGCATTAGTCAGATATGGTTAGGTGTTATTTAGGTCTTATTTTTTGATTCAACTGATGCCTAGTTATTTCCTTATCTTAATGTTTCAAATTTCAGAGTTGTTATTGGAAATAATGGTTTTAATTTGAGCTATGATTGGATTTTCTAGTATCCTGATTTGAACCTTAAATGCTACTATTTTTCTCCCTGGGTCTACTTAATTGGGATGATTTATTTTATGTATGACATTATGGTGAAGTTTGTTAGCTCTATGGATGGTAAAAGTGGTTTGGATTATGAGTGGTCTATTTGGAGGATGGAATTTCCTACTGGTTATCGATATCTTGATTCTTAATATTGAGGTTTCCTTGTTTTTGGATGGGTGGTCTGGAACTTAATGTACTGCTATTGCTATCATGGTTGTTCCCATCTTTTACTAGTATGCTGCTTCTAATTCTAATGTTCTTTGCATGTTTTGGGTGTGCAAGCATGCATTTGGGATGAGAATGGAGTGGCATTTTGATTGTACTCGTGACATCAAGACAGTTACTATGTTCCTGAGCTCTGCTGACTCGACTATTTGCATTTCATATTCCCTAGTTTAGTTTTCCTCCATATGTTGCCGTATTTATCCTATTTTGAAATTTAATGTTATTGAGGATTATGGCTTTTGTGTTGTTTGCCCTTAGAATGATGGTTGTTTTAATCTTTATTTAATTATTACAGTTAGGTATATTGATATTAATAGCATCTTTGTTTGGTGGAATTGGGATCTGTGGCTAGTTGTCACTCGGTTTCTTGTTAGTTGCTTGCTATGGAGACCTGTCTCAGCTCAAGCTCTCTTATTTATTCTGCCTGTTAAGTATTGGTTTTATGGTTGCATTTTATGTCTTGTGGATGGTTGCTTTCTGTCCATCCATGGTAGTGCTTATGTTGGTGGTGCTGTTGGCTGGATAATCGTTATGGATTCTCATACTGAATTTCTAGTTTTCTCAATTATAGTAATTATTGGGACTTTTGGTATTCTAATTTCTTGTATTGGAATGGGAACTTTCAGATGTCTATTAGCAGGTTATTCTATAGTGTTGCTGAAGGGGTTTCCTACACCTATATTTTGTATAAGTTTAATTGGATTCACATGTTAGTTTTTCTATGCTTGTTTTGTCTTTGCAGTCATTATCTCTTGCAGGTTTGGTGGACAAAAGTTTTTGTGGGCAAGATGATTAATTTTTGTCGGAAGAGTATGCTGATTGTCTACTTTATGGCCTTCCTTTTTTGGTCGTTGCCTTCTTGCAGCCCTATAATGTTATTAGGAATTTTTGTAAATCATAGCATAGGGGACCTTCGGCTTTAGGTTTTTCTTTGACTTTTTTTGTAGCTCTATCGAGCAGTAGTGAGCTGAAGGTCCCCTCTAAGGACCTTGTAACCATTCTTTTATTAATGTGAAGGCCCCTTTGCTAGTTTCCCAAAAAAAAAATCAAAACTAATTATAAAATACTCCAAATCATATAAACTCAAAGTCATTGGACTCATCTCTGGGTTTAGTATTTATAAAAAATATCAAACTCCTAGAATTCATTGAAAATAAAAAAGTTAATATTTAGTCTAGCTCCCTTTATTAAATATTAAAAAATTCATAAATTCAATAAAATCTTAAAACTAATAATTTAATAAATTCAATGAATTAAATCAGATGAACATAAGAGAATAAAGCAATTGTCATTTCCTTAATAAGGTTTATAGGCTAGACTACCTTGAGCAGTGGGGCTACGTATCCTAAGGACGCTTTGGTCCTCATGCCCATTGTGATAATGCCATAAACTAATTGATGGGGTACAAGTGCTAAATTATAAAACTTAAATAAGTAATCAACAAACTATATTTATTAAAAAATACCAACCAATAATTAAACTTAAATAAATATGTAATTACTAGATAACTTTTGGTTATAAGGCTATTAGCTTATGCCCCAAGGATGGCGAAATAAATCTCATAGGCTTGGTGTAAATAAAGGCAATTGTTATTTAACCTAAATAATTATTATAAATTTAGCAATAAAACACTAAGCCATTTGACACATTCAAGCACCTTGCTTGACTTCTTTTAAGAAGGTAATTGGAATTGGATTGCAAGCTTTAAAGGCTAATCAAAAGACTTAACAAACAATCATTAATCAATTTCAACAAGTAAAATTTATTCTAAAATATATTTCAAATTATCAAATACACTAAAACTTAAACTCAAACAAAATTCCTTTGGCATTTAACATGCAAATTCAATAAATAAAAAATTTTAAATAATTAAAACCCAGAATATATAAAATCCACACAGAGTATTACATACACTGTAGATTGCTTACTAGAATAACTAATTCTTATTCTAGGCTAGGTCATTATTCTTTTACATGTGCTTATCTCTATGATGTGGATATATGTGAATAAGTGCTAATTTTTATGATTTGATGTGACTTTCGATGCTTTTACTGTGATGCTCATGTTTCGAAGCTTATGATGTAACTTGTGATGGGCATTTAAATTTCTCTAGATTATGGGAAATCCCGATTATTATTCCTAAACAAATCTTTTATAGGTGGCCCTACTTATATAGGGCTATAAAAGGGGGATAAAATTAATCATGATTTAATACTAATTAGATTTTTTGCTAGTAGTTTTTGCTCCTTAACCCCCTAATCATCAAAAGTAAGGGCAAGATATAGTTTACTCAAGAACAAGCAAATGATTGTTATGATGTGATGTAAGTTTTCATATATTCAATTGTTTCACTAACATGTGTGCAGTATTTTGAGTCTTTTAATTTTACAATTATGTTATTCATTAAAAATAGAGAGTTGTGAAATTTCATAAATAAGGCATTTTTCTTAAATAATTAGGGATCCACAGATAAAAGAATATACTTAATTGGAGAGTTCTTATCATTTGGATTCCTAATTGGGTGAGTATATAAGAAGAGAAGGAAGAAAATAAGATGATACATGAAGAACTCAAAGAAGGAAACTCAGCTGAAGAAGAAGAAGAAGAAGAACTGAAGAAGATTGCCTTATTTTAGAACTTGTGTCATTTCATAGGGGTAGAATAGAGGTTGTTGTTGGTGGAGCCTGGCCACTTTATTTTCAACAAACTCTAGGTTATAAATTAAGTGGCTCTTCACACATGGAATTTTGATATTTATAATGTTTTAAATTATTATTTTTATATTGTTTAATCAATAGAACTTGCATGCATTTCCTAGTTTTCTTTCTTGGATGTGAATGTGCTTGGATTTTGATTAGGCTCTTAGGATTGAAAATTCTTCTACTCATAATTTAAAAATAAAATTCTAGGAATAAATAACATTGAAATATTAATGCTTTATGAAAGTAAATCGAAGACCATCCAATGTCGCACGTGTATTTTTCAAATTTCTATACTTATTTTAGGCAATTCCTTGCCCAATGGTAGAGTTCAGATAATCTGACCTATGAGGATGAGATGCTAAAGCCTTACGAAGCTTAGTCTTCTAAAAATTATTTTTAACGTGTCAATGTCACATATAATAGTTCCTTTTTTTACAAGTTAGCATAGCATTAGTTACCACTTATTTCCTACATCTAATTTACTTATTTCTTGCTTTTTTATAATTATATAAATTATAGCTAATTATTTCTTTTATTTTTTACAGATTTGTTCTATAGGTGATAAGCCCCATAAGCGATCGATAACAAATTTTTTTAGGCACAGAAAGAGTACTAGTGGATGATCCAATAGGGGTGGAGGTACTGAGGGGTCCTCCTCTTTATAGCCTGCCACTCATACCCACCCTAGACCCCCTTTACCTACACCTCCTAGATAGAGTCCTTCATTTTACTCTGCAGACCTCCGCGTTCTATCATCAGACCCTATGCAGATGGCTCCCTTTTAGTAGTACTATCCCCCACCATCTTTTCAAGGATATAGAACTACTTATCTCTATCCACCATACATTCTACCATTTTACTACCTATAACCCCCTCAGCCTCATAGCGTTGGACCTTGCACCATGACTACAGCTGGACCTTTCACCTAGGATGTCGCTGCCCTGACTGTAGATAAGGCATGTTGATTTAGCTTGAGGGTGATATATACATAAATATGTATGTTTTATTTTACACTTAAATTTAAGAAATAATATTATTTTACTAAATATTTTATGCATTTTTTACCGGTCAAATTAGGCCATATACATGATACAGGATATTATACAGAGCATGCATGATTCACCATATATCTCTTAGAAGAAAATCTCGAAGGAAGTGCAGGATATGTGGTTTAGGGAGTTTAAGGTTAGTTTATTGCAATATTATTAACATTTTTTCATATTTTATTAAGCTAAGAAATAAATATATTGTATTCTAATTTGGTACATGCATAGAGATTTCTACTGGTTGCCTGAGCATGGTACTCGAATCAGAATAAATTTTGAAAAACATAGAGCAACTCACCTGTGATACATATTCAAACGCATCAGAAGGATAAGAGAGTTACCTCTTTAGATTAGAGAGGCTATTTGGTCTTAGCTTAATAATGCTTAGGGTAGCGCATAATATATAGCGAGGTGGGAGCAGAACAGGCAAAATTGGGCTTTTAATGTTAGGGGCCTGGGTAGCTCCCTCCAAACTAGAGACTCAGTTTCACACATGGAGCATAGAAAGTGATTGGTAAGAACTTTAATAGATTTTAATTATTTCTTTAGTTATACATGCTAATCTAAATATGTTATGGATGGCGATGCTTGGTAGAGAACCCACTGCTATTGAGTTGCATAGTCACACTCACACGCATGTAAAGAAATATCATAAATGATGATTATATAATGATTACTATTATATTATGCTTTGTATAATGAATATATACATCTGTGAAAGAGTTTAAGGTTGATGAATATACGAAACATTTTGTTATTTCTACTTGGATTGATGTTACTATTTGTTATTACTAGATTATTGTTATTGCTAGAAAGTTTGGATTGTTGTTACAGTTGGAAAGCTCAATAAATGATTGTAGGAATTATTTTTTTTTATTTTTGCTATATATTTCTAATAGTTTTGTGGTAGAATTTTTGCCATAAATGTTAATATAATGATAGAGTATTGATGTTTGTGATGGCAATTCAATCATAAATTATGGAGAATTTTCAGTGGGCAATTTGCTACAATTTGTGATGGAATATCCATCACAAATTTGTGGTGGATTAAAAGCCTCAGATCCATCACAAAAAATTTACGATGGATTCACTCTGTCGCAAATAAGTTTGCGATGCATGTTTTCCCGTAGGATACACATCCGTTGCAAATCCATCACAAACTAGTGTTTGTGACGGATTTGAAGAGTTTTACGGCAGATTTTTTTGCTGCAAATAACTGATTTTTTGGTAGTGAGTTAAAGTTATTAGCTGATACTATTATTCGAATGAATAATGGTACAATTTGATTAGTTCAAATTAATGGTCTAATTATATATGAAAAACCAAATGTTGAAAGAACAAAATCCTAAGGTATGGAATAAAAATTTAGAACTTCGAGAAACCCTAAGAAATTACATTTGAATTTACTTTCAGGATCTCAACAAGGTGTGTGCAAAAGATGAATTACCACTCCCTGGTATAAGAGTTATTAGTGGATAATACCTCTAATTATAATATGTTTTCTATTATGGATGGATTGTCGAGATATAATCAGATCAAAATGGCTCATGAAGATAAAAATTATACATCTTTCAAAATGCCTATCATAATATATTACTATACTATCATGCCCTTTAGTTTAAAGAATGCTAGGGCTATCTATTAGAGATATATGATGCATATCTTTCAAGAGTTGATTCATCAGAAGGTTAAATGTTATATGGATGACCTCTTCATTAAGAGCATATTTGAGAATGATCACTTAGATGACTTCAAAACTATGTTTGAAAAGATAAGATGATTTGATCTTAGAATGAACCATCTAAAGTGTGCTTTTGGGGTGTTCTTGAGGAAGTTTTTTATATGTCCTTCACCATCGAGGAATTGAGATTCATCCTAATAAAATCATGGTGATTTTAGAAATGCCTCCACTAAAGAGCCTTCATCAACTTTGTTCTTTGTAAGAGAAGCTTGCTTTTAACTATCAATTCATCTCAAATATGTCTGGTAGATGTCAACAAATTATAAAGCTGATAAAGAAGGATTTCTGTTGTAAGTGGGATGGTGAATGCTAGGAAGATGTTGATATTATTAAAAGTTACTTGCTAAGCACGATGTAGAAAGCAAAGAAAATGTCCTTTAATACATTTTTTGGAGGTTAATTGGAGTAGAAATACATTATTCTCTACTTGAGAAGCACTGCTTAGCATTAATTTTTTCTATTAAGAAACTCTGTCATTATATGATTTTTCACAAAATCATATTAATGTCAAAGATCGATATGCTAAATTTCTTAATGACAAGACCAGATTTGGTAGGTCATTTAGCCAGATGGGTAGTGATACTCTTATAATTTAATATCACATATGTTCCATAAAAAGATAGTGAAAGAGCAAGTCTTAGTAGATAATCTTATTATGTATCCCATTCCTGTAGATTCTCCACTTAATGATAATTTTTCCTGATGAAAAAATTTTACATGCCCAAGAAGAAAAGAAAATACATATCTAGGAGATGAATTTTCATCGAGCATCATTGATTAAGCCTTCCCAATCTCCAAGTCTAACAAAATTTTGAGCTGGTATTGGTTTTATTTTTATAACACCTGATGGAGATATAATCAGATATTCATTTGACCTAATGTAACCACGAACCAATGGAAAAGATGAATATGAAGCTTTAGCGGTGGGCATCAAAATTTCCATTTCAAATGGGATTCATAACCTTAAATTTTTTTGGTATTCTCAGCTTTTTAAAAATTAAGTATTGGGTGTCTACAAAATCAGTAAGCTCAAGCTGGCATACTATCACCGATGAGTTCTTAAACTTATGTCTCCTGAACTCAAAATAGTAAAATAGATTATTTAGCTAAATTGGACAAGGAAATGGTAAACATGAATGACAAGCTTGTGTTAATCAGTGTCCACTCTCAACGGGTTTTAGAGCCAACAATTTGTAATCCTATAAAGACAGGGGTGATTGATTCTAAGCCAGTAGGATGCAACATTTGTTGATCCTCAGCCACCTCAATAAATCATCCTAAAGAATCAACAAGGAAAAACTCAAATGTTTATATAAAGATATAAGTTTAGTAGAGCCTTAAAGTTATGATGGAATTGCTTAGACATCTAAGAAAAACATGATTGGAGGTAGTCTTTCATTGAGTACTTTGAAGAGTTAAACTCCTGGTAGATAAATCATTTGCTATGTAAATCAAGAAGAAGTGTTGTGATACACCTTTGTTAACAATACACTGTATCGAAGATCATTCGATCAAATGTGGCTAAGGTATTTGAGGACCAAAGAGACTGATAAGGTAGTAGTGGAAGTTCATGAAGGACTTTGTGATGCACATCAATCAGGTCCTAAAATTGTTATTAAAAAGAAATGAATTAGATACTAATGTATATTAATGGTGAAAGACTGAATCAAATGTGCAAATAAATGCCACAAATGTCAAGTTCATGGTACTACTCTACATAAACAGCTAAATCCATTGCATCCTCCAATTGTATCTTAGCCTTTTGAATGTTGGGACACAAATATTATTGGCCCAATTTACTCATCATCATTTACTGGACATCACTTTATACTACCAGCAACTAATTACTTCTCCAAGTGGGTGGAAGCTGCTCTATTTAAGATAGTAACTACTGAGCATGTGATTAATTTTTTCATGCTCAATATCATCTGCAGATTCAATTGGTTGTGATGAGTAATCTTTGATAATGGCCCAGCTTTTAAATATACCAAGATATAAATTTCATAATCGACATAAACAGATTGGAATTATTCATCCATATACAATCTAAGCAGAAGCCTTCAATAAAACACTAATAATGCTGCTCAAGAAGATCCTTACAATGAATAAAGGAGATACTCTATATTTCCCTAAAGTCGCATTCTTTGCCATCAAATCTGCAAAGTTTTCATGTGAAAAAACCGGACGCATAGGCAAAAATGATAAAAAGTGTGAAATCAAAAATTTCACAATTTCTACTTGTACGAATTTTGAAATATGACATTCAAATCCTATTATATGTCTTGAAATTCATATAAGAATATCCATAATTCAAAAAGTATGAATGAAAGTGGACAGAAACTACCTTCTTCACCATCGGATCCACATTACTATGACAAGTAAATAGATAAAAAATGATACCCTGAAACTCCAAAAATTATTAAATAACTAGGCAATAAAGCAAAATTACAATAATTGTCACTTACACCAGTTTTATATTTTAGCATTTAAATTTTAATATATAACTCTTTAAAATTCATGTGAGGAAGTCAAAGAGCAACAAAATGATTCAGTCAAGATGTTTTTATTAGGTTATTTGCATACATTCCAAGGTAGTCCCAAAATCTTATTCAATTATCCCAAGAAGCACACAAATATACTTAGTGCACTAATTATCAATTTTTAGCATCATATGAGTGCATTAATAATCATACAAGTTCATTATGCAGAATATATTAAAATAAGCAAATGCAATATGTACATGCATTAGAAGAGCTCGTACTCACATGTGCTCCAACAACTATATAAAATTTTAAAGTTCAGGCTTGATAATGATATACTGGTTAAAGTAAAAGAAAAATGAAAGTCAAAGTTTTTTTAAAATTTATAACTAATCCTCCTCCTTAATAGGACATGAGCCATAAGATATGAATTTATAAGAAGATATATAATAGCTCTCGATTATATATATATATATATATATATATATATATATATATATATATATATATATATATATATATATATAATCCCCAAAATCATTGTCTAACCCAATCCTCTATTAACTGAAAAATAGAGTTGACATGATTTAAACTGTAGAAAATGAAATTATTTAAAATCTATGATAATGAACAAGTTGAAACTAAATCTCAACCAGGAGGGATACAATATTTTTAAATTTCCATATCCCAAATTTTTCTAAAAATTACAAGTTTTAAATTAACTTTCATGTCACCTTGATTATGACCATGTTGAATGTGAATCCCAATAAAAAGGGTCCACACAAATTTTGAAAGAAATTCCCCCTATATGCCAAAGTTTATAATTGTTGGGTTCAAATTCTAATAAAAATGTTGAGATTTGATATTTACCAAAATCTAAATTTTGAAATGAAACTAAACACATAAAATCTTAAAGCAAAAATTCATCCACCTTCCACAATCATTAGGTGGTGGTGATAAATATGAGAATAACCTTAGCTCAAAAAGATCAAATATCATATCACATGTATCGCTAAAATTCATTTTCAAACCATTTATCTCTAGTAAAGGATATGCCACATATCTTCAAGTGTTGGTTTCCCCACTAAATTACACAATAGGTAATCAATTATAATTGGGGCCCTCTAATTATATGATTTTGTTGCCAAATGGTACCACTAAATTGCACTCATAACCAGAGCCCATATGTTCCCAAATGGCTTCAAATATTTAAGTAATGATTCATAAGATATACAAGATAAGGGCATAAAGCCCTTTGTTAGATAAGAGTAACTCAAGTTTTTTCCCTTACTCAACATTCATCTCAACTCTATAAGGAACCCTTAGACGAAGCAACCCATGGCTGCCATAAGGATCCTTTGGTCTGGTTACGTTGACTACCTCATCAAACTAAGTGGAATAGGGACTACGACATCCCAAGCTGATGGAACCATGTGATCTTGATTGAACCCTTCTTTATTCTCTCATCACCCAATTTAAGAGTACAATAATAAATTTTAAATCTTAAAATTTCAAAAATCCAATTTTTAAATTTTAAAGCTATTGCTACTATATGTTTGGTACTTAGTGCCTATCTAATGACTAGCCTTAATCGAAAGTGCTCTGTAGTTATCAATAGTGGTAATTAACCATAAGGGCTTGTGTCATGCCCCCATAATCCAATTTGGAAGATTTATTTATTTTATCTTTTATTAGAAAATAACTTGAGATATCTAATTTAATTTAATAATCTAGTAGTAGAAATAATTCTATTGATTAAAATAACAATAACATATGCATTCATTTCTATAAAAATTATATATAACACTTAGGAATCATAAAATATAACACATCTTCTAGTCCCAAGTATAAAAGAATAACTAAACAAAAAAACCAAAATATGATGAATCATGATCGTTCCTACAGTCCTGATCCTCTACCTTGACTTAAAATCATTGAAATCATATATAATGAGCTAAAAAAACCTAGTAGGTCTCTAAATCCTATCACTAAACTCAAAGCATGATAAAGAAGCAATATGTATGCAATCAATTTATTCCTAAAAATAACAATCATTATGATCATGAATATATGCAGTGAAGAAATAGTAAAATTTGTTGAATAGTGGAACAATCCTATACAAAAACCAATAAACCACTGAATTGGAAAGCCAATAAATTAGTGACATAATACAAAAATTGAATAGAATAAATAATGGGGAAATCATGTAAATAAATAACTAAAAATATTAAGAAAATTGATAGAATTCATAACTATGCTATACAATCAAATCAGTATGCACCTGACATCTAATCATTCTATATCAATATCTAATCAGTATCTTATATCATAATATTCAATTAGTATATTATATCACATGCTCAATATTACTTCCTCAGTATAGGAATCATCTGCTTATTATTAATAGATTAGTAAATAGTGAATAAAAAAAGTAATAAGGATAGTGAATCTATAGATGTAAAAATATTAGTATCCATAAAATTAGTGGTAGCAACATAAGTAATATAGTGGTAGTAAAATAATAATTATTAGAATAGTAAAATAGTATAGTCGTAGCAGTGTAATAATAATAAATCAAAACAATAACAATCAGATCGAATATTAATAATGAATTAGTAACATGTATTTTAGTAATAATATTTAACATTATTTAAAAAGGTTCTTTCTATTATGGTGTTTTTTTAGTATTTAATAAACAGTAGTCGATAATCATTGGCTCAATAAGTAGAGTCGTCACTCCTTAACAGTCAACACAATAACAACTCCTTATAACTCCTAATTGTCGTATCAATGTATCATGTGAATCACTAGAGGATATCAACAACCCAATATTTTAAAGGAAATCTCATCAGCTCACCATCATGTACAAGTTTATTGATCTTCAACCAAAAAGTCAACCAATCATTAATTATTTCATACACACACATTATTAAAAAGGTAATAGCAATCATATACCTATTTTCATATTTAATGCTTGTATTTCCATTATCCTTTTATTAGATACTAAAATTTTATTCTAAGCAAATTGAATAAAATAATATAAATTTTATTTTACTCAATGAAATTCAAAAATCAACTAGTCAAAACATTAATTATATTGAGTATTAAAACATATAAAAAGTTGTAAGGTCAAAGCTCAATAAATTTGAGGGATATGCAATAAAATTCAATTCAGAAGAAATTAAATGGTCGATGTCACAATCTTCAAAATTAGAGAGAGGGTAAAAGTTTTGTACCTTCATCTAAGCAATTATTGTAAAGCCAATGAAGCTGATCAATGGCCAAAATCCCAATTTTTCATACCCCTTTCTTCCTTCTCTCTCTACTTCACTCTCATTTCTTCTCATACAAGCCAGTGTTGGTGGTGAGGAAAGAATTGACTAGAGAGAAAATACATATAAAAATAATGTTTTATGCTCAACACTACCACCTAGTACCAATGCAATACATGATTAATCAAGAATTACTATAGAATGGAAGTGTTGCAAATCTAGGCCCATGTACAATAATTTTGATGAGAACAAACATTACTGTTTCCCCACTTCTGCTATTCTTAGATATCTATTTTTGTTTGCCTTGCTTACTAACCTGTCAGGTCCACAAGTTCACTTAGAACATCAATTAGTTCAAAATTAGGTAGACTCAGATTGAGTCAGTCGGTAATTTCCATTTAAATGCATCTTTTAGCTTTTCTTGAGTCAAATGTATTGTGATGGATCCTGAAGCAAAGTAACCTTGTACACACACACTTAGGGGGAGAAATTTTGTGATTTAGAGAGTTTTCTGATTTTTTATTATATCATACAGAATGATTCTAAATCATCCTGGAAGATTAGTTAAAAATAGAAGCCCTGTTGCAAATCTCGATTTAAGGATTTTAATTTTGATGATGACAAACATCTTTATTTCTACTTGATTGCCTAACCTTTAAGGTTCACAAGATTAATTGTAATTCAAGCCAGCTTAAGATCGAGTCAGTCTGAGTTTTTTAATTTTAATATGTTTTTTCACCTTTCTTGAGTTGATCATATTGTAGTGGATCCCCAAGCTAAGTAACCTTGCACACACACACACTCATGGGGAGATTTTTAGTGAGTTAGAATTTTGTTCTGATTTTATTCATATAATCCTTAATGATATTAATATCATCCTGGATGATCCATTAGAAATAAAAACCCTAATTAGGGCAGACATATTAAGTCGGCTTGATTAAGCAGATCATCCTGGATGATACTTTCATTGTACAGGATGATATGCTCAAATAAAAAATTCTCAACTGCCAGACTAAGTTAGGCAAGTTTTTATTTTTAAAATTTTGGTCTAATTGTCCCGGATGATAAATGTATCATCCCGGATGATTCATTACAATGATGCCTAAATTAGTCATATGATTAAGGAAATTAATTAAGACCTGATGGATCGATCACATCATCCTAGACGATGGCAAAATCATCCTAGACAATTAATTAGAAATCCTGATCATCCAGTGTATTTCACATGGACAACTTAAACTGTTTGCTGGACGATATTATCATTTTTGAACTAATCATATGGGATGATAGGAATATCATTATGGATGATCAGTTATTTTTGAAATCATCCAGCATAGTTTTCCTAGATGACCCAAACTATGTGTCGGATGATAGTATGCATTTTTGAACTAATCATACAGGATGATAGAGATATCATCCTAGACGATCAAGTCATTTTTTTGGATCGTCCAGACTTTTCTCCTGGATGGCCCAAACTGTCTACTAGATGATATTCTTGATTTAAACTAACCATCGAGGAATCATCCTTGATGATCTAAACAAACTTTATCTTCTAATCATCTAGAGGAACTAGATCGTCCAGGCCAGAAGGGGCTGATTTACATAAATCATATAGGATGATCGATCATCCTGGAAGATCTTTGATGGCAAGTTGCAATTTAGGGAAATTTTTGAGCCCTTCTATTTAAGATCTTTTTCTTGCTACTGTTGAAATCTTTTACCATAATCCTTTCGTGAGATAGTCTTGAGAGAGAGAGTAAGAGCTTGGGAGAGAGAGAGAATCTTATGAGGGGGAGTTTGTGAGGTGTTCACAAATGTTACTCCAAACAAGGATTCGAGTTGTTGTCTCCAGTCGTCGTCCCTTATCCCTTGGTTCTCTGAAGGAGGGATTGTCTGCAAGAAGATCAAGGTTCTTTGCCTACTTTAGGAGGAAGTGAAATGAGGTAAGGTTCTCTGCCTGCTTCAGGAGGAAGCAAAAGGAGTCTGGGTTCTCTTTCTCACAGGTTCGGTGAAATGGAGTTTTATAAAGGCTTCTCCGCCTTACTGTGGGAGCAGAAGGTGAGTTACTTTGTTTTAGTGCAATACCTGGAGGGGAGGCTCTAGAGAGTAGACGTAGGTCAATTTGATCAAACCACTAAAAAATTTGGTGTATTTTGCTTTTTAATTTCTACATTTTACTTTTCTGTAGATGATCGTGTGGTTAAGGTCATTATCTTGGTTGATTAATCTTCTTTACATCATCACAAAATTATAATTATTTTAAAACAACTGAAAAGATTTTTAAAATCATTTTTGCTCATGAATTTTTAAAACTACCAATTCACCCCCCCACCCTCTTAGTTAGCCTCAGGCAAGTTCATAAGGGCTTAACATCCCAAACAAACTTTTAAGTGGTATCAGAGCGGGATTCATAAAATTAAGTTTTGAAAAACATTTAAATTTTATCCATGGCTAACTTTGGTAATAGAAACACCACGGAACGGTATTCCATTACTCGACCACCCTTATTTGATAACATATCTTTTGATTTCTGGAAAACTTGAACGTCCACCTTTTTATAATCTATAGATTATCGCATCTAGATGCTTGTTAAAGATAGATATTCTACATCATTTAGATTAGTTGATGGCATTAAAACTGAACTTCCTTTTACTTAATGGACTTTTGATGATTGTAATTTAGCACAACTGAATGCAAAATGCTTAAACTATTTTTTCTATGTATTAAAATCTGAGGATTACATGTGTGTCTCTACTTACACGACTAATAAAGAAATCTGGGATAGATTATGCATTACTTATAAAGGCACATCGAAAGTTAAGTAATCTAGGTTGAATATCTTGTTTCATGACTACAAACTCTTTCACATGAAACCTAGTGAGACAATATTTGAAATGTACACTAGGTTCATACAAATTATCACCTCCCTGTATGCCTTAGGAAGAGAATTCACTAATTATGAGAAAGTCAACAAAATTTTGAGATGTTTATCCTCTTCCTATGATGCCAAGATAACTGCAATCACTGAATCCAAGGATTTGAACAATTATTCTATTGATAACTAACTTGGATGACTAATTGCTTACGAGCAAGGAGTGAACATATGGTAGCTTGATACAGGTGAGAAGAAGAAAGAGAAGACTATGGCACTAAAGGCCAATGATATGGATATTGATACTCTCGGGTCTGAAAGTGATGATGTTTCCTTAATCACTAGGCAATTTAAAAGCTTTCTAAGGAAGAAACATAAGAACCATCATAAATGAAACAAAGGTAAGAGTAGCAAAAATTCTAAATGTTCTTCTATGTGGTTTGTTTTGAATGCAGGAAGCCAGGATATATAAAAGCTAATTGTCCTACACTTAAGGCTCACCCAAGCAAGGAGAAGGGTGAAAACCCAAGTTTAGAAAGGATAAGAATGGATCCAAAAGACTTTCTAGGCAGATTCTGCATCTAACTCCTGTTAGATTAAAGCTGAAGAGGAGACTACATACTTGTGTTTGATGGCAGATGAACATCGTGATCAGTCTGACCAATAAGAGGAATGTGAACTGACCTACAATCAATTACTTGATGTTTTTGAAAAAATCCATTCATCATATAGGAAATTTAAGAAAACACATGCTGGTCTGAAATTGGAATTCTTAAACTTGCAAAAAGAGCATGAAGTTTTGTTTAAGGATCATTATACACTTGATAGCAATCACATGTCATTACTTGATGAATTTGATGAGTTAAATAAAAAGAATTCATAATTGTTTATTGAGCATGATTCATTAGAAATATTGCAGCTGATTTAGAAAGAGCATTTAAAGAACTAGACACCATGGCATTAGATTTAGATAATAGTGAGCATGCATTAAAATTTGAAATTGCAAGTCTTAAAAAAGAAAATAAAATTTTAAGTGTAAAAATTAGTGCATTTGAGAATAATAAAACACCTCCTACATTTGTACAATTTTATAAACCTCCATCACTTGAAGAATCTCATTCAAAATCACCAAAACATGCATCATTCAAACCTAAGAACAGGCACTATCACCCCTGTAGATTAGTTAATCTTTTTCCTGGTGTTAGATGTTTCTCTTGTGGCATGTTATGATATATCTCCCACACCTGCACTATTCACCGTAGTACACATTGGGTGTGGAGGCCCAAATTATAGGATTCATAGCATAACACACATGCATTGCATTCTTCTTTTCATAAGAAGGAACCCAAACTTGTTTGGGTTCCTAAATCTAACATTTGATGATTTTGTAGGGGTGCTCTCATAAAAGTCCTTGTGAGAGCATGTGGTACCTTGACAGTGGATGTTCAAGGCATATAATTGAAGATTCAAATCAATTAATTTCATTGGAGGCCAAGGCTAGAGGCAAGGTCACTCTTGGAGACAACACCACTAGGAAAGTGGTGGGCATAGGTATATTATTAAGAAATAAAATAAAGACCAAAAATATATAGTAAAAAAAAACTAGATTTGGACCATCAAAACTTAAATCAGGTGCATGTTGTTTTGGGTTTAGTCCTACACTGAATAATAGAAAACTATATTATGGTAGAAAAAGTAAGTAGTTAACTCTCACCCATCTGCATAAACTTTTGGGTAGAAAAAGAATTTTACTGCTAGTGTAACCAATCTAACTTCAACTTTACTTTTGGTTTACAATTAATCCTTAGTATGTGAGAATAAATTGGCTCAATAAAATAATGTCTAAAGAGCAATTCAACCTGAAGGAATAAGCTTATGAGAGAAAGCCAACAACTAATATTAATCCATCAACATCCATTTGCAATGCTAATCAAGGGACTAAACTCAATATAAGCAATTGCACTAGTAAATCTACTTCTTCTTATGGAGGTTATATTCACTTCACCTTACAATTATCTCGGCCAATGAAGTATTAGTAGTAAAGACCTTATTTTCTATTATAAGAACTAACTCAAAGTATGCTCTGCAATGGAGGAAAGTAACAAAAACCATTGGAACTACAAAATACATAGTTAATTCTTGGCACTAATGTCAGTTGATAGTGTTGCAATCTAGGATCACTAGTCTATGATTTTAATTATTAAAAATATTATTGATTGAATTATTACTTTTCTCACGAAATATTTTAGATATTTCTTCTATCTATGAACACTAACATTGGAGGTAAGACATATATTGCTCAAGGCTACTGAAAGCTCAGGAATGGGTAGAATACAAATGTCAAGTAAAAATAGTTTATAATTTTATTTTTCTTTATTTTCTATTTCTTGAATTTGGCCACATATGAGTGTATGTAATTGGGTGACCGTACACACACACACACACAAAAGAGTGAGATAAATTTTAAAAGTTAAAATTTTTCTACAAATTATACTATACGACTTATAATCATACTGTATGATCTATATAAAAAGAATATGCTTAACGACTAATTAAAAAAATTAGTTTCTATGAACTAATCATATTGTACGATCTTATTCCTACTGTACAATTTGTTACAATTTAAAAACTCTAGCCGCCAGATTAACTTAAGTAAGATTTTGAAATTTGATTTTGAACTAGTTGTATTGTATGATTTAATCGTACTATATAAATATTTAAAATCTTGCTTAAATTAACCCCAATCATTAGTCAATCAAATCATGGTTTAATTAATGAAAGCGGATGGTGCTCTATAATATTGATCATACCAAATGATTAACAGAGATAAAATTTAGTCATCCTAAAGATCGTACCAAATAAAATTATGATTTTTTAACTAATCATATAGTACAAAATTCATATCATATTGGATGGCCTACTTGAAATCAACTAACTGTACTGTACGATGTGAGCAATATGGGATGATTAATAGAGATGATTTCCAGTCATCTCAGGAATCATCTTTTATGAATAGAGGAAATCAAATAAATCATACTGATCTATCTCTAGATCGTATTGTATGTTGTGTTTGAAAAAGATAAATAGTTTATTTGAATAACTTTTTACATCATACTGGATGGGACTTTTTTTGAACTGATAGTATTGTATGAACTCAAATTATACTATATGAACAGTGACAGCTAACATGATTTTTTAGGGTTTCTTGAAGCCCAATACTTAAGCAAATTTTGAAGATTCTCTTTATAAGTGATAGGATTGTGTGACTGCTGAAGGTATTTCTAAAGAGAAGCTTTTGAGAAATCTAGGGTTTTAGAGGAAGGAGAAGGTGAGTTTGAGTGTGAGAGAGAAGGAGTGTGACACACAGGTTCTTCGGGTTAGCTATACCCTTGCTCCTCCTATGGCCTTGGTGATTCTTTGGAAGCTCTTTAGGGAAAGAGGCTTTTAGGTCATGTCTTTGAGGTACTCTACCTTCTCTAGGAAGGAGAAAAAGGAGCTGAGGTTCTCTACCTTCATCAAGAGTGAGAAAAATGAGTCAACGTCACTGTCGTCACCGGGAAGGTGACATAGCATCTAGCACTCCGCTGCATCAGGTTTGGTGAAAGTGAGTCTGTAAGGGCTTCTCCACCTTTCTGTGGGAGTAAAAGAAGAGTCACTTAGTGTTAGTGTAATTCTTGGAGCGGAGGACTCCGGGGAGTGGATGTAGGTCAAGATTTACCGAACCACTATAAAAATCTCTAGTGTGTTTTTTCCTTTTCACACTTTTATATTACTTGTATTTTATTTCTATTATAACTGCTTGGGAAAATCGGTGATTATCAATTTGTTTCATAAACCAAAATATCATCACAGTTAAATTAATATTTTTGATAAACTCATTCACTTTAGCAATCAATTAAAATTTGGTATCTTTAATTTCTGAAAACTTTTTCAAAAATATTGTCTTCGTTATTTTTGAGTTAAGAATATTTTTAAAATTACTAATTCATCCCCCATCTTAGTGAGCCGCGGGCTAGTTCCTTAAGGATTAACAACCTTCACGAACTTTCAGATAGGGAGCATCATCCATCATTAGAATAAAGTATGAACAATCTATCTTAATTTGAACTAAACACTTAAGAAAAGAGATAAGAAGACCAAAAGTACATCTGCAATAATGAACCTTTCTAACTATCAATCTGAGTGATTTATAGGCTTTCAATGAGCTCAAGAACTTAAAGAGACATTTATACTCCTCTTTGGAGAGGATATGATAGCAAATGTATCACTTACTAGGAAGTGGTTATATTAAATCTGCATCATGGAAACTTTGGGCTACACATATGCTTCATGTAAGGCCACATATGAAAGGATTAGCAAAAGCAAGTGACAAATTTGGACTTACCATGGACCATTATTGTATCGTCAATCAAGAAAAGCATATCCTATTATAGGTCAATAAAATCCCATCAAACCCCTCAAATGTTTGATTTTTAGAAAATATATATGACTACATATGTGATCATATTTAATTTGAACTTATTAAAATAATTCCATTATTATCCTTACACTTTTAATTCAATTAATGAAATCAAGTGACCTTGTTCCAAAATAATTCCTCTCTTGGGGGATCCTTTGAAGCTATTTCTTGAATTTAAGGAACCTTTGAGTGATCCTTTGGGATTATTTCTTCAAACTAATGAATATATGTGAGAGTCTATGGAACTACAAATTGAACACATGGTGCTTCATCCTCATTGTCATACACAAATATCCCAATTTAAAAATAGAATGAGCATCATCACATCTCTTATCATGAAGGGGCTCATCATTATAATATTCATAAAAAACTTTATCTTTTTGTATACATGATATAGCCAAAGGAAACAAGGTGATTGTAGCAACAAGTGGTTAGATTGGATAGCAGGAACAATGTGATAAGAGTAATGATGAAGCTAAGAGAATTTACCAATATAATCATAATCATAAGATAACATAAATGATGAAGAATAAACTTGCTAAGGTTAAGAAGAAAGAGCATAGTTATATCTTATTATAGAATATATAAGCTATATACAGAGGCAATAATAAAATGATTAGATCCATCATAATAAGATTAAAGAGTGTTTGATGAATGATGATGAAGAACATAACCATCAAAGGCATCATAATCTTCACTATAGTTGTAGAGTAGGGAAGTATCACAAGTCATTAAAAATTGCAAAGAGAGATGGAGCTAAAGGTGGAAGTGGCCAAAAGCCTAAACTTTTATGTTTTTCCTTCACACTTATGTTCATATGCAAGATGTGAAAGATTGGCATATCAAGCAAGAATAATTGAAAATACATATTAATTATTAAAGACAGATATTTTTGGATCTTAGTGGATAAATTAAAAGTTCTTTTTTGGCCACCTACTTGCCAATAAATTCATAAGATTAGCTGTTTCTTTTTTATCATCAAGATTTCTATACAAGAAAAGTTTAGTTAAAAAAAATTGTTAACCTAAAAGAGTTACTTCATAATTATAATTGTATAATGATAAAACATATTAGTATTTATAAATTAAAATTTTCTATAAAAAACATTTATAGCATGACTAGATATAATGTTCATTATTATTTTTTAAACTTGAATATTTCTTTTTAAAATTTTAAAAAATAATAAAATAGAATATAAATAGAATTTCAGTATATGATATAAATAGTCCATTTATAAAAGTTTCATCATACCGAATTCATCATATAAATTCACACTCAAATAGTAAAAATTTTAACAAAACTCTTTTCTTTTTTATTTAATGATTAGATCATCATATGCAAAAATATATATGATTAATAATTATTTTTAAGATATATATTATATGTATAGATACTCACCAATTTCTATTTATGAACGTATGGCCGAACTATTTAGGAAAATAATAAATGATATCTTTCATATTAGGGGAATTGAGATAGAATGTACATGCCTAGACAAAGATTGACTCTACTGTGGCATTTAAATATGAATTAACACCTTAGTATTAAAAGAAATCTTTCTATGTGGAAAACCCTGAAAAATGGAAAAACCATGGGGACTGACCTAGTTGAAATGATTCAACTAGTGTTTGTTCTTAATTACGAATGATGCCCTTCCTTGAGGTACGATATTGGCTCAATGTGACAAATATACATTGTATATAGCATATTACAAAGTTGAAATGTATACTGACTGACATACATGCATGATTTAATTTCATTAATAAGTGATATGATTAATGGTTAATATGAATGATAGATGTGACCAGTAATCTGTTATTTGTAGTGAGAGTTTTTGAGGATAATACTTTTCTAAGGTTAGTAAATTATAATGATCCTCAAATTTCTATAAGACATATTTTGACCTACCACTATCAAATAATATTTTAGGAGACATTATAAGTCTAATTTATAAATCATCTTTTCCATAATATAGATATATTTGTTCCTTAATCATAATGATTTTCTCCTAATTTTATGGGCAAAGTAGATATGAAAATATATTATTTAATTATAATTTCTTAATAAATTGACACATGTCGGTACTGGTTAGTTTATTGGGATTGTTAGGTGTCTGTTTTGTAAATTGATTTCACCAGAGCCTTTTAAACATACTGGGTTATTTATGAATATTTTTTGTTATATTGAAAGCTCCAAATTTTGTAAAATGATTTATATGAATTTTATGCTTAAAACCTAAATAATTTGAATAATTACTAATATGTCCTTCGCATACTTTATTTTAAAAATCTTAATCCACTTCTTGTAATTCTTATTTCTCTTTTCCCTTTCATTTTCCCTAAAATAGAGAATAATAAATAAAAAATGAGAAGCAAAGAAAGAGGATAGGAGAGAGAAGGTTGGGCTTTAGGGTTATAGAGCAATTTTTGCCTGTTGGTCTAATTAGAAAACTTGCTCATCTCAAAGTAGGCTACCATTACCCTACTCTACTTTAAGCAATTTTTTTTATCTTCTTATTTTTTGGTCAAAACTTATAAAAGTTATGATATCTTAATTTTTAGCAAATTTCTACAATGTAACTTTTTGTATGTTATAGTTTTAATCATTCTGCTCATATTTACAAAAATATATTGAATTTTCATCAGTTATGTTTTTTGGGGGAAAATGCCCTAATTTGAGATATTTAGATAATTATTGAATTGGATAAATAATCAACATCTCTCTGCTCTAACATCTGAGGCGATTCCCAGGTGATCTTGGTTTCCATCGCTCGCATGATTAATTTTTCCCTCCTGGCGTGGATTGATTGTGTTTTTCATTCATTTTCCTTCTATTTGTTTACTTTGTTTTCCTTCCTTCACCGATTTTGAGTCTTTTTTCTAGTTTTTGGGTGCTGGGAGATGACGACTCTGTCGTCATCTAACCCGTCAATTTCTGCCCTTTTTGAAGGGAAATTTCATTCTTACAAAGATGTTTTAGCTGGTTCTTTGGCATCTTCGTCTAAGCTTCATTTCATTCATTCTTCTTTTAAAGGTTGTCTGGCCTTGTTATTTGAGGACTCTGTGGTTGCACAGTTGGCTTCTCCTTATGCTTTAATGGTGGTAGGTAAATTTCTTCTAAGGCGCACGAACCTTGATGTTATACGAAATTTTTTTCTTAACCAAAAACTATCGGGATCATTTCATATTAGCTTACTAGATCAAAGGCATGTTGCTATCCAACTATCTAATGATCTTGATTACAGCTATATATTTGCTAGGAGATCTTACTATATACAAGCATTTCAAATGCATTTGCATAAATGGACTCCGAATTTTGATGTAAGGGAGGAATCCCCTATTACACCAGTGTGGATTCCTTCCCAAAATTGAGACTTCATTTCTTTAATACTCAAATTTTATTTGGTTTGGCATGAATCTTTGGTAGGCTGTTGCAAACGGACTAAGCCACTGCTTCAATTTTGCGCCCTTCCATAGCTCGGATTTTGGTTGAATTGGATGTTTCTAAGAAACATCTAACAGAGATTTCGTTTGGATCAGAGGTGAATGGTTATTTCCCAAAAACACATCTTTTGTTCTCATTGCAAAATGCGCGGTCATGGAATTAAGGAATGTTTTTGGAAGCATTCTCACCTTCACAAAGATAAGGACTCGTCCAAACAACCACTAGGGGTTGAAGTTTCTCATGAAGTTGCTAACCCTAACCCTGTGATCTTGGAGGGCAACATCTCTAAACCAATTCAAATTATTGAGGAGCCTATGAAATTAGCCGGTGGTGATCCTGATCCAACGGTTGCTAATGTGGTTTGTTCGAATTATGATCAGGGAGTTAATGTTAAAACATCTTTCACTCCACCTTCTATTGGTGAGAGTAGGGTTGAGCAAATTTTGCCTAATAATGCTATCAAAAATTCTGCTTTTGTCGATTCTATTAGTCCATATTTAATTAACAAAAGTTTCTCAGAAATGAATGGAAATCTGCTATCTAACACAGTTTCTAATCCTTGGATTTGAATGAGCAGGTCAATGTGATACAAGTTAATGAGGTCAGTGATCTACATTATAAAGATAGTGATGGGAATGGAAACCCGTTGGAGAAGGGTGAATTATCTTTGGTGGAGGTTAGCCTTCCTCTTCAGGAATGCATTGATGGCTTGGAGAGGAGAAGTAAAGGTAATATGGAGGATGATGGTATGTTTATGGAGGATGAATGTCTTCAACAGGTTAGTTAGGGAGTCCAACAAAATGATAGTAAGGTCCCTTCAACTTCTCATTATAATAGTGATGCTTTTATAGATACTGAGGAAATGGGAATTATTGCTAAATGTTTTGCTAAAGATGATATTGACACTATTTTTATTAAAATGCATTGCAAGAGAGGTAGGAAAAGCAAAAACATCATTATTCAATCTCCTAAAACCACTCATCACTCACACACTAGTCACTAACTGTTGCTTATGTTTAAAACTATTATTTGGAATGTTAGGGGTATTGGCTGCCCCTCCTCTAGGTTAAGAGTTAAGAATTTATGTCATATTCACAATGTTTCTATTCTTGTTTTTCTTGAGACACTGATTAATGTCTCTATATTACAGTCCACTACTATAATATTGGGTTTTAAACATTATGTTTCTAATTCAGCAAATAAAATTTGGGTCTTTTGGAAAGATCCTGTTAGGTTAGATGTTATTGGTGATTTTACTCAAGTTTTACATTGTAGCATTGAATTTTTAAATGAGAATTGTTATGCCTCTTTTATCTATGCTGCTTCTACTCGTAATATTAGAAAAATTCTTTGGGATCAACTTATTAATTTTCATCTTACCTTGGATGGTTGGTGGTAATTTTAATATAATTTCCAATCCTTTTGAGCGTTAGGGGGGTTCTACTCCTAACGATTACTCTATATATGATTTTAACAACATGATTATGGAATGTAATTTGATTGACATTGGTTTTTCTTGTAATAATTTCACGTGGAATCGTGGTCATCTTTGGAAACGTTTGGACTGTGTTCTTTTTAATGATCATTAGCTTAACACATTTAATTCTATTTCTGTTGAACATCATAGTAAAACTCTGTCAAACCACACTCTGCTTTTGATTATGCTTAAAGTTAGATAGATGAATTCTATGACTCATTTTAGATTTTAGAATATGTGGCAGCTTCATGATTCCTTCCTGGCAGTTGTGCTGGAAAATTGGGATCCTCCCTTGCATCCTGATAATTCGATCGAGGGCATCAAGAGGTTTTGGTACAAACTTAAAAAATTAAAATAGATCATTAATTGGTGGAATCAAAATGTTTTTAAAAGTATATTTACCAATATTTGGATTGTTGAAGACAAAGTTAATTCTATTGAGGCTAACTGTCAAGTTTTTCCTTCTGATGCTAATTTTAGTTTGCTTAAAGATGCTAAAGTCTGTCTATTTACTTTACAAGCGTAGGAGGAAGCTTTCTGGAAACAAGAATTTGATGCTAAACATTTGGTTGAGGGGGATAATAATACCAAATATTTTCATGCTTTGCTCAAGAGAAAAAGAGCCAAAAATTCCATTAGTAAAATCAGTAGGAATGATGGTTCTACTACTGAAGATGGGGAGGAAATTGCTAATTTAGCTATTCAACATTTTCATAATGGCCTTAATAAAGCTTTTACCCCTATTAATTTTGTTAACTTCGACATAATCCCTAATCTTATATCCCAAGAGGAAAATGAATTACTTGTTAAACCCCCCTCTTTGGAGGAATTAAAAGGTATCGTTGAGGACATGAATGGTGATTCTGTTGCTGGTCCTGATGGCTTTACTACTAAGTTTTTTCAGAAAGCATGGAATATTATTTTTTCTAATCTTCTTCCTATTGTTTTTGATTTTTTGCTGGGAATTCCATCCCTAAATTCTACCATTATTGTGCTTATTCCCAAGAGTAACAAGATTAGTAGTTGGAATAATTTTAGACCTATTAGTCTTTATACCTTTTTTAGTAAGCTGATTTCTAAATTTTTTATGAGTAGGTTAAACTCTATTTTGCCTAAAATCATATCCCCCGATCAAATGGGTTTTGTGAAAGGCTGATAATATCCTCCGGGTGCAAGAATTTTTTCATGACCTGAATGTCAGGGTGAGAGGCAACAATATTATTTTGAAGCTTGACATTGCAAAGGCCTATGACAACATTGATTGGAGCATTCTTTATAAGATTTTACATTTGTTTGGTTTTAACTTGGTTTTTATTAATCTTATTAGAAATTGCATTGAAGGTTCCTATTTTTCCATTATTGTCAATGGCAAGAGAAATGGTTTTTTTAAGTCTTCGCGTGGTCTTAGACAGGGAAACCCTATTTCTCCTGCTCTTTTCATTATTGCTGTGGATTATTTGTCTAGAGGCATTACGAATCTCTTTGAGAATCACCCAACCATTTATTTTAGAACCTTATGAAAGTTCGATAGGGATGTTAAGCCCTAGTGAACTAGTCCCGAGGCTAACCAAGAGGGGGGGGGGTGAATTGGTTATTTAAAAATTTCACGAGGAACGGAAAAATCTTTTCGATACTTTGTCGTGGAAACAAGTAAACAAGAATGAAAAGATCAATCACAGATATTAACCCAAGCAGTTAATATCAGAAAAGTAAAGTGCAGAACAGAATCAAAAAGGCAAATCAGATTTTATAGTGGTTCGGTCAACTTGACCTACGTCCACTCCCCGGAGCCTCCCCTACGGGTATTGCACTAAACAAAAAGTGACTCTTTTTTTGCTCCCACAGCAAGGCGGAGAAGCCTGTACAAAGATCTCCTTTCCCCCACCAGGTGAGGCAGAGAACCTAACCTCCTTTTGCTTTCTCCTGAAGCAGGAAGAGAACCTTCGGACTCCTTTTCCTTCCACCTGAAGTGGGCAGAGAACCCCGGATCTTCTTGCGAACGATCCTCCCACAACGAACACCAACCAGATGAAAGACGACGAGCGGAGAAGATGACTCTGATCTGTGCTTGGAGCAACCTTAGTGAATCCCTCACTAACTCCCCCTCACAAGATCCTTTCTCTCTCTCCCAAACTCTCTCTCTCAAGGGTTTCTCTGGGAAGGAAAGTGGCAAAATATTTTTCTTGTTCCAAGAAAAAGTTCTGTTATAGGAGGGCTTAAAATTTGCCCTAAATCTCAAGTGGTCTGCCAAGAACGTCTAGGACGATCGATAGATCATCCTGTACGATCAGTTCAAAATCAGTTGTTTCAGCCTGGACGATCTGGCTCTTCTGGACGATCAGTAGAAAAAATTGCTCATATCGTCCCGCACGATCCTGTGATCATCTGGGATGATTAGTGTAAATCGAGGAATATCATCCAGAAGACAGTTCGGGTCATCCAGAGAAAGTTGTGTTGGACAACCAAAAAATGACTTGATCGTCCTGTACGATTAGTTCAAAAAGTGCCCAAATCGTCATGTACATAGTTCGGGTCGTACAGCTAAAATGCACTAGACGATCATGATCGTCCAGGACGATCCTGCGATCGTCCAGGATGATATGATCGTATCAATCAAATATAAATTGCTTTCCTTAATTACCAGATTAATTTAGGCATGATTGTACTGAATCGTCCGGGATGATCAGACCAAATAACTTAAAATAAAAACTTGCCTAACTTTATCTAGTGGCTGAGAATTTTTGATTTCAGCATATCGTCCCGTACAATCCAATGATCGTCCAGGATGATCTGCTTAATCAGATCCTCTTAACTTGGTCACCCTAATTAGGGTTTCTATTTTTACTTGATCATCCAGGATGATGTGACTATCATCTAGGATGATCTGAACAAAAATTTAAACAGAAACTCTAATTCACTCAAGCTCTCCCCCTGAGTGTGTGTGTGCAAGGTTACTTAGCTAGGGGATCAGTTACATTACAATTGACTCAAGAAAAAAAAAATAATACACTTACACACACTTGGACTCGATCTTGAGTTGGCTTGAGTTGCTCGTGATCTTTTGTGCCTGAAACGGGTTAGCCAAAAAAAACATATAGAGACATGTTTGTCATCATCAAAACCAGATTTGCAACAATCTCCCCCTTTTTGATGATGGCAAATATTTGTACAGTGGCTTGAAAAATAACTAGAATATCGAAAAACAAATTTATTTTTAAATTTTCATTTAACAACCAAACTAATACAGGAAACATAACACATAACAAAAAAGGAAACGACTACAACTGACTCCCCCTTTTGACATCACAAAATGGAGGAGGGTAAAATAGAACCCTGAAACATAAGTACAAAACAAAAAAGAAAATAAGTACAAAACAGAAAACTAGAACTGAGGCGGATCCTGATCGGAAGAAGGAGGTGGCGGTGGTGGGTTGAAGTAGTTGTGAATGGCTTGAAAGTGGGCTCCAATCCAGGCAATATCCTGGTCATGCTGTTGTTGCTGCTGCACAGCATAGTCCGTGAAGCGTTGGATGTCCTTGGCGTGCCACTGCTCCTGGGAAGCCACGTAGGAGTCAAATCTGGCCTCCCACTGATCGAAGCGCTGCACCAGGTGGTCAAAGGGAGAGGCAATGCGAAGGGGAGCAGGTGCATCGGGTGCAGCAAGAACTGGAATAGCCTCTTCCTCTTCCTCCTCAACATCCGGGGCGGGCTCCGGATGTAGTCGGGTGCTGTGTAGGACATGGATGGAATTGTTGGTGAAGAAGGAAGGAGGGACATTTGGAGCTGTGGGATACTACAGGTCATATTTGGTTTCTAGGGCATAGGCAATGATATGTCCTAAGGCTAGATTGGGACGACGGTGATGACCTGGATCCCTAATAGTGGTGAGGTGCTCGATGTACCGGATAATAAGGTCAGTGGTATTAAATTTCTTATGGTCCAAGATGTAAGATGTGGTCAAGGACAGTAACGGGGTGATGTGAATTCGATCCCCCGCCTTTGGAATGATGGAAGAACGAAGGACGTGCTGAATGGTTTATGCGTCCTTAAGAAGTGAAGTGCACGCATTGTCATGATAGGGGGCATTTGTGTTGCGAAGGAAATGATAGGCGACACTCCAATCATAGTCAGGGTTGGTGATAAGCGTGTGGAGTTTATCGCTAGAGACAGAAAGTTGGAGAATGTTATGAAAGTCCTGGTAAATGAGTTCGATGGGACGCTGATTTACATACTAGCGGAGGGTGGAATAGTCAGTCGAAATATGTAAATTTGTAAAGAAAATGCAAAGAAGTTCCGTGCTAAAAGGAAAGGCGAGAGTCATGATGAAAGTGAGGGAGGTGTGTGCGAAGAGGTCAAGAACAGGATAAGTCAGAGTGCGGGAATTTACTATTTTGGACGGTGTGATCCCTACCTCACAATAGCACTCGTAAGCAGCCTGATCGGCTGCATTTGGGAAGCGAGGATCAACAGGCCCCCGGGAGGAACTTGCACCCTTTTACCGCGAACGTTTGCCACCAGCCATTAGAAATCAAAAGTGAAGGGAAGTAGAGGAAGTTTGGAAGAGAGAGTGTGGAAAATCCTTAAGAAAATGGTTGTTTAAATAGATCTTGGCCTGATCTTCCTGTACGATCGAGAGATCATCCAGGACGATAGGTGCAATTATTACGGCCTGGACGATTGGTCAAAAAGGTGGTCCGATCGTCCGGGATGATCAGATATCGTCCAGAACGATTAGACACAGGCGATCATCCCGAGGAGTTAAGCTGGACGGTCGTTGATGAAAAGTATCATCCAGGATGATTAGGTGGATCGTCCCGGACGATGTGCAATAAGTGTGACGGATGAGCCGAATTCCAATCATCCTGCGGCTGACACGTGGATCGTCCATGATGATGAGGTGGTCAATAATTGGTGTAATCTCAGCCGTTTGATCAGATCAAGAAGATATGGATCATATCATCCAGGACGATGTAGGTATCCTCCAGGACGATCACCAATAATTGGAGTTTTTCAGCAGCAGGATCAGACTGGGGATAGTTTTGAATGAATCATCCAGGATGATATTTGGATCATCCAGGATGAAGATGATCGTCTAAGATGATCTGGGTATCATCCAGGATGATGTGAAGAAAACAGAAAAAGATGGAGGATGGAGATGACAGATCAAGATCCCAAAAATACAACCATGAAAACTAAAAACAAAAAAAAATGAATAAAACTCACAACGAAAATACATAAAAGCAACATTTTTTTTTGGTCAAACTGCTCCAGTAAATCAAAATTTTTCCTTGATTTCAGATTCAAAAACTAATAAGGAGACGATTGACAGCACTGAAAACCAGAAAAATTTGGAAAAATTGACTTTCGTAACTCCTACCTCGGGCACCTCATCGATGCAAATCTCTTTTAAAACCAAAATCCAATTCAGAAGAAAAGAAATTAGATTTGAAAAGAGATCCTTTCAAGCCTCGTTCCAGAAAAATATCTGATATAATAGTGTTACAAAGTAAAAAATCAGAAATCAGGATTTTCAAACACAAGCTTTTGAAAGTGTTAAGTGGCGCACGGATTTTTCTAAGACCTTTAACGATCTGAAAGGAAAGAAAGCTTGGTTGGGCTCATTTTGTACCTCTTTTTCAATTTATTTGGCACTTTGCGCATCTTTTCATTTTTGATACACTTTGTATATCTTTTAGTTGGTGACATTTCGCATCTTTTCAGTTTTGGGCTCATTTTGTGCCTCTTTTTCAATTGATTTGGCGCACTGTGCATCTTTTGTAAGCTTTCCCCCTCTCAAAATCATTAAAAGATCTCAGCTGTAAAATTACCTTCCAGATATAGGAGATGCTCTCCACGATAAGGAAGAGTAATTCATAAAACTAAAGCCATACGTCATATAATATGTGCAATCACTTGGTTTAGAAAATCAAAATAATGACTCAAGACTTTGAAAATACTATTGATATGAGGTAGATTACTGTACGAAGATAAAATAAATCTTTATTTCAAAAACTAAAATTTTAATTATGAAGAGGATATTCATTCAAAAGAAATAATACACCAGCAAAGGAGTTAGAGGAAGAGAAATAATCATCAATGTTTATTCCTTTTAACAGATCCAGTGGAATCAATCACTGCTTACCAGCTTCCAAATAAAAATAAGATAAAATTTCCAGTCAGAAATTCAGATTATCAGAAGTAGTGAGCAGTGATTAGATTTTGAAAAATATAAAATAGTAAGTGCAAGAGATGAACCAGTGAATAAAAATAGGTAAAAAATTACATCAAAGCAAATACTCAAATCAAACTAACAACAGGGCTAGCACAGAAATCAGCAGAAAAAATAAAACCAACTGAAAGCAAATAATCAAATCAAAAACAAAACTAACTAAGAGAAAATAGAATAACAATCAGAATAACAATCAGAATAATCAGAAATCAGCAGTCATCAGAATCAAGCATTTATATCAATCACTCCTAATCTGGTTCTCAAATACTGAATGAGTCAAAGGCCAATGGTTTAGTGAATATGTCAGCCAGCTGATTTTCAGTTGATACATGATGTAGCTCAATGTTTCCTTTTGTAACATGGTCCCTAACGAAGTGATGCCTTATATCAATGTGTTTGGTCCTAGAATGTTGGATTGGATTCTTAGAGATGCAGATGGCACTAGTATTATCACACAGAACAGAAATTGTGCCAACAGGTAAGCCTAAATCCAAAACTTGTTGCTTTAAATAAAGAACTTGGGCCACACAACTTCCTAAGACAATGTACTTAGCTTCAGTAGTGGAAAGTGAAACTGAGTTCTATTTTCTACTGGACCAGGAGACTAGAGACTGTCCTATAAATTGACAAGTTCCAGAAGTGCTCTTTCTATACACCCTATACCCTGCAAAGTCAGAATCAGAATATCCAATGATCTCAAAAGAGGTGCTGTGCCTAGGGTACCAGATTCCTAGGTTTGGGGTCCCTAAAAGATATCTAAGAATTCTCTTAACGGTAGTCAGGTGGGTCTCTTTAGGATCAACTTGAAACCTAGCACAAAGATAGACACTAAACATGATATCAGGTCGGCTAGCAGTCAAGTAAGGCAGTGATCCTATTATTCCTCTATACTTCTTTTGATCAATAGATTTTCCACTTGAATCCTTATCTAATTGAATAGAGGAGCTCATGGGAGTATTGATTGGCTTGGCTTTGTCCATTTCATATTTCTTCAAAATATCCTTAGTGTATTTAGATTGATTGAGAAAGGTTCCATCATCCAATTGCCTTATGCTAAACCCCAAAAAGTAGGACAATTCTCCCATCACACTCATCTCAAACTCCTTACTCATTATTTTAGAAAACTCATCACAAAAATATTTATCAGAAGATCTAAAAATTATATCATCAACATAGATCTGGACGATGAGTAAGTCATCCCCTATTCTCCTCAGAAAAAGAGTGGTGTCTACGCTCCCCTTAACAAACTCTCTTTCTAACAGGAATGTGCTAAGCCTCTCATATCGAGCTCTGGGTGCCTATTTCAATCCATACAATGCCTCTTTTAATTTATAAACATAATTTGGATATTGGGAACTCTCAAAACCTGGGGGTTGTTCTACAAAAATATCCTCTTTTATTACCCCATTTAAAAAGGCACTCTTGACATCCATTTGAAACAGCTTAAATCCCTTATAACAAGCAAAGGCTAGTAGCACTCTAATGGCTTCCAATCTAGCTACAGGGGAAAAAGTCTCCTCAAAATCAATCCCTTCTATCCGATTATACCCCTTTGCCACCAATCTTGCCTTATTCCTAACCACCACACTAGAATCATTCATCTTATTCTTTAAGACCCACTTGGTTCCCACAATACTTTGATTTCTAGGTCTTTCTACTAACTCCTGAACATCATTCCTTACAAATTGATTAAATTCTTCCTGCATAGCTAAGATCCAAAACTCATCCGAAAGGGCTTGATTGATGTTGGTGGGTTCAGTCATTGAGATAAAGGCAGAATGGTTTACTTCCTTCCTAAGTCCATGCCTAGTCCTAACACCTTCAGAAGGGTCTCCTAAGATCAGTTCTTTAGGATGACTCGAAGAATATCTCCAATGTCAGGCAATGTGGTTTGAGGTTCTACCCTCTCCTCCATATTTGAATTTCCAACCCCTTAGGTAATTTCCTCTACCTCTTCTTCTTCCTCAATTTTATTCACTTTAGGATCAGATTCATCAAACACCACCTGAGTTGTCTCTTCCACCACCAAAGTCCTTTTATTGAACACCCTAAAGGATTTCCCCATACTAGAATAGCCTAGGAACACTTCTTCATCAGATTTGGGGTCAAACTTTCCTAAGGGTGATTTCCCGTTGTTTAGAATAAAAACCTTACAGCCAAAGACATGGAGGTGGGACAGGTTTGGAGTTCTACCCTTAATGATCTCATAAGGTGTCTTATTCAGTTTTGATCTCACATTCACCCTATTCAGCACATAACAGGTAGTGTTCACTACTTCAGCCCAGAAGTATTTTGGAAGTGAATACTAGACAAGTATGGCTCTAGCGGCTTCCACTGAGGTCCTGTTCTTCCTTTCATCTATCTCGTTCTGCTGAGGGGTCCTAGGAGCTGAAAAATTGTGACTAATCCCTTGCTCCTCAAAAAAACTTTCAAACTTCACATTCTCAAACTCTCCATCATGATCACTATGAATAGTCAAGATCTCACAACCTAACTTCCTCTGAATCCAAGTGGAGAAGGACTTAAACTCATCAAATGACTCAGATTTGTGTGACAAGAATTTAATCTAAGTGAACCTCGAGTAGTCATCTACAATCACAAAACCATAGACTCTCCCCCCTAAGCTGGTAGTGCTAATGGGTCCAAAGAGGTCCATATGAAGAACTTCTAAAGGTCTAGAGGTGCTAATATCCTTAACAGAGTGAAAAGAGGACTAGACTTGCTTTCCTAACTGACCGGCATCACACAGGTGATCCTTAGTGAACTTAAGCTCGGGCACACCTCTAACTAAGTCCTTTTGGGTGACTCTCCTGAGGGTTTTATACTGGCATGACACAATCTCTTATGCCACAACCAAGACTCATCAGCAGCAGTTTTGAAGCAAATTGAATTCTAAGATTTAATGCAACTTACATCCAGCTTGTAGACATTGTTGATCCTTTGCCCCTGCAAAACAACTTTATCATTTAAGCTTAAAATGCAGCCAGTGGGCAGGAATTTGATGCTGTATCCTTTGTCACAAAGTTGACTGATGCTCAGCAAGTTGAGTTTCAGTCCATCTACAAGCAAAATATTATCAATCATAAAATTCTTTGAATCACCAATTATACTTGAGCCTACCACCCTCCTGGTGGTGTTATCTCCAAGTGTAACCTTGCCTCCAGCCCTGGCCTCCAGCAAAATGAACTGATTTGCATCTCCAGTCATGTGTCTAGAACATCCGCTGTCCAGGTACCATATGCTCTCATGAGGTCTTGTGTGAGAGCACCCCTACAAAAATATCAAACGTCAGTCTTAGGAACCCAAACAGGTTTGGGTTCCTTCTTATGAAAAGAAGAATGCAATGCATGCGTGGTGTGCTGTAAAATAGGTAGTTTGGGCCTCCACACCCAATATGTACTACGGTGAACAGTGCAGGTGTGGGAAATGTGTCCTAACATGCCACATGAAAAACATCTAACACCAGGAAAGGGGTTAACTAATCTACGTGAGTGATATTTCCTCTTCCTAGATGTATATGAAACATGCTTTGATGAACTTGCAACAGATTTTTCAAAAGGCGACGGTGCTTAAAACTGTTTAAAAGTAGGTGGTTTTTTATTCTTTTCAAAAGCAGTAATTTTTAGTTTCAAAAATTCATTCTCTTTCTTTAAACTTGCAATTTCAAATTTTAAAGCACCATTGCTACTTTCTACTTCACATGCCATAGTATCTAATTCTTTAAAAGCTCTTTCCAAATCAACATGAGTGGTTTTCAATGAATCATGCAAAGTAACTAACTCAGAATATTTTTTATTCAATTCATCAAACTCATCAAGTAAAGACATATGATTGCTATCAATAGTGGAATGATCCTTAATCAAAACATCATGCTCTTTTTGCAAAGTCAAATAATCCAATTTCAAACTAGCATGGGTTTTCTTAAGCTTCTTATACGATGCATGAATTTTTTCACATACTTCAAGTAATTGATCGTAAGTAAGCTCACATACCTCTTCCTGGTCTGACTGACCAAGGTGATCATCAGCCAACAGACACAAATTTATTTCCTCCTCTTCAGCTTCATTCTCAGAGGAGTCGGATGTAGAGTCTGTCCAGAATGCCTTTTGTATCTGCTTCTTATCCTTTCTGAACTTTGGTTTCTCCTCACCCTTCTCCTTGCTTGGGTGAGCCTTAAGTGTAGGACAATCCGCCTTTATGTGTCCAGGCTTCCTGCATTCAAAACAAACAGATTCGGATAAACCTTTAATGTTTCTACTGGTCTTACCTTTGTTCCACTTTTGAAAATTCTTATTCTTCTTCCTTAGAAAGCTCTTGAATTACCTTGTGATTAAGGCAACATCATCGCTATCAGACCCGAAAGTGCTAGCATCTGAATCTTTGGCCTTTAGCGCCAATGTCTTCTCCTTCTTTCGTTCACCTGCATCAAGTTGTCTTTGGTTCACCCCTTGCTCATAAGCAATGAGTGATCCAAGTAAGCTGTCAATAGAGTAAGTATTTAAATCTTTAGATTCCATGACCGCAGTAATCTTAGCATCGTATGAAGAAGGCAAACATCTAAGAATTTTGTTCACTCTTGAGTAATTAGTTAGTTCTCTTCCTAGGGCATGCAAAGAGGTAACGATTTGAGTGAACCTTGTGTACATTTTTAAAATCATCTCACTAGGTTTCATGTGAAAAAGTTCGTAATCATGCAACAAGATGTTTAACCTAGACTGTTTGACTTCAGTTGTACCTTCATATGTTATACACAATCTATCCCAGATTTCTTTACCCGTTGTACAAGTATAAACACGCATATAGTCTTCAGATTTTGAAGCACAAAAGAAACAGTTCAAACATTTTGCATTTAAATGTGCTAAATCACGATCATCAAAAGTGCAATCTATAAATGGGAGTTCAGTTTTTACATTGTTAATCATCCTAAAAGGTGGTTCGTATCCATCCTTAACCAACATCCACATGCGATAGTCAATCGATTGAAGAGAAGTGGACATGCGAGTTTTCCAAAAATCAAAAGGAATATTATCAAACAATGGTGGTCTTGTAATAGAATAACCTTCAGCAGTATTACGATTATTATAGTTAGCCATGGATCAAATTCAAAAGTTTTTAAACTTAAATTTTGAATCCCGCTCTGATACAACTTGAAAGTTCAATAGGGATATTACGCCCTAGTGAACTAGTCCTGAGGCTAACCAAGAGGGGGATGAATTAGTTATTTAAACTTTTCACGAAGAATGGAAAAATCTTTTCTATACTTTGCCGCAGAAACAAGTAAACAAGAACGAAAAGTTCAATCACAGATATTCACCCAAGCAGTTAATATCAGAAAAGTAAAGTGCAGAACAGAATCAGAAAGGCAAACCAGATTTTATAGTGGTTTGGTCAACTTGACCTACGTCCACTCCCCGGAGCCTCCCCTCCGGGTATTGCACTAAACAAAAAGTGACTCTCCTTTTGCTCCCACAGCAATGCAGAGAAGCCTGTACAAAGACCTCCTTTCCACCACCAGGTGAGGCAGAGAACCTAACCTCCTTTTGCTTCCTCCTGAAGCAGGCAAAGAACCTTTGGACTCCTTTTGCTTCCACTGAAGCGGACAGAGAACCCTGGATCTTCTTGCGAACGATCCTCCCACAACGAACACCAACCAGATGAAAGACGACGAGCGGAGAAGACGACTCTGATCCGTGCTTGGAGCAACCTTAGTGAATCCCTCACTAACTCCCCCTCACAAGATCCTTTCTCTCTCTCCCAAACTCTCTCCCTCTAGGGTTTCTCTGGGAAGGAAAGTGGCAAAAGATTTTTCTTGTTCCAAGAAAAAGTTCTTTTATAGGAGGGCTTAAAATTTTCCCTAAATCTCAACTGGACGGCCAAGATCGTCCTGTACGATCAGTTCAAAATCAGCTGTTTCAGCCTGGACGATCTGGCTCTTCTGGACGATCAGTAGAAACAATTGCTCATATCGTCCCGTACGATCCTGCGATCGTCGGGGATGATTATTGTAAATCGAGGAATATCATCCAGAAGATAGTTCGGGTCATCCAGAGAAAGTTATTTGGACGACTAAAAAATGACTTGATCGTCCAAGACGATAAGGAGATCGTCTTGTACGATTAGTTCAAAAAGTGCCCAAATCATCCTGTACACAGTTCGGGTCGTACAGCTGAAATGCACTAGACGATCATGATCGTCCGGGATGATCCTGCGATCGTCCAGGACGATATGATCGTATCAATCAAATATAAATTACTTTCCTTAATTACCAGATTAATTTAGGCATAATTATACTGAGTCGTCCAGGATGATACACGTATCGTCCGGGACGATCAGACCAAATAACTTAAAATAAAAACTTGCCTAACTTGATCTGGCGGCTGAGAATTTCTGATTTCAGCATATCATCCCGTATGATCCAATGATCGTCAAGGATGATCTGCTTAATCAGATCCTCTTAACTTGGTCTCGCTAATTAGGGTTTCTATTTTTACTTGATCGTCCAGGACGATGTGAATATCGTCCAAGATGATCTGAACTAAAATTTAAATAGAAACTCTAATTCACTCAAGCTCTCCCCCTGAGTGTGTGTGTGCAAGGTTACTTAGCTAGGGGATCAGTTACATTACAATTGACTCAAAAAAAAGAAAATAATACACTTAGACACACTTGGACCAGATCTTGAGTTGGCTTGAGTTGCTCGTGATCTTTTGTGCTTGAAACGGGTTAGCCAAGCAGAACACAATAGAGACATGTTTGTCATCATCAAAACCAGATTTGCAACACCTTAGGTAGTTTTTCGATTCTGACTTGTATTTTGCTAATGATTTTATTCCTTTCATGAATGGTTCTTTAAATCATATCAAAAACTATTAGATTTTCTTCAACAATTTGAGAAGGTTAGTGTGCTTACTTTAAACAATCAGAAGTGTTACTTTATTGCTCCCAACAATATGCCTAATGAGCGTATTGTGGCTATCAAAGCTTTGACTGGCTTTTTGCAAGCTTATATGCCTATTAAGTATCTTAGAGTCCCTCTCTTTAAAGGGTGTAAGAAGACTTTTTTTTTGATGATTTAATTTCTTCGATCCAAAACAAGTTTCTATCTTGGGATTCTAACTTTTTGTGATTTGGAGGTAGACTTTCTCTTATTAGAAGTGTTTTGTGCTCTCATCCTGTTTATATATTTCAAACTCTTCAACCTACTCAAACTATGTGCAATAGGATTGATAAACTTATCAATAAGTTTTTTTGGAAAGGGGCTAACATTAATTCTAAAATCATTTGGTCCTCTTGGAATAAATGTTGTAGGGTGTTAAATGAGGGTGCTTTAGGTTGCAAGATCATGTCAGACTTAGCCTATGCTTTTTTTTTCAAGTTATGGTGTACCTTTTGTGCTAATAGAAGCCTTTGGGCTAGGTTTATGGTTGCTAAATATTATGTGGGTAAACATCCTAATATATGCTCTTATAACCAAGGTGGCTTTAATGTTTGGAAGAGGCTTTGTATGGTTAAATGGATGGTTAAACCTCATCTTTCCTGGGGGCTGGGTGGTGGTAATATTTTATTTTGGTAAGATCATTGGGTAGGCCAGCAATCTATTGATTCCATCACTAATACTTCTTCTACTGCGGCGGTCAAGGTGAATTTTTTCATTACTGATAACTATTGGGATTATGATAAACTTACGAATGTGATTCCTGATTCTGTTATTCATCAAATTTTAAATCTTCCCCTGAACACTGATTTGTAGGATTTACTTTTATGTAATTTGTCCAAGGATGGTACTTTTAAACTTATGAATGCTTGGAATGCTTTTAGAAATAAGAAGGATAGCTCCTCTATTTGGTTTATGAATTGGCATAAGAGCATTATTCTACTATTGCTTTCTTTATTTGGAGAATTTTGCATAAGTTCATTCCTACTGAAGATAATTTAATTAAAAGGGGTTTTATTATGGCTTCCAAATGCAAATGTTGTTATCATATGGAGAATATGCATCATGTTTTCCTTTCTACACCTTTAGCGATTAAAACTTGGATTTATTTTGATGGTATTTTCAAACTTAATAATTTTAATGCTAAGCTTTCTATTAATTCTTATTTTAATTCTTAGTTTGTTAAGTCTAAGGGGCATAATAGAAATGTTATTCCGTCGCTTGTGCTTTGGTTTTTATGATTGGATCGGAACAACTCTTATTTTAATCGTGTTAGCATGAACCATCATAGAATTATCAATAATGTGAAAGACAAAATCTTGAATCTTTTTTCTATTAAATGCTTTCTTATAAGAGTTTTTAAAACTTTGGATTTGTGGTTGATGCTTTAGGTATTAATTTGAAACATTTTTTGCAACATGCTGGTTCGAAAATTGTCTATTGGGTTAAGCCTCCTGTTAACATTTATAACTTGAATTTCAAGGGTATTTGTAATCAGCTTATTGCAGGTTATCGTTGGGTGCTCAGGGACAATGATGGTAACATAGTTATGGCTTTTGCTGGGCCCTTACCGCTGTGTAATAAGATGTTTGCTGAGCTCTCGATAATTCTCTTAGGGATTAAAATGTGCATTTCTTTTGACATTATAACTATCTGTATTGAAGTGGATTCTATCCCTATTATCCATTGTTTAAATACTTTGGAGAACGCTATTTGCAATATTAATCATTTTTATGTATTGAGAGATATCAAATTGTTCATGACTCTTATTAATGCCTCTTTCTCTCATGTCTTTAGGGAAGGGAATTCATGTGCGGTTTGGCTGGCTACTTGGGGTTACAAGTTAGAGCATTTTATTGATTTTACTACGAATAACTTACCTGCCCAGGTTAAAGGGCTTGTTAGATTAGATAAAATTAATATTAATTAAGTTAGAATTTAATTTTATGGGGTTTTTGGTTTTTGGTTCTTTCTTTGGGCTTGGTGGTTCCCTACTTTTTTATTGTTCTATTTTTGTCATTACTGGTGTCTCCCTACCTCTTTGTTATGCTATTTTTCTTTCCAGGTGGGTGTCCTTGCTGGTTAGGGGTTTGCCTATTTGTTTGGTGGTGGCTTCTGTTCCTGACTACTATTTTGTATTGGAGCTTTCTTTAATTCAGTATGATGTTGTGGTTGATTTTATTTACTATTGTAACTGGTTTAGGGCTATTTGCTATACCAGCCCTTCTTAGTTTTTCTGTTTCCTGGTTGGCACAAAGAGTGAGCGTTTATGCCTGTGTTTATTATTGGCCCTTTTGGTCTTTAGCTTTCGCCTGCTTCAATTGCTGTGCATTTTTGTTGGGGAGTTGAGCAATGATTGGTATCTTAAAGATCTTGATATAAATCCCCTTTGTTGCTCTTCTATTCCCAGCTGTATTTGCTTGCTATCGTCTCGAGGTTGTTACCTGTGGATGTGTTTTTTGGACTGGCCTAGTTATTATGATTTCCTGGAGCTTTCGATTTTCTATTTTGGGTGGCTGCTGGATGGGGTATTCAGGAACCTTGCTTCCTAGGGCTATCGGGTCTCCTTAATGAGTGGTGGCTGGACTGTGTGTCTTTGCTGATTACTATTTGGGGGCCCTGTAACTGGTTGTGATGAATGTGGAAAGTCATTGTGCTGTGGTGGGTTTGGTCTGTTAGTTTACTGTTAGTGAGGTTAGATCGGTTACCTCTTCCTGATTATCTCTACTGTCTGGGCTATTATGGGTTTGGAATTGAGCGGCTTTGGGGTTTTAATCATGAAGGTGGTGGCTATATTCTGAGCCCATTTTTTTGGATCCCCTTTGTGATGGCTGGTTTTTTGAACTGTCTGATTGACTATTGTTTGTATTTTCCCTTGCTCATCTTATTAGAGGTGAACATTTGTGGTGTTCATTCATGTTTTGATTTTGGCTTTTATATCATTATTCATAAGGAATCGTATGTTTCCTCGGATTATTCTACAGATTATGTTTGGATTCGAGGTTTCATTTCCTTGTGGCCTAATTATATCTATAACAAGTATATTTGGTTGTATTATATTCCTTTTATAGATTATTTTTTCCTGTGTTATTGTTCTTGTGGTCTTCACCTTTCTTTGTAGGTTTTAACTAGTGCAGGTGATCGAGGTGTTGATTTTTTGGATAGGAAGCAGGAGCTCAATACTATTTTTTACTGTCTTCCTTCCTTTTGGGTGCTCTTACTTGTGCTCCGTAGAATGTACCTAGGTGTCTTTGTACTTTTGCCTAGTAGGGGACTTGAGCTCATAGGTTTTTTTGGTTTTAATTTTGTAGCTTTTTTAAAAAAACATTGAATTAGATAAATAGTAAGAACATCATAATATTAGTATATGAATGCATACTTATTATAATTCATCTATTATGGTTATATATATATATATGAATGCCATTAGTCATGATTCATTTGTATATTTTATATGCACTACACTGATGTAATAAGCTAAATATTGAGCATAATATCACTTGCTTACTATGTTATATATGTTGTGAAATTTGAGTAAGTAAGAATGGTTGGCTAGAAATGACTGACTAATTCAAGTTGTCTAAAGACATATTACCCTATGCATGAAGGTGTCTTGATGGGCTTTCCTTTAAAATAAGGTTTGTAATTTAATCCTAAATGATATGAAATTGGAATCATAAGAAGATAAATTGATATGATATTATTGATAGGGTAGTGTGATTAATTTATGTTAGCTTGGATATCACCCCTAAAAAAATCCTAATGCATATGTCGATTAAGTAATAAAGTAAATGAAAGAGTGTCAATCCCCCAAGGAAATAATATTCCACATAAATGTTCTAATTCCTTCTACTCAAATGATCGTATTATTCAATTGATTTGAAATCAAGGGTAAGGTTTATCTCAAATGAGAAATACAAGAAAATAGTGAAGAAACTTGTAATTAAAGTGTTTTGGATTGATGTCAGTCAATTACCTAAGTATTTCCTAAGTAGACTCCTTTATATCAGTTATGAATCAGAGCATATGCATCCTTAGATCTTTGTCATGCTTGTAAGGATTTAAAGGTAGAGTTATAAAACCTACAATTATTAAATCTTCAAAGATCCTAAAATACTAAACATCATACATTTTGGCATGCAAATATTCTATCACAATTCTCCTAATTATTTCAACATTTCTCCATCGAGGCTATGCATCATACTATATATTAATTTTATACATGGCCACGAATAAATGAATAGAGGTAGATATTGAAAACATCCTTTCACATATGAGAAATTATAAAGGATTTCAATTCATCAATCAAAAACAATGAATTTAACCAGCCATTGAAATAAGATTAAACAAAACATTACTTACTCATGAAAATAAAGCTCAAGTAGGGAACATGAATGAATAATCCAAACTAGAGCTTTCAAATGGACCCTTTTCAAAGTGAATCTCCCCTTATAACTTCGCTCTCCACACTCCTTTCCTCTTAAAATAATTGTTTGCTCACAATAATGTTGACCAGCCGCTCTAAATATAGTATCTCACTATTCCATGGTCTCCCTTAAAATCTCTCTAGACTTCTAAAATAGCCTCTCTCCAAAAAGAACATAAAAACTATGTATATTTATTATAGAAATAAATTTAGGCACCACGACATTTAAATATGAACTAGCACATTGGAGCTAAACAATTGACTTCATTGTAGCACCAAGCTAACTAGTGCAGTTGTTAGCTGATTCGGTGTGGCTTTTTTTTGATCCAGTAGGACGTGTCATTTTTCTCAAAGGCTCTTCTGCGGCACAAAATTTACTATAAAAATGGTAGAGCACAGAGCGATGCCATGTCCACTTGTGGCATTATAGAATTGAGTGATGCTATGACACTAATGAAAGTTCTTTCGGGGCACTAATTAATTTATAATTTTACTTAGGCTTTATAATTGTAATGTTCAATCTTGGAACCAAGGCATTGACAGAATTTTAATGCTATCCTTTTATATGATGGGGCAATGAAATCAATAAATTTTCCTAGGATTTTAGCACTATAATGTTTAAAATTAGCATTAGGGTGCTGAAGATGTTGTAGTGCTAATAGTTATAGCAATGTAATACTGGTTGTAAAAATTTACAAATTTTGATTCATTTCCTAAGATATTTTAGCACACATTAACTAAAATACACATCTTTATTGGAATTTAATATAAAAAAATCTAAAATAATTTTACTTAACAATGATATGCCGATGGATAGAAAGTAATTACTTATGCTATAAAAGTTACATAACCTAAAAGATTTGCAATATAACTAATTCTTAGAAATAGTACTAATATGATTTAGACTAATTTCTGTAGAGATAGGCTACAGGACTGGATACAAGAAAAATATCATAAATAGTTGGATGCCTTATCTTACTTACAATGCTTGTATATAGGCATGATATATATATATATATATATATATATATATATATATATATATATAAAATTAAAATGACATGATTTACTTGTTATACATGTATATTATAGATATTGCACGATAGTCATTTGATAGTAATAGGTGTACTCATATAATAAGATGCTATATAAACTTTTTTATAACTACTAGGTATAGAATTGATTGAACTTATTAATCATTATTCACATTATTACTGATCACTAAATAAGAATTGTATTTCTTACATCGATTTTATTACTTATATGATATAAAACATATCATATTGACTATCACATATTTTATAGTTGTATGTTCATATTGATATGAATTGAATCATTACATGCATACTATTTCTAGTGCCCTTCATTGATTTTAGTTATAAATTTTGGTAATCTATTGAGTTGTTAGCTCACTTTATAGTCTTACATATTTTCAGGAAGGGGTCGGGATCCAGTAGAGTGAGGATAGATCAAGGATTCAAGTTTCATTTTATTTATGTGTTTTTTTTTTCATTTTTTCTAGTTAAGAGCTTATAAAGTTGGAATGAATATACTATTTGATCTTATGGCTTATAGATGAATTTTAAGGAATAAATATAACTTTGTATTTTTATGTATATGATTTTTAGTTGCTTCTGCTTGATTTATTTATGTTGATGAATTCTTAGAAGCTCTGTTTGATTAATTAAGAGATTAAAAAGGCAATTCCTCTAAAATTGATCTTGGGGCATTATAGAGTACTCTAATCCTTTCTTTTAGCTCAAACCTGATAGCGGACTTGATGGTCCTGTGCTACTCAGGTGATCACAGTGTTGAAAATTTGATTCAAGCACTGTGATTTTGATGATAACAAATATTATTGTGTCTGGTACTACTTTCTCCTATTTCTGTTATATGTTATTTTATGTTATGTGTACTAATGTCTAGGAATTTAGTCCACGATTCACTTGCTATTCTGATCAGCTCAAGACTAGGTAGATTAGGGTTATTGTCTGTATTTTTAATTTATTCAATATGTTTTTCCTTTTTGGAGTCATATCATATAACTATGGGGATATTAGTACTGAATAACCTTGCACACATACAGGGGGAGAGAAAAAAAAAATTTTGAGAGAGTTTTCTTTTTAAGTAATTAGTACTGTATCACTTTGACTTCGTATTGTATGATTTTGTTTCATACTATATGATTTTAATTCATATTATATGATCTGTTGAGCTCTGTCAAAACCCTAACTGCCAGAAGTTAAGGAAGATTCTAAATATGTTGATCATACAGTATGATTTGGATCATACTATATGGCTTAATTAAAATATTTCTTAATTAACACCATGATATCAAGCAATCAAATCAGGGATAATTATTTTCCTCGATCATGCCGTATAATTTATATCATCCCGTACGATTGATAGAGTATGACTTTGGTCATCCTAAAGATTGTACTGAATGAAATCCATAATTTTTGTACTGATCATACTGTACGATATACCAAGTGTTGTATGATTTACAGAGTATAAATTTGGCCATTCCAAGTGTCATCCCAAACGAATAGAAGAAATTTCTACAGTTTGTACCGTATGATATTTTGATCATACTGTATGAAATGTACAAAGGTTGAACAGTTTGTCTGCATGAACTTTGAGGATGATTCTAAATTACCCTGATCGTATTGTATGATATGTGTATTATACCATACAAATAGAAGATAAACTTCTTAAAAATTAGGACTTTTTAAGCCCACTTAAAAGGATTTCTAATACTCTTATTAAAAGATCTTTTGCTGCTGAATTGATCTGAGAGAGAGCTTAGAGAAGGAAGAGAGAGAGCTTGGGAGAGTGAGAAATCCTTGTGAGGGGGAGTTGTGAGGGATTCACAAATGTTGCTCCAAGCAAGGTTTCCACTGTCTTCTTCAAGCTACTTTTTTGGTTCCTTGGTGGCTCTATGGGAGACTTTCATCAGCAACGGATCCAGGTCCTCTACCTACTCTAGGAGGGAGTAAAAGGATTCCAAGGTTCTCTGCTTACTCCAGGCGGGAGTAAAAGGATTTTCAGGTTCTCTACCTACTCCATGAGGGAGTAAAAGGAGTCAAGTTAGTCTGCCTCACCGAGTCGGTGGAAAGATTTTATAAGGGCATCTCTATCTTATTGTGTGGGAAAAAGGAGAGAAACTATTTTTAGTGAAATACCTAGAAAGGAGGTTTCCAGGGAGTGGAGTAGGTTAAGTTGATCGAACCACTACACTTTTGGTGTGTTCTTTCTATTTACTTTATCATCTTTAATTTTTGTATTTTTTGGTGAAGTATTCTGTGTTCGAAATCTCTAAAATTTTTATTATTGTGAAATTGATATGCTTCCGCATCAAGGGGTTTTTAATTTTTTGTTTTGTTAAAGAATTTTTAAAATAACCAATTAACCCCCCCCCCACCTCTTGGTTAGCCTCGGGACAAGCACTTTAGGATTTAACAACCCTCACAAACTTTCAAGCGGAATCAGAGCGGGATTCATAAATTAAGTTTTAGAAAAGTTTTAAAAAAGATTGATGGCTAATTTTAGTAATCGTAATATTGCGGAAGGATATTCAATCACACGACCACCTTTATTTGATAATATTCCTTTTGATTTTTAAAAAAATTTGCATGTCCACTTTCTTACAATCAATTGATTATCGCATGTGGATGTTAGTTCAGGAAGGATGTTCTGCACCCTTTGGATTAGTGAACGGTATTAAAACATAACTTCCTTTTTCTAAATGGAGCAAAGAAGATAGAGATTTAGTCCAACTTAATGCTAAATATTTGAACTATTTTTTCTGTGCTTTAAAATCAGAAGATTTCATACGTGTCTCTACTTGTTCAACTGAAAAAGAAATTTGGGACAAACTATGCATAACATATGAGGGAACTAATGAAGTAAAATAATCTAGGATGCACATTCTACTTCATGATTATAAACTATTTCACATAAAACCTAGTGAATCAATTTCTAAAATGTATACTAGGCTTACTCAGATTGTTACTTCCCTACATGCCTTAGGAAGAGAGTTTACAAATTATGAAAAAGTTAACAAAATTTTGTGTTGTTTACCTTCTTCCTATGATGCAAAAATCACTGCCATTACTGAATCTAAAGATCTAAATGCTTATTCCATTAATAACTTACTTGGGTCATTCATTGCCTATGATCAAGGAGTGAGTCAAAGGCAGCCTGATACAGGTGAAAAGAGAAAAGAGAAAACTGTAGCCTTAAAGGCTAATAATTTCTACAGTGACTCTTCTGGACAAGATGATGACATTGCACTCATGACTAGGCAATTCAAGAGCTTTTTAAAGAAAAAACAAAAATGTCATCAGCAGTGGAATAAAGGTATGAATAATAAAAATTTTAAAATTTATTCTACTGATATATACTTTGAATGCAGGAAGCCAGGGAACTTGATGTCTGATTGCACAAGTCTTAAAGCTCACCCAAGTAAGGAGAATAGTGAAGAAAAATAAGAAGCATTCTAAGGAAAGATCATTCCACTCTGGATAGTAATCACATGGCTTTGCCAAATGAATTTGATATGTTAAACAAGAAGCATTCTGAATTAACTGCTAAATATGACTCCTTGAATACATTGCATGTTGAATTAGAAAATGCATTCAAGGAATTAGAAACTCTTGCATCTCAATTAGATAGTCGGGAGCATACTTTGAAAATTGAAAATTCAAATCTTGAAAATGCAAACAAATTTTATCAAATTGAACTAACTGCTATTAAAGAGAACAAACCATCACCTACACTTGCAGAATTTTCCAAATCATTATCACAGCATGCATCATTCAAGTCTTGGAAGAGGCACCATAACCCACATAGATTAGTAAACCCTTTTCTTGGAGTTAGATATTTTTCTTTTAGCATGCTAGGATACATCTCCTACATTTGCACCATCCACCATAGAAGACATGTGGTGTGGAGACCAAAATTACATAATTTATAGCATAGCATGAATGCATTTCATTATTCTTTCCATAAGATGGGACCCAAACCTATTTGGGTTCTTAAATCTAACATCTGATGATTTTGTAGGAGTGCTCTCACAAAAAGCCTCATGAGAGCATATGGTATCTAGATAGTAGATGTTCAAGGAACATGACTAGAGATAAAAATAAATTCATTTTGCTGGAGGCTAGGGCAAGAAGTAAGGTGACACTTGGAGATAAAACCACCAGGAGAGTGGTGGGCATTGGTATAATTGGCAACTCAAAAAATTTCATCATTGAAAATGTTTTACTGGTAGATGACTTAAAACATAATCTGCTCAGCATAAGCCATCTCTGTGATAAAGGCTTCAGCATCAAATTCTTATCTGCCAGGTGCATTATAAGCTTAAATGATAAAACTATTTTATAGGGAAGGAGAATCAATAATGTTTGCATGATTGATCTTAATTGCATTAAATCTGATACTGCTCTTTATTTAAAAATAATTGCTGATGAATCCTAGTTATGAGATAAAAGAGTGTGTCATGCAAGCATGAAAAGCCTTAGAAAAATCACCTAAAAAGACTTAGTGAGAGAAAATCTGAAACAAGAGTTCACTAAGGACCACCTGTGTGATGCCTGTTAATTAGGAAAATAAGTCAAATCCTCCTTCCACTCAATCAACGACATTAACACTAGCAAACCCTTAGAAGTACTTGACATGGATCTCTTTGGACTTGTTAGCACTGCAAGCTTAGGAGGGAAAGTCTTTGGTATGTAATTATTGATAATTATTTGAGGTTTACTTGGGTTAGATTCCTATCACATAAAAGTGAATCATTCGAGGAGTTTAGGACTTTTTTCACTTGGATTCAGAGGAAACTAGGTTGTAAAACTTTAACCATTCATAGTGACCACATTGGAGAATTTGAGAATAAAAAATTTGAAACTTACTATAAGGAGCAAGGGATAGATCACAGTTTTCCAGTTCCTAGAACCCCTCAGCAGAACAAGGTAGTTAAAATAAAGAACAAGACCTGGGTAGAAGCAGCTAGAGCCATGTTAGCTGAATACTGACTTCTTAAATACTTCTGGGCAGAAGCTATGAATACAGCCTGTTATGTTCTTATTAGGGTTAATATTAGATCCAAGCTAAATAAGATACCCTATGAAATCCTTAAGGGTAGGACACCAAACCTCTCTCACCTTTATATCTTTGGATGTAATGTGCTTATTTTGAATAATGGGAAGTCTCAAATAGAAAAGTTTAACCTCAAATCTGATGAAGGAGTGTTCCTAGGTTACTCAAATGTTGGAAAATCCTATAGAGTCATCAATAAATGGACACTGGTAGTAGAGGAGATCACTCATGGTGTATTTGATGAATCTGATAATTCTAGAGGGTCTAGAGTCAAAGAAAAAGAAGTAGTACAAATTATCCAAGGAGTAGAATCTATAAATCTAGAGGAAAGGGTAGAATCTAAAAATACACTACCTAGAGAATGGAGATATTTTCAAGTCATCCTAAAGAACTGATCTTAGGAGACCCATCTAAAAGTGTTAGAACTATGCATGGACTTAGAAAAGAAGTAAACCACTCTCCCTTCATCTCAATGACCGAACCCACCAACATAAATCAAGTCCTATTTGATGAATTTTGGAACCTAGCCATGCAAAAAGAACTAAATGAATTTGTAAGAAATGATGTTTGGGAACTATTTGATAGACGTAAGGACCAGAGTGTTGTCAGAAATAAATGGCTTTTCAAAAACAAAATGAATGATTCTTGTGTAGTAGTTCAAAATGAATGATGCTGGTGTAGTTTTTAAAAATAAATTGACTATCAAGAGACCTTTACTCTTGTAGCTAGATTAAAAGTCATTAGGGTGATACTAGCCTTTACTTATTTTATGGGATTCGAACTATACCAAATGGATGTCAAGAGTGCCTTTCTGAATGGGGTAATAAAATAAGATATGTATGTAGAACAACCCCCAAGCTTCAAAAATTTATAATTTTCTAATTATGTGTTCAAATTAAAAAATGTATTATATGGACTAAAACAAGCACCTAGGGCATGATATGAAAGGTTAAGCACATTCCTACTTGAAAGAACTTTTGTTAAGGGGAGTATAGACACCAATATATTTCTGAAAAAGGTAGGAGATGAACTATTATTTATCCAAATTTTTGTTGATGATATTTTGTTTGGATCCTCTAACAAAAGCCTTTGTGATGAATTTTCAAAAATAATGAGTAAGGAGTTTGAAATGAGTATGATGGGAGAACTAACTTACTTTCTTGGATTTAGCATAAGGCTGAAGGATGATAGAACCGTCCTTAATCAACCAAAATACATTAAGGATATTTTAAAGAAATATGAAATGGATAAAGCCTAGCTAATCAACACTCCCATGAGTTCCACTGTTCAGTTAGATAAGGGTTCAAATGGAAAATCTATTGATTAAAAGTAATACAAAGGAATTATTAGATCACTACTTTATTTGACTGCTAACAGACCTGATATTATATTTAGTATTTATCTCTGTGTAAGATTTTCGGTTGATCCAAAAGAGTCCCACTTGACTGCTGTTAAGAGAATTCTTAGATAACTTATAGAAACCCAAGACTTAGGAATATGGTATCCTTGGCACAACATCTCCTTTAAAATTATAAGATATTCTAATTCAAATTTTATAGAATGCTGAGTTGATAGGAAAAGCACTTCTAGACTATGTCAATTCATAGGATAGTCCTTAGTCTCCTAGTCCAGTAGAAAATAAAACCCAGTTGCCCTGTCCACTACTGAAGCAAAAAATTTTAGATTTAGGACTACCTGAAGGCATAATTCTAATCATATATGATAACACAAGTGCCATCTACATTTCAAAGAATCCAATCCAATACTCCAATACCAAGCATATAGACATAAGGCACCATTTCATTAAGGACCATGTAACCAAAGGAGACATAGAGCTACACCATGTAGCCACCAAAAATCAACTTGCTGATATCTTTACAAAACCACTGGCCTTTGAAACCTTCAACAGCCTAAGAACTAGATTAGGTGTGATTAATATTCATGCCTGAAATTGACACTTTCTATTTCTATTTATGTGATTATGTTTAATGTTTTTATTTTCATTGTCTTATATTTTTTGTTCTTTTATTTTCATTTTATTGTTTGGTATTTTCTTTATTTTTGTTGTTTTTTTTTATTTTTTGTCCTATTTGTTTTTTTTTTACTAATTATCGTGCCTTATAATGGTGTCCTGATCATCTCATAAACCACCTCACTGAACCTCACTTTCTTTTCATGCAAAGTAAAAAGTTTCATCTTATATCATACTGTACAATTTATTATCATATTGTACGAATCATTATCATATTATACAAATCATTATCATACTATACGAAACCGCTTCGTACTGTACAAACTACATAATACTGTTTTGATCTCTACCATTGGCTTAATGGATGATCCAGATTGTATCTATGATTAACGATCATACTGTACGAACACCTATTCATCTAGATAATGCATGTGTCTCTAGAAGAATTTATTTCGGTTGGTATGACATTTATTATTGATCATACTGTATGAACACCTATTCATTCTGTACAAACCTTTTAGTCAAAGGTCGTACTGCCTGACTCCTCGGGATTATCTCCCTATCTCTAATCATCCAATACAAAGTCTTATCATATTTGTATGATTAGACAACCTTTTTGATCAATCATCTGGGTGAATTGATTGCTCTTGATCGTCCTATACGATCTCACGATCATATTGTACGATCCACTCAAGTTCTATTTAAATAGCCAAGCCCATTCAAATTTTTCACACTATCCTTCAAATCCTCCCTTCTTGCATTCCAATCTTTGTAATGGCTGGTAGTGGAAAATGAAGTTCACAAACACAGGGTGCTTCCTCCTCTCACAACCCTACTGATGATTATTTTTTGACAGCTTCTGATGAAGCTGCTTACCAAAAATACAAAGAAACCAAAATCACACCTTCCAGGCTTCTCAACTAACAGTCATTTAGATTTCCAGTAATGAACCTTTTCAATTCCACTACACTTCAATTCCACCTCACTTTTCCCTATTCCTTCCACCTTAAAATTCTCTATGAGTTTTTAGCAAACCTTAGGATTAGTGGGGACGCTACTATAATGCCTTCCCATGTGTGTTGTCAGAATGTAGAAATCACCAATGAAGACATAGGAATCCATCTTCAGTTAAACACCCAAGGAAATAGACCCCTTGCTATGGTCTCCAGATCTGACTTTGACTAGAGTGCTATAAATCTTTTACTTTAAAATGCTACTTTGAACTACCACCAACCCTTGGTGCACACTCTTAACCAAAATGCCAGGGTTATCTAGCACGTTCTTAGAACATCAATCATCCCTAAAGCTGGAGGTCAGATAAACATGACTCTCCTCCTTTTAATTGTCACCTAGTTCATAATGTCAAACACTTAAATGGATGAAGCCCAAATATTAATTGATTACATCCAAAATCCGACTTTCATTCGACTCCTAGCCACTAGAAGGAAACAAAATAATGCCCTAGGACATTTGATTGGATATGTCTTGGATAAAAAATATAATATCACATATCCTACTCCTCCTAACCACACTCTAATCTTCTTTTCAGATGCCTCCTTCCAAATGTTCTTTCATAGGGATCAGGAGCCTAAAGACCTGTTGTTTGATGAAGAAGAAGAAGCTGCCCCTGTAGTTGATCCTGCACTTGCACCACCTCCTCACCACTACCTAGATGAGGAGTTGATTCAATTATTTGATAGACTTGAGACTCGCTTGGATCAGCAACAAACCCAACATGATAATGACATGGGTTGGTTCAAGGAGCAATTTGGGAATATCCAACAGTAGTTCACCTCAATCTAGCAGCAGTATGATAACTTCAGTCAGTTCTTCCAACCACCTCCACCGTCACCTCATTATCAGGATCCACCAATGTTCTAATTTTATTTTAGTTTTTATTGTGATTGTACTTTTCTTTTTAGATCTATACTTGTTTTTATTTACCTTATTTTTGTAATGAATTTTCATTTCAATCCTACATGTATTATTTTCTAATAAAATATTTTAAAAAAATTAATTACTTTTTTAGCTTGTACGACATATTTTCTGTGCTCCTTGCTTGAGAAAATTTTAGACTACTAAATTGATGTTTATATTAATCATACTATACGACTCAGATCGTACTACATGAATAAACTTATACTGGATGAATGAGATCGTACTATACGAATGATCCCATACTGGATGAATTAACTCGTACTATACGACTTAGATCGTACTGTATGAATGAACTCGTACTATATGAATGAACTCGTGACTTAGATCATACTGTACGACTGAACTTTAACTGAATAGTGCTCTTTTCTATTTGTGTAAACATACTTCTATTCTTACTTAAAAGTTTAAATAAGTAATTGCTGACATTAGTAAACTAACAGGATAGAAATTCATGAATTTACATATCCCTTCTTATTTCCTTTGCATGATAATTCCTTATGTATACTTAAAAATTTAAATCAAATTGAAATTAAGTCGATTGAAATGAAGATTTATTCACTCTACTACATGTTTTTATATCATGGATATGTTCTATAATTTGATGAATGAAATTCATTATTTTTCTACATAAGGCTTTTATTCCTACTAGAAAGCTTGGGTTTTCTTTATAAATTATTCCTTCCTAAATAAAAGAGTGAGTTATTCTTCTCTTCTATTTGGAAGATAATCTTACAAATGAGATTTTTATAGATTTAGAAAGGAAGTAATTTGCAAAAATAAATAGAGGAACAAAATGAACCCAAAATCAAAAGATGCACAATGACGTCAAAAGTAATAGATACACTAAGTGTATTAGAAATAAAAGATGCATAATGTGTGCCAAAAGCTGATAAAATAGGCATAAAATGAGCCCAACATAAATTAGCTTTTCTTTCTGGTAAATCTTTAAATCTTAGAAAATCCTTGTGTTTTATAATATGTTTAGTACTTGATTTTTGAAAATCTTGGTTTGTCATTCATCACTTTTATAATAATATTCTATTTGATATAATTCTTACTAGTAGTCTAAAAAGTTTAAGTTTCTTTATCTAATTGTAATTTTTGAGTTAAATATTTATTTAAACAATGAACTTTAGTATGTGAAGATTCTAAGCTAGGTGTGCAAACTCTAGAATCAAAATCCTTTGGTTGTAATAAAGTAAACACTTGTCTTATTTGAGCTTTTTTTGTTTGTAGAGTAAGTTTATTACATTATAAAAATGCCCACGCAAGTTAATAGAGTTGTGATATTTTCTTTATCTTGAGAGTGTTATTTTTTTTAATCTATTTATTTTCTACTTCTGTTTCTATTTCTGTTTGTATGTTCCTTTTTTTTGTTCTTTTTCTTCCTATTATTTCCCTCTTTTTGTGATGTCAAAAGGGGGAGAATTGTGTGTGTTAATTATTTTCTTTTTTCATGTGGTTAATTATTTTCTATAAGAGGGAGTTTAGAGGACAGTAATTTTTTGAAAATCCTAAACAATAATGTTTGTCATCATCAAAAAGGGGAGATTACTGCAAATATGATTCAAGCACTATGATTTTGATGATAACAAACATTATTATGTATGATACTGCTTTCTCCTATTTTTATTTTATTTTATTTTGTGTTGTGTGTACTAACATTTCAGGAACTTTGTCCACCATTCACTTGAAATTCTGATCAGCTTAAGACTGGGTAGACTAGGTAAATAGTCTGTATTTTCAATTTGTTCTATATTTTTTCCTTTCTTGAGTCATATCATGTAACTAGGAGGATATCCTTGCTGAGTAACCTTGCACACACATAGGGGGGAGAATAAATATTTTGGGAGAATTTTTTTTAAGTAATTTGTACTGTATGACTTTGACTTTGTGCTGTATGATTTTATTTTGTAGTGTATGATTCTAATTTATACTGTACGATCTATTGAGCTCTGTCAAAACCCTGACTGCTAGAGGTTAAGGAAGATTCTAAATATGCTGAACTTATAGTACAATTTGATTCGTACTATACTCCCTAATTAAAATTTTTCTTAATTAACCCAATGATATCAGGCAATCAAATCAGGGACAATTATTGTCATCGATCGTACCGTATGATTTATATTATCCTGTATGAATGATGGAGTATAACTTTGGTCATCCCAGAGATCGTATCGAATGAAATTCATGATTTTTATACTAATCATATGGTACGATATACCAAGTGCTGTACAATTTACAGATTACAAAGTTGGCCATCCCAAGCATTGTCCCAAATGAATAGAAGAAAGTTTTATAAATTATACCCTATGATATTTTGATCGTATTGTATGAAATGTACAAAGGTTGAATATTTGTTCTACATGAACTTGTTGGACAATTCTAATACACTGATCATACTATATGATACGTGTATCATACTATACGAATAGAAGATGGATTTCTTAAAAATTAGGGTTTTTTGAAGCCATTTTTAAAAGGATTTCTAATACTCTTATTAGAAGATCTTTTGCTGCTGAATTGATCTGAGAGAGATAGCTTAGAGAAGGAAGAGAGAGAGCTTTGGAAAGAGAGAGATCCTTATGAGCGGGAGTTGTGAGGGATTCACAAAGGTTGCTCTAAGCAAGGCTTCCATCGTCTTCTTCAAGCTTCTTTTTTGGTTCTTTGGTGGCTCTGGGGGAGACTTTTTTTAGCATCAGATCTAGGTTCTCTGCCTACTACAGGAGGGAGTAAAAGGATTCCAAGGTTTTTTTGCCTACTCTAGGAGGGAGTAAAAGGATTCCAAGGTTCTCTGCCTACTCCAGGAGTGAGTAAAAGGATTTACAGGTTCTCTTTCTACTCCAAGAGAGAATAAAATGATTTAAGGTACTCTGCCTCATCAAGTCGGTGGAAAGAATTTGTAAGGATTTCTCTACCTTGCTGTGGGGGTAAAAGGAGAGACACTACTTTTAGTGCAATACCTGGAAAGGAGGTTTTCAGAGAGTGTACATAGGTTAAGTTGACCAAACCACTATAATTCTGGTGTTCTCTTTCTATTTATTTTTTTGTATTTAATGTTCACATTTTTTGTGAATTATTCTATGTTTAAAATCTCTAAAATTTTTGTTATTATGAAACTGATATGCTTTTGCATCAAGTGTTTTTTAATTTTTCATTTTGTTAAAGAATTTTTAATTCTCTTGGTTAGCCTCGGGACTATTCTTTAAGGATTAACAACCCTCATGAACTTACACACATTGGATTATTACATAGTTAAGGGAGTATTGTTTGACAAGTTTCTCCTTAATAAGGCCTCTAAAAGAGTCCTCATTACATCATCAAGGTGGTCAGTCACGATGTATCGAGTTCCCCGGGCATCTTAAAGTGATGGCATATATCAACTAGAGATTTTATGACATGTTTTCTCATGAAAGGTAAATAAACGTAGTTCTTAATGAAAGAAGAGATAAAAATATAGAGAAGGTGAAGAAAGGTGCATCCTTTATGGATAGAATGACTTACGGTCATCAGTGTTCCAAGTCCCGAGCATTCTATTTCATTATTTGTCTATAGTTAATAGGCTCCTAGATCAAATTATCATTTAATAATGTAGATACCTTCCCAAGAACTTGCTAGTTTAGTGAGTGTGGAGTGGTGAGTGGTTATGTTTACTTTCTTTAAGACAAGGCATCCAGGTTGGAAGGTCTTTTCCTTGAAGTGAAAATTATAGTATATGGTAGTTTTTTTCTTCTTCTTTTTTGTTGGAGTGTGGATTATGCTCTGAGATCTTTTAATAAGTTTGTGGCTACTTGTAGACTTTCTTGATTGGATATTTCTCATTAACTAGATTTGATACCTAAGTCTTTAGTTGTGGCTAGCACCCTCCAGCTCAACAATTCACGTTCCATTTGAAGTATGCCCTCTGTGGCATGCAAGAGTGGGAAAGGGGTTTGATCTATGGCTATGTATGAGGTTATTCTAAGTTCCCATAATACTGATGGAAGAAATTTTTTCCATATTTCATTAGCACCTTCGACATTCTTTTTGAGGAGATTAAGAATGAGCTTGTCAGTGGCCTTGACCTGACCATTGGTCTAGGGATGGTTAATAGAAGAAACCTTGAGGTGAATGCTTTACATTTTACAAAACCCTTTAATGCTTTGATCAGTGAATTGTGGTCCATTATATGTGAGAATTGTAAAAGGAACTCCGTGTTGACAGATGATATTTGTCCAAATGAAATTTTAAACTATGTTAGAGCGCTTTGGCTTTGATCCATTTGGTAAAGTAGTCAATCATGCCTAGGATGAATCTTTTTTACCCTTTTGGTGGAGAAAATGAGCCAAGCAGGTTTATTCCCCAGAAGATGAATGGCCAGGACTTATAATATAATGTATCTTCTGAGAAAATTGTAGATGAATTGGAAAAAACTTTTGACATTGTATTGGTTTTTGGTAAATTCTTTAACATCTTCCTCAAAGTTGGAAAGAAGTATCCTTGCCTAAGCATCCTATGGGTGAGTGTGTGTTCATAAGAGTGGCTTTCTCATTCACCATAGTATAGTTCGATTAGTAAGGCTTTCTTTTGATCTTCATACATGAACATAAGGTTGAGTAAGGATGTGGATCTTCTAAATAGGTGGTTACTGAGTAGCAGGTAGTTATCTACTTTGATCTCAAATCATTTGGGGTCAATTATCTCCGCATCGATTGACTAATTTTTTATATACTTGATGTAAGGGTCCATCCAACCTATGGGACAAAGAGTTGTACAATCAATCTATGCTTGTATTACTTCCTTTAGTATGATGTTAGGTGTTGAGATCTCTATGACCAGTTGACTGTCAATGTTTCCTTAGAAAGCAGATCAGTGAGTTGATTCTAATTTTTGGGAATTTGAATGATTTAAAGTACTCAAGCTTGTTAATTTCTATTTCAACTTTATATTGGTATTTAATGAGTTTCTTATCTTTAAATTCATGATTACCATTAATCTAGTTTACCATGAGTTTTGAGTTTGAGTTCACTTCTAGACGAGAGACTCCTAGTTCAGAGGTAAATTATAGACTTGTACGTAAAGCTTCATACTTGTCCTGGTTTTTGGTGACAATAAATTTAAAATTTAATGCTTAATTAATGATGCCTCATGTATGGCTTTCAAGAATAATTCCTGCACCAACTCCTTCCTTGCCTTAGGAACCGTCTATGTACAACATCTAGCTAGGTTGTATTGCTACTTTTGAGTCAATGCCTTAGCTAGTCCAGTCAATAAGAAAGTCAAAAAGTTCTTGAACTCTGATAATTATCCTTGGCAAAAAGGTGATAAAGAATTTTTTGAGTTTAATGAACCATTTGAGAAATTGGTTCAAGTGAATAGGCTTAACGAGAACTGCTTTGAGAGGATGATCTTTTACTACTTGAATAGAGTGGGCCTAGTGTAAGGTCACAACCTTTTGGCTAACTTAAAGAGTGCCCATGCAAGCATTTCCACGATGGGGTACCTTTGCCCTGTGCCTTAGAACACATGGCTCACACACTAGATGGGCCATTTCTTCATCCCTTCTTCTTTGATGAGTATAAAATTGACTATATCTTTATTGACTCCAAGATATAACAACAAGTTTTTTGCAGGCCAAGGCCATTGAAGAAGAGGTAGCGAGGTTAAGAGAATCTTCAGCTAATGGAAGGTGACTTTATAATTATTTCCCCAAGAAAATTTATTTGCATTTCTAAAGAATTTAAAAAAGGGGTGCATCTCTCCCCTTATTGAGAGATAAAATATTTGAATCCAGAGATCCACCAGAAAAATTGCTAGACTTCCTTGGTAGTTTTGGGCATCTTCATATCAAATATATCTTGTACCATGTTGGGATTGATTTTGATTCCGCCATGTGTATGAAGAGGCTCTGAGAACTTTTTTTTCACCTAATTTAAAGGTGCATTTTAGAGGATTCAGTCTCATATTGTACTTCTTCAGAGTAATGAAAATTTTTTGTAGGCCTCTAATATGCTGGTGAGGAGAGCAACTCTTGACTAGGAGGTCATCCATATATACTTCAATGTTTCTTTCCTTTTATTCTTTGAAGACTTTGTCCATCATCCTTTGATAAGTCCCTCCAGCATTTTTTAGGCCAAAAGGCATGACTTTATAGTAATATAGACCTTCTATTATGATGAATATAATTATTTCATAGTCTTTATAATGCATCTTGATCTGATTGAAGTGTTAAAAAGCATCTAGGAAACTCATAACTAGGTAACTCACCATGGATTTGACCAGGGTGTCGATCCTTGGAATTGGGTAGTTGTCCATGGGGCATGGTGAATTCAAATTGGTGAAATCCATGTATATTCTCCATTTTCTTATTTATTTTTACACTATCACCATGTTGGAAATCTAATCAAGATATTGGACTTCCTTGATAAAGTTGGCAGCGAGTAGCATTTTAACTTCTTCTGAGATGGGCTCGGTGAGTAAGGCAGCCATTTTCTTGGTCTTCTATTTGATAGGATGGGCGCCTTTTCATATATTTAGATAGTGGCATGTAATTTCTTTACTAATGCTCGACAATTATGTGGTTCTCCATTTGATATCCATGCTCATGTACTTTGATGGCTTTGGTTATCTCAAGTCTTAAACCTCACTTTACATCTAATTGAAGGGCTTTTTTAGAGGTGCTAGTTAGGCCTGCTACTTATAGGTGCTACTTATAGGTAGTTGGTACATGACTGGGTCAGGTCACCTTTCACCATAACTTCTCTTTTTTTTATTTGAAATTTGATAGCTACATGGTATGTGGATATTGTAACTATAAAGGTATTCAATATAGGCCTGTCGAATATGACATTGAAGCTAGCTGGAGCATCAGGATGATGAAGTACACATTGGTTGTGTACTGATGATTTCATTTGACCCATGTGATAGGTAGGGTGATTGTTCCTTTAGTCTCCCTATGCTCACCAGACAATTTGTAGATATGTACTACAGTAGGAGTGAGTTAGGAGGTGAGCATAATCATCTTGTTGAAGACTATCTTGAATATTATATTCACTAAAGTTCCCGTGTCTATCAAAATGGTGTTGATCTGATAGTTACTAATTAGGGATATGACAAAAATGGCCTCATTGTGGGGGTTTCACCTGATGGTTTATCTCTGCTACTTAAAATGATAAGTGTAGCATTAGTGGATTATGAGTGTGACACTATATTGACTTCTCCAGTGCATGGCTTCTTTGCATATTTGGGGCTATCCAATTGATCGCTGCCCATGATGGAGGGCACAACTTCGATGATGTGGATTACTCAAACCAGTTCTTTAACTAGGTTCCATAGGTTGCATCATTTTTCAGTGTCATGCTAATGATCTTTATAGAATATATTGTACCTCAAGGTATCTCAAAATTACTAATCTTCATAGGCTGTACAAACAAGAAGAATTCTTTATACTAGATGGTCTCTATAAGCATGCCAAGGATACCCTCAATGGAGTATAGATCAGACATGGCTGGGGTCGGCGAGTGTCCACTATACGTTCTTCCTTAATCCTTGGTGCTGACATTCCTTCTATCCTTAAAGGTCTTGGCTGGGTGGGCATTCCATATGGATTGAGGTGCTGCTGATTGTGCTAGAACCTTGGCCTTTGGTTCATTTTTCTTAAGACGTAGTTCTTTTTAAACCCCTCCCTGGGGGGGTGATTTATCCTTATGGCATTCTCATAGCATAGAGCAATTGCAGAATATTTAATCACTTGACTATATTCTTTAGCATTAACATGACTGTTGGTAAGTTTTAATTGTGCTTCTAGCATTTGTTACTACTCCAAACGAAGTTCATACCATAAACGATCTACACTCATCCCTTGGGTCAGAGCTACTTGGGCGACGGCTAGTTCTAGGTCTTACACATCAAGCATTTCTTTCTAAAAGCTTTGTATGGAGCTTCTTAGTGACTTACTAGGTTCTTGTCTCATCTTTAATAAAACTTGTGAACTTTTTGGGGGTCTCTAGGAAAATAATATTCTCTTGAATTTGGAAAAGGAGGTGATCACCCCAATAAATTGGTGAATGAACCACCATAATGTGTATTTTTTGCAAGTGATGAACAAGATATAACATTGAAGGGCATAGTCAATGTCAATAAGGGAATTTATGGGCTCAAAAGTTTCTAGATGATCCATGGGATTAGTCTTTCCACAGAAAGTTTCAAGGTGAGTTTCTTGAACTTAGGAGGTTCTCTTGCTTCGATGATTGATCTGTAAAAAAGTGTTGGTCATCCCTTGCTAGGTTTCTTTGATCCATCTAGCTAGAAAAATAGAATTCTTATCTCTCACCTTAGGGTGAGAAGGTTTGGTAGCTAGATCTAACAAATGTGATTCTTTCGGTAGCTCGTGATGAGCAATGAGGTTGTCTTTTCCTTCATGTGCATTGAAAGTTTATGACTAGTTATAGGTAAAGGCAAGAGAAACCTGAATGGATTTCAAAAGACATTCTTTTATTTCTTATAATTCATGGTGGGTGGTGTAATATGGGTTCATTATGATCACTAAGGTCTCAGATCGCCTAGTAGGTAACAATTTTTTCCCCTTCACATCAAATCTAGGCTCACCACACCTGAGAGGATATTGAATCCTATTTTGTCTGGTAGATAATTTTGGCCCATACTTTGGGGTACCTATAGACTGGGAGCTAGACATAAAGTGATGATGTTAGTATACGAGGGAAAGAGAGAGAAGGAAAATCTTGATTATTTTTTTACTATCCAAGCCAGATTTATGAGGATAATATAAGTGAGGGCTCTGAGTTGTAGAGTTTAAGTTAATAAAGAGAAAAAATGACACAATATCCCTCTCTATTTCTTGTTTGTTTTATCATGCATTTTTCCTCTCTATGTGTCGTTTTGTTATCATGCTCCTTTCTATATAATGGATATGTACAGTATATAGTTGATATCCCATGTATCTTTGATGTAGCTCAATCGTATGCACTGAGTGAAGTGTACATCACCATGAGAGAGGATGCTAGTAGGATTAACTTATGGATCGAGTCAACATCAGTAGGATGGTGATCTAAGGTTGCTCCATTAAGGTGAGAAGGGGTGAGTAGTGTCTGGAGGTAGTTGGGAGATCATTTCTTTGTAAAGAAGGGAGCCAATCTGAGGTCTCCCCATTGAGGTGAGAGGGGGAAAGTAGCATCTTGATGTGGTCTTGAGGTCGATCCATTTGTGAGAGATGTCTTATAGGGGTGATATATGTTGTTACCTTAATTATTGATGTATCTTTCATGGGAGACTTGACTTTGGTTAGAAGGAATAAAGTCGACTTACTGAGAGAGGAAATTCAGGGCTATATAATTTCCTCCAATAGTAAAATATTAGTGAAAATAGATTTATTGGTTAAGACATTAATATGTGTCTATATTCATCACTCCAAAATCACATATAAAGCGAGGAGTCACATTAATTTAAATATATAGTCTGCCCACCTTTGAGCATTAAATAATAACTAAAAGATAAAATAACAATAAAACCTAAATAATCTTGTATCTGATTAGCCTAACACTCTCGATCCTCTTCCCTGACTTGAAATCATAAACAGTATATATTAAGCCTAAAAGCCCAGTATTTTGCTAAAACCCTACTAATAAAGTCAAAGCATAAAAAGAGGAATAATATGCATGTAATCATTTAAATCATAATAGTAGCATTCAATATGATCATGAATCTATGCAAAAACATTAAAACACATTCTATAATAGTAAAATAGTATAGATGTCAAAATGGTAAAGCTATAAATAATGAATCTTAAACCAAAATGTCAAAGCAGTATTATCCAAACTATAAGGAAATTGTATAAACCAGTAAAACAAAAGTATCTATAAAATTAACAGAAGTCCATAACAATACAGAAAGTATTATTAAGGAATCATATAATAGGGTACACATGACGTTCAATTATGTTGTATCAATATCAAATAAATATCTTAATTGCATGCTCAGTAACTGATAATTAATAGTAATAGTAAATAAGTATCTTGTATGCATGTCCAAGCAGTTATACACAATAAGTAAGAAGTTCAAGCTTGTATGGTGTTTTTCGAGTATAACTTAAAAAGTATTATGGCTTTTAGTAAATAAAGTCATCACTCTTGCCCTTCAGCACGGTAATTAACTCTTTATTGCTCCCAACCAATGAATTAGTAGAGGATAACACCACAAATCATAGTATTTATAGAAAAACTTATTTGCCAACCATCTTGCACTGGTATAAATCAATCTCCAGCCAACTCCAGTAATTAACTAGCCCTTGCTTACTTTCACATATATTATTCACACATTATTGTAAAAGTAATAATAACTTTATTACCAATTCTCATACATATATTCAATCGTTATGCCTATTCATCAGCATGCTTGAATCAAAATGCCAAAAACACCAAAAATCTTATTCCCACCTAAATCATATTTAATACAATAACTATCTTTTACTAGGTGAAAATATAAAATCTTACAGTCAAAATGACAAGAATAATCAGTACTATATTATATTAAAAGTTATGCAGTGAAAGTTCACTGAATCAAGAGAAAATAAAATAAATATCAATTTAGGTTGGAAAATAAATTCAAAACTAAAAAACTATGGAAATAAAAGTAGGATAGAAGTCTTCTACAACAATATAAAGAAATTTTGCTAAAGCAATGAAATGAATCGACGACAAAAAACCCAATTTTTCTTTCTTCTCTCCTCCTTACCTTCCACTGTCTTCTTCCTTTCCTTCCCGGCCAAGGCAGTTAAAGTGAGGGATGTGAGAAGATGGCAATGATATTTAGATTAGAATAATATAAAATCTTATTTTAATTCCAATAGCCACAAAACTCATTTGACCCAGCACCCTAGTGTTGCATATAAAATAACAATATGTCACAAGGCTGCCCCCAACACCACCAAATTGAATTAATTTCTAAAATTCTAGAGAGTAAGGTGCTATGGCACCACCATACCCACCTCCGTAGCACTCACACAGGCAAATTCTAGAAAAATTAGAGATTCATATTATACAAAATAGGACTTTTATATAGTCAACCCGAATGTAACCTGCAAGAGACCTACGAACGGGTACCTGCAGAAGTAGTCATGTGTGTACAACATGCATATAAAATTGAAAAAAAAAAACTTTTATAATATTTCTTTCATTTTATTGCACAAAGAAAATACTGAGAATAAAGATCTTGATGCGCTTTCATATGTTACCTTGGTTATCTCCTCCTTAGAATAATAGATTCCTAACTTTACTTGAATAAAAGATTAAAATACTGTTAGCCATAATTTATATGTCATTTATCATGAAATCTTAGATAAAAAATTGATTAGCCTCTTTCATAATTTTCATGATTATAAATAAGCTTCATAACCCCTAGATTATCTATTTAAGATTTTTTAATTAGAGAGCTTCAATTTGTGGGTATAGTGAGAGACTTTGAAAATGATAAAATCACTAAGCCAATAGAATTAAAGTTCTTCTACCCATCACTAAATAGAGATGTTGAACTTATCATTTCCTATTATCTCAATTATTAAATTACCAAATAATTAAGTAAAAAACTCAATTTAGTTACTCTATTAATCACCTACCTATCTTGGGAGAACCACTCAAAGGACTTCACTTTAGAAATGCCTAAAACTTCTCATTGACATGATATTATTTTTATTATTATTAATAAGTTCCCTAAAGTGGAAGATTTTTATCTTATTTAAAAATAAATGATACATCTCAAATAACCAAACTTTTCCTCAAAATTTTTTTTTTTGTTAGACTATATAGGTTACCATCGATAATAATTTCAAGCAAGGATATTAGAATTGCTTAACACTTAAAAATAAAACATTATAGAAATTATTTAGAACATAATTAAAATTTGAATTTGAATTCTACCACCAATTAGATGATTATATACATGTTAAGAACAGATCCTTAAGCAATTAACTAGGGTGATTACTATGAAAGAACATCAGGACTTGAGACTTTCATCAACATACTTTTGGATTGGCATATAATATCACTATATTTTGAACAACCCAGAAAATAAATCTAAAAATTATTCATGTTTATAGCCTAAAGAAATCTATTAATCTTGTAGATATTTTGCTTCACTCCTTTTCAAATACAACAATAACCATTGCATAAAAATTTTCATTGTCTACATGTATAAGTAAAGAACAAAATTCAATTAAGTAACATTATATATTCAAAAGTTGTAAATTTTAAATTATCTTCTAATGAATATAATATAAGTACTCATATATTAATTTGAATTCACCATAAGTATTATCCCATTAAATATAGTATATTGTATGCTCAAACATGTGGCCAATTCAAAATTTTTAGATAAAGTTGACTAAATGCTTATCTCATCAAATTTCCTTCTAAAGTGTACATTGATAAGTGTAAATAACATGTTATTTTATATGTTATATTCTCACTAAAAATATGTTATTTTAGTTGTAGTGTGTAAAAAAAAATACAAAAAAGGCATAAAATTTTAAGTTTCATATAGCACTGCGGCGTCTAAACAAACAACGCCGCAACGCCATCATAGACACTATCAAAGCACTAGAATATCATCTTTGTAGTGACAACTTCTCTATCGGATAGCACTGCATCATCAAAAGTTTAGATTTGAAGCGCTATGTTTTTTGTCGTTCAGCACTACAGCATTACACTCTATAATACCTCGGTGCCCAAATTGCTTTTCCAGTGTCACAGCATTCTGAAGATAGCAGCACAGTAGCATAGCAGTTATAACTTCCCAAGGACACAACATGTCAGTGAAACAATGCAACAGTTCACTAAGTAACTGATCAACGTCAGCAAGCACCGCAGCGGAGCCAGAGTAGTAGCATAACAATGTTAGTTCAATTATTGGGTGTAGCGATGTTGATTTTTTAAGAGCCGCAGTGCCGGTTCCCTAATTTTCTTTTTAAATAATTAGTGTGCTATGTTTTTAAAAAGAGTTCAAACACTAAGATAATTTAAGTACAATTTAGAGTGCTTCTCTGAATTTTTCTTAGGATGACAACTAAGAGAATTTAGAGAAGTACTTAATATCATCATTTGAGTGTTTGACTGGTGTTTATGGAAGCAAATCTATAGGTAAAGAGGAGTGTAGAGGAGATACATTGAACAATTCTGGTGATATCTATCTCTTATATTTTCTTTCTATCATGTTATTAATGAAAATGAGTTTGCTTCAACTCTACTCCATGTCTAACTAAATTCTCTTGTTTTAGATTGATGATGTAAATATCATATATAGTACTAATGAGTTTCTTATTCCTTAAATGATTAAAATGATATTTTAAATATTACTTGATCTTATTTAATGCATATAGTGGCCATATGTATAGTTAAAATTAGGTGTAATATGGAGCCTTGACAGATGAAAGCAGACATAATTAGGAATATTAAATTAGTATGCATCATAGCTAGGCATAGGGAATGAAATATACTAAATTCTTAAGGAAAAGATATAACTGTACGAAGTTGATGGATATCCTTTGTTCCTACAAGCTCCATAAAGATCTGGGGATGCATATGCTCTTAATAGCATCACAATTAAACCAGATCCATTAGGAAAAATATATTATTTATATTCATCAATCCAAAATAATATATCCATATAGTGTATTCATTATCTTTATCTATTTTTATTGAAGTGATTGAATATCCACAACATTCATTTTTACTAAGTATGATAATTATTATAATTAGAGTAATTGGTAGTAGTTAATTTTTAAAATATATACTTTCTCGTGATTTTGACACTCTACTTTATCACTTTATTACTTGATTCGACACGTATACTTGAGTATATTAAGTGGTGTTTACTAATTTATGTCAAAGAAAACCTACGCATCATTTAGGGGTAATAGAGCCTTAAGCATTCATTGTTATAATTCAAATTTGCATTTACCCACAACTCCCATCATGTTTGGCACCGTTGTCGAGAAAGTACTCCACTTTTATAAAGTTTTAACTACATTGTTGAATTAATTACATATTTAGACCTACTTATTTTATTATTATTATTATTTAGTTACTTCAATCATGAATTGTATATTCTACTTTTTTTGTTGCATGCTTTATAGCCATAGAAAGGAATTGTTGTCATTTGATCTTGAAATTGAGGGAACTCTTTCTAAAATTTAGAAAAGCAAAAGATCTTGAAACTAGTTGAACCTGAGTTAGAGTAAAATCATTCTAGACCTCTTAAGGATTATGCAAACCCTTTAGTGGATGAATTTCATCAAAGCGTAAATAAACCTACAAACAAAGTTAATAACTTTGAGTTAAAACTAGTTATCATTCAAATGGTTTAAAACTCTCAGTTTGGGGGAACTGTTATAAATGGCCCAATTTATATTTTGCCAGTTTCTTTAAAATTTGTGTAATATTTAAGTATAATGGTGTCAGTTATGATGCTATTAGATTTAGATTGTTTCCCTTTTCTTTAAGAGATAAAGCTAAAATGTAATTGAATTCTTTATCCTCAAGCTCTATAACAACTTGGAATAAGTTGGCTCATAAGTTTCTTGCTAAATCTTTTCGCCTTCAAACACTACCAAACGTAGAAATAACATAACTTATTTTACTCAGTTTGAAGGACAATCTAATTCAAAGAGTTTGAAAATATTTAAGAAAAGGATTAAAAAAATCCCGCATCATGCATTATCTGGTTGGTTGATTATTCAAATGTTTTATAATACATTAGTAGGATCTCTCAGAGCTATAATTAATGCTACACTTGAAGGATCATTAATGTCTAAGGCATCTGAGGAAGCTTATGAATTAATAGAGAAAATGACTACTAAAAACTTCCAATGGCCTTAGCCAAAATTAATGAATCAGATGCTTTATCAATTTTACCTGCACAAGTTACAACAATTTCTAAGGAGTTAAATGCAATAGGAAAAAATTTTGGAATAGGAATTGAGACCTTAGGAGATCAAAATTTAATTAAAGATAATAATATGCATAGATTAAAAATATTAATGTAATTAGAAGACAAAATTATTCTATTCAAATTAATATAATCCATGTTAGAGGAATCATCCTAATTTTAGTTGGTTAAATAATATCGGTGATAGTAATCAATGGAATAATAAGCAGAATAATCATGGAGTAAGTTGAAGCACTTCTCAACAACCTGCTATTAATCCTAGACTTACAAATCCTCTAGGATTTAATCAAAGCAATCAATTTGAAAACAAAAAATAGCATTGGGGGATATAGTTATAGAGTTAGCAACTTAATTGCAAAATCAATCTGTATGTATTAAACATTTGGAAACCCAATTAAGTTAGCTTGTAATTTCAATTTGTAGTAAAGCTTTTGGATGTTTACCTAGTAATACTAAAATAAATCTGATAGAAAAAGAAAAATATCTTAAAGAAAGTCATTTGAAGAATAGAATCAATATTCCACAACCAAATTAAAAAATCTATGCAAAGTCTAGTTGAAGACTATAAACATAGTGTTGTGCGGGAGGCAACCCAGAATTAGGTTTAGTATGGTAAGTAAGTCTAGCTGAAGACTATAAACTTAGCGCTTCAAGGGAGGCAACCTAGTTTATACCTCAGGTGTGATAAATAGGAATTATTATTTTTTTTAGTATTACTTAAAAAATGAAAGATGAGGAAGTGCCGCAATGTTACCGTTGGTGCCTCAGCACTGAGTTGGGCTTTGTTAGTTGAAATTTAAAATTTAAAAACTTCTTGTTGGTGTTGAAAGTGGGTTTTGAAAAAATTAATTTTCTTTGGGAATTTTAAGTCAAAATTTCTATCCCCAAATCGAACACATCACTATGAATGATATATCGCCTCAAGAGATGAAGATATCATTCCTTAGTGAGTTTAGATAATGGAACTGAATATTTCATCCTAATTGTAGTAGTTGAATTCAGGGAAGAACTACAAATGATCTCGTATGACCAAAATTATGTTCTATCATTATTCAACCACAAAAATTTGGATGAAAGCTCACTAATTTCATATTCAAACTCATGATGGTAAGTGATATATCTTCCTAGAGAAAGAAGATATCACCTATCATCGATTATTCGAACATGACAATAATGATCGTCATTGATTTTAACCTTCCCAAAGAGAACTAGTCAAGTATTGAAAAAATTGATTTTAAAAATTGAGCTGGGCTCTAAATCTCCTACGAGCGTAAGCCCTAGTAGTTAATTATATCGTAGGAAAATTGAGTCCCCTATGAACACTCTCGATTAAAATAACGACATGAATTTTATTTCAGGATTTTTGAGGAGTGATACCAAAGAAGATGGATTCTAGAATTTCAATAAGGAATGGAACAAGATTGAACAGTATTGCAAATCTGGTTTTGATGATGACAAACATGTTTCCAGTGTGTTTGTCTTGGCTAATCAGTTTCAGGCACAAAAGACCGCAAGCTACTCAAGCCAACTCAAGATCGGGTCCAAGTGTGTCAAATGTATGATTTTTTCTTTTATTGAGTCAATTGTAATGTAACTGATTCCCTAGCTAAGTAACCTTGCACACACACACTCAAGGAGAGAGATTGAGTGAATTAGAGTTTCTATTAAAATTTTGTTCAGATCGTCCTGGACGATAGTAGCATCGTCCTGGACGATCCAGTTAAAACAGAAACCCTAATTAGGGCGACTAAGTTAAGAGGATCTGATTAAGCAGATCGTCCTGGACGATCTTTGGATCGTACGGGACGATATGCTCAAATCAGAAATTCCCAGCCGCCAGATTAAGTTAGGCAGGTTTTATTTTAAGTATTTTGGTCTGATCGTCCCGGACGATACGTGTATCGTCCTGGACGATGCACTATAATCATGCCTAAATTAGTCTGGTAATTAAGGAAAGCAATTAATGTTTAATTGATACGATCACATCGTCCCGGACGATCGCAGGATCGTCCCGGACGATCGTGATCGTCTTGTGCATTTCAGCTGTACGACCCGAACTGTGTTCAGGACGATTTTGGGCCTTTTTGAACTAATCGTACAGGACGATGTCAAAATCGTCCTGGACGATCAAGTCATTTTTTGGTCGTCCAGCACAGATTTCTCTAGACGACCCGAACTGTCTTCTGGACGATTTTCCTCAATTTGCACTAATCGTCCCGGACGATCGTAGTATCGTACGGGACGATATGAACAACTTTTTCTACTGATCGTCCAGAAGAGCCTAATCGTCCAGACTGAATCAGCTGAATTTAATCTGATCGTACAGGACGATCTACCGATCGTCCTGGACGATATTAGCCGACCAGTTGAGATTTAGGGCAAATTTTAAGCCCTCCTTTAAAAGAACTTTTTTCAACTTTTGGAAAAATCTTTTGCTGCCTTCCTTCCCTGAGAAATCCTAGAGAGAGAGAGAGTTGGGAGAGAGAGAAGAGATCTTGTGAGGGGGAGTTAGTGAGGGATTCACTAAGGTTGCTCCAAGCACGGATCAGAGTCGTCTTCTCCGCTCGTCGTCTGTCGTCTAGTCGGTGTTCTTCGTGGGAGGATCATTCGCAAGAAGATCCGGGTTCTCTGCCCGCTTCAGGAGGAAGCGAAAGGAGTTCGTGGGTTCTCTGCCCGCTTCAGGAGGATGCGAAAGGAGGTCGGGTTCTCTGCCTCACCGTGTGGTGAAAAGGAGGTGTTTTGTACAGGCTTCTCCGCCTTGCTGTGGGAGCAAAAGGAGAGTCACTTTCGTTTAGTGCAATACCCGGAGGGGAGGCTCCGGGGAGTGGACGTAGGTCAAGTTGACCGAACCACTATAAAATCTGGTTTGCTTTTCTGATTCAGTTTTGCATTTTACTTTTCAATATAAACTGCTTGGGTGAATATCGTTGGTTGATCTTTTCGTTATTGTTTACTTGTTTCCGCTGCTAAGTATCAAAAAGATTTTTGTAGTTATCGTGAAACTTTTAAATAACCAATTCACCCCCCCTCTTGGTTAGCCTCGGGACTAGTTCACTAGGGCTTAACATCCCTTTCGAACTTTCAAGTGGTATCAGAGCGGGATTCAAAATTTCTGTTTAAAAACTTTTGAATTTGATCCATGGCTAACTGTAACAATCGTAATACTGCTGAAGGTTATTCTATAACTAGACCACCGTTGTTTGATAACATTCCATTTGATTTTTGGAAAACACGCATGTCTACTTTTCTTCAGTCTATTGATTATCGCATGTGGATGTTAGTTAAGGACGGATACGAACCACCTTTTCGAATGGTTAACAATGTGAAAACTGAATTGCCGTTTGCTGATTGGACGTTTAATGATCGTGATTTAGCACAGTTAAATGCTAAATGTTTGAACTGTTTCTTTTGTGCTTTAAAATCTGAGGACTATATGCGTGTTTCTACTTGTACAACGGGAAAAGAGATTTGGGATAGATTATGTATAACATATGAAGGTACAACTGAAGTCAAACAGTCTAGGTTAAACATCTTGTTACATGATTACGAACTTTTTCGCATGAAACCTAGTGAGACTATTTCAGAAATGTACACAAGGTTCACTCAGATTGTTACCTCTTTGCATGCTTTAGGTAGAGAACTTACCAACTACGAAAGAGTGAACAAGATTCTTAGATGTTTGCCTGCTTCTTATGATACTAAGATTACTGCTATTACTGAATCCAAAGATTTAAATACTTACTCTATTGACAGCTTACTTGGATCACTCATTGCTTACGAGCAAGGGGTGAACCAAAGGCAACTTGATGCAGGTGAACGCAAGAAAGAGAAGACAGTGGCACTAAAGGCCAAAGATTCAGATGCTAGCACTTCCGGGTCTGATAGCGATGATGTTGCCTTAATCACAAGGCAATTCAAAAGCTTTCTAAGGAAGAAACATAAGAACCATCAGAAGTGGAACAAGGGTAAGTTCAATAAAAACTTTAAGGGTTCATCTGAATCGGTTTGTTTTGAATGCAGGAAGCCCGGACACATTAAGGCTGATTGTCCGACACTTAAAGCTCATCCAAGCAAGGAGAAGGGTGAGGAGAAACCAAAGTTCAGAAAGGACAAGAAGCGGATTCAGAAGGCGTTCTGGGCAGACTCTGCATCCGACTCTTCTGAGACTGAAGCTGAAGAGGAGGAAACAAACTTGTGTTTGATGGCTGATGATCACCCTGGTCAGTCCGACCAGGAAGAGGTATGTGAGCTTACTTACGATCAGTTATTTGAAGTTTCTGAAAAGATTCATACATCATATAGGAAGCTTAAGAAAACACATGCTAGTTTGAAACTATATTATCTGACTTTGCAAAAAGAGCATGAAGTGTTGATTAAGGATCATTCCACCATTGATAGCAATCACATGTCTTTACTAGATGAGTTTGATGAACTGAATAAAAAACATTCTGATTTAATTGTTGAGCATAACTTGTTAAAAACAGCGCATGTTGAATTAGAACTTGCTTTTAAGAAAGTGAATGATTTGGCATCTGAGTTAGAAAGTATTGAAAGTGCAAAAACATTTGAAATTGGAAGTTTAAACAAACACATTGAGTTTTTGAAAGTGAAAATCAGTGCTTTTGAAAATAACAAAACACCGCCTACTTTTGAACAATTTTATGCACCGCCACCTTTTAAAAATTCTGTTGCAAGTTCATCAAAGAATGTTTCATACACTACTAGGAAGAGGCACTATCACTCACGACGTTTAGTTAATCCTTTTCCTGGTGTTAGATGTTTTTCATGTGGCATGTTAGGACACATATCACACACTTGTACTGTTCACCGTAGTACACATTGGGTGTGGAGACCCAAACTGCCTGTTGCACAGCACAGCACACATGCATTGCATTCTTCTTTTCATAAGATGGAACCCAAACCTGTTTGGGTTCCTAAGACTGACATTTGATGATTTTGTAGGTGTGCTCTCACACAAGACCTCGTGAGAGCATGTGGTACCTGGACAGCGGATGTTCTAGACATATGACTGGAGATGCAAATCAGTTCATTTCACTGGAGGCCAGAGCTGGAGGCAAGGTTACACTTGGAGATAACACCACCAGGAAGGTGGTAGGCACAGGTATAATTGGTGATTCAAAGAACTTTATGATTGATAATGTTTTGCTTGTAGATGGACTGAAACACAACCTGCTGAGCATCAGTCAACTCTGCGACAAGGGATACAGCATCAAATTCCTGCCCACTGGCTGCATTTTAAGCTTAAATGATGAAGTTGTTTTGCAGGGGCAAAGGATCAACAACGTCTACAAGCTGGATGTAAGTAGCATTAAATCTGATAATTCAATTTGCTTAAAAACTGCTGCTGATGAGTCTTGGTTATGGCATAGGAGATTGTGTCATGCCAGTATGAAAACCCTTAGGAGAGTCACCCAAAAGGAATTAGTTAGAGGTGTGCCCAAGCTTAAGTTCACTAAGGATCACCTGTGTGATGCCTGTCAGTTGGGGAAGCAAGTCCAGTCCTCTTTTCACTCTGTTAAGGACATTAGCACCTCTAGACCTTTAGAAGTTCTTCACATGGACCTCTTTGGACCCATTAGCACTGCCAGCTTAGGGGGGAGAGTCTATGGTTTTGTGATTGTTGATGATTATTCAAGGTTCACTTGGGTTAAGTTTTTGTCACACAAATCTGAGTCATATGATGAGTTTAGATCTTTCTCTACTTGGATTCAGAAGAAGTTAGGATGTGAGATTATTACCATCCATAGTGATCACGGAGGGGAGTTTGAAAATGAAAGATTTGGAAGTTTTTGTGAGAATCATGGGATTAGTCACAATTTTTCAGCTCCTAGGACCCCTCAGCAGAACGGGGTAGCTGAAAGAAAGAACAGGACCTTAGTGGAAGCCGCTAGAGCCATGCTTGCCGAGTATTCACTTCCAAAATACTTTTGAGCTGAAGCGGTGAACACTGCTTGTTATGTGCTGAATAGGGTGAATGTGAGAGTCAAACTGAACAAGACACCTTATGAGATCATTAAGGGTAGAACTCCAAATCTGTCCCACCTCCATGTCTTTGGCTGTAAGGTTTTCATTCTAAACAACGGGAAGTCACCCTTAGGAAAATTTGACCCCAAATCTGATGAAGGAGTGTTCTTAGGATATTCAAGTGTGGGGAAATCCTTTAGGGTGTTCAATAGGAGGACTTTGGTGGTGGAAGAAACAACCCATGTAGTGTTTGATGAATCTGATCCTAAGGAGTCTAGATCTGAAGTAGAAGATGAAGAGATTGTTGAGGTTACCCAAGGAGTTGGAAATACAAATTTGGAGGAAAGGGTAGAACCTCAAACCCCATTGCCTAGAGATTGGAGATATTCTTCGAGTCATCCTAAAGAACTGATCTTAGGAGACCCTTCTGAAGGTGTTAGGACTAGGCATGGACTTAGGAAGGAAGTAAACCATTCTGCCTTTATCTCAATGACTGAACCCACCAACATCAATCAAGCCTTGTCGGATGAGTTTTGGATTTTAGCTATGCAGGAAGAATTGAATCAATTTGTAAGGAATGATGTTTGGGAGTTAGTAGAAAGACCTAGAAACTAAAGTATTGTGGGAACCAAGTGGGTCTTTAAGAATAAGATGAATGATTCTGGTGTGGTGGTGAGAAATAAGGCAAGATTGGTGGCTAAGGGGTATAATCAGATAGAAGGGATAGATTTTGAGGAAACTTTTACCCCTGTAGTTAGATTGGAAGCCATTAGAGTGCTACTAGCCTTTGCCTGTTACAAGGGATTTAAGCTGTTTCAAATGGATGTCAAGAGTGCCTTTTTAAATGGGGTAATTAAAGAAGATGTTTTTGTAGAACAACCCCCAGGTTTTGAGAGTTCCCAATATCCAAGTCATGTCTATAAATTAAAAAAGGCCTTATATGGATTGAAACAGGCACCCAGAGCTTGGTATGAGAGGCTTAGCACATTCCTGTTAGAAAGAGAGTTTGTTAAGGGGAGCGTAGACACCACCCTTTTTCTGAGGAGAATAGGAGATGACTTACTCATTGTCCAGATTTATGTTGATGATATAATTTTTGGATCTTCTGATAAATATTTATGTGATGAGTTTTCCAAAATAATGAGTAAGGAGTTTGAGATGAGTATGATGGGAGAATTGTCCTACTTTTTGGGGTTTAGCATAAGGCAAATGGATGATGGAACTTTTCTCAATCAATCAAAATATACTAAGGACATTTTGAAGAAATATGAAATGGACAAAGCCAAGCCAATCAATACTTCCATGCCCTCCTCAGTTCAGTTAGATAAGGATTCAAATGGAAAATCTGTTGATCAGAAGAAGTATAGAGGAATAATAGGTTCACTGCTTTACCTGACTGCTAGCCGACCCGATATCATGTTTAGTGTCTGTCTTTGTGCTAGGTTTCAGGCTGATCCTAAAGAGTCCCACCTGACTGCTGTTAAGAGAATTCTTAGATATCTTTTAGGGACCCCAAACCTAGGAATTTGGTACCCTAGGCACAGCACCTCTTTTGAGATCATTGGATATTCTGACTCTGACTTTGCGGGGTGTAGGGTGGATAGGAAGAGTACCTCTGGGACTTGTCAATTCATAGGACAGTCGTTAGTCTCCTGGTCCAGTAGAAAACAGAACTCAGTTGCACTTTCCACTGCTGAAGCTGAGTACATTGCCTTAGGAAGTTGTGTGGCCCAAGTTCTTTGGTTGAAACAACAAGTCTTGGATTTAGGAGTACCCGTTGGCACAATTTCTGTTCTGTGTGATAATACCAGTGCCATCTGTATCTCTAAGAATCCAATCCAACATTCTAGGACCAAACACATTGACATTAGGCATCACTTCATTAGGGACCATGTTACAAAAGGGGACATTGAGCTACATCATGTAGCAACTGAAAATCAGCTGGCTGACATATTCACTAAACCACTGGCCTTTGACTCATTCAGCATTTTGAGAACCAGATTAGGAGTGATTGATATAAATGCTTGATTCTGATGACTGCTGATTTATTATCTTTCTGATTGGTATTCTGATTTCTGTTAGTTAGGTTTAGTTTTTCTTTTGATTTCTGATTTCTGTTAGTTAGTTTTTGGCTTTGATTATTTACTTTCAGTTGATTTTATGTCTTTTGCTGATTTCTGTTTTAGCCTTATTGTTAGTTTGATTTAAGTATTTACTCTGATATGATTTTATACCTATTTTTTTTATTCACTAGCTCATATCTTGCACTTACTATTTTTTGTTTTTCAAAATCTGATCACCGCTCACTACTTCTGATAATCTGAATTTCTGACTGGGAGTTTTTACCTTGTTTTGATTTGGAAGCTGGTAAGCAGTGATTGATTCCACTGAATCTGTTAAAGGGGAGAAACATTGATGATTATTTCTTTTCCTCTAACTCCTTTACTGGTGTATGGTTTCTTTTGAATAAAAATCCTCTTCAAAATTAAAATGTTAGTTTTTTTTTTGAAATAGAGATCATTTTATCTTCCTACAGTAATCTACCTCATATCACTAGTGTTTTTCAAAGTCTTGAGTCATTAGTTTGATTTTCTAAAACCAAGTGATTGCATTTATCATATGATGTGTGGTTTTTTGTTTTGTGAATCATTCTTCCCTACTGTGGAGAGTCATCTCCTATGTCTGGAAGATAGATTCACCGCTGAGACTCTTTAATGATTATGAAAAGGAGAAAGCTTACAAAAGATGCGCAGTGCGCCAACCAAATTGAAAAAGAGGCATAAAATGAGCCCAAAACTGAAAAGATGCGAAAATGCCAAATACACAAAGTGTATCAAAAATCAAAAGATGCGCAGTGCGCCAAATAAATTAAAAAAAAAAAAAGAGGCACAAAATGAGCCCAACCTAAGCTTTCTTCTCTTTCAGATCTTTAAATGTCTTAGAAAAAAACTCGTGTGTCACTTAATACGTTCAAAAGCTTGAGTTTGAAAATCTTGATTTCTGATTCTTTACTTTGTAACACTATTATATCAGATATTTTTCTGGAACGAGGCTTGAAAGGATCTCTTTTCAAATCTAATGTCTTTTCTTCTGAATCGGATTTTTGTTTTGAAAGAGGTTTACATCGATAAGGTGCCCGGGGTCAGAGTTACGAAAGTCGATTTTTTTCAACCTTTTCTGGATTTCAGCTTTGTCAATCGTTCTCTTATTGGTTTTTGAATATAAAATCAAGGAAAAATTCTGATTTACTCGAGCAGATTAATCAAAAAAAAAAAACTTTGCTTTTTCATGTTTTTTTTTTTTTTCTTCTGTGAGTTTCTTTTTTTTGTGTGTGGCATTTTACTTTACATAATTGTGTTTTTGGAATCCTGATTGGTCATCTTCATCATCCATCTTGTTCTGTTTTCTTCACATCGTCCTGGACGATCCACATATCGTCCTGGACGATCCACTCCGTCCTGGATGATCTAAACATCGTCCTGGACGATTCGTTCAGAATCGCCCCTCCACTGCTCCAGCTGTTGAAAAATTCCAATTATTGGTGATCGTCCCGGACGATACTCACATCGTCCTGGACGATATGATCCATATCCTCCTGACCTGATCAAACGGCTGAGATTGCGCCAATTATTGCCCATCGTCCCGGACGATCCCCTTATCGTCCCGGACGATCCACCTGTCAAGCCGCTGGACGATTTAAATTCAGCCCATCCGACATATTTATTGTAAATCATCCTGGACGATCCACCTAATCGTCCGGGACGATACCTTTTCGTCAACGGTCGTCCAGCTGACTCCTCGGGACGATCGCCTGTGTCTAATCGTCCCGAACGATATCTGATCGTCCTGGACGATCGGACCGCCTTTTTGACCAATCGTACAGGATGACATAAATGCCCCGATCGTCCCGGACGATGTCTCGATCGTACGGGACGATCAGTCTATTTTCTTTATAAACAGCAGATTTCTTGAGCTTTTTCACACCGTTTTTCTCCACTCCACCTCTCCTCCTTACTCTCTCAAATCCTCATGGCTGGTGGCAAGCGTTCCCGTCAGAGGGGTGCCAGTTCCTCCCGGGGGCCGGTTGATCCTCGCTTCCCTAATGCAGCCGATCAGGCTGCCTTTGAGCGATACTGCGAGGTGGGGATCACGCCTTCAAAAATAGTAAATCCCCGTACACTCACATATCCTGTCCTTGATCTATTCGCCCACACCTCCCTCACCTTCATCCTCACCCTCGCTTTTCCCTTTAGTTCCGAACTTCTTTGCGTTTTCTTCGCGAACCTAAGGATTACCGCCGACTACTCCACTCTCCGGTCCTATGTCAATCAGCGCCCTGTTGAACTCACCTATCAGGACTTTCACTCCATTCTCCACTTGTCTATAACTGGCGACAAACTCCACACACTTACCACCGACCCAGACTATGATTGGAGTGTCGCCAATCATTTCCTCCGCAATACAAATGCCCCTTACCATGACAATGCCTGTTCCACACTTCTGAAAGACGTCAGGACTATCCAACATGTTCTTCGTTCCTCCGTCATTCCAAAGGCGGGGGATCGAATTCACATCACCCCCCTCCTGTCCTTGACTACCTACTACATCATGGCCCGTAGGGAATTCAATGCCGCCGATCTCATTATCCGATACATTGAGCACCTTACCACCATTCGAGATCCAGGTCATCACCGTCGCCCAAATCTAGCCTTAGGACATCTCATTACCTATGCTCTTGAAACCAAGTATGACCTGCAATATCTTGCAGCCCCAGATGTTCCTACTCACTTCCTCACCAACAATGCCTTCCATGTCCTTCATAGCACCCGACTACATCCGGAGCCCGCCCCGGATGTTGAGGAAGAGGAAGAAGCGGCCATTCCCGCTCCTGCGGCAGCCGAGGCACCTGCTCCCCTTCGCATTGCCTCTCCCTTTGACCACCTGGTGCAGCGTTTTGACCAGTGGGAGGCACGGTTCATGGACTATGTTGCGCAGCAGCAACAGCAGCATGACCAGGACATGGCCTGGTTCGGAGCTCAATTTCAGGCAATTCACCATTACCTCAATCCTCCACCACCGCCTCCTCCTTCCGATCAGGATCCACCTCTGTTTTAGTTTCCTGCTTTTGTAGTTGTTCCATGTTATGTTTTATTTCAGTGTTCTATTTTTCCTCCTCCTTTTTTGTGATGTCAAAAGGGGGAGTCAGTTGTAGTCGTGTCTGTTTCTATGTTTCGTTTTCATGTTGTCTGTATTGTTTGAGCTGTTAAATAAAAAATTTAAAAATGTTTGTTTTGTTTGATTTCTTAGTTTCATTTTATTTTCAGACAACTTTACAAATGTTTGCCATCATCAAAAAGGGGAGATTGTTGTAAATCTGGTTTTGATGATGACAAACATGTTTCCAGTGTGTTTGTCTTGGCTAATCAGTTTCAGGCACAAAAGACCGCAAGCTACTCAAGCCAACTCAAGATCGGGTCCAAGTGTGTCAAATGTATGATTTTTTCTTTTATTGAGTCAATTGTAATGTAACTGATTCCCTAGCTAAGTAACCTTGCTCACACACACTCAGGGAGAGAGATTGAGTGAATTAGAGTTTCTGTTAAAATTTTGTTCAGATCGTCCTGGATGATAGTAGCATCGTCCTGGACGATCCAGTTAAAACAGAAACCCTAATTAGGGCGACTAAGTTAAGAGGATCTGATTAAGCAGATCGTCCTGGACGATCTTTGGATCGTACGGGACGATATGCTCAAATCAGAAATTCCCAGCCGCCAGATTAAGTTAGGCAAGTTTTATTTTAAGTATTTTGGTCTGATCGTCCCGGACGATACGTGTATCGTCCTGGACGATGCACTACAATCATGCCTAAATTAGTCTGGTAATTAAGGAAAGCAATTAATGTTTAATTGATACGATCGCATCGTCCCGGACGATCGTGATCGTCTTGTGCATTTCAGCTGTACGACCCGAACTGTGTTCAGGACGATTTTGGGCCTTTTTGAACTAATCGTACAGGACGATGTCAAAATCGTCCTGGACGATCAAGTCATTTTTTGGTCGTCCAGCACAGATTTCTCTGGACGACCCGAACTGTCTTCTGGACGATTTTTCTCAATTTGCAATAATCGTCCCGGACGATCATAGTATCGTACGGGACGATATGAACAACTTTTTCTACTGATCGTCCAGAAGAGCCTAATCGTCCAGACTGAATCAGCTGAATTTGAACTGATCGTACAGGACGATCTACCGATCGTCCTGGACGATATTAGCCGACCAGTTGAGATTTAGGGCAAATTTTAAGCCCTCCTTTAAAAGAACTTTTTTCAACTTTTGGAAAAATCTTTTGCTGCCTTCCTTCCCTGAGAAATCCTAGAGAGAGAGAGAGAGTTGGGAGAGAGAGAAGAGATCTTGTGAGGGGGAGTTAGTGAGGGATTCACTAAGGTTGCTCCAAGCACGGATCAGAGTCGTCTTCTCCGCTCGTCGTCTGTCGTCTAGTCGGTGTTCTTCGTGGGAGGATCGTTCGCAAGAAGATCTGGGTTCTCTGCCCGCTTCAGGAGGAAGCGAAAGGAGTTCGTGGGTTCTCTGCCCGCTTCAGGAGGAAGCGAAAGGAGGTCGGGTTCTCTGCCTCACCGTGTGGTGAAAAGGAGGTGTTTTGTACAGGCTTCTCCGCCTTGCTGTGGGAGCAAAAGGAGAGTCACTTTCGTTTAGTGCAATACCTGTAGGGGAGGCTCCGGGGAGTGGACGTAGGTCAAGTTGACCGAACCACTATAAAATCTGGTTTGCTTTTCTGATTCAGTTTTGCATTTTACTTTTCAATATAAACTGCTTGGGTGAATATCGTTGGTTGATCTTTTCGTTATTGTTTACTTGTTTCCGCTGCTAAGTATCAAAAAGATTTTTGTAGTTATCGTGAAATTTTTAAATAACCAATTCACCCCCCCTCTTGGTTAGCCTCGGGACTAGTTCACTAGGGCTTAACATCCCTTTCGAACTTTCAAACAGTAATTTTTAGGATCAAACAAAGAAGGTTAGGAGACACTTTAGGATTCTGAAAATGATTCAGAAGTGTCCCAACCTAAGCTAAGTGTTGGGCTTTAAATTTTAGATCGAGGAGGGTTTTAATTTGAGTTGAATTTTTTGTTAGAAATTTGGGACTGTATTCCCAGGGGTTGGGGTCTTATGATCCAACAAGAAATCTGGCCCGGATCCTAAATCTAAGTTGGGCACTGAAACATAGTGGCCCAAACCAAACTAATGCAGTACAAAATTAGGACTTACACCAGTCTGGATTGGGGAGCAAGCTAAGCACTTAGGCGATTACAATGCATGAATTCAGTCATTTAATGTAAGAGTAGTATAATGTTATTTATTAAGATTTTTGAGAATTGGAGTCGACATCTAGAGATTGTCCTAAATGGCCCCTTGACCTATGTTGGGTGAAAATGCTAAAAGAGAGATGCAATTAACATTTAGACTCTTTTTAATTAGTTTTTAATATAATGCATGCTGATCGACTCGATTGAACATATAAAAATAGAATGAAGCAGTTTTAAAAAGGCTAAAAAATAGTTTCTATCCTAGATATTACACAGATCCCCCTTGATAGATCTCCACCCTCATAGGCCAGGTGGTCTGCTAAAACCGTAGGCGGGGAGGTGCCTAAAAAAGGAAAAGAAGAGTGCAGCAAAAATACTTATGAAAACCCCCAGCGGTCCCGAGCTTACTTCTTAGATCATTAGAGTTTCTATGTTATCTTAAAATTTTTAATTAAATTTGAGTACAAATAGTTTTTTAACGTACCCTCATGAGCCTCCACCTATCCATGCTAAAACAAAAATGACATGCAAACACAAAAAAAAAACTAGGAAAAGTAAGCAATCCAATACGCAATCAATTAAATCAAACATGTTAAATAATCAAATTAAATTAAGTAAATATCCATAGGCAAATTATCTTGCTTATTATAACCCAGGGTCTGCAGGAATTAAAAGCAACCGGGGACCACTAACAATAACCCAGATTCTATTTATAATATATACACAAGTGACTTTGAGTGGGATACTCTTTATCTTCAACTCCTCGATCTTCTCTTCTTCGGCCTCTTTACATCCTTCACAGTTCGATACCCAAATGGAAAAGAAAACTCTTTCCTTAAAAAGGAGGTTATTCTTTCCACTTTGGGTAGTAAAGTGATCCGAATTTAGAGTTCCAAATGGATAAGGACTATCCCCCTAAGGGGTATCCCTTCCTCTTTGGATTCCAACTTTTGGATCTGTGTATCCCAACTCAAATGTGCACTTTCATAACTCAATATTTCAAATGATTTACATTGATGTCAAAATAAAAAAAAATCTAGACTCTCTTGAAAGGATATCCTAAGCATTTAAATATTAAATCAATCCCAAGTATTCATATACACACAGAAAAGTAAACACACTTGGCCACGCTCCTTTTTTTATTTGGAGGCTAGCAGCTGAAGCACCTGTAGTAATTATATTTATTATTTATTTAGCTCCCATTATTTTCCTACATGAGCGTGGCCACCTACAGAAAATTTAGTGAGCAACCTAATCATTCCTAACCTAAGAGTGAACTATCACCCATCACATCAATTCATAGAGTATAGTAAAGAAAGTAGGCAAATACATCAATTAATTTTCAATCACAACATGTAATGAAATCTCAAAAAATCTAGCACACAACAAAAAAGTAAACACCGACCTAGCCTAGGCTATATTTGGTTGTTCTATCAATTCATCTAAAGTGTGTGCTAATGGTCATGTGGCAGGGGTAGATCCTAAGCTGGGCAATTAATTTAAGTTATCTAGTGTTCGAATTTGTTAAAGGCTTGAAGGGGGATTAAATTAAAGTTTAAATTAAATCTATTTCAATGGTTAAGTGACTATAACCTTTGTTGCTCACTGATACCGTCAAATTTATTTCACCTTCTTTGAGGCTAAGTTAATAGCCTTGTAGGCCTGAGTTACCCAGTAGCAATCGGGGTTGATTAATTTGATTTAATTTATTAAAAAATTAGGGTTGATTAAAAATTTAATAATTTAATTAATTACTAATTTTAAAAGTTAAATTAGTTTACATTTTCCATCAACAGGTTCGTGACATTGTGCCACCAAGCTCGAGGAATTATGTCTCCTTAGGACACGTAGCTCTGCAACCCGGAGTAGTCCATCCTAAAAAATTTATTGATGTAGTTAAATTAAGGATTTTAATTTAGTTAAATAATTAAAATTAACTTAATTTTGATATTTAACACTCCACTGAATCCATTCATGGCATTGTGTCACCAGGCTCGAGGAACTAGGCCTCCTAAGGACACGTAGCCCCGTAGCCCAGAGTAGTCCATCCAATAAACTTCATCTTTGGAGTGATTATTAAGTATTTGAGAGTTGGTTGAGTGTTTTATTAATCAAATTAAATTTTTCTAGAATTTTAATGAATTATTGGATTTTTTGAATTATTGGAATTATTTTAATCATATTAATTAAGGGTTCAAAAGTCAACTTTTTAAACAAAAGTTAATTTTGAAAGTTTCAAATTTTTAACAAATATTAGACCTTATGATGAGTAGTTAGACTATTAGTACACTCAATTTGGAGTTTTCTACAAAACATTATGATTTTTCAAAGTTTTGACCCGATTCTGACCTAAGTTTGACCTACAATTGACTTTTTGATTTTGACTAGATTTTAGAGGTTTGAGATTTTTAATGAATACTAGATATTAGTTAAAGTTTAATGCCTTTGAGTTTGACTGATTTGGAGATTTCTAGGGTTAGTTATGATTTTTCAAAATTTGGTGTATCTATTGAATTATTTAATTGTTCTAATTAGAGGGCAATGATTTAAATCCAAATGAACTCCAAACTTCTGGAAATTATCTCCAAAGATTAGAAATAATCTACGAATGGATTATCAAGTGCTTGAGAATTTTTTTGAAATTTTAATTATTTTTAATTAATTAAATTAATCAATTATTAATTTTTTATTAAAATTAAATTATTCCTAAAATTAATGTCAAAATCAGATGACTTTTAATTTTCATTGACTGGAGATTGAGTTCTGGTCAACTAGAGGAATTATTTGTATTTTTTGGGTGTTAATTTGTTTTATTAGAATTTTCAAAAGTTTAAATACTTAATTAAGGGTTTAATATTGAGTTAATGAATTAAGGGGCTTAATTACTTTTAAAATCAGTAAGAAAATTTCTATGGATTGAGGATGATTCAATGTTCCAATGGTTTAAATTTCATGTCAATAGGATATGTATCCTAATTCTTGGAATTTTTTTAAGTTCTCTAACATGAGTCCTTAGTATTTATCCTTAAGATGTCATTAGGTTTAATAGGTTCAAATTAATGTCTCTAACCCTTGGATAATCATTTATGAATGCACACACATACATAATCATGTCCTTAAATCTAGAAGAGCCTAAGCTAAGTGGGTGTGTGCACCCTGCACATGCATAAGATAATAATATAACTTAAACTAAAAGAAAAATTCAAATAATGGGTGATTAGCATTGGGTGATTAGCAAGCTAATCACCCATTATTCCATCCTCATCTATTCTATTCAAGTAAGTTAATCTATGTTAAAATTCCAAGTGATCTCTCGACACTCAATGATTTAGAATATATATAATTTTAAAATAAAAATTTAAAAAAAAGGAAAAAAAGAAAAAGAAAAAAAATTATATGTATATATATATCTGTGTGTGTGTATGTGTGTGTGTGTGTGTGTGTGTGCGCGTGTGTGTCAACCTACATATGAAAATATAACTTTTAAAATTGAAAATATTTAAAATATTACTAAAATAATTTCAAAATGTTCTTAAGAGATCCTCTGATTTTCCAAAATAATTTAAATCAATATTTAATTTAATATTAATTATCTAATTAAACACTTAGATAATGGGAATTATTTAAAATATACAAAATATCTTAAAATAAATTCAATTTTAAATAAAAATGTCTTAAAATTATTCTTTGATTATTTAAAATAGTTTAAAATAAAATCTTTAATTTTAGAAAGATATTTAATTTAATATTTAATTAAATATTAATTAGATATTAAGAATATTAAGTAAATAAAATTATTTAAAATAAATTAACATTTTTTTTAAAATTAATCTTAAGCTAAAATATTTTTTATTTTTAAAATATTAAAACAAAATATTAAGAATTTATGATTAAATTTAAGTTTTTAATGATTTATTTAATATATATAATTTTCCTTTATAATTAAACATATATTTAACAAAATTAAATATAATTAATATTAAATATAGTTTTAAAATTAAATTCATATATCTTTTAAAAGTTTTATGAAAATTAGAGAATATATTTGGAAAATATTAATTAATTTTTTGAAAATATTTTCACAATTTTTAATTAAATGTTAATTAAAAAAATATACTTAATATTTAATATTTAAAGTAATTTAAAATATATTTAATATATTTAATTAGTTTTAATTTTAAATAGAAGTGATTAATTTTCTAAAAATATTGATATAAAATATATATTTTTATGATTTAAAAATTATTTTTAATATTTTTTAGAAGTTTCTAGATTGAAAAAAGGAATTTATAAATAATTTTTAAATCATTTTAAAGGGTTTGGCGGCTTGGTGGCGCGGCGCAAGGCGATATGGCGCCCAGGGATTGGTTTGCAAAACTGTGGGCAATGATTACCCGGCAATGCAATGATTACATCATCGACAATCATCAGATAATGATGAGATCATGGATGCGATTTCACTTATCTGAGTCAACTCTAATCGTCCACTGTTTGATCCTCCGTGGTATGCAACAGATGGATCTGATCTCATCGGATCGAGATCAGATCAATCAAGCATATTGTGGGGTTTTGATTGATCGCAGAAAGGCGAGATCGTAGCTGTTGATCGAAAAATTAATGACTGAGATCCTGTACAGTTCAATTGGATGTGAACCGAACCCTAAAACCTATTTTCGGGCTCATTCTTGAGATCGGTTCGATGAAATCATTTGGAATTTTAAAAGTAGGCTAAGCATATGAAAAGAGTTTGTGGAGTGGTATTTGAACGGTTTAAAAAGTACTTTATTAAAAGCTATTTTAGACTAAGTTTTCTAACCTAGGGTTTAGGATTTTACAAAAAATACATGGTAGATTTTCAAGATCTTGGGCTCTCTGAACTTGTCGATTGTCCACGCTTAAGTTTATAGAAGACTTCTCGAGCTCACAATGCCTAGATCAACCGTTATAACTCCTTAGATAAAAAGCACTGTGGCTCACCGAAAAGCTCATCGCCGATGGGGTTTTAACGGTGGGATTTGGTTGGGAGAAGGAGGAGGATATTGAAAGTGTGAATAGGTTGTTAGACCTATTTCTCACGTCCCTAGGCTAACCAAGAGGGGGGGTGAATTGGTCCTTTTAAAAATTACTCTTGTAATTTTAGAAAATCTTAAGCTAATCGTACAGTACGAACACACTTCGTACAGTATGAACAGAGTTAATTTTTTGCTCTCTTCAAAACACAGAAATTCAACCACAGAAAGAAAATAAAATGCGTAATAAAAATAGTGCGAAAAAGTAATGAGTCAGAGTAGAAAACACCAGATTTTATAGTGGTTCGATCAAACACGACCTACATCCACTCCATAAAGACTCCTTCTATAGGTATTGCACTAATATCAAGTGACTCTCCTTTTGCCCCCACAACAAGGCGGAGAAGCCTTTACAAATTCTCTTCCACCAACCCGGTGCGGTAGAGAACCGTCATCCATTTTCACCCTCCTGGTGAAGGCAGAGAACCAAACGTCCTTTTACACTCTCCAAGTGCGGCAGAGAACCGTCATCCTTTTTCACCCTCCAAGTGATGGCAGAGAACTGGAATCCTCTCGAATAAAACTCTTGCAAAAGTCTCCAAGGAAGGTAGGAAGATGCTAGAAGAACAAGTAAAGAAATCCTCACAATTGGATAACCTTGTGAATCCATTCACAATTCTCTCTTCAAAGATTTCTCAACACTCACTCCCAAACACTCTTCCAATCACTCTCCCTTTCACTTTCTAAAAGTATTTTCACAGAAGGATTTCTCTTCAAGTCAATTTAAAGATCCTTATATACTAAAGGCAAGAAAAACCATCCAAAAACTGAATTTTTCCAGTTTCACGCGTCTCGATCATCCCGTACGATCAATCTTCGTACTGTACGAATAGTTCAAATTATTGAATAATTCATCCCATATGAACCAGTACGAACCTAATTCAGTGCCCTTCGTACAACAAAATATAGTGTATGAAATAAATTTCATACTATACGAATAGTTCAAAAATGAACGATTCGTCCCGTACGACCTAGTACGAACCTAAAACAAAGCCCTTCATATAGCAAAATGTAGTGTATGAAATAAATTTTGTACTGTATAAATAGTTCAAAAAATGAACGATTCATTCCGTACGAACCAAAAACTGAGCCGTTCGTTCCACAAAATCTTCTATATGAATTATATTTCGTACTGTACGAATAGTTCAAAAAATAAATGATTCATCCCGTACCAACCAATACGAACCCAATTCAGTGCCCTTCATACAATAAAATATAGTGTACAAAAAGTAATTCGTGCTGTATGAATGTAACTTAGAAAAATTTCTTGGTATATGGGTTCGATATGGAGGTCATATACTACAGATCGTCCCGTATGATATGCAATCATACTGTACAATAAGTTTTTAAAAAAAATTAAGTTTTTTACTCCCCCATTGTGTGTGTGTGCACAGTTATCCAACTTACAGTCACACTCTCTCAGACTCAAGAAAAATAAAAAATACAAACTTCATTTACAGTGAACAAATAAACTTGAAGTTTTCAGCAATCTGGAGTGTGAATTTTCACAAAAATTCTTTAGTACACACAATAACAAAACTCAAATATTTGTTAGGAGAAGAATAAAACAAACAATAAGCTTTTGTAATCATCAAAAATAACTTGTATTATAATTCACTTGAATGAACATATTTACCTAAATCATAACAATCTCCCCCTTTTTAATGATGTCAAAACAATTATTATTTGAATGAATAATTTAAGTCACATTTCTCCTAAGCTTCCACTAAATGTACACTCCCCCTAAGTAAATGAACTCCAATGCTCCCTCTAAAGCCTAAGCTCCCCCTTAAAGAATTGACCTATCCTACGATACCAGATAAAAGGGAGCATACTGAATAAGCGAAGGAAAGGGTACCAAAAGGTGAAGAAGAATAAGAATTTAACATGTAACACAAGCATTACAAACACTACACACTACACACAAGCAAAGTACATTCTTACATACACAAGAAACTAAAAACTTAAATGCAACATGTCAAAATAAATCAAGCACACAAAGTCAAACAATAAAAATTTATCAAGCAAATAAAGTCAAAGAATAAAACTCTCCCCCTTTTGACAACAACAAAAAGGGACACTCAAATTAGTTGAGAAGTGGAATAATGTTAAATGAAGTTTAACTATAATATTCAAGTCAAATGCAAAAATAAAGACTCAAAAGGGTTAGATGGCATATTATAATAAGGAGAAGAAAAGTTGATCTAAAGTAGTAATGTATTAGACAGATTAGTAGCCTTAACTTTTGCACAAAAGATGAAATAACATTACTAAAATTCTAAGTCAAAAGTGACAATCATTGATTAGTGAACTGTTGACCTCATTTTTGAATGAGGTTAGTAGAACTAACCCAGACCTTAGGATCTTTCCAATCCTTATGATCAATCCTGACTCTAAGATCAATCTGATCCTAGATCAATCCAAATTCAAATCAATCTTGATCTCAGATCAATCTAATTTCTAGACTATTCCAGATCCTAGGATCTTTCCTAGATTTTAGATCTTAGGATCATTCTAGACCTTAGGATCCTCCTAGATCTTAAACCCTAAGATTCTTCCAAATTTTAGGCTCTAGGATCCAACATAAATCTTAGATCAATCCAGACCTTCAGTTAATTCAAACCTCAATCAAACCCAGACTTTAAACCCACTCAAACTTCAAACTTGCCTACACTTCTAGGCAATTCAATCTCTAGTTCAATCCAAACTTGAATACTTGATCTAATCTTTAAATCAAACTTCAATCCTATCCTATTACTCATGATCATAAGTGATATGGATAATTCAAATTCAACCATACAAATTCAAAATCCAGTTCAAAACCAGAAATCCAGGCTCAAACCTAAGGCTAAAGGTCTAAGTCCTAAAAGCCTTTTCCAATGAATCTTTGAACATTTCAAAACCCCATCAAATGACTTTTAATTTAGGGTCTATCAATTCCACATTGATGTGACATGTCTCTGGAGGCAACCCTCCAAATTTGAGCTCATTCTGAGGTCTCTAACCCCAGAAACTAAATTGAAATCCAAAGGCTGTAAAACCTTCAAATATCTACAGTCTATGCCATTGGATCTACCACCCAGTGGATCCGGACCTTAGAGCCTTCTTCAAACCCTCAAATCACCTCCAGACCCTTAATTATGATCCATTGAGTAATAAAATGTATTTTGTTGGACTCAATTTGACCCCTAGTTGACCAGGGGTCAAAATGACCAAAATACCCCTATAGGGTATAAATGGCCATTTGAACCAAATGAGCTCCAAATCAAATGCAACCACTTCCAGCAAGTTTTAAATATCAAACCCAACCTGTTGGACCCAAAACTAGACCCTGGGTCAATTTAGTTGACCAAGTCAACCACGTTGACGAAATAGGCCCTTTAGGGTCAAAACGGGGTATTTTGACCAAATAACCTCATCAGACCTTAGGACCACCTCTATTGGTCTCCAAATATCATTTCAAATATGTTGAACCCATTCCCAGACCCTGGACCCACCTGGTTGACCAAGTCAACCAGGGTTGACCTAAAGGCTCGTTAAGGGCCCAAATAGGTTATTTTGACCAAATGACCTCATCAGACCTTAGGACCACCTCCATTGGTCTCGAAATGTCATTTCAAATCTGTTGAACCCATTCCCAGACCCTGGACCCATCTGGTTGACCAAGTCAACCAGGGTTGACCTAAAGGCCCATTAAGGGCCCAAATAGGATATTTTGACCAAACAACCTCTCCAGACCTTGAGCACCACCAATAGACTCAGAATATAATTCTAAACTGGTTGGACCCAATCCCTGACCCTGGGTCAACCTAGTTGACCAACTCAACCTAGTTGACCCATTGGGCTCATTAAGGGCCTAAACAGGTCATTTTATCTGAATGACCCCTTTGAATTCTGAAATCACCTCCAACAGATCCCTTTTATCATTTTAAACTTGTTAGACCTGGACGCACACCTTGGGTCAACTGGGTTGACTAAGTCAACCTGGGTTGACCCAGGTGTTCTTTAAGGATCTAAATGGGTTATCCTAACCTATTTAACCTATCAAGCCTATCATAAGCCTCTAATCAACCTCATACCATGGCATACTCATGATCAAATTTTTGATTAGTCAATTTATAATGAGTTTGACCAAGTCAACTCATTAAGACTTGGTTAACTCCCATTTATATGACTTCATATATTCAAACATCAACCCTTAAGCCTTGAGTCCCTCATTCCAGCACCCAAGGCATTTCTCATGCCACCTAATCATCTTGGGTGGCATTTTGACTGGTCAAAGGGTCAAACCAAGACTTTGGAGAGGTCAAAGATGGTCAAATGACCTCTTAAACCTAAATCCATCAAACCCAAACCATCCCAACCTGTTCCAACCCATTCAAGAAATTCTTTAAAACCCTTTTTCTGCCACCTCAGCAATCCAAGTGGCTTTGGATTGGTCAAATTGTCAAACCAAGGGTTTAAAGGGGTCAAACCTAGTCAAAACTCCTCTTAAGACTAATCCCCTTTAATTCAAACCCCTCCAGCTGTTTGTCCTGACTCTAGAACATTCCTAGAGCCTACCCTAGCCCTCTGATCAAAATCAAATGGCTCTCAATCAAATCCACATGGGCTAGAGGACAAAATAAGCTTTCCACATGGGATTGTACCCTTGTCCTTGATTCCTTCTGCTCTCACCTACTCCATGGACACTTGGCATCCATCTGGAGTCCAGCCAAAGCAATCTTGGCCATCCAAATAGCTTAGGGCATATTGAATAGGGCAAAACATGAAAAGGGGCATTCATTCAACACCCTTACATTCTATCACTCTCCCAGCTCCTCTAGATCGAGCCCCTAAGTTTCTTGAGCTCCAAACTTTTCCTTTACTCACTTCTGATCAAAATCAATCGGTCAAACTTCACCAGTAGTCTGATTCTGGCGATTTCAAGCATTTTCCGTCCAAGAGATCGTAGGGCTTGATCCAGGAGTCATCTAGCCGAGTTATCTTCTACAAAGTAAAGCATGGACAGACTTCAATTTCAAAGAAATCAAAATCTCCCAAAACGAATAGTTAGATTTTCTTAAATCTCAAACCCTAGCTCAAACACTTAGCATTAATTAGCTTTTTAAATAGGGATTCTTAAGGTATAAAATGAACCCCACATGATTTCTATTCACTTAGCCTATCTAGGTTTAAAATTTGAGTTGATTTGGTTAACCGGATCGCGTAAACGAGCAAAAAAACCCCCTCTAGGGCTCGATTTATGTAGCCTCGAATTGTGAAAATTTTGCACCGTTAATCTCTTGATCAACGGTCTGGATTTGGCCTTTCCGCGGTCCATCCAACCGTGTGCTTTGATCCGCTGCGCTGAAGGGTTATACGGCTCGATCAGAACAGTCCATTCTTTACAGCGGAGGATCAAACGGTTGAGAATCCGAGCTGGGTCGGATTAGTAAAACTACGTCCGCGGTTTGATAATTGCCCAATCATTGGTGGCGATGCAATGATTGCGCCACCAAACAATTATTGCCTGCGGCTTACGATGGCCAATCGGCCGCTGACGCGTGGCTCCCGCAACCGTCGCCGCCGCCACCCCTTTTTAAATGATTTTAAATTAATTTTAAAATCATTTTAAATTTATTTTTTTAAATAAATATTAAATTAATTTTAAATAATAAAATATATATTATATATTAATATATTTCAGAAAATTAAGTATTCTTAATTTAAAATTATTATTAATTTAATTTTATAATTATATTTTGAAATTATATTAATATTAAATATTAATTATTATTAACTAATAATTAACAATTAAATATTAAATATTTTATTTAAATATTAATTATTAAATGTTAATTATCAGATATTAATTATTAAGCATCAATAATTTTAAATAATTTACAACTTTAATTAATAATTAAATTATTTAATTTTTTAATTAATATTAAATAATTTATTAACTTTAGTTAATAACAAATTATTCAAAACTTTAATTTACATATAATATTTAATGTTTTAATTTAATATTAAATAATTTATTACTTTATTTAATATTAAATTATTTAAAGCTCTAATTAACATATAATATTTAATATTTTGACTAATATTAAATAAATTTTTTTTACTTTAATTATTATTAAAATAACTTAATATTTTAACTAATATTAGAAAATTTTAAATATTATTTAAAATATCTTAATATTTTTTTTTAAATAATTTAAAATATTTAATATCATTTAATACTTTAATCAAATATTTAAAATAATTAATTAATGTTTAATTAATTTTAAATTTAATATTAATTTTAGAATATTTGAAAATTCATGTAAAATTTAATCAAGTTATTTAATATTACTTAAATGATTTATAATATTTTAATAATTAAATATTTAATTAATATTCATTAATTTAATATTAAGACTTTTTTTAATTAATTAATATTGAATAATTAAATAATTATTTTTAAATTATTCTAATTTTGAAATAAAATCAATTTAAACTATATCTTATATTTTAGTTAATTAAATACTTGATTATTAATTAATATTTATTTAATAATTAATAACTTAAATACTTTTGAAAATCAATATATATATATATATATTTAAATAATTTTAAAATTTCAAAAAACTCTTAAGATTTAAAATTAACTGATTTTAAAATAATTTTAATAATTAATTAATTTAAAATTAATTAAAAATTCCTTTTAAATGATTTAAACTTAAAAATTTTATAATAAATTCATTTTAATTCAAAAAAATAGGTATAATATATCAAAATTTTCAAAAAATTGAGCACTTTAATTTGAAACTAATTTTAGAGATCAAAACTTGATTTATTTTAATTTATCTTAATTATTTAATTATTTTAGTATTTAATGAATATTTAATTATATACTATATTAAATATTTTGAAAACTAAAAATTTATTTTCGAATACCCTTTATAGATCATTAGATCTCTCTTTTAGATATTAAATTTATTCAAATCATATTTTTAATTATTTTAAATTTAAAGTTTATATTTATATATATATAGTTCTATATATATTTTACATACATTTGAAATTATTTTTAAAATATATATATATATATATATATATATATATATATTTAAAATTTTTAGGATTGAGAGATTTACTTTGAAATTTTAAGCATGGATTGAACATGATTGAATAGAATTAATATGGAGTGATTATTAATCAATGAATAATTACTTTGTTAATTATTCATTGATTAATTTTCTAATCAATTGTATCTTATTTTAATCCTTGCATGCTTAGGGTACACACACCACCTAGCTTTAAGGCTCTCCTAGGTCTAGGATTGATTGATTATATGTGTGTTTACTTATGCATATGTCCAAGGGTTAGAAATATTGATTAAAGCCCATTAATCTAGTGACATCTTTAAGGACAATAATTAAGGACATAAGTTTAAAAGACTTAGAATATTTTTAATAATTAGGATTTTCCTCTAATTGACTTGAAACACAAACCATTTGAACTTAGTGACACTCTCAGCCTTAAGAAAATTTCTCACTGAATTTTGAAGTCATTAAGTCTCTTAATTAATTTAATCAAAGTTAAACCTTAATTAAGCCTTAAAACCTTCCAGAAATTGTAATAAATCAAATTTAAACCTAAAAATTATGTATAATACCTCAAACTGACCAGAATTAAACCTTTAATCAATGTAAAATAAAAACCCTTTGACTGGATTTCAAAATTAAGTTTAATTTAAGTTTAATTGAAATTTAATATTTAATTAATTTAATTAATTAAAAATAATTAAAAATTCCAAAAATTTTCCAAACACTTGAATATCTCTCCTTGGGTCATTCCTGACCTTTGGAGTTGATTCTAAGGAGTTTGGAGGTCATTTGGATTCAAATCATAAAAAGGGCTTTAATTAAACAATTCTTAAAAATTCAATAAATACTCAAAACCTCAAATATTCATAACTAATTCAAATAAACTCCAAATAGAGCAAACTCAAAGGCATACAACGCATCTTAAGGTCTAATATTTATCAAAAATATTAATTATTCAGAAATCATTTAAATTAAAAAAAGTCAACTTTTGGTCAAACCTAGTTCAAAATGAAGTCAAAACTTCAAACCTTCATAATAGAATATAAAAAAAATCTAATTTTAGCATACTTACTGTCTAACTGATTGTATTAAGGTCTAGTATTTTAATAAAATATTAACTTTCCATAAAATACTTTAAATCAAAAAGTCAATTTTTTGACCCTTGAATTAAATGAATAAAATAATCCAGAAAATTTTAAAATTTAATAATTAATTTCAAATTCCAGAAAATTTTAAATTAATATTTAAAACACTCAACTAACTCCTTAATACATAACAACCACTCCTAAAATGAAGTTTTTAGGCTGGACTACTCCGGGCTGCGGGGCTACGTGTCCTAAGGAGGCTTTGTTCCTCGGGCCTGGTGGCACAATGCCATGAATGGATTCTAAGAAGTGTTAAACTGAAATGAATTGATTCTTAATGATTTAAATAAATTTAAAATCTTTAATTCAAATACATTAACTTGGTTTATCGGCTGGACTACTCCGGGCTGTAGGGCTACATGTCCTAAGGAGGCTTTGTTCCTCGAGCCTGATGGCACAACGCCACGAACTGGTTAATGGCAAATTTAAATAAATTAAAACATTAAAATCAGCAACCAATCAATTTCAATTAAAATTTAATTAACCCTTAAATCTAATCAAACTTAAATCAGTTAATTATATTGGGTACCACTGGGTAACCCAGGCCTACGAGGCTATTAAATTAGCCCCAAGGAAGGTGAAATAAACTTCACGGCCTCGGTGTGAAACATAGGTGGTATCCAAAAAATAACTAAAATCAATTTTAAAAATAAATTTTAAATCATTAAGGTTTGAACTTTAATTAAAAATCTCCCTTAAGCCTTTCAACCAACCTGAACCTCAAGCAACTTTAACTAATGATCCTACTTAAGACATATCAAACCCACACAACCTGTACACACACTTTAGATGGTTTTCTAGGATAACCAACTCTAGTCCTAGGCTAGGCCGGTGTTTACTTTTCTACTATATGCCAGGTTTTCGAGCTTTCACTGCATGCTGTTTGCTAATGATAGAATTACTGTGATTATTTATTTATTTATTTACTCTACTCTATGATGTGATTGATTGTATGTTAAATCTACCCCTAGGTTAGAAATGATTTGTACTAATTCAATCTTATGCATGAGGCCATGCTCATACAGGGCATAAATTAAAGGGGATAAAATCATAATTATTAAATTGCACAGGTGCTCCAGAAATTTATTTAAGTCCCCCTTTAAAATTAAAAGAGCATGACCAAGTATGGCTGTGATTGAGTATTTAAATTTTTAATCTATTAACTGCTTGGGATGTTTATATAACTGCTGATTATTAAGATAACCATGCAGAATTGAGTCTAGATTTTTTTAATTTTAATTAGTATACTTTGAGATGTTATTTGAGTTATAAATGTTAAGTAATTTGAGATTGAGATGCTAAGCATCCAATTTGGAATCCAAAAAGGAAGGAACATTCCTTAGGGGAGCGTTCCTCTCCATTTGGAGATCCAAATTAGGATGACTTTTTGAATATCCAAAGAGAAAAGAGAACACCCCTATTCAGGAAGAGTTTCTTTTCATTTGGATATATGGACCTGGCGATCCAAGGAGTTCCAAGAAGGCGAAGAAGTGAAGAACGAGAAGAATCTCAAATCTCAAAGTCACTTGAGTCTTAGGAGTAGAATCCGGGTTGTAGTTAGTGGTACCCGGCCACTTTACTTTTCATACAGACCCTAGGTTGTATAATTAAAAGGCACTTGCCTATGGACTTTCAATTTAAGTTTTAATTTAATTAATTTAATTAAATGTTGATTGTTTGATGTTGATTGTGATTAAGGACCCACATGCTTTTAGTAATTTATTTGGCGATCTTGCATGTCGTATTTATTTTAGCCTAGAATCCGATCAGAGGCTCGTGAGGGTATGGTCAAGAACTGTTTCTATTTAAACAAAATTTAAAAACTTTAGGCTCAGATAGTAACTCTAACGCTTTTAAGAAGTAAGCCCGGGCACGTCGGGTGTTTTTTATGCATTCATTTAACTTTTCTCTACCTTGCTAGGCACCTCACCGCCTGCAGACTTTGGCAGACCACCTGACATATTAGGGTGCAGTTCTGTCCAAGGGGATGTTGTGCAATCCCTAGGATAAAATCTATTTTTAAGCTTGATTTTTAAAGTGTTTCATTATGATTTCAAAGCATTTGAGTCAACTATCATGCATCGCATTAGTAACAAATTAAAAATTGAGTCTAATTCTTAATTGCATTTTATTTAGACATCTCACCCAACATAAGTCAAGGGGCCAATTAAGATTTACTCTAGATGTCAGCCCCACTCTCCTTAAAATTCAATCTTAAACAACGTCCCTAACCACTCTTTCATAAAAGACTGGACACCATGGTTTTGAAGCGCTTAGGTGGTTTAGCTGGCTCCCAAATCCAGGCTGGGGTAAGTCCAGATTGTATTGCATTAGCTAGGATCCGGGTTATTGATTTTCAGTACCCATTTTTAGACTTAGGTTCTGAGGCAGATGTTCAATCTTAAGACCTCAACCTTCGGGAATCTAGTTCCCAGCTTCTAATAAAATTGGCAACTCAAATATTAAATCTCTTTCATTCAAATTCAAGCCCAACATTTAGCATAGGTTGAGGTGTTTCTGAAGTGATTCAGAATCTCAAAACACCTCCTACCCTTCCTCCTTTGACTCCAAAAATAACTATTCAAATTTGATCCAGTCCCTGTTGAATTTCCAACCCTTAACCTCCCTTGATATCAAACTTTAAAATCTTAAACGAAATTCGTATTGCTATTTTAATCGAGAGTATTCATAGGAAAGTTTATAATTTCTTATGATGTAATTAACTACGATGGCTTGCGCTCATAGGAGATTTAGAAATCCAGACCAAATTTTTCAAAATTAAGCTTTTTCAAAACATCAATTAATTATCTTTGGGAAATTCAAAAAGCCAACGATCATTATCATCATTTTCAAATGATTAATAATAAATGATATTTTCTTTCTCTGTATAGATATGCCGTTCTATTATTATAATTTTGATCATGAAATTAACGATCTTTTATTCTGATTATTATAGTCTAACATTAGATTAAACATTATTTTGATCTTTCGAGATCATACATTATTTCTCCTTGAGTTTGATTACAATAATCAGAATAAATTCAAAGATTTGTAATCGTAACCTGTTAGAGAATGATATGTTCATCTTTTGAGGTGATATATCATTCATAATAAGTGTTTGATTATAATATTTAAATTTCAAAATTTAAATATTTCCTAAAGGAAATTAAACCCTTTTTAAAACTATATTTTTCAATCACATCAAAAAATGGCGACTCCACTTGGGAAAATCTCTCTCTCCATCTTTAATAGTGATACGAATTTTATTATATCGGTAGTTTTGACTACCTTTCTTCCGTTGGTCCCTCTACCCATTTCTTCATTGGGTGAGTATGGCCAACTCAATTAAGACATGTGAAAAGAGAGGCGAGTGTAGGACACTTCTCTCCAAGCTGGGCTTTGATATTTTGCCTCCAAGTTCACTGGTAGAGCAAAAGGGTCAAGCCAAGCTTTTCAAAGTCTTCCTGTATATGTTGCAAACTCGCATACAAATAAATTATAGGGTGCTAAGTTTCACAATTTACATAAAATTCTCCAACTTCAAAATCATAGTCTCAACTGACTAGCAAAATTTTATCTTTTTTTCAAATCTTAATTGATTCTCATATCCTATCATCACATATGGGATTACAATTCTTATAATTCAATATGTGTGATAGGATATAGATTTCTCCTCCAAATTTAATTCAAAGCTTGAAATCTTTCGGTTAGTCTAACCTTCGACATTTCAACCCCGAATCACTCGTCGGAATGAAAGAGTGGGGTTAGCTTTTTAGTGTCTCCCCATTTAAAATTTTTGTAAACCGTTATGTTGAACACACGTTCAACACTTCGAGTTTTAAAAATAAGAGGAGATACTGCCAAAATTTTAAAATTTTCAACGTCCATTTCAAGTTATAATAATCATTACAAGTATATACTTCTATAATAATGGTTGTAGTTGTATATAGCCAATGTGATTTCTATTTCTCTGGTTGTTTCAATCTTTGACATTTCATTTTGAACCTCGCATCAGAATGAAAGAGTCAGGTTGATTTTCTAGAATCTCCCTCTTATAGTTTATAAACCGTTATGTTGAACACACGTTCAACACTTCGAGTTTCAAAAATAAGGGGAGATGCCGCCGGATTTTCAAACTTTTCAAATATCCTTTCAAAATCATTCAAGTCTAAATTGTATTGCTATATACTTCTCTATAACAATTGTTGTAGTTTAATATATGCAATATCTCTTCAAATTTTTCTGGTTAAATCAATCTTTGACATTTCATTATGAATCACTCTTTTGAAATGAAAAGAGTCAAGTTGTTTTCCCTGGCTCTTCCCTAAAATTTGTAAATTGTTGAGTTGAATGCAAATTCAACACTTCGAGTTTCAAAAATAAGGGGAGGTGCTTCTGAAAATTCGAGTTTTCAAAAACATCCATTCGATTTCTTCAATTTTAATTATCACTTGTTATATGTTCTTCTACAATACCTCTTGTAGATTAACATTGACAACTCAAATCCAATGTCTAATTTCAATATCCCTCAAATCTTTGAACTCTGACATTTTATCTTCAACAAGATAAAAGAGTCAAGTTCATTTCTGTAAGATCTTCCCTAACATTTGTAAACCGTCACGTCGAATGAAAGTTCAACACTTCGAGTTTCAAAAATAAGGGGAGATGTTGCTGGATTTTTGAGTCACTAAAATCCCTTTCAATTCGAATTTAACTTTCAATTGTCACATGCACTACTACAACATTCTCTTGTAGTATAACATGTACAATACAAATTCAATCATTTCAAAATCCAAATTTCAAAGATCACATCTTTTCATCAATTCAAATCTCTGACAACTTATCCCTAGCCTAACCAGTGGGGTAAGAGAGTCGAGTTGAAATTTCTTAATTTCTTTCAAAATTTGTTAACTATCAAAGTTGATATCAAACTCAACTTATTGGTTTCAAATACTCAAGAAAAATCATTCACTTTTCAAAACTTCAAACCTTCAGTTAAATGCATTCAAATTAAATCCAGATCATTGTTGTTATATATTTTCTACAACATTCTCTTATAGTTAAACATATACAAAAAAAATTTAAATTTTCTTCCAGTCAAAATTGATATCTATACTTTATCATTATATATCGGATTATAATTCTTATAATTTGATTTATATGATAAAATATAGAAATTTTTTTGTCAAAATTCAAATTCAAAAGTTTGATCCAAATCTTTTCTTTCAAATTTCAAACAATTAAACCTTCTACAATGGCTGGGAAACTTCTATTCTCTGTTGACCGAGACCTTCAAGTTGAGGAACTAATCCATAGCAGTGCAATTCAATTTGGAATGGGATTTAAGACTTTGAAACTATCTGTAAACAAAGGAACAATCATAAATCTTGCTGCTGAGGGTGAGAATAGCCCAGTTGTTGAGTTAGCTGTGGGGGCCACAAGTGATCTTCCCCCAATGCTAGAGCTAGCAGCAGGAGCTACTCTTACACCTTCTACACCCTCAGTCCATAACGAGGACAAGAAAACTGAGGTGAAGTCTACTATTGAGAAGGGATCCTCTAGTTCTAGAACACTGTTTGGCACTAAGAGTGCCAGAAAGAACTAACTGAGAAGGATAAGAAAGAAAATCACCAAGTTCAAAAAGATAGCTGAATAAAAGGCTCTAAGTCTAGTTGAGCCTGAGGCTGTTGAGGAGCTGCCTATCCCTACCTCTTCTCCACTCCTGAAAGGGAGTCATTTTCACCCCCTCGCAGCTGCTGCAGGGGAGGAGAGAGTCACGCGGATTGCTAGCTCTCCACTTTGCCCGGTTGATTACACTGTCAAGAGGACTATAAAGGAGAAGAACACTTTAAGAACAATAATGTTAAGGAACATCATCCATACCTGTGCTGCTAAGATAGGTCAAACCAAAGAACAATATGTGAGACACCTGAAGGGGGTGATCTCACATAAACTTGAGAAAGAAGTGTTGAAAGAAGAAAAGTCTAAAGCCAGAAACCTGACTCCTCAGCCAGTGAGGAGAAACAAAAATTTTGTTAAGCAACCAGTTGCCTCAGTCTTAGTGGATGGATATCATTGGGTGCCTCATCTTCCAACTGCAAAATAGATGAGATAGTTTTAACTTGAGCTGGTAGGAGTCACCCTCTCAGCAGTAGACCTACAGTTCCCCCTTCAAGACTTTCAAAGTTGGCCCCTGTGGTAGCCAAGTCAAAAGATATTGTAAAAGACCTGCAGTTAGTTGATGTTAAGGGCAAGAAGCCCATACCTTTGGATGAATCATATATACCGATGAAGATAAGCAGAACTATTGGGATTCAGATCAGAGATGCTCTAGTTCAGTTACCTATTAAAATCCACCGACTCCTTATTCAGGGATGTGAAGATTCTCCTCAGATTAATGTTGGAGTTCCCACAAGTCAAACTCCTTCGTCACCTGTTAAGTTAGATATCCCTCACCCTATTGAGGATGTCACCCTCGTGAATACTGACCCCGGGACAGTCAGCGGGGAGGGAATAGAGCTTGAGGATGATCAAAAGATGTTAGATCAGTTGGTAGCTAAACCTACTGCCGATGACCTGAAGATTTAAGAAGTCCTCACCAAGCTAAGAGATGAGGAATTTAAAGAAATGATTAACTATAAGGGGTACCTACCAATCGACATTGAATCAATTGAGGGTAGACCAGTTGATGAGGTGGTACAGGAGATAAGAGATATACTTAAGAAGAAGGCAATTGAAGCCTTTGATCTAGAAGCAGATGATTTGATGGAGGATGACTCAGCTGGGAACATCTGTATGGTTGAAACTAGAGCATCAAATAAAGATGCTGAGCCTTCAAGACACCGATCTGGTAAGGAAGAAGCCTCTGCCGCTATAGATTTAGATTCTGATGGATCAATCAAGTTTAATGACAAAGATGAGTACATCAAGAGTTTGGAGAATAAGATATAATAGATGATGCTCAGAATGAAACAGATGCAGAATCAGATGATTAAATCTCAACAGTCTTAATTTGAGCAGTTGCAACCTACAACACAAACAGTGGGTGAGCACAACAGGAAGACAGAATCAAGTCCTAGAACTCCAAAGGTTGCTTCCCCAACCTCTCCAGCCGACAAAGATATCAGCCAGATGATCGACACCCAGGTAAGGGAGGCCTTAGCCCACTCTCAAAGGATTGCATCTATTACAAAGGGTAGACCCTACCTTGAAGAATATGATTTAGTCTCTTATCCTAAAGGCTTTGTTCCACCTTCATTCAAAGTTTTTAGTAGGCTAGAAAACCCAAGACAGCACCTAGCCCACTTCCGAGCGAGCCGTTGCAACGCAGGAAGGTCAGATGCTCTACTCTTTCGCCAGTTTATGAGCAATCTATTCGGTATTACTTTTGAGTGGTACGCAGATCTACCTAATGGTTCAGTGAAAACATTCATAGAGCTCGAGAGTCTATTCTTAAAGAGATTCTCAGGAGCTCAGCAGCATTTAACCGTTGGTGATCTCGTCATCAAAAAACAAAAATTGGGAGTCTTTGGTTTAGTACATCTTGAGGTGGTAAAACCTCTCGATAAAGTGTGAAGCCCAGTTGCAAGAGCAACATGCAGTGGAGATTCTTTTAAATAATATCCACGGGCCTATTATTTTTCTTCTGAAGGGTTTCACTATCAAAATCTTCGAAAAACTTTTGAATAAGGCTAGTAATCTACAGGAAGAGGCTTCCAAAATACCATTCCTGAAGGATTCTATTGAGGAAAAGAAAGCTAGTAAATCATTGAAGTCCTTTGAAAAGAGAACAACAATGGTTTCAGCTATTGATAAGGGGAAGAAACCAATGAATGTTCAGTCCAGTAATCCTTCAACATAATAAACTCAGAAATCTCCACCTTTTCAGGTAACTTCTCAACCTACAAGAGATTCTCACCTGATTTCTTTTAAAGAGAGATTGGCCTGTACATATCCATTTAAAAGGGAGTCGATGAGAAAGTTCTTTAAAAGTCTTCAGAAGAAGCCAGATTTTTTATTGCCAGAGGCCAAGAAGCTAGAAGAGGCAAATAAGAAGGATGATCCAACTTTTTTCCCCAACCATCGTATGTTAGGCCACACGATCGAAGACTGCATTATCTTCAAGGACTGGCTAGAAAAGAACCTTCATCAAGTTAACATCATAATTCTAAAGGAGTACCTGGTTGATCCGTTTCAGGGGTCTGTCAAATCAAGTGGTCGATGGTAGCTCAAAACCGCTGTCACCACTAAAATTATCTAACTTTTACTTTGCCCCATCAAAGGTAAAGGCTCAAAAATTGAATAAAAAGTCTGATCCTTCTACTCATATTTTAATGATTAATGTTGAGAATGAAAACTTAAATGACTCTTCTGTTGAAAACAATCAAGACAAGCTGAGATCAATCAAGAAATTCAAACGGTCAGCTCTCCAGATTTGACTCTTCAAGAGAGGAACGAATCTGATATCTTATCAGATGGTGAAACCCCATAAATTAACTTTCAAGAGAGTCTTGTCGTGATAGACTTTTCAGATTCGGACTCACACTCAGATAACGACAATCAATCACCTAAGGAGAGCGTAGACTCCCCTGTAGTTTGTTCTTCCGATGAAGTCGTGCAAGTATAACTACATAGTGGCAAGGTCTTACCCCCTAGGCTACCTCCTCAGGATAAAGGAAAACAAGTTATTTCCGATGATCCAATTCAGATCCCTGCTCAACAATCAACTCCAATTCTTTCAAATCCACCGGGTCCTATTGTTAATGTTAAAAGTGTTGATAATAATGTCTTAACTCACCTTAGGAAGTTACCTGCTAAATTGAGTATTTATGATGCCCTTGTCCTTTCAAAAGAAATGAAGGAGACTCTAATTAAAGCACTTCTCAACCCAGAGATTTGCTTAGCTCAATTAGCTTCAACTTCTGAGGAAGAAGCTTTGTACTTTAAAGAAATCCCTGGGGTTACCTTCTCTGACGAATATTTACTCTTTGGAACTGCTGCCCATAATCGTCCACTTTACCACGAAAGTCTTTGGAATTCAAATTCAATAAACATTGGACCAGTGGTATCGGCTTTGGAACCGTTAGATCATTTGACGATGACAAATTTTGTCTAATGATAACTAGTCGTCCTGAATTTAAAAATGTCCCTACTGAAGTCATTGATTCATTCGATGGACTTTGTTTGGAGACTTTAGATGATTCTGACAAACTTCAAGTTCGGGATACACCCCCTGAATTTGAAGAAGAAATTAAATCAACAGTCGATGAACTTAAAAAAATTAACCTTGGAACAAAGGATGACCCTCGCCCCACTTTCATAAGTTCTTTGTTGAGTTAGGATGAGTCTAAGGATCTAATTCAACATCTATTCGAGTTTAAGGATTGCTTCGCTTGGACATACGATGAAATGCCAGGGTTGTCCGCTGACGTAGCAGTCCATAAATTTGGAATCCGGCATGATGCCATTCTTGTTAAGCAAGCTCCACGATGCATGCGTTTGGAAATCGAATGACAAGTTATTTTTGAAGTCATGAAGTTGGCAGAGGCTGGATTTATTCGACAAGAATAATATCCTTCTTAGGTAGCCAGCGTCGTGCCAGTTCGAAAGAAAAACAGTCAAATCCGAGTCTATGTTGATTATAGAGACCTGAATAAGGCATGTCCTAAGGATGAATTTCCTTTGCCAATCCCAGAACTCATGGTGGACATTGCCTCTTCGCACATTATTTTCTCATTTATGGATGGCTCATCTGGTTATAATCAAATCAAGATGGCCCCAGAAGATGAGAGAAACACTACATTCATAAGTCCTATAGGGATCTTTTGTTATAAAGTGATGCCCTTTGGTCTCAAAAATACTGGTGCAACCTACCAGCGGGCCATGACTCATATCTTTGATGACTTAATACACAATCAAGTCAAATGTTACATCGACGATTTAGTTATCAAGAGCAGAGTGAGAGAGGCTTATTTAATGATTTAAGAACTGTCTTTGAGCGGTTGCGCCGCTATGACCTTAAAATGAATCCTTTGAAGTGCGCTTTCGGCGTCACGTCAGGTAAATTCTTAGGTTTCGTAGTCAGGCACCGTGAAATAGAAATTGATCCTGCCAAAATTGAAGCTATCTTAATTATGCCGCCTCCTAAGAGTCTCACTCAACTAAGATCTTTTCAGGGCAGGCTGGCGTATATACGAAGATTCATTTCTAATCTTTCTGGAAGATGTCAATCATTCTCTGTCCTGGCTAAAAAGGATGCCAAATTCATTTGGGACGAGAAATGTCAAAATGCTTTCAAAAATATCAAAATATACCTGACAAATCTACCAGTTTTGGCAGCCCCCATTCCGGGGAGTCCCTTAATCCTTTACACTGCTGCCCTTGACGAATCTCTCGGGGCCCTTCTAGCTCAAATCAATGATGATGGGAAAGAGAATGCTCTCTACTACCTGACTCGTAGATTACTTCCAATGGAAATCCGTTATCCTGCGATCGAGAAACATTGCCTTGCTTTAGTTTTTGTAGCACAAAAACTAAGGCACTATATGCTTTCTCATCAAGTAAGTTTGATTTCCAGTGTCAAGCCCCTGCAATATCTTATGACCTGGCCCACATTGTCAGGACGTCTGGCTCGTTGGTCTATGATATTGCTGCAATTTGAAATCACTTTCATTCCCCTGCGTGCTGTAAAACGGCATGCCGTCACCGACTTCCTTGCGGCACATCTGCTACCGACGAAATCTCCTCTAAATGATGATTTACCAGATGAGCAAATCATGAGTTTTGAGGAATCCAATACTCAAACATGGGAAATGTATTTTGATGGTGCAGCATCCTCTCAACGGGGCAAAACACCATAATCTACTATTCCTGGAAAAGTCAGAGTCGGTCTAGTTTTCATAACACCGGATAAGAGAATGATGCACTTTTCCTACCATTTATCAGAAACTTGTACGAACAACGAGGCTGAGTATGAAGCTTTGATAACAGGCTTGGAACTGGCATTCCTAATGGAGATTAAAGAGATTAAGATCTATGGTGACTCTCAACTGGTGATCAACCAAGTTGCAGGGACCTATAAGGTCTTGAATCCTAAGCTCCTTATATATCACCAATACATAATGCACTTGCTTGAGAAAATTCCCATTGTAACTATGTATAGGGTTTCTCGTGGAAGCAATTCCTCGGTGGATGCCCTAGCAAAGCTTGCAAAGGAATTTGCTTGTCCAGAAGAAGATTTCATTCCTATAGAAGTTCAGGGTCGTCAAGTCCTGTCTCCTGTAGATATGGAGTACCTCAACAAATAATCTTCCCAGGTCCTTTCTACCTCTTCAGCAGTTGATAAAGAAGAAGATTGGAGACAACCAATAATTAAATATTTGCAAGAAGGCAAGCTTCCCCATGACAGGTCTCTTGCCGATCAAATCAAAAAATGTGCCCTATCATATGCACTAGTCAACGATACATTGTACCGATGATCGTTCGATCAGATGTGGCTCCATTGTTTAGACAAATGAGAGGCCCTGAAGATCGTTAACAAAGTCCATGCTGGACTGTGCGGTGCTCATCAATCGGGTCCTAAGATGAAAATGAAAATCAAAAGACTTGGTTACTACTGGCCTATGATGATTGACGATTGCATGAAAATTGCAAAATATTAATATCAGTGCCAGGTTCATGGTGTGGTCTTACATCAGCCGCCTAATGTGTTGCATCCTACGATAGCTTCGTGGCCCTTCAAAAGTTGGGGCATGGATATTATCGGGCCAATTGACCATCCTTCTTCAAGGGGTCATCGCTTCATCTTAGCAGCGACTGATTACTTTTTAAAGTGGGCAGAAGCAGTTCCACTGAGAAATGTAACATTACATCATGTAATGAAATTCTTCCGTGACCATATCGTATATCGATTCGGCGTGCCCCGTAGAATCATATCCGATAATGGGTCTGCTTTCAAGTCTACAAAAATTAACAACTTTGTAAGTCGCCACGGTATTGATTGGAGATACTCAACGATCTATTACCCACGGGCAAATGGATTGGCTGAGGCCTTCAATAAAACCTTGGTATAAATCTCAAAAAGACCCTGAATGATAATAAACGTTAGTGGGATGAGAGGTTGGTGGAAGCTTTGTGGGCCTACAGGACCACATATCGAACCCCGACCCAATCCACACCGTTTGCACTAGTGCATGGGTCTGAGGCCGTACTCCCTCTAGAAATTCAAATCCCTTCACTCAGAACTGCAATCCAAAATCAGATCACAACAGAATAGAATGCACAACTTCGACTTGAAGAACTCGAGGGTCTTGAAGAACGTCATCTCCAAGCCCAGCAAAATCTAGAACTCTATAAAGCCAGAATGGTTCAAGCCTACGATAAGTTAGTGCGACCTATAACCTTCCGAGTAGGAGACTTGGTCTTGGTTCTTCGGAGGCCTATCTTAGCCCACCGAAAGCTCAGCGGGAAGTTTGAACCAACCTGGGAAGGACCCTTCATAGTGGAAACAGTCTAAGAAGGAGGCTTGTATTAGCTAGTGGATTATAAAGTAAATCACTCAATGATTCCTGTAAATGGGCGATTTCTGAAGAAATACTATGCTTGATGTAGCTTGAATTTCAAATCAATAAAATTGTCAAATTTTGAATTTTTTTTAAATCAATCTTGTTCAAGTTTTTCATTTTAAAATTCTAGTTCTCTTCTCTTAAGGTTAGATATAAGTCACTATGCTTTCTCACCTTAAGATTAGATCCTCTAGTGATGGATAACGCTTTTTACAGCACCATCCTAACTTCAAAATTCAAAATTAAAACTTAATCCTCTGCGTAGAGTAAGTTTCCTCTACACATGATCATCCAGACTCGATCTTCTGTATAGAACAAGTTTCCTCTATACACGATCATCCAGACTCGATCCTCTGTGTGAAGCAAGTTTCCTTTACACACGATCAATCCAGATTCGATCCTCTGTGCAGAGCAAGCTTCCTCTACACATGATCACTCTAGACCTGATCCTCTATATAGAGAAAGCTTCCTCTATATACAATCATCCAGATCGGATTTTTTATGTAAAGCAAGTTTCCTTTACATAAGATCACTCCAGACCCGATCCTCTATATAGAGCAAGTTTTCTCTATATACGATCATCCAGACCGGATCCTCTATGTAAAGCAAGTTTCCTTTACATACGATCACTCCAGATCCGATCCTCTATATAGAGCAAGTTTCCTCTATATACGATCATCCAGACTGGATCCTCTATGTAAAGCAAGTTTCCTTTACATACAATCACTCCAGACCCGATTCTGCGTGAAGCAATGCTTCCTTCTCAAAGAATCTTCCAGTTTTCTTTTCCTTAAGGTCAGATGTGAGTCATCGTGCTTTCTTTCCTTAGGATTAGATCTTCTAGTGGCGGAGCACGCCCTCTGTGGCACCATCCTAGATTTAAAATCCAGATCCGACCTTCTATGGGAAGCAATGCTACCTTCCCTAAGGGTCCTCCAGTCTTCTTTTCCTTAAGGATAGATGTGAGTCATCGTGCTTTCTTTCCTTAAGGATTAGATCTACCAGAGATGGATAACACCCTCTGCGGCTCCATTCTAGTTTCAAAATTTAAAACTTTAAGTATGATCTCCTATAGGAAGCAATACTACCTTCCTATGAGATCATTCAGTTCTCTTTTCTTCAGAGTAAGTATTCTCCTTCTCTTAGGATTAGATTCCCTAGTGATGGAATAAGTCCCATGTGGCACCATCTTGGATTCAATTTCAATTTTGAAAATCAAACTTCCTTCTCCTTAAGGTTAGGCCTTTATCATTCCCTTAGGATTAGACTCCCCAGTGATGGAATAAGTCCCCTGTGGCACCGTCCTGGAATCAATTTCAAATTCTAAAATTAAGCTCTTCTTCTCCTTAGGGTTAAGTTTTCTTCTTCCTTCCCTTATGATTAGATCTACTAGTGATAGAGTACGCCCTTCGTGGCACTGCCCTAGTTTCAAAATTCAAACTTGATCCTTTATAGCTAGGAATTCTTCCTTCCTACAGTTATCCAGACCCTCTTTTTTATTTTAGGGGTAGATTTTCCTCCCTTTAGGATTAGATCTATTAGTGGTAGAGTACGCTGTCCCCAGCACTACCCTAATACCATTTCAAATTCATTTCCCAAGGGTTAGGTTCTCCCCTTCCTTAGAATCAAAATCCAGACTCGGTCCCCTATAGCTATAAGTTCTTTCTTTCTATATGACCACTCAACCTCCTCTCCTTAGGGTTAGATGTTTCTTCCCTTAGGATTAGATCTACTAGCGGTAGAGTATGCTGCCCCCAGCACTATCCTAGTATCTTTTCAAATTTAATCTTCTGAGGTTAGACTTTCCTTTCCCTTAGAATCAAATCTGAATTCAATCCTTTATAGTTAGGAGTTCTTCCTTCGTATAGGATCACCCAGACTTTCTTCTCCTTTAGGGATAGACTCTTCCTTTCCCTTAGGACCAGACCCACTAGTAGTAGAGTACGCCTTTCTTAGCACTACCCTAGTATCAATTCAAACTTAATTCCCCAGGGATAGACTTTTCATCCTCTTAGGATCAAAACTCCAAACTTGACCATTTTATTCGGTCAACGCCAATCTGTGCAATAGAACTACATTCTATTACATATATTGGGGGACCATTTGTTGACCTCATTTTTGTATGAGGTTAGTAGAACTAACCTAGACCTTAGGATCTTTCCAATCCTTAGGATCAATCCTGACTCTAGGATCAATCTGATCCTAGATCAATCCAGATTCAAATCAATCCTGATCTCAGATCAATCTAATTTCCAGACTATTCTAGATCCTAGGATCTTTCCTAGATTTTAGATCTTAGGATCATTCTAGACCTTAGGATCCTCCTAGATCTTAAACCCTAAGATTTTTCCAAATTTTAGGCTCTAGGATCCAACATAAATCTTAGATCAATCCAGACCTTCAGTTAAGTCAAACTTCAATCAAACCCAAACTTTAAACCCACTCAAACTTCAAACTTGCTTCCACTTCTAGGCAATTCAATCTCTAGTTCAATCTAAACTTGAATACTTGATCTAATCTATAAATCAAACTTCAACCCTATCCTATTACTCATGATCATAAGTGATATGGATAATTCAAATTCAACCATACAAATTCAAAATCTTGTTCAAAACTAGAAATCTAGGCTCAAACCTAAGGCTAAAGGTCTGAGTCCTAAAAGCCTTTTCCAATGAATCTTTGAACATTTCACAACCCTATCAAATGACTTCTGATTTAGGGTCTATTAGTTCCACACTGATGTGACATATCTCTGGAGGCAACCCTCCATATTTGAGCTCATTCTGAGGTCTCTAACCCTAGAAACTGAATTGAAATCCAAAGGTTGTAAAACCTTCAAATATTTACAATTTATGCCACTGGACCTGCCATCGAGTGGATCCTGACCTTGGAGCCTTCTTAAAACCCACAAATCCCCTCCAAACCCTTGATTATGATCCATTGAGTAAGAAACTATATTTTTTAGACTCAATTTGACCCCTAGTTGACCAGGGGTCAAAATGACCAAAATACCCCTATAGGGTATAAATGGCCATTTGAACCAAATGAGCTCCAAATCAAATGCAACCACTTCTAGTAAGTTTCAAATATCAAACCAAACCTGTTGGACCCAAAATCAGACCCTGGGTCAATCTAGTTGACCAAGTCAACCAGGTTGACCAAAGAGGCCCTTTAGGGCCAAAATGGGGTATTTTGACCAAATGACCTCATCAGACCTTAGGACCACCTCCATTGGTTTTCAAATGTCATTTCTAATCTGTTGAACTCATTCCCAGACCTTAGACCCACCTGGTTGACCAAGTCAACCAGGGTTGACCTAAAGGCCCATTAAGGACCCAAATAGGTTATTTTGACCAAATGACCTCATCAGACCATAGGACCACCTCCATTGGTCTCCAAATGTCATTTCAAATCTGTTGAACCCATTCCCAGACCTTGGACCCACCTGGATGACCAAGTCAACCAGGGTTGACCTAAAGGCCCATTAAAGGCCCAAATAGGTTATTTTGACCAAACAACCTCTCCAGACCTTGAGACTACCACCAATAGACTCAGAATATCATTCTGAACTGGTTGGACCTAAGCCCTGACCTTGGGTCAACCTAGTTGACCCATTGGGCTCATTAAGGCCCTAAACAGGTCATTTGATCTAAATGACCCCCTTTGAATTCTGAAATCACCTCCAACAGATCCCTTTTATCATTTTAAACTTGTTAGACCTGGACCCACCCCTTGGGTCAACTGGGTTGACTAAGTCAACCTAGGTTGACCCAGGTATTCTTTAAGGATCTAAATGGGGTATCCTAACCCATTTAACCTATCAAGCCTATCTTAAGCCTCTAATCAACCTCATACCATGGCATACTCATGATCAAATTTTTGATTAGTCAATTTATAATGAGTTTAACCAAGTCAACTCATTAAGACTTGGTTAACTCCCATTTATATGACTTTATATATTCAAACATCAGCTTTTAAGCCTTGAGTCCCTCATTCCAGCACCCAAGACATTTCTCATGCCACCTAATCATCTTGGGGGGCATTTTGACTGGTCAAAGGGTCAAACCAAGACTTTGGAGAGGTCAAAGATGGTCAAATGATCTCTTAAACCTTAATCCATCAAACCCAAACCATCCCAACCTGTTCCAACCCATTCAAGCAATTCTTTAAAACCCTTTTTCTGCCACCTCAGCAATCCAAGTGGCTTTGGATAGGTCAAATGGTCAAACCAAGGGTTTAAAGGGGTTAAACCTAGTCAAAACTCCTCTTAAGACTAATCCCCTTTAATTCAAACCCCTCCAGTTGTTTGGCCTGACTCTAGAACATTCCTAGAGCCTACCCTAGCCCTCTGATCAAAATTAAATGGCTCTCAATCAAATCCACATGGGCTAGAGGACAAAATAAGCTTTCCACATGGGATTTTACCCTTGTCCTTGATTCCTTCTGCTCTCACCTACTCCATGGACACTTGGCATCCATCTGGAGTCCAGCCAAAGCAATCTTGGCCGTCCAAATAGCTTAGGGCATATTGAATAGGGCAAAACATGAAAAGGGGCATTCATTCAACACCCTTACATTCTCTTACTCTCCCAGCTCCTCCAGACCGAGCCCCCAAGTTTCTTGAGCTCCAAACTCTTCCTTTACTCACTTCCGATCAAAATCAATCGGTCAAACTTCACCAGCAGTCTGATTCCGGTGATTTCAAGCATTTTTCATCCAAGAGATCATAGGGCTCGATCCAGGAGTCATCTAGCTGAGTTGTCTTCTACAAAGTAAAGCGTGGACAGACTACAATTTTAGAGAAATCAAAATCTCCCAAAATGAACGGTTAGATTTCCTTAAATCTCAAACCCTAGCTCAAACACTTAGCATTAATTAGCTTTTTAAATAGGGATTCTTAAGGTTTAAAATGAACTCCACATGATTTCTATTCACTTAGCCAATCTAGGTTTAAAATTTGAGTTGATTTGGTTAACCGGATCACGTAAACGAGCCGAAAAACCCCCTTCAGGGCTCGATTTATGTAGCCTGGAATTGTGTCAATATTGGACTGTTGATCTCTTGATTAATGGTCTGGATTTGGCCTTTCTGCGGTCCATCCAACCGTGTGCTTTGATCCGCTGCGCTGAAGGGTTATACGGCTCGATCAGAACCGTCTATTCTTTACAGCAGAGGATCAAACGGTTGAGAATTCGAGCTGACTCGGATTAGTAAAACCGCATCTGCGGTTTGATAATTGCCCAATCATTGGCGGCGGCGTAATGATTACACCGCCGACCAATGATTACCCGCGGCTTACGATGGCCAATCGGCCGCTGACTCGTGGCTTCCGCCGCCGCCGCCACTACCACCCCTTTTTAAATGATTTTAAATTAATTTTAAAATCATTTTAAATTCATTTTTTTAAATAAATATTAAATTAATTTTAAATAATAAAATATATATTATATATTAATATATTTCAAAAAATTAAGTATTCTTAATTTAAAATTATTATTAATTTAATTTTATAATTATATTTTGAAATTATATTAATATTAAATATTAATTATTATAAATTAATAATTAACAATTAAATATTAAATATTTTATTTAAATATTAATTATTAAATGTTAATTATCAGATATTAATTATTTTAAATAATTTATAACTTTAATTAATAATTAAATTATTTAAGGTTTTAATTAATATTAAATAATTTATTAACTTTAATTAATATCAAATTATTCAAAACTTTAATTTATATATAATATTTAATGTTTAAATTTAATATTAAATAATTTATTATTTTATTTAATATTAAATTATTAAAGCTTTAATTAATATATAATATTTAATATTTTAACTAATATTAAATGATTTTTTTACTTTAATTAATATTAAAATAACTTAATATTTTAACTAATATTAGAAAATTTTAAATATTATTAAAATATCTTAATATTTTTTTTAAATAATTTAAAATATTTAATATCATTTAATACTTTAATTAAATATTTAAAATAATTATTTAATTTTTAATTAATTTTAAATTTAATATTAATTTTAAAATATTTAAAAATTCAAGTAAAATTTAATCAAGTTATTTAATATTACTTAAATGATTTATAATGTTTTAATAATTAAATATTTAATTAATATTCATTAATTTAATATTAAAACTTTATTTATTAATTAATATTTAATAATTAAGTAATTATTTTTAAATTATTCTAATTTTGAAATAAAATCAATTTAAACTATATCTTATATTTTAGTTAATTAAATACTTGATTATTAATTAATATTTAATTAATAATTAATAACTTAAATACTTTTGAAAATCAATATATATATATATATATATATATATATATATATATATATATATATATAATTTTAAAATTTCAGAAAACTCTTAAGATTTAAAATTAACTGATTTTAAAAATATTTTAATCATTAATTAATTTAAAATTAATTAAAAATTCCTTTTAAATGATTTAAACTTAAAAAATTTATAATAAATTCATTTTAAATCAGAAAAATGGGTATAATATATCAAAATTTTCAAAAAATTGAGCACTTTAATTTGAAACTAATTTCATAGATCAAAACTTGATTTATTTTAATTTATCTTAATTATTTAATTATTTTAGTATTTAATGAATATTTAATTAAATACTATATTAAATAATTTAAAAACTAAAAATTTATTTTCAAATACCCTTTATAGATCATTAGATCTCTCATTTAGATATTAAATTTATTCAAATCATATTTTTAATTATTTTAAATTTAAAGTTTATATTTATATATATATATATAGTTCTATATATATTTTACATACATTTGAAATTATTTTTAAAATAATATATATATATATATATATATATATATATATATATATATATATATATATATATATATATATATATATATATATATATAAATCTTTTAGGATTGAGAGATCTACTTTGAAATTTTAAGCATGGATTGAACATGATTGAATAAAATTAATGTTGAGTGATTATTAATCAATGAATAATTACTTTGTTAATTATTCATTGATTAATTTTCTAATCAATTGTATCTTATTTTAATCCTTGCATGCTTAGGGTACACACACCACCTAGCTTTAAGGCTCTCCTAGGTCTAGGATTGATTGATTGTATGTGTGTTTACTTATGCATATGTTCAAGGGTTAGAAACATTGATTAAAGCCCATTAATCTAGTGACATCATTAATGATAATAGTTAAGGGCAAAAGATTAGAGGACTTAGAATATTTTTAATAATTAGGATTGACCTTCTATTGACTTGAAACTCAAAATATTTGAACTTAGTGACACTCTCAGCCTTAGAAAAATTTTCCACTGAATTTTGAAGTCATTAAGTCCCTTAATTAGTTTAATCAAAGTTAAACCTTAATTAAGCCTTAAAACCTTCCAAAAATTGTAATAAATCAAATTTAAACCTAAAAATTATGTATAATACCTCAAACTGACCAGAATTAAACCCTTAATCAATGAAAAATAAAAGCCCCTTGACTGGACTTCAAAATTAAGTTTAATTGAAATTTAATATTTAATTAATTTAAAATTCCAAAAATTTTCCAAACACTTGAAGATCTCTCCTTGGGTCATTCCTGACCTTTGCAGTTTATTCTAAGGAGTTTGGAGGTCATTTTGATTCAAATCATAAAAAGGGCTTTAATTAAACAATCCTTAAAAATTCAATAAATACTCAAAACTTTAAAAATTCATAACTAATTCAAATAAACTCCAAATTGAGCAAACTCAAAGGCATACAACTCATCTTAAGGTCTAATATTTATCAAAAATGTTAAGTTTTCAGAAATCAATCAAATTTTAAAAAAGTCAACTTTTGGTCAAACCTAGTTCAGAATCAAGTCAAAACATCAAACCTTCATAATAAAATATAAAAAAATCCTATTTCAGCATACTTACTGTCTAACTGATCGTATTAAGGTCTAGTATTTTAATAAAATATTAACTTTCTAGAAAACACTTTAAATAAAAAAGTCAATTTTTTGACCCTTGAATTAAATGAATAAAATAATCCAAAAAATTCTAAAATTTAATAATTAATTTCAAATTCCAGAAAATGTTAAATTAATATTTAAAACACTCAACTAACTCCTTAATACATAACAACCACTCCTGAAATGATGTTTTTAGGCTGTACTACTCCGGGCTGCAGGGCTATGTGTCCTAAAGAGGCTTTGTTCCTCGTGCCTGGTGGCACAACGCCACGAATGGATTCTAAGGAGTGGTAAACTGAAATGAATTGATTCTTAATGATTTAACTAAATTTAAAATCTTTAATTCAAATACATTAACTTGGTTTATAGGCTGGACTACTCCAGGCTGCGGGGCTACATATCCTAAGGAGGCTTTGTTCCTCGAGCTTGGTGGCACAACGCCACGAACTGGTTAATGGTAAATTTAAATAAATTAAAACATTAAAATAAGCAGCCAATCAATTTCAATTAAAATTTAATTAACCCTTAAATCTAATCAAACTTAAATCATTTAATTATATTAGGTACCACTAGGTAACCCAGGCCTATGAGGCTATTAAATTAGCCCCAAGAAAGGTGAAATAAACTTCACGGCCTCAGTGTGGAACAAAGGTGGTATCCAACAAATAACTAAAATCAATTTTAAAAATAAATTTTAAATCATTAAGGTTTGAACTTTAATTAAAAATCTCCCTTAAGCCTTTCAACCAACCCGAACCTCAAGCAACTTTAACTAATAATCCTACTTAAGACATATCAAACCCACACAACCTGTACACACACTTTAGATGGTTTGCTAGGATAACCAACTCTAGTCCTAGGCTAGACCGGTGTTTACTTTTTTGCTATGTGCCAGGTTTTCGAGCTTTCACTGCATCCTGTTTACTAATGATAGAATTGCTGTGATTATTTATTTATTTATTTATTATACTCTATGATGTGATTGATTGTATGTTAGATCTACCCCTAGGTTAGGAATGATTTGTACTAATTTAATCTTATGCAGGTGGCTATGCTCATACAGGACATAAATTAAAGGGGGCAAAATCATATTTATTAAATTGCACAGGTGCTCCAGAAATTTTCTTAAGTCCCCCTTTAAAATTAAAAGAGCATGGCCAAGGATGGCTGTAATTGAGCCTTTAAATTTTTAATCTATTAACTGCTTGGGATTTTTATATAACTGCTGATTATTAGGATAACCATGTAGGATCGAGTCTAGATTTTTTTAATTTTAATTAATGTAATTTGAGATGATATTTGAGTTGTAAATATTAAGTACTTTGAGATTGAGATGCTAAGCATTCAATTTGAATCTAAAAAGGAAGGAACATCCCTTAGGGGAGAGTTCCTCTCCATTTGGAGCTCCAAATTAGGATGACTTTTTGAATATCCAAAGAGAAAAGATAACACCCCTATTCAGGGGGAGTTTCTTTTCATTTGGATATCTGGACCTAATGATCCAAGGAGTTCCAAGAAGACGAAGAAGTGAAGAACGAGAAGAATCTCAAATCTCGAAGTCACTTGAGTCTTAGAAGTAGAATCCGGGTTGTAGTCAGTGGTACCCGGCCACTTTACTTTTCCTACAGACCCTGGGTTGTATAATTAAAAGGAACTTGCCTATGGACTTTCAATTTGAGTTTTAATTTAATTGATTTAATTAATTGTTGATTGTTTGATGTTGATTGTGATTAAGGACTGACATGCTTTTAGTAGTTTATTTGGCGATGTTGCATGTCATATTTGTTTTAGCCTGGAATCCGATCGAAGGCTCGTGAGGGTACGGTCAAGAACTATTTCTATTTAAATAAAATTTAAAAACTTTAGGCTCAGATAGTAACTCTAACTCTTTTAAGAAGTAAGCCCGGGCTCGCTGGGAGTTTTTCAAGCATTCATATTAACTTTTTTCTACCTTGTTAGGCACCTCCCCGCCTGCGGGTTTTGGCAGACCACCTCACCTATTAGGGTGCAGTTCTGTCCAAGGGGATATTGTGCAATCCCTAGGATAAAATCTATTTTTAAGCCTGATTTTTAAACTGCTTCATTATTATTTCAAAGCATTCGAGTCAACTAGCATGCATCGTATTAGTAATAAATTAAAAATTGAGTCTAATTCTTAATTGCATTTTATTTAAACATCTCACCCAACATAAGTCAAGGGGCTAATTAAAATTTACTCTAGATGTCGGCCCCGCTCTCCTTAAAACTCAATCTTAAACAACATCCCTAACCACTCTTTCATTAAAGATCGGACACCATGGTTTTAAAGCGCTTAGGTGGTTTAGCTGGCTCCCCAATCCAGGCCGGGGTAAGTCCAGATTGCATTGCATTAGCTAGGATCCGGGTTATTGATTTTTAGTACCCATTTTTAGACTTAGGTTCTGAGGCAGATGTTCAATCTTAAGACCTCAACCTCCGGGAATCTAGTTCCCACCTTCTAATAAAACTGGCAACTCAAACATTAAATCTCTTTCAATCAAATTCAAGCCCAACATTTAGCATAGGTTGAGGTATTTCTGAAGTGATTCAGAATCTCAAAACACCTCCTACCCTTCCTTCTTTGACTCCAGAAATAACGGTTCAAATTTGATCCAGTCCCTGTTGAATTTTCAACCCTTAACCTCCCTTGATATCAAACTTTGAAATCTTAAATGAAATTCGTATCGCTATTTTAATAGAGAGTATTGGTAGGAAATTTTTTGGTTTCCTATTATGTAATTAACTACAAGGGCTTGCGCTCATAGGAGATTTATAAACCCAGACAAGATTTTCAAAATTAAGCTTTTTCAAAACATCAATTAATTATCTTTGGGAAATTCAAAAAGCCAACGATCATTATCGTCATTTTCAAATGATTAATAATAAATGATATTTTTTTTCTCTCGATAGATATTATTATAATTTTGATCATGAAATTAATGATCTTTTATTCTGATTATTATATTCTAATATTGGATTAAACATTATTTTGATCTTTCGAGATCATATATTGTTTCTCCTTGAGTTTGATTACAATAATCAGAATAAATTCAAAGATTTGTAATCTGAACCTGTTAGAGAACAATATGTTCACCTTTCGAGGTGATATATCATTCATAATAAGTGTTTGATAATAATATTTAAATTCCAAAAATTAAATATTTCCCAAAGGAAATTAAACCATTTTCAAAACTACATTTTTCAATCACATCATGAACTTGGAGAAAAATGCTAAAGGAAAGAACAATTGGTGACATTACGCATCTTTTCAAAATGTAGGCTAATTTTATGCCTTTTTCTAGATTTTGTGATATTGCGTATCTTTTATTGAATGACACAATTTATGTGTCTTTTTATATTTGGTGACATTGCGCATCTTTTATTGTATGGCATATTTTGTGCATCTTTTCAAGCTTTGCTTTGATTGTAAGATTCTTTCCAACAACACTATCTCTGGGTCACAAATACAATAATGAACACATTAATATAGAATGTAAGAGTAATATTAAGACATCAAATATACATCAATTTAGACTAAATAATACATGTCTAAATAAGATAAAGTAAGATTTTTTAATCCACACCAAATCATAACGAAATCTACATATTTTTGAGAATTTAATGTTATGCAAAAAATTTTCTATTGTAATATAAACTCAATTAACATTGTAGAATATTAATCAACTACAATTAAGTATTTTAAGATCAGAATGTTTCCAATCAATAACATAAAATGATATGCATAGAAACACTTGAACATTTCATTTCTGATCATTTCCAAAACATACAACATAGCAAGCTTTACTTTGTAGCACAACTTCATATGAAAAACTTGCTAACTTTCTCAAAACATAAAAATAAACATAAACCAGTCAAAATATAAAACAGCCTGACAATAGTATAGAGAATCATAAACACATCGAAGCTAATTCAAAATAAAGCATACTAGAACTCAAAAGGACCCTGATCTGAGGAGGTGGTGGAGCACCGAACAGACCAAAATAGCTATTTAGCATTGTAATATTTGTGTTCATAGAATCAAATTGTTCTCTTATCCACACTCTATCCTCCTTATACAGATCATCATGCTGCTTTAGGTGCGCCTCCATATTATCAAATCTTTGATCCATTCTATTAAATCGTTGGACCATATCCTAGTAGAAGTCTTGATTGGGTCCATGTCTAGGTACAGGTGCAGGAGCAGGAGCAGGTTCATCATCAGAACTAATCACATGTTCATCTCTCCCAAAAAGTACTTTAAAAGAGGCATCAGTGAAATAGATTGGGAGTTCTGAAGGTCCGTCAGGATGGACTATGTTGTACATTTTCTCAAGAATAAAATAGATTATATGACCTAAGGCAATATTCTTCTTCCTCTTTACACTTGGTTGGCCAATATCAGAAAGATAAAAGATGTAGTCCAAAAGCAGTTGGGCTTCATCAATTGGTTGACCAGTCATGATTAGGTAAGTGACACAAGAGAGAAGAGGGGTCATGTTTACTCTATCTCTGACCTTAGGAATGATAGAGCTCCTGAGAACATGTTGCATTATACGGGCATTTTGGTTTAAGGTGTCGACTCGAGGAACATGAGTTGATTATATTACACCTCTAATAACCTGATTGACTTTAGTCCAGTCATAATCAGATAGAGCTATTAAAGTATTTTCCTGACTGCCCATGGTTCTTAAATGAAAGTACTCTCCTAGATCCTCCTTTGTAATCTCTACTCTTTATTTCAGAACATATGATGAAATCCTAGTATGATCATGACTAAAAGTCATGTTGGTTAGAAAAATATGAAAGAGGTCTCTATTGTATGAGTATATTAGAGTGAGAAGGAAGGAGAATTTGGTAGAATCAAAGAGAGGCATTACTGTGAAATGGAGATTTTCCTGCAACAGAATGCAGGAGGGAGTGATTTTGGATGCGGCATACCAATAGTATGCCTCTTCATTTTGCCCACTTAAAAAATTATCATCCTAGTCCCTCCTAGAAGAAGCCCCTCTGGATTGACGTACTCTTTTTCCACTTTTAGACATCTCTATTCTATGCTCTAAAAGGTTTAAAGTGAGGATGGAATGAAAGAAAATGACCCTCCCTTTTATAGAAAATCCGATCAATCGTACTGTACGAAATTATTTCATACAAGATGAAATTTATTTCATCCGGGATGAATCAAATTTAATCAAGAAGACGAATGATGTATTCGTACATACGATCATCAATAATAATTGATGCTAACTGTGATTCCTCCCCCATTCGTACAAACAAAGTTCATGCAATAGTACAGTACGATAACATCATCGTACAGTACGAATAGACAAAATAAAACAAACTTTTGTCACTCCAATCTTACAGGTTTCCAACATTCAACTAAAGACCAATTTAACATTTTTTTATTATTATTTTTCTTTTAAAAAAATGACAACACAAAGGATACAAATAAAATATAAAACACTAGATAACAAATCACTTGTAATGAACAAACCAACAAACATATATAAACACACATTTACAGAATTTTTAATCAAGCATTTAAATCAATTACACCTAGCCTTATTCTTAACATGCTAAAAGTGTTAAAAGCTAAGGGTTTTGTAAAAATATCTACAAGCTAATCTTTAGTAGCGACATGATGTAGTTCAATTTCCCCTTTCGCTACATGATCTCTTATAAAATGATGCCTTATATCAATATGCTTGGTTCTAGAATGTTGAATAGAATTCTTTGAAATACAAATGGCACTAGTATTATCACAAAAGATTGGAATGGTGCCAACTGAAAATTTTAAGTCACTCAATTGTTGTTTTAACCAAAGCACATGTGCTACACAACTCCCTAAGGCAATATATTCTGCGTCAGCTATAAAAAGTGCTACTGAATTTTGTTTTCTATAGGACCAAGATACTAATAAATTTCCAATGAAATGACATGTCCCAGATGTACTTTTCCTATCCACCCTATAGCCTACAAAATTAGAATCTGAGTATCCAATAATATCAAAAGAAGAATTATTCTTAAGATACTAAATTCCTAAATTTTGAGTTCCCAGAAGATATCTTAAAATTCTTTTCACTACTGTCAAATATGATTCCTTTGGATCAGCTTGAAATCAAGCACATAAGCAAACACTAAACATGATGTCAGGTCTGCTAGCAGTCAAATAAAGCAAAGATTCAATTATTCCTCTAAACTTTTTTTGATCAATAGATTTTCCCTTAGGATCCTTATCTAATAGTACTGAGGAACTCATGGGTACAGTTACTGGTTTAGCATTATTCATTTCATACTTTTTGAGGATATCCTTAACATACTTAGATTGATAAAGGAAAGTTTCTTCCTCATTTTGCTTTATGCTAAAACCAAGAAAATAACTCAAATCACCAATAAAACTCATTTCAAATTCACTACTCATTGTCTTTGAAAATTCATCACATAGAGTTTTATCAGTTGATCCAAAAATAATGTCATCAACATATATTTGTACAATGAGTATCTCATTTTTAAATCTTTTCAAAAATAGAGTGGTATCAATACTTCCTTTAACAAATGATCTTTTTAATAAGAAAGTGCTTAACCTCTCATATCATGCTCTAGGTGCCTGTTTTAGTCCATATAATACTTTTTTCAATTTAAAAATATGATTAGGGAATTTAGAATTTTTAAAGCCTGGAGGTTGCTCAACATAAACATCCTCTTCTATCACCCAATTCAAAAAGGCACTCTTGACATCCATTTGGTATAATTTAAAATCTTTAAAACAGGCAAAGGCTAACAAAACTCTAAGTACTTCAAGTCTTGTTACAGGGGCAAATGTCTCCTCAAAATCAATTTCTTCAATTTGATTATACCCCTTAGCTACAAATCTAGCCTTATTTCTCACAACAGCTCCTGAATCATTCATTTTGTTTTTGAACACCCACTTAGTTCCAACTACACTTTGATCTATTGGCCTTTCAATTAGCTCCCAAACATCATTTTTCTTGAATTGATTTAACTCTTCTTACATGACCAAAATCTAAAATTCATCCAAAAGTGCTTGTTCTATATTAGTTGGTTCAATCATTGAAATAAATGCTGAATAATTTACCTCTTTCCTCAAACCATACCTAGTCCTAACTCCTTCACTTGGTTCTCCTAAAATCAATTCTTTATGATGACTTCTAATAAATTTCCATTCTCTAGGCAATTGATTTGCTTCTTCCTTTTCAACCCTTTCTTCAACTTTTTGATCTTCAAGTTTTTGGGTTACTACCTCAACCTCATCTTCATCCAACTTAGACTCTTTACTATTATAAGATTCATTAAAAACAATATGTGTGGTCTCCTCAACTACCAATATTCTCTTATTAAAAACTCTATAGGATTTTCTAACACTTGAATAACCTAGAAAGATTCCTTCATTAGATTTTGGATCAAATTTTCCTAAGAGAGTTTTATCATTATTATGAATGAACACTTTACATCTAAAAATATGTAGATGTGAGAGGTTGGGACTCCTATCTTTAAGAAGTTCATAGGGTATCTTATTTAATTTAGACCATATGTACACCCTATTCAACACATAGCATGCTGTGCTAACTGCTTCAGCCCAAAAATATTTAGGAAGTGAATATTCTACCAACATGGCCCTAGCAGTTTCAACTAATGTCCTGTTCTTTCTTTCTATAACTTCATTCTGTTGAGGTGTCCTAGAAGCTGAGAAGTTGTGTTCAATTCCATGAGATTTGCAAAAATCATTAAATATTTTATTTTCAAATTATCCCCCATGATCACTTTGGATAGTGACTATTTCAAAACCTAGTTTTCTCTGAATCTAAGTGGCAAAATCTCTAAACTCTTTAAATGATTCACTCTTATGATTCAAAAATCTAATCCAGGTGAATCTCGAATAGTCATCCATAATAACATACCCAAATCTTTTTTCTCCTAGACTTAAGGTACTAACAGGTCCAAATAAATCCATGTGAAGATTTTCTAAGGGCTTGATAGTCCTAATTTTCTTGATTGAATTGAAAGAGGATCTCATTTATTTTTCTAATTGACATGCATCACACAAGTGATCTTTAGTAAAGTCTAATTTGGGTACACCTCTAACTAGTTACTTTTGGGTAATTTTCCTAAGATTTCTCATACTAGCATGACAAAGCCTTCTATGCAATAACCATGATTCATCAGATATAGTTTTCAAACATAGAGCAGTAGAAGATTTAATAGATTTCAAATCTAGCACGTAAATATTATTAATTCTATCACCATTCAAAACAATAGTTCCATTCAGACTAATAATATAACTAGTAGGTAAAAACTTTATATGATAGCCCTTGTCACACAATTGACTTATACTCAACAGATTGTGTTTCAAACCTTCAACCAACAGTACATTTTCAATCACAAAGTTTTTAGAGTTTTTAATTATACCTGTACCTACCACTCTCTTGGTAGTATTATCTCCAAGTGTAACCTTGCCTCCATTCCTGGCTTCCAGTGTTATAAATTGATTCGTATCGCCAGTCATGTGCTTTGAGCAACGCTGTCTAGGTACCAAATACTCTCACGAGGCGTTCTTGCAAACTGATCAAACGTTAGTCTTGGGAACCCCAATAAGTTTGGGTTCTCCTCTTGACAATTTTAAACCAGATACATGTCTGATATGCTGTGATTTATGCATCTTACGTCTCCATACTAACTGTGTTCTATATGTAAGTGTACAAGTGTGGGAAATATGTCTTAAACTACCACAAGAAAAATACTTTACTCCTGAAAAAGGATTCACCAATCTATTCTTCCTAAAAATTTTCTTCTTAAACTTTGAACCAGTGGTCTTGTAGTAGGATTCATAAAAATCTTCAAGTTTAGGTGGATTTCTATTTTCTTTAAGTACTTTTAACTGAACTTTAAGATAAGCTTTAGCACTTTCTAAAATCAAATTATCAATCTTCAAATCATTCTCTCTAGTATTCGATTCATCCATATAAGTTTTAAAATTATTTTCAAGTTCAGTATGAGATGATTTTAAAAGATTATGCTGTTTGTTTAAATCATCAAACTCATCCAACAAGATTATGTGGTTGCTATCAATTAATGCATGATCTTTCCTAAGGATCTCATATTCTTTTTGCAGCTCTAAATAATCCAAATTTACTTTGGCATGCAGTTTTTTCAATTTCCTATATGCTGTATGTATGCGTTTAGAAACTTCAAATAATTCTTCATAACTTAAGTCACATACCTCTTCTTGATCTGATTGATTAAGATTGTCAGCCATTAAGCACAAATTTGTGACTTCCTCTTTTGGTGCAGTTTCTGAGGAATCTGAAGCTGAGTCCGCCCAAAATGCTCGTTGAAGTCTCTTTTTACCCATTCTTTCTTTTGGTTTCTCCTCGGCCTTCTCCTTGCTAGGATTTCCCTTGAGATTGGGGCAGTCTATCTTTATGTGTCTTGACTTCCTACACTCATAGAAAATGACTTCATTAGAAGCCCTAACATTCTTTTGGAACTTACCTTTGTTCCACTGTTGGCATCTTTTCTGCTTCCTTTTTAGGAAACTTCTAAATTGCCTTGTAATCAAGGCAATATCCTCTTCATCCTCAGGTAGTGACTGATCACTTTCTGAATCGTCCACTTTCAAAGCTATGTTTTTCTCCTTTCGCTTCTCACCTGCATTAATCTATCTTTGAGTCATAGATTGCTCATAAGAAATTAGTGATCCAAGAAGATTGTCAACAGAATAAACATTTAAATCTTTAGATTCTGTTATTGCAGTTATCTTTGTATCATATGCAGTAGGTAAGCAACGAAGTATCTTGTTAACTTTTTCTACATTAGTTAACTCCCTACCTAAAGCATGCAATAAAGTGGCTATGTGAGTAAAACGTGTGTACATGTCTGAGATTGATTCATTCGGTTTCATGCGAAATAGTTCATAATCGTGCAAGAGAATGTTCAACCTAATTTGCTTTACTTTATTTGTACCTTCATAAGTAATGCAAAGCCTATCCCAAATTTTTTTTCCTGATTTACAAGTTAAAACACGCATGTAGTCTTCTAATTTTAAAGCACAAAAGAAACTATTCAAATACTTAGCATTTAATTGAGCTAGCTCACGTTCTTCTACAGTCCATTCGGTAAAAGATGTTTGAACTCTAATTCCTTCTATAATTCTAGTGGGTTCAGTATAACCTTCCTGTACTAACATCCACATACGATAATCAAGAGATTGTAGAAATATAGACATACGAGTTTTCTAAATGTCAAATGGGATATTGTCAAACAAAGGTGGTCTAATGATTGAGTAACCTTCTAAAGTATTTCTATTTCCAAAATTAGCCATGATCGAATTTCAAAAAGTATTTTAAATAGTGATTTTTGAATTTTACTCTGGTATCACTTGAAAGTACGAATAGGTTGTTAGACCTATTGCTCGCGTTCCTAGGCAAACCAAGAGGGGGGTGAATTGGTCCTTTTAAAAATTACTCTTGGAATTTTAGAAAATCTTAAGCTAATCGTACAATACGAACACACTTCGTACAGTACGAATATAGTTAATTTTTTGCTCTCTTCAAAATATAGAAATTCAACCACTGAAAAAAATAAAATACATAATAAAAATAGTGCGGAAAAGTAAATAGTTAGAGCAAAAAATACCAGATTTTATAGTGGTTCGGTCAAACACGACCTATATCCACTCCCTAGAGACTCCTTCTCTAGGTATTGCACTAAACTTAAGTGACTCTCCTTTTGCCCCCACAGCAAGGCGGAGAAGCCTTTACAAACTCTCTTCCACCAACCCGGTGAGGAAGAGAACCGTCGTCCTTTTTCACCCTCCTGGTGAAGGCAGAGAACCAAACATCTTTTTACACTCTCCAAGTACGCAGAGAACCATCATCCTTTTTCACCCTCCAAGTGACGGCAGAGAACCGTAATCCTCTCGAACAAAACTCTTGTAAAAGTCTCCAAGGAAGGTAGGAAGATGCTAGAAGAACAAGTAAAGAAATCCTCACAATTGGATAACCATGTGAATCCCTTCACAATTCTCTCTTCAAAGATTTCTCAACACTCACTCCCAAACACTCTTCCAATCACTCTCCCTTTCACTCTCCAAAAGTATTTTTACAGAAGGATTTCTCTTCAAGTCAATTTAAAGATCCTATATACTAAAGGAAAAAAAAATCGTCTAAAAATTAAAATTTTCAAGTTTCACGTGTCTCGATCATCCCGTACGATCGATCTTTATATTGTATGAATAGTTCAAATCATTGAATAATTCATCCCGTACGAACTAGTATGAACCCAATTTAGTGCCCTTCATACAACAAAATATAGTGTATGAAATAAATTTCATACTATACAAATAGTTCAAAATTAAACGATTCATCCCGTACAACCCAGTACGAACCTAAAATAGAGCCCTTCGTACAGCAAAATATAGTGTATGAAATAAATTTTGTACTATACGAATAGTTCAAAAAATGAAAGATTCATCCCGTACAAACCAGTTCGAACAAAAAATTGAGCCGTTCGTACAACAAAATCTTCTATATGAATTATATTTTGTATTGTATGAATAGTTCAAAAAATGAATGATTCATCCAGTACAAACCAATACAAACCCAATTCAGTGCCCTTCGTACAGCAAAATATAGTGTATGAAAAGTAATTCATACTGTACGAACGTAACTTAAAAAAATTTCTTTGTATATGGGTTCGATATGGAGGTCATATACTACAAATCATCCCATACGATATGCAATCATACTGTACGATAAGTTTTTTAAAAAATTAAGTTTTCTACTCCCCCATTATGTGTGTGTGCACAGTTATCCAACTTACAATCATACTCTCTCAGACTCAAGAAAAGTAAAAAATATAAATTTTATTTACAGTGAATAAATGAACTTAAAGTCTTCAGCAATTTGGAGTGTGAATTTCCTGAAAAAATTCTTTAGTACACACAACAACAAAACTCAAATATTTATTAGGAGTAGAATAAAATAAACAAAAAGCTTTTGTAATCATAAAAAATAACATGTATTAGAATTCACTTGAATGAACAGATTTACCCAAATCATAACAGATATGTTTAGAGCTTAAATGAAAACTTGAATGGCTCTGGGATGCTCAAGGATGTAAGAGAATGATGGAGTTAGAATGTGTCACATTTTGAGACTATTCCCTATTCAAAATGACCTGAGGTAAAAATGGATGGCCCTGATTGATTAGAGGCCTCCATTAGATCCTAGCCATGTACTGCAGGCTGTTGGGGTGGCAGGAGAAAAGCTGGAAAGGCCTCATGGCCACTGGAGGCTTTGGGCTTGAGAGCGCGGGGGGGGGACCATTACTCTTTTAGGCTAAACCAAGGGCTTAGCTAGGGTTTAGAAGCCTGGAGGGAGCTTTAGGACTTAAATAGAACTCCCCAATCAGGCTAAGCCAAAAGGAGGAGTCATATGCCATACGAATTGATCAATGGGAAGGATTTAAGCTTGAGTTGACTTTCTTTGACCAGTCACCTGGTCAAAGGAGGTTGAGGTGGCAGGTATGAGGTGTAGGGTACTGTTGAGTCATCCCATGGGTTTTGGAGCAATGCACTTGGAGTCAAAAGGGAGGGTTGACCCCTTTAAAGAGGGATTTAGATACATGGTTGACTTCCTTTGACTAGTCAACAAGGTCAAGGGTAGTGGTGAAATGCTTAAGGGACATAAAGGGTCACTTGAGATGGGTTTGGGAGGGATCAAAGGTTTAAGGTCAATGGGAGAATAAGTGGGGTCATGTAGAGTGAGGTTTGACCAAGGATCTTGAGTTGACTTGGTCAAAGTCAAGGGGTTTTGGTTCATTCATAGTTAGAGTATATTTAAGGTGTGTAATGGGGTGAGATTGGAGGATTGAAGGGTTTGATTGGGTTGAACTTGATTGAAACCAGTGGTTTGACTCAATGGCGTAAGGTTTGACTAAGTTGACCAAGTCAACTTTTAACTAGATCAAAGGGTCTAATCACATCCAATTCATTAGGGCATGTAACAAGAGGAGTTTGAATGGGTTTGCTATTGATTTGGGGTTTGATTTGATGTGCAAAGGCTTAAGGGTTGAAGTGGTCAACCTAGGTTGACTTGGCCAACCAGGTTGACCTAGGGTTTGGAAATGGGTTCAACAGACTTGAAATATATTTGAGGACTAATGAAGGTGGTCCCAAGGTCTGGGGAGTTCAAATGGATCAAGTCACCTATTTAGACCCTTCAGGGCCCTTGAAGTCAACCTTGGTTGACTTGGTCAACCAGGTTGGCCCAAGATCTGGGTTGGATCCAACAGGTTTGGTTTGACATTTGAAACTTACTGGAAATGGTTGCATTCAATTTGGGAGCATTTGGTCCAAAGTGACAATTCACACCCCTAAGGGGTATTTTGGTCATTTTGAGTCCTGGTCAACTGGGGGTTAATTAGAGTTTGTCAAAATATAGTTTAATGCTCAAGAAGTCATAATCAATGGTCTAGTAGTGATTAGGAAGTTTGGAGGAAGCTCCAAGGCCAGGAACCATTGGGTGGCAGGCCTAGTGGTAGAGACTGTAAATATTTGAAAGTTTTATAGCTTTTGAGTTTCAGTCTAGTTTTTAGGGTTGGAAGTCTCAGATTAAGCTCAAATTTGGAGGGTTGCCTTGAAAATCATGTCTGGTTGATATGCAACAGAAAGATCATGAATCTAAAGTCATTTGACTAGGTTTCTAGGTGATAGAAAGTTCACCCAGAAAGGGTTTCAGGACCTTGGTCCCTGACCTTGGTCCCTGACCTTGGATTTTATTTTGGATTTCTGGGTCTGAATTAGGTTTTGAGCTTGGATGATTGGATTTAAATTATTCAAAGTAATAATAATCAGTGGGATGATTATGATTGATTGAATAAAATTTGGAGTTAGCTTGGAGAGTTGTTTGAAGGCTAGATTGAGATCTAGGCTAGGGTCTGGGTAGGTTTGAGGTTTGAACTGATTAAAATTTGGGTGGGTTTGAACTTTGAGGTTTAAATTGATTTGAATCTAAGATCTAGATTGATCCTAGGGCCAGGGTAGATCTTAGGGTTTGAAATGTTCTATGATCTGAACTGATTATAGGGTCAAGATTGATCTAGAGCCTGGATAGATCCTAGGGTTTGAAATCTAGGAGAATCCTAGAGTCTAGAAATCCTAAGGTTTGGGGTCTAGAAGGATCCTAGGATCTAGGTTGATCTAGAGCCTAGGTTGGGTCCTAATGACCTCATACAAAAATGAGGTCAACACTTCCTTTCACTTGAAAATTATAAAAATATCATGATGGAAGTTTAATTCTGAATCCTTGTTAATTCTAGGGTATATTTTTATCTTTTGCTTCCTTAAAGTCTAATTTAAGTAATGGGTAGAATTAAGAAAAGATATTCCTCTTCTAGGATTAAAAGTGAAGAAATTTTTGAAAATAAAGATTCCTTTTCTCTTATCTACTTGAAAAGGTCTGCTATCATCAAAAATCTTCATAAGTTCAATGGTGAAGTTCATGATTCATGAGAATACAAGAAGATACAAGACAAAAATGAAAAAACTGCATAAATGTGAAGTTTTAGAGTATGAATTTCATCTTGGTCAAGATATTCTACTATTTTATTATAAAAAAGCATTGCCATGGAAAAAATTAAATCTAGATGGCTAGGCCCATATTTCATTGTTAGAGTAGATCTTAATGGTGCCATCAGTATTTAAAATAAAAAAACTTTTTTATATTTTTAAGGTCAACATTCATAGATTGAAACCATGCAATTAGACGAATAAGGAAATCTTAAATTTGGAGGAATAGAGGATGCATGTTTGTATATTGATTATACTTTATATATTTTAGAAGAAATGCACTTATGTGAGTAAGTGTTATATGCAGTTGGAATATGACTTACTATTTTGACTTGTGAAGCCAATAAGTATTGTGCATAATGCATAGTGTACTAGTTATCTTGTAATCAATATTTTGTTATAATTTGTTATTTTTTATTAACACATACTTTATGCACCTTTTATAATTTATATGAATGCATGTATAGTGTTAAGTGTTATATGTGTTACTTGTATTTATATTTCATTAAAATTCCCCTCATATTTGATAAAATTATTTTTGTATTCTGATTATTTAATTAAACTTTAAAAATGATAATTAAAAATTATGTTAAATTAGGATAATAATAAAATCCTAGATCATAGTTCAAATAAACACCATTTATACTTCATAGAGTGAAAAAGAAACTAATAATTATTTGACTTAGGTCATTTAAGTTATTGCTTTAATTTGAAATTATAAGTTATACATTTATTTATTAATTGTTGGAATAAAGATGAATAATTAGAATTAAAGATTCAATATGAGTAGATTAAAATTAAAAATTATAAGCAATATAAATTTTGAATTGGTAATCTTATTAAATCCTTACATTAAACTCATTATGATTCTAAAAAGGGTTCGAAGCAAAAATTGATATTCAAAATTATTAAGTATGTACTCTATAAATTAAAAAGAAAAAGAAATGTGAAAGTAGTTCTAAAATGAAAAAAAAGAGAAATAAAAGAAAAAGAAAAAAAGATGAGTACATTAAAAAATTAGTATTAGTTAAAAGTTTAGAATCTGATTACAATCTTATACTTAAATTCATAAAAGATAAAATAAAAAAATCAGTAGAAAATAATATTGAACTAATAAAGTTTCAATTTTAATTACCAACATATCTAATCATTAAATTATATTATTCACTATTAAATTCAAAAAATTAATAATTAAATCTATAATTTATAAATTTAAATTAAGTAATAATAAGGATGGCTGATTACTATAATTATTAGTATTTTTCTAAACTAGAACTATAATCTTGTTCATTTTTACTACTTCTAGAACGTGATGTATTATTCTATATTTTAGTAATTTTTAATTTTTAATTTTTAGTTTGGTTAATTATTTAATCAAAATTATAATATATTTATTTGCTTAAGGACAAGCAAGGATTTGAGCTGGGGAGAATATGATAAGTGTAAATAATATATTATTTTATGTGTTATATTTTCAATAAAAATGTGTTATTTTAGTTGTATTGTATAAAAAAATATAGAAAAGACATAAAATTCTAAGCTTCATATAGCACCATAGCGTCAGAAAAAACAATATCGCAGCACCATCAAAAACACCACCAGAGCACCAGAATATCGACATTACAGTACCAGCTTCTCTATCGGATAGTGCCGCTATGTCAAAAGTTTAGCTTTGTAGTGCTATGTCCTCTATCATTCAGCATCACATTGTCACACTTTATAATGCCTTGGTGCAAAAAATAGCTCTGTCAGTGCCACAACATTTAAGAGATAGCAACGCCATGGCATAGTAGTTGAAAATTCCCAAGGACATAACTTTCAGTGAAATGATGTGATGGTTCACTAAGTAGTTGATCTACATCAGCAAGTACCACAATGGAGCCAGAGTAGTAGCGCAATGGCATTTATTGAATTGTTGGGCGCAGCGGCATTGATTTTTTAAACATCGTAGTGCCAATTGCGTAATTTGTGTTTTCTTATCACTGTGTTATGTTTGTAAGAGAGTTCAGTCATATAGATAATTTTAGTATAATTTATAGTGCTTCTCCGAATTTTCCTTAGGATGACAACTAAGAGAATTTAGAGAAGTACTTGATACCGTCATTAAAGTGTTTGGCTTATATTTATGGAAGTAAATATGTAAGTAAAGAGGAGTGTAAAGGAGATCTATTGAATCATTCTTTTGATATTTATCTCTTGTATTTTCTTTCTATCATGCTATTAATGAAAATGAGTTTGTTTCAATTCTACTCCATATCTGACTAAATTCCCTAGTTTTAGATTGATGATGTAAATATCATATATGCTACTAATGTATTCTCTTATTCTTTAAATGATTAAAATGATATTTTCAATATTACCATATCTTAATTTAATGTATATAATGGTCATATGCATAGTTAAAATTAGGTGTAATGTGTAGCCTCGATAGAGGGAAGCAAGCATAACCGTGAATATTGAATAAGTATGCGTCATGCCTAGGTGTAGGGTATGAAATGTATTAAATTATTAAGGAGATTATATAATCGTAGGAAGTTGGTGGACATCATTTGTTCCTACAAGCTCGATAGAGATCTAGGAATGCATATGCTCTGAATAGCATCATAATTAAAATAGATTCATTAGGAAAACTATGTTATTTATATTCATCAACCTAAAATATAATATTCATATAGTGTATTCATTATCTTTATCTAATTTTATTTAAGTGATTGAGTCTCCACAACATCCTTTTTTATTGAGCACGATAAATATGATAATTAGAGTAAACAGTAGTAGTTGATTATTAAAAAGCAAACTTTCTTGTGGGTTTAACACTCTACTATATCACTTTATTACTTGATTTAGTACATATACTTGTGTGTATTAAGTCTGATTTACTAATTTATATCAAATAAAACCTAAAAATTATTTAGGGGAGATGGAGCCTTAAGCATTCATTGTTGTAATTCAAATTTGCATTTACCCACAACCCCCATCATACATAAGTAATGCTTTTAATATTAATGATATGCTAACCCATAGCCTCAAGGTTTACAAGATAATCTTATTATGGTTAACACATAAGTTTAGCTTTATAGGTTCTTTATACTCCATAGCTCTACGGCATTTATCGTATCATTTATATGAAATATCCCTACCAATAGACTCATTGCTTATATTTTTATTTGGAAAGAAAAAATCAACCTCCTTTTAAATCAATGTGGATTATCAAAATAGGCTTGGATAAGCTTGCTCCAAAACTACTGAATGGAAACTTAGATTGTAAATCTACATAATAAAGTTTTTAATTTTTGAGAAAGTTGATGTGGCACCAATACAATAATCAAGGATAAGATCACAGATTAAGGTACTATGTTAAGATTTAGGCTACTCAACATGCACCTCACCAAAAATGCCCATAAATGGCCCTTATTTCATGAAAAATGAATGAGTTATTAATCCATGTAATAGTAGTTTATTGCCATGCAAAACACATTACATTCTAATTTTTGACTCGTTGAATGAAAATTGTCTTTTACTGGTGTAGCTTTTATGTGGAAAAACTTGATGGCTCATCTACTATTTTATGAGGCATAATTATTGATCCTCCTATGCTTTGGCTAGTCCATAACTTATTTTTTTACTTCTCTCACTCCACTACAATATAATTATGTTCTTGTCCAAACTCTAAATAGGCCAACCTATGATCAGAGCCTCCCTATCTCCCAAGACCACTCCAACTCCTTCAAAATCTCTTGCACATTCTCCTATTAAACCCAAAAAGTTTTAAGGTCTCGATTCCCTATTCAAGCAAATACATCCTTGCCAAAAGAAAAAAAACTAGGCGAGAATTTCTTTATGTGAGAGTAATAAGATTAAGAATTTCACAACTTCTTAACCATTGATCCAAAGCTCATATAAATATATATATATATTAGATCCCTAGCATCTTAAATATTTTATTTGGAGTTCCTCATCATTTTCTTCTAAGAAAAAACTTCTCTTTCAAAACCTAAAATTTTAGCCTAAAAAAATCCAAAACTCTAAATACTTTTTCCCCATCACCAAGATAAGAGTGGACTAATTAAACTATTTCCTTCATTATCAAGATCTTATAGAACCTACAATTAATATGTGTCAATATTTGAATGATTGGTTTTTTACTAATAGCTGATTAGAATTAGAATATGGCAAAAAACGGACTAATCCAATGTTAATAGTTCAAACCTACCCTCAAGTTTATGAGCTAATTCAAGTTTCCTACTTGGTTAAACTGGTGGTGCTTTATTAGAAAATCTAAGGTTTTCACCTTCTCTATTCCTATAGGACCCATCAATATAATTAATATTAATTTGTCTGCCCGAAAAAAAATTTCTAGTCGAATTAGATTCATTTTTCAAACTCCTGAAGTTTAAACCTCCTTCTTTTTATTCATTTGCATTTATCACCAAAGAAGTGCAAAGTGGCTACTTTCTACGTGGAGAAAAGACTATTCTATGGATATTCCTTCAACACGACAATAGTTCTTTGACATAAATTTCCATCACTCATAAAGATCAAGCCATCTGCCAGTCATTTGATTATTTAATGCTTGCCAATTGACATGTGATCGCTTACAAACACGATACGTGGACTACTTCCTTTATTTAGGGAAGATTTGACTGCTTTAGCTCACATGACATTATCCACCACAAAATCAAACCAACTTGGGATTTTGCTTATAAATACCTCGTCATTGGCTTTCTCAATGAAAATTTTAACCAAGTTATACACAATAACCTAGAGAATAACTTAAGGTATATTCCATACAAGCTAACTTATTGCCCAAAGATGATGAGAGCTTAAATTTGAAACTTGCTCTCCCAGCTAGTTCATAGCGTTGAAACACCTAAAAAGGAATGCAATATATACCTCAATGATAGTGGTAACTAACAGCAACGATGAGTAGCGTCAGTTGTTGTCGATGGCAACTTGTAGGAAGAGCAGAGTTAATTTGTGGTGTTTTAGGAGTGCAACCAATAATAAGTGAGTTTAAAATATATAAAATGTAAACCACAGTGTAAATTTAAAATTCATCAAAAGTATATTCTGCATTTCTTTTACTTCAGATAAATACCAAAATTCTTAAAATCTTTCATGTGTACTCAATTTTTATCAAATCAAATAACTTCTTAATTTTTTCCTCTTTTGCTTCCCATTTTTTTTCTATTGACCGTTGAACTTGCCTTGCCATCAAAAAGTAAGCAGACATGACCTTCTGCCTTTCTCTATTATTTCCTCTGTGAACTTAAAAGAATTCCGTGTTACATTCCCACTGCATTCCTATCCAACCACTTTTTGATGTTCAGAAAGTTACATCTCTATTTGTTCCTTCTTATTCAATACCAAACAACCAATCGGATATATTGCTTGCCACTTGAAGTTCTACGCTTGAAAAAATATTCTTCTGATTGGTAAAGAAATGTATTCATTTATGTCATTTATATTATATATTATCATACAGTCTTTATTTTGCTCATCTTTTTTAAATTATTCAAAGTGATCTTTATTTAAATTATCGTAGTTTAATAACAAAAACAGTCATAAACTGATAAACAATAATCAGCAATCATAGCATTTTTAGGGGCGCGATTCGCTCACCTCCAATAAGTGAAGATAATACTTACCCTGTCCTCATCCTAACACAGAGGGCACTGTCTTTACTTATATCTTTCCCTTCTCTCTCTCTCTCTCTCTCTCTCTCTCTCTCTCTCTCTCTCTCCTTCTCACACTCTCTCTCCCTCTCCTATTATGACGAGGGTGCGATCGAGCCAAGTGGCAATTTTGCCGCTTGTTATGGCAGCCGTGTTGGGGCTCTTTGCAACGGCGAAGGGAGGAGCTGCGGAGTATGTATCGGCGGTGGGAGATCCGGGCATGAAGAGAAACGGTCTTCGTGTGGCGTTCGAGGGCTGGAACTTCTGTAATGAAGTTGGGGCTGAGGCGCCCGGAATGGGAAGTCCCAGGGCAGCTGACTGCTTTGACTTGAAGAGCACTGCTCCTCTTATACAAGGTTTATCTCTGCTGCCTTCTTTTCGTCTTTACTGTTATTCATACTGTTAATAGAGGTGTTCATTTTATTATTAAGAAAAGCGAATATGAGAAACAACTTAGCAAAACTATTGTGCCTTTCATTCAAATTTTCCGTTATCTATCATTATGTTTTGAGATTCGGTTCAGATAAGTGTGGAATTTCTGAAATGGAAGGCTTATCGGCAGGAAAGTTGATGAGTTTTTATTGATTCTAATGATTTCAGACTAAAATTGATGAAATTGGGGAGAAATTAGCAAAATATCGAAACTGTTAAAATCCAACTTAAGTCATAAATTTGGTGAAACAATAGAAAATTAAAGCTCATATCGTCTGTATATATATATATATATAATTTATTAAAAATTTTAAGTAAATAAGAATATTATATAGATATATATTTCGAAAATTATAAAAAAATAAAAATTTTAATTTATAAAATATGTCAAGAAAATAAAATTATGTTGCAGCTGAATTCAGATATTAAGGTTTGAAATCTTTGAAACTGTTTTTATCATAAGATGTTTCCCATTTCGATAATTGCTACATGGACTAATTATCTAAGTGTTCATTTATGGGTAGACGGTTGCGAGAAAGTCGATCATGAAATTGTTCACCTTGTAAACGAGCAAGAAAACAAAATGGGAGCTAATCAGACCGGCGATAACGTGGACCTCTTCGCTGTGAAGAAAGAGTTATATCTCGGTGCCAAATGTGAGGTTAAAGACACACCAAATCCATGGCATTATTGGATGGTGATGCTCAAGAATGGCAACTTCGACACCAAGTCCGGCCTCTGCCCTTCCAATGGCAAGAAGGTCGGGCCCTTCCCACCCGAATCTCGATTCCCCTGTTTTGCTGAGGGAAAATGCATGAACCAGCCGCTTCTATTCCACAACTACACTGCTTTCTCAGACAATGAAGATATGCTTCGAGGAAGTTTGTATGGCACTTATGATCTCGACGCCGATATTAGCAGAGGATTGGATAACATCTCTTACTACTCGGTGGTATGGGAGAAGAAATTTGGTACTGGTGAGGATGAAGGGTGGAAGTTTCATCACTATCTCAGGACTTCGCAGAAGTATCCTTGGCTTATGCTCTACCTCAGGTCAGATGCTACCAAGGGCCTCTCTGGCGGGTATCACTATCCTGGATGTGGGATGACTAAGATTGTAAGATGCATCTCTATTTTTCCCTTTCATTTCTATCGTATAAAGAAATTAATTAATTGCAGCTATTTTAGATTTTTATAACTTGATTGAATAAAAAAAAAGCAACAAAAATTAAAAGGTTGTTGGGAACCTTTTTTTATTTATTTTTAGTTTCTATTTCCTTTGCATTGACTTGTGGTTGAAGACTAAATAATCTTAGAAAATTTTGACAACCTAAAGTTTTATTTTCACCGTCTTCATAATAAGTTCTCAGCTTGCAGATTTCTGATTAAAAATAAATTAATAAATAAAAAGAATTATACTATATTTAACTTTAAATAAAAAATCTGCATAAATATACTGAGCTGATTTACGTCAAAATCAGCTTCAAAACTCTGGGTCTCAAATTCAAAAAATTTTAAGTCTTTTTATGCTAAACAGGTTAAGATATTATCACTTAATTTTTTTTCATTCTAATAATATAATCAGACCACTTAAATAAAATACACGGCAGCCAAGTTCGTTATTAAATTAGGTTTGAGTAGATTCCAAAACAATAATAATAACATGTCTGAAAAAATAGGTCCATAGAATGGAGAGATTATTACGTACAGAGTTCGGATCCATAGTATCGTTTGGTTTTGTGACTATGAATGGTAAAAGCACAGTAAAAACATAGTGACGAACTGTAACTACGTTGAATGTTTTTTCAGGCCTGGACTCCGCATATAATAATCTCTCCTTAGAATGAATGCCTGAAAGACCAACGGTAATTCTTCAGTTTATTTAGAATTAAATGTTACTTTTTTTTTTCATATTAGCATTCCATTTACTTAATTACAATTTTCACAATGGTTTGGCTCTACGGCTCTAACAAATTGTTAGGTGAAGATTTCTTACGAAGTTTTCTTCTTCGAAGTTGCTTCCAATATAATTCTAGTCCGTACTACAAGTACATTTTTTTTAAAAAATATTTTTAATTTATGAGATGTAATGAACAGTAAGGGAAATACTATACCTAAAGTCACAGTCCAAAAAAATTCTTAATATATTTGTGACGGACCTTTATTAATATAATCAAAATGTATGTTAAATGGTTAGCCAACATATTCATAATTTTTTCTCTTTAATTTGATTTGTGCAGCATAAAAAAGTCTAATGGTTACCCTTCTTCTTCAGATCCCACAGTCCCCTGACTTCAAAGTACGCTTAAGATTAAATATAAAGCAAGGCGGTGGACCAAAGAGCCAATTCTACCTACTTGACATGGGTAGTTGCTGGAAGAATAGCGGTGAACCCTGCGATGGCAATGTAGAGACAGATGTGACCCGGTACAGTGAAATGATCCTGAACCCAGACACCGATGCATGGTGCCACAAAGACAGCCTTAACAATTGCCCACCCTTCCACACCTTTCCCAATGGCAGTCGTATCCACCGCAATGACACTACCAACTTCCCCTATGCAGCCTACCACATGTACTGTGGCCCTGGCAATGCCCAGTATCTTGAATTGCCACACAATCTCTGCGATGCTTATAGCAACCCACAACCACAAGAGATTTTGCAGATCCTCCCACATCCTGTGTGGGGTCCTTATGGGTACCCTACAAAGAAAGGGGAGGGATGGATTGGTGATCCTAAGACGTGGGAGCTTGACGTTGGTGGGATGTCACAAGATCTTTATTTTTATCAAGATCCAGGCACCATACCAGTGAAGAGGAGGTGGACGTCACTGGATGTTGGTACAGAGATTTATGTTAGTGAGAATCAGGTGGCTGAATGGACGCTCAGCCAATTTGATATTCTTGTCCCGAAGGAATTGGTGGCATTAGGATGAATGGTTGCTACTTCAATTATGTTTATTGTTTTGTCTTAATTTGTTGAGCATTTTGTTTTTTTCCCGTCAAATTATTTTAGTTATGAACTATTTATTTGAATTATAAATAAAAATTAGTAACTCCATTTTCTAGAGTATTTGGAATACTTAAAATGAATATTGTTAGGGCAAAATCTATAAAATAGTTAAATGGTAGGAATAATTTGAAATTATATGAAAGGAATTTAGCATCCTCCACGTGCTAGAGTATTCTATATGAGGATTATTGTAGACATATCTAACAAAAACCAAATATTGAATATAGAATTCTCCTGGTACTAGCATAAATAGGTCTTATGCCTAGCCATTTTGTTCTCATCAAGTGCAAATAGTTTAATATAAGCTTGAGCATTTTTCTTACACGACCCTCTACAAAAATTTATCTCTGCTCCTCTGTCCTCCACAAATATTTTTCTATTAAAGTGGTATTAGCATAAAGTTCGATGGAAGATGGCCAGTAGCAAGAACCTCCAATTATCTTGTCTCATAAAGGATAATTATGAGAATTGGAGTGTCTAAATAAAGGCATTACTTGGATTCCAAGGCATTTTGGAGGTGGTATTAAAAACCTTTCTTGAGCCTTAAGATAAAGCAACATTATTGTTATCCAAAGGGATCCCTTGAAGGAAAGCCAAAATATGGATTGGATGGCACTCTTTTTCATCTGCTAACCTTAAATGATGCTAAATTTGAGAATGTGTTTGGTGCATCTACATCAAAGAAAGGTTGGGAGATACGCAAAATGGCTTACAAAAACATATAAAAAAATATGGAAGGTTCGTCTTCAAACACTTTGGATTGAATTTAGAGTCCTTATGGAGGAGGCAGAGAATATGGATGACTATTTCATAAGTCCTAACCATGGTCAGACAACTACAAAAGTATGGAGAAAGTTTAGTAGATATTTAGGTGATAGAAAACAATTCTAAGTTTTATTAATGATGAATTTGTGTCTATTATAGTAGCTATTGAAGAGCCAAAGGATTTTAATTCTATGTTCATTGATGAGAATTTGGGCATATTAAAGGTATCTGAGTAACAAAACAATAACACAAATATAAGACACTATTGAGCAGCCCCTATATTCAAAGCACACATTAAGAAATGACATGGAAGTCCATAAAATTGTGGAAAACTCAAGTTCTCGTGATGTCTATAGGCATGATTGTGACCATGGTTTTAGCTACCGAAGAGGCCAAGGATGTGGGAGTTGATGTGAGGAGGGCTTTTAAAAGTTGGAGAATTATTTAACTTTTGCTCTAGTTTTGACTATTCCATAAGGTACTGAAGGATTTCAAGTATTCAATGATGCTTCACTAAAAGGTAAAGATATGTCTTGATGCAGCTTGGAAAGGTTATAACATTTGCTTCCATGCAGTTGAAGCTGTATGAGAGAAATGATCCGACACATGATCTATAATTTGTTGCTTTTGTATTTGCATTATAGATTTTGAGGCACTACGTGTACAAAGTCTGATGTAAAATTTTCATTGATCATCAGAGTTTAAAATACATATTTACTCAAAAAGATCTAAATTTGAGACAAATTAATTGGCTTGAGCTAATTGAGAATTACAATCTTAATATTTAATATCAACCTGCTAAAGCCAATATAGTGAAGGGTGCCTTGAGCAGAAAGTCTTCTACAATGTCGAGTATTTTGTTTACTTCTGTTGATCATTTAATTCTGGATATAGAGAAGTTAGAGTTAGAGATGATTGCTCATGTTGATCAGGATTCTGGTATTCTGACCTAATTAATTATCCAACCATCTCTATAGAAAAGGATTCAGGAAGCCCAGGAGTTAAATCCATAATATATGAAATTGATTGATCAAATTAGGTCTGATAATAAACCTGATTTAATATTATTCAGTTTTTTGGAGTCATTTTCTATACATATAGGTTATGGGTTCATTATTTTTGAGATCTTTGATAAGTAAGTTTCTCGTGAGGCACATTATTTAGGATATACTATTCATCTGGGGAATAGTAAAATATATAGTAATATGAAAGGTATGTTTGGGTGGCCTGGATGAAAAAAAGATGTGATGGAATTTGTTACTAAGTGTGAGTTCTATTTGTTGAGATTTGTGCAAATCTGGTTATTCAAGTGAGTTTTTGATATGAGTTTTTTTATGATTACAAAATTTTATTGTTTGATCTTATTGCTTGTTTATTATTTCTCCTAACAAATATTGAAAATTCTATTTTTATGTGTACTAACCTTTTATTTCAGGAAAAATCATATTTCAGACAGTGAAAGACTTCAAATTGAATGAATTAGAGATAATTAGTCTTAGAGTCTGTATTTTTTCTTTTTCTTGAGTTTGAGAGATGTGACTGTAATTACGTAATCATGCACACACACACTAGCGGAGTTAGACAAATATTTCTATCTTAAAACTAGTCGTACTGCACGATATTAGATTGTACGGGATGATTTGTCTTGTTTCTCCTCTTAAAGCCTACGTACCTTCCTGATTAAGCGAGAAAATTTTTTCTAAGTATAAATCATACAGTACGAAATATTTTCATACATCATTTTCCAGAGTACGAAATGGGGCTTACATGGTTCGTATGAGGTATCATACATGACTAATTGTTCATTTCTGAACTGTTCATACATTACAAAATATTTTCGTACATTATTTTCCAGAGTATGAATCGGGGATTACATGGTTCGTACGAGGTATCATACGGGACGAACTGTTCATTTTTGAATTGTTCGTACACTACAAAATCTTTTCGTACATCATTTTCCAGAGTACGAAACGGGGCTTACATGGTTCGTACGAGGTATCATATGGGACGAATTGTTCATATAGTACGATTTGGTTTCATATTTCATTTTCTAAAGTATGAAACAGGGCTTACATGGTTCGTACGGGATATCGTACGGGACTAACCATTCATTTTTTGAACTGTTCGTACGGGGTAATTGTCGATCGTACGGTATGATCCTACTTTGTAAAACTAGAAATTTTTAGTTTTTGGATGGTTTTTCTTATCCTTTGAATAAAAGGCTCCAAAAAACTAACTGTTAATGACCTCTTCTACGAATTTTTTTCTTGAGAGTGAAAGGGAGAGTGAATAGGGAGACTATTTGAGAGTGAGTGTAGTGAGATCTTTGAAGAGAAAATTATGAGGGGATTCACAAGGTTGCCCAAGTGTGAGGATCTCATAGTTTTATATTTTGAGTCTCTTCCTTATCTCTTTGAAGACTCTTGCAAGAAGATCTTTAAAGAAGGTCCGGTTCTCTGTCATCACCAAGAGGGTGAAAAAGGATGCTTGGTTCTCTGCCGACACCTGGAGAGTGTGAAAGGACGAGTTAGTTCTCTGCCGACACCTGGAGGGTGTGAAAGGACGAGTGGGTTCTCTGCCTTCACCAGAAGGGTGAAAAAGAATGACGGTTCTCTATCGCACCGGGGTTTGGTGGAAGATAGTTTGTAAGGGCTTCTCCACCTTACTATGGGGGCAAAAGGAGAGTCACTTTGGTTTAGTGCAATACCTAGAGAAGGAGTCTCTAGGGAGTAGATATAGGTCGTGTTTGACCGAACCACTATAAAATGTGGTGTTCTCTATTCTTATTTTATTTTTTATAATTCTTATTTTTTGAATTGTGCTTTATTTTTCTGTGGTTAAAAAGCAAAAAATTCATAATTGATCGTACTATACGGAGTGGATCGTATGGTACGATTTACATAAAGTTTCTTTTAGTAAAAAGATTTTCAAAAATATCCAAGAGAATTTAAAAGTACCAATTCACCCCCCTCTTGGTTAGCCTAGGGACGTAATCAATAGGTCTAACATCCTATTCGTAATTTCACTGTTAACAAGTGAAAGCTGACCATTAGCGACCATGAGGTCTTTTGTAACATTATCTATTCCATAGTGGAAATGGGAAAATGCGATGATGGATTTTGTTATGGAATTCTCTAGATTGAGTCAAGGCATGATGCTACCTAATTTATGGTTGATTTTCTAAAAATGTTTGCACATTTTATTTCGATGAGATAGTTTAATTATTTAGATAGATTAACAAAAGTAAAGGCTTAATGGGCCAAATATTAGGGTTGACTCAGGGTTGAAACTTGGTTCATTGCATTATAAAAGGTGCTAAAGGTTTGTTTGAGGTGGTTCCATGGTTTGGTGGGATCTCCGTGCATGTTATGTAGTTTAAAGGGAAAACGGGAAATTTGGTCAACCTGGGTTGACTTGGTCAACCAAGGTGACTAAGGCTTGAGATTTGGTTCAATGGATGTCAAATGGTGTTTTGAACATATTTGTAGAAGGTTCCATGGCATGATTTGACTGAGTCATGTAGAGGTTTAAGGAAAATTCAATTTTCAAGGTTAAGGGTTTTAGGGTTTTATAGTTAGCCATAGTCAACATGGACAACCAAGGTTCAATGTTTGTTTAATGCATAATGCAAGTGATGATGATCATGATCAAAGAGTTTGGAGATGCCTCCAAGGTCAAAATCACAAGATTCCATATTCAATGGCATAGGCTATAAATATTTGAAGATATTGTAGCCTATGAGAATGCTTTAATTTTTAGGGTTTAGGGATTAGGGATCTTGAAATGCCTTTAAATTTATATGGTTGACCCACTAGGGATATGCCTAATCAATATGCAAGTGAAATATCAGGAATCCAAGGTCATTTGGTTAGGTTTCAGGGAAGTGGAAATTTCTCCAAAAATAGCTTATGGACCAACGAATTTTTTGTTTGGTTCTAACATTGAATTTTGGAATTTTTAATTGTTAACTGGTTTAATCACAAGATTGAATTTAAGTTTAATTTAAATAATGATTTGGAAGGATATAAGATTTAAAATGCTCAGATAATTGATAATCATCAATGATCATCAGTGATTGAATAGGTGATCAGCTGATTATCACTTAGAACAGTTAATTGATGGATTTAAGGCTTAATTTAGATTTAAGTTTTGAATTGATCAATGGAGATTAATGATAGAAGGAATTTTAGCTTTGCTATGATCGTATCACTAACAATCATTTAGTGATTATCAAATGCTAGGCTAAGTGATCAAATGACAGTCAGGGGAGATTACCAAGTGATGATTTTATTTATCAATGGTCAAGGCATTATGCCAATACATAGTACAGAGTTTGTTTTAAGATTTAAAGAATGGTTCAATGATTCATACCTCAAGATTGGTGTTTCATACAAGGAAATTGAACTCATTCAAAAATGAGGTCAACAGTATCTTTTAAGATTGATAAGTTAGTCATTTTTCTTAAAAGATATATTATACCTTGTCCATATAAGTAGATTCACAATCACATTTGAAATCTAAGTATTTTACCTACATTTTGTCTTTGGCCAAAGGATTGCATAATTCCTTAAATTTGATAAAAAAAAGTCATTATATTCATCTGTATCACTTTCTGAATGAGGAACGACTCTTTTGGGCATTGATGGGTAGTGATCATTATAGGAAGAAACGGCATTAACTTCTTTCTTCCTACTTGCTTCTTATCAACCTCCTTTTTGGATTTCCTTGTAGTCTTCAAATGTTATGTTGTATTTTCATAAGATTTTATTGATTTTTGGCTCCTTTTGAATGAAATATTTTACAACTTCATAAATATTTATTTCATGAATTGCGAAGGACTATATACCACCTGAAACTTTAAACTCTTCTCCATCTCTCAAGTACTTTATATATTATTACAGAGTGTATTGAACAATACCATATTCATAAAGCCATGGTTATCCCAAGAGTGCTTTGAATGAAGTATCCATATTAATCATATGTAATTTAGTTTATATATAAAGTTTTTCAAACTTGTGATGGAGAATGAATGGTCCTATAGTTTTATATCCATTTATATTGAAACCATGCACCTTGAGCTTATCTTGTCCAATATGTTCAACCTCAAGCGATAATAATATCAATGCTCATAAGCTCATGAGATTTATTAAAGAGCTAGGATAAATTATGATTCTACTTATCATAATACCATCACTTATTATTATGACGTATAGAGGGTGATTATGCTCTATTTTCCCAAGCATAAGATCTACTTCAAAGAATGTGATAACTAGTTCATTTTAGTCTTGTAGAACATCTGATAAACATCTTTCAACAAAATATTCTTCAAATTTTTTCTAGTACTTTAAAGGCTTGAATTAAATTCTCCCAAAGATATTTTGATATCAATAAAGCATAATACACACTATGTTGTGCTGGAAACATTCTTAAATGTGATAAAATGTTATAATATATTATGTTGCTTGATAAGAAATAAATGTATAATTTAAATTGTATCTTTTTAAAAAAAATAACATTTAATTAAATCTTTTTGTGTAGGAAATAAGAAATATTTTTTTTAAAAATTGAGTGAGCACTGCAGTGCCACAGATAGAATGCCATAGCACTACATTTTCCCGAGTGTAGGAGCTCCATAGTGGCGGAGGATAGAATTTTGTTTGAGAGCAAGGAACGAAGGTACTAAGGAAGAAGTGCTGCATTACCAGACCAAGAGCGATAGTGCCAAATTTTCACATTATCGTGGTGGAAGAAAGTTACTAAAAGTTTAGACAAATTGAGGCAATGAATGATGAACTGCCATGTTAATTCGACAGTGTTGTAGTGATACATAGTTAGTTCCATTGTGTTTATTTAGTTATTTGCTAATACTATAAAAAAAGTGCTCATTTCTCATGTAGAATGTTGTTGCTATTAAAAGTGGTTGCCGCTACTAGAGAGGGCTAGCCATATGTTTATTTTTTATTAATATTGGGAGATCCTGGCGAGAAGGGGGGAACAACTGTAAGGAGTCTCTAGTCATGTTGTAAGGGATTTCTTGGTGATATATATCCTCACTTATCTCTTGTACTTTTATTTTCTACATTATAATTAAGTATGTTTTTTTTAGTTTAATTTTTATGTCTAGCTAAAACTTTTCTTATAACATATGCAATGCAATGATTATAATACACATGTGTTAACATATGCAATGCAATGATTATAACACACATGTGTTAAAACTTTTCTTATAATAAAGTATTTTTTTTTTAGTTTAATTTACTTAATTTAAAGTGTTTACATATGCAATGCAATGATTATAATACACATGTCCCAATACATTCTTATAACTTGACTTTCACTTATGCCACCTTTTAATCTCCCACACCTGCATATAGCAACTGGAGTAGAATAGTGCCACATAAGCTCGCATACCCACTTTCAACAAGTGGGGCTAGAATCCCACCCACATCTATACTAGGTAAATGGGAGTGGAATAAAAAATGCATGGCCCTTATAACATAATGCACTTTTTCATATATTTGAATATCTCCAATATCATGTTATGAATAGTGCATATGAAAATAAAATAGTAACTAAATCATAATAATTGAATTACTAGTAAAACGATATAGTACTTATATAATATTATACTCACTAAACTCTTCCCATTTAAATTCAAACTTCATAGGGGTAATCATACGAATATTTAAAGATTTTTTTATAATTATTGTAATTGCTAAAAAAAGCTCAATCAAGTTATATACTAAAAAATTTGCATTAGAAAAACCAACCAGTAAAAATCTAATTTCATAAAGTTAAAACATTCTAAATAAAGCATTTGACAATATATTTAAAGTTATGCAATGAAAATATCATAAAACATGAGGAAAAACATATTATATTCATAACTTTTGATAAAATTACTAGAATTAAAATAAAAAAATAGGATTTTAGAAGTCCACCTCATGTTTTACAAAATCTCTAACTAGTCCAACATATGAAACCTAAGCTTTAATTGTGAAATCTCCTCTCTTCCTTTCAATCTCCTTTATTCCATGATAAGGTGGCTGGTGGAATGAGTTTTGTAATTAGTTTTAGATATTTTAATTATATAAAAATCACTTATTTGCTCTAGCACCATGATGTTTCCTATCCAGTGTTACGGTGCTGACCCGAACCTTTTAGATTCTCCCGAAATCTTTCAAACTAAGAGCATGGCACCACAGTGGTGCCAACTAGCACACAACACATGTTCATTTTTTCTCCCCATCTGAGAGCTCAATGCCCAGTGCTGCCTATATAGCACCATAGAGTTGTTCCAAATCTAGATTCAAGCACTGTAGTTTTGATGATATCAAATATTCCTACTTTTTTACTATTACTACTACACATCTATTTTAGTTGCCCATGTCTACTAACTTATGAGGTCCACAAAGTCAATTGCAATTCAAGCCAGCTTAAGATTAGGTAGACTAGGACTGAGTTAGTCTGTAAGTTTAAATTCTAATAGTTTTTACCATTTTTTGAGTCAAATGTAATAAGATGGATCCTGATGCTAAGTAACCTTGCTCACACACTGAGGGGAGACATTTGGTGAGTTTGAGATTTTTCTATTTTTTGAGTATATTGTATAGGATGATCCAAAATTGTCCTATACGACTAGTTCAAAATAGAAACCCTAATTAGGGCATCCCTATTTATTAAGTTTCATTAGCTTATCATCTTGGATGATATTTTATCGTATAGGATGATCAGTACAAATTCAAAAATCAGCAGTCAATCACATTTTAGGGAATACTTTATTTTTCGAATTTTATTCTGATCATGCAGGACAATCCTATATCATCCTGGATGATTCATTACAATTATGCCAAATATGATCCCTTGATTAGGAGACTAATTATGGTCTAATTGGTCAATCACATCTTACACGACGATCATTCGGATCGTTCCTGATGATCCTTTATATTTTGTGGGATGATTTCCAATCATCCCGGGCAAAAACCATGATTTTCTTTTGATCGTCCTGGACGTCTTGAACTTTATGCGGGATGATTTGTTGATTGCCACTCAAAATGAATTGATCATCCCAACGAAAGCTCTTATTTTCTTCTGATCGTCCAGGATATCGTCCTGGACGTCCCAAACATTTATCTGCATGATTTGTCATTTTTCACTCAAATTGAACTAATCGTCCCAAACGATCGAAAAATCATCTAGGATGATATGTAGAAAGTATTTATTCTGATCGTCTAGACCACGGTAATCATCCTGGCAAAATGATTAATTTTGTACTGATCGTGCAGGACGATCGACAGATCATCCTAAACGATATAGTTGGCAAGTTAAATTTTAGGGCATTTTTTGAGGCCTTCTATTTAAGCTCTTTAAACATCTTTTCAGAGATATTTTATTAGTTTTTCCACTCCAAGAGAGCTTAGAGGAGAAGGAGAGTTTGGGAGAGAGAGAGGATCTTATGAGGGGGAGTTTATGAGGGAATTCACAAAGGTTGCTCCAAGAAATAATTCGATCGTCGTCTTCCTTCTTCATCCTTGGTTCTGTGGTGGCTCTAGGGAGACGATCATCAGCATCAGATCTAGGTTCTCTACCTGCTTCAGGAAGAAGCAAAAGGAGTTGGGGTTTTTCTGCCTGTTCCAGGAGGAAGTAAAGGATTCTAGGTTCTCTGCCTGCTTTAGGAGGAAGAAAAAGGAGTCAAGGTTCTCTGTCTTACTGGTGTTGGTGGAAATATTTTGTAAGGGCTTCTCTATCTTACTGTGAGAGAAAAAGGAGAGTCACTATAGTTGTTAGTGCAATACATAGAGGGAGGCTCTAGGGAGTGGACACAGGTCAAGTTGTTTGAACCACTATAAATTTGGTGTGCTCTTTTCATTTACTTTTCTGCACTTTAATTTCTGCTTATTTTTGTGATTTGATCGGTGGTTGAAATATCTTATTTTGGTTATCTTCTTTCACTTTAATTATTTGTGTTTTAAAATATTCAAAAAGATAAATAATTTTCTGTTTGTGTAAGAATTTTTCAAATATCAATTCACCCCCTCTTGGTTAGCCTTAGGACTAGTTCATAAGGGCTAAACAACCCTAACGAACTTTCAAGTGATATCAGAGAGGGATTTATAAAATCAAGTTTTGGAAAACTTTTGAATTTGATCAATGGCTAACTTTGATAATAGAAATACTATGGATGGTTATTCAATCACACGACCACCTGTATTTGATAATATTTCTTTTGATTTTTGGAAAACTCACATGTTCATCTTTTTACAATCGATTGATTATCGTATGTGGATGCTTGTTAGAGAAGGTTATACTGCACCTTATAGACTTGTTAATGGTGGCAAAACTGAACTTCCTTTTGTTAAATGGATAACTGATGATAGAGATCTTGCACAACTGAATGTTTAAATTAATTTTTCTATGTATTCAAATCTTAAGATTATATACGTGTTTCAACTTATACATCTGGTAAAGAAATTTGGGATAGATTGTAGATTATTTATGATGGAATGAACGAGGTTAAATAATCTAGACTGAACATTCTCTTGCATGATTATGAACTCTTACGCATGAAACCCAATGAATCAATTTCTGAGATGTACACTAGATTTACACAGATTGTCACTTCCCTGCATGCCTTAGGAAGAGAACTTATGAACTATAAAAAAGTGAACAAGATTTTACGATGTTTGCCTTCTTACTTTGATTCTAAAATTACTGTAATTTTTGAATTAAAAGATCTGAATAATTATTCAATTGATAACCTACTTGGATCACTAATTGCTTACAAGTAAGGAGTGAACCAAAGGTAGCTTAATGTAGGTGAGAAAAGAAGGAGAAAGTCATAGCCTTGATGGCTGATGATTCTGACTCTGTCTCTTCAGGTTCTGATGATGATGACATGGCCTTAATCATAAGGCAATTCAAAATCTTTTTGAGGAAGAAACAAAAGCATCATCAGAAGTGGAACAAAGATAAATTTGGTAAAAATTTTAAAGATTCATCTGATGTTATTTTCTTTGAATACAGGAAGCCTGGGCATCTAAAGTTTGATTGCCCTACACTTAAGACTCACCCAAGCAAGTAGAAGGGTGAGGAGAAACCCAAGTTTAAGAAGGTCAAAAAAATATCCAAAAGGCTTTCTGGGCTGATTCAGCATCTGACTCCTCTGAAACAGAAGCTTAAGAGGAGATAACCAACTTGTGCTTGATGGCAGACTTGTGCTTGATGGCAGATCATCTTGATCACTCTAATCAAGAAGAGGTATGTGAAATAACCTACGATCAATTATTTGAAGTTTCTGAAAAAATTTATTCATCGTGCAGGAAGCTGAAAAAATTGCATGTTAGCCTGAAACTGAAATTTTTGAACTTAAAAAAAGAGCATGAAATTTTGATTAAAGATCATTCCATCTTGGATAGAAATCATATATCATTACTTAATGAATTAAATAAAAAGCATTCTGATTTTTTTGCTGAGTATGATTTCTTGAAAATATTACATGTTGATTTAAAAAAGGCTTTCAAAGAACTAGACACCATGGCATGTGAATTAGATGGTAGTAAGCATGCATTGAAACAACAAGTGGCAAGCTTTGAAAAGGCAAATGAATTTTTAAAAGAAAAGATTATAGCATTAGAACAAAATGAAAAACCTCCTTCACTTGTAGGATTTTATAAAACATCATCAAAGTATGCATCATCTAAACCTAGGAAGACGCACTATCACCCACTTAGATTAGTTAACCATTTTCCTGGAGTTAGATGTTATTCTTGTAGCATGCTAGGACATATCTCCCACACTTGCACCATTCACCGTAGAACACATTTGGTGTGGAGACCAAAATTATAAAATTCACAGTATAGCATGCATGCATCGTATTCTTCTTTTCATCACAAGGGATCCAAACCTTTTTGGGTTCCTAAATCTGACATTTGATAATTTTGTAGGGATGCTCGCATAGAAGGCCTCGTGAGAGCATATGGTACCTGGACAGTGGATGTTCAATGCATATGATTGGAGATACAAATCAATTCATTTCGTTAATGATCAGGGCAGGAGGCAAGGCAACACTTGGAGATAATACCACTAGGAGAGTGGTGGGAGCATGTATAATTGGTGATTCAAAAAATTTTATCATTGATAATATTTTACTTGTAGATGGACTGAAACACAATCTGCTCAGCATTAGCCAGCTCTGTGATAAAGGCTTCAGCATAAAATCTCTACCAACATATTACATTATAACCTTAAATGATAAATTTATTTTGTAGGGAAAAAGGAACAATAATATTTACGTGCTGGATCTGAATTGCTTTAAAACTAATATTGTTATATGCTTAAAATCAATTGCTGATGAATCATAGTTGTGGCATAGGAGATTGTGTCATGCAAGCATGAAAGCCTTAGGAAGAACACCCAAAAAAGACTTAGTGAGAGGTGTCCCCAAACTAGAGTTCACTAAGGGCTACCTTTGTGATGCTTGTCAGTTAGGAAGTAAGTCAAATCTTCCTTCCAATTAATCAAAGATATAAACACTAGCAAACCCTTAGAAGTCCTACACATGGATCTCTTTGGACCTGTCAGCACTTCAAGCTTAGGTGGGAAAGTCTTTGGGTATGTGATTGTTGATGATTATTCTAGGTTCACCTAGGTTAGATTCCTATCTCACAAAAGTGAATCATTTGAGGAGTTTAGATATTTTTCCACTTGGATTCAGAGGAAGCTAGGTTGTGAGATTATGACTATTCATAGTGATCATGGTGGAGAATTTGAAAATGAGAAGTTTGGAACCTATTCTAAGGAGCAAGGGATATATCATAATTTTTCAGCTCCTAGGACCCCTTAGTAGAACGGGGTAGCTGAAAGGAAGAATAGGACCCTGATAGAAGCCACTAGAGCCATGTTAGCTAAATACTCACTTCCTAAATACTTTAGGGTAAAAGCAGTGAATACAACCTATTAAGTTCTAAATAGGGTAAATCTTAGATCTAAGCTGAATAAACACCCTATAAAATTCTTAAGGGTAGGACACCCAACCTCTCTCACCTTTGTGTCTTTGGATGTAAAGTATTCATTTTGAATAATGGGAAGTCTCAACTAGGAAAGTTTGACCCAAAATCTAATGAAGGAGTGTTCCTAGGTTACTCAAGTGTTAGAAAATGCTATAGAGTCTTCAATAAAAGAACCCTCATTGTTGAGGAGACCACTCATGTTGTATTTAATGAATCTAATAATTCTGGAGGGTATAGGGTAGAATAAGAGGAGGTTGTAGAAGTCACCCAAGGAATTAAATCTACCAATCTGGAGGAAAGAGTAGAACCTGAAGTTTCACTGCCTAGAGAATAGAGATATTTTTCGAGTCATCCTAAGGAACTGATCTTTAAAGATCCTTTTGAAGGTGTTAAAACTAGGCATGCACTTAGAAAAGAAGTAAACCACTCTGTCTTTATTTCAATGACTGAACCCACTAACATCAATTAAGCCCTTTTTGATGAATTCTGGATCTTAGCCATATAAGAGGAACTAATCCAATTTGTTAGGAATGATATTTGGGAGTTGGTAGAAGGACCTAAGGATCAGAGTGTAATAGGAACCAAATGCATCTTTAAGAAATAAAATGAATGATTCTGGTGTGGTGATTAGGAATGAGGCAAGATTAGTGGCTAAGGGGTTCAACCAAAAAGAAGGTATTGATTTTTAGGAAACCTTTGTCCCTTTAGCCCGTTTGGAAGCCATTAGAGTGCTACTAGCCTTTATCTGTTATAAGGGATTTAAGCTTTTCCAAATGGATGTCAAGAGTTACTTTTTAAATAGGATAATAAAGGAAGATGTGTTTGTAGAGCAACCCCCTGGCTTTGAAAATTCTCAATTTCCAAATCATATTTTTAAATTAAAAAAGGCCTTGTATGGATTAAAATAGGCACCCAGAGCTTGATTTGAGAGGCTTAGCACATTCCTATTAGAATGAGAGTTTGTTAAGGGAAGCATAGACACCACCCTTTTTTTAAGGAGAGTAAGAGATGAATTACTCATTATCCTTATCTATGTTGATGATATACTTTTTTGATCTTCTAATAAAAAGTTATGTCATGATTTTTCTAAAATAATAAGTAAGGAATTTCAGATGAGTGTGATGGGAGAATTATCCTACTTTCTTAGATTTGGCATAATGTAGATGGATGATAGAATTTTTCTTAATCAATCAAAATATATTAAGAAAATTCTGAAGAAATATGAAATGGATAAAGCCAAGATAATTAACACTCCCATGAGTTCTAATGTCCTGTTAGATAAGGATTCAAATAGAAAATCTGCTGATTAGAAGAAGTACAAAGGAATAATTAGATCGCTTCTCTATCTGACTGCTAGCAAACCTAATATTGTGTTTAGTGTTTATCTCTATGCTAGATTTTAGGCTGAGTCCCACCTGACTGCTGTTAAGAGAATTCTTATATATCTCTTAGAACCCAAAACTTAGGAATCTGGTATCCTAGGCACGGCACCTCCTTCAAAATTATAGGATACTCTAATTCTAACTTTACAAGATGTAGGGTGGATAGAGAGAGCACCTTTGAAACATGTCAATTCAGAGGATAATCCTTAGTTTTTTGGTACAGTAGAAAATAGAACTTAGTTGTACTGTCCACTGCTGAAGCTGAATACATTATCTTAGGAAATTATGTGGCCCAAGTCCTTTGGTTAAAGTAACAAATTCTAGATTTAGGACTTTCTGAAGGCACAATTTTTATCCTATGTGATAACACTAGTGACATCAGCATTTCAAAGAACTCAATCCAGCACTCTAAGACCAAATACATCGACATCAGGCACCACTTCATTAGGGACCATGTTACCAAAGGAGACATAGAGCTACATCATTTAGCCACTAAAAACTAACTGGCAGATATCTTCACAAAACCACTAGCCATTGAAACCTTTAGCACTTTAAGAACCAGATTATGTGTGACAGATATTTATGCTTGAAATTGATGCTCTCTACTTATGTTTCAGCATGTAGTTTTTGTTTGATTTATTTTTCTGTTTCTTTTTTTGTGTTCTTTTGATTTCCTATTGATTTTCCTCTTTTTTTATTATTATTGTTTGTTTGATTTGCTTATTTCTTTTTATGTGTTTTCCTTTGATCTTTTGATTTCCTATTTATTTTCTTCAGAATCAGATCACTGCTCACTACTGCTGATGAACTTGATTTCTAAATGAGATTTTTGCCTTGTGTTGTATAGAAGCTTGTAAGCAGTGATTGACTCCTCTAAAATATTTAAAGAAAGAAATATTAATGATTGTTTCTCTTCCTCTAATTCCTTTAATGATATATTTTTCTTTTTAAATCATAATCTTTTTTTAAAATTAAAAAGTTGGACTTTAAAATAGAGATCTTATTTATCTTCCTACAGTAATCTATCTCATATGAGTAGTGTTCCAAATCATTGAATCACTTTCGTATTTTTTTAACCAGGTGATTGCAGTTATCGTATGAAAATGATTCTATTTTGTGGTTTACTCTTCCCTATCTAAAAGAGTGAGTTTTTCTTCTCTTATATTTGGAAGATAATCTCACAACTGAGAGTTTTTTAAAGGAGTTGAAAGAAAGGAAGCTCGTAAAAGATGTGCAAAGTGTACCAATCAAATGAAAAAAGAGGCACAAAATGAGCCCAACACTGAAAAGATGCTCAATGTTCATCAATTAAATTGCAAGATACACAAAGTGTATCAAAAAAATTAAAAGATACGTAAAGTGTGCCAAATAACTAAAAAATGAGGCACAAAATGAGCCCACAAAAAAATAAGGTTTCTCCTCTTTCAAATCTTTAAAACTCTTAGAAGAATCCTGGTGCCACTTAATGTTTTCAAGCACTTGAGATTGAAAATCATGATTTCTGATTCTTTACTTTGCAATACTATTTTATCAGATTATTTTCTTGAAAGAAGTTAGAAGGATCACTTTTTCTTATCTAATTTTATTTCTTCTCAATGAGATTTGTGGTTAAAACGAATTTGAACCTGTAAAGTATCCGAGATAGGGTTTATAAAAATTAATTTTCTAACTTTATTTGGATTTCAATATCATCAATTTTGTCTTATTAGCTTTTGAATTTAAACTGAAGGAAAAATTCTCCTTTACTAGAGCGATTGATTAAAAAAAACTTTGTTTTTATTTATCATTTTCATTATTTTTTTATTTTTCTTTTATATTTTGATTTGATTTTTTTATTTTTTGACTCCTCTGATAGTTCCTCTCCATCATTCAAATTTTCCACTTTTTATTCACATCATCCTAGACGATCTATATCCTCTTGGTCGATATGATCAAAACACCTCTCATCACACATCCAACAGTTGATTTGAACCAATTATTGGTAATTATCCTGGATGATCCACCTATTCATCTTGGATGATCCATGCTGAAAATATGCTAGATGATTTAAATTTGGTTAGTACGATCCATTAATACTAATCATCCTGGATGATCCACCTCATCATTCTAGATGATAGTTTTTATCAACGATCATCCAGAATGACTCCTCGGGATGATTGCCTATGTCTAACCAACCTGGATGATATGATCGCCTTTTGGCCAATGTTCTGGATGACAATAGTTGCTCTGATCGTGCTAGATGATCCCACGATTATCCTAGATGATATTCTCCAAACTATTTAAATAGCACTTGAGACCTTATTTCTCACCACAACCTCTAACATCTCTCTCACTCAAGGTCTCCACTCCTTTATATGGCTGGCAGTGGCAAACGATCGGGTGCACTTGCAGGTAGCTCTTTTAGGAGCGCTGTCGATCCTCGCTTCACTGAAGCAACTAATGAAGTGGCATATGCCCATTTCAAATCTGCTGGCATAAACCCCTCAAGAATTATCAATCAAGCTGTTGCAAATCTGGTTTTGATGATGACAAATATGTTTCCAGTGTGTTTTGCTTGGCTAACCCGTTTCAGGCACAAAAGATCACGAGCAAATCATGCTAACTCAAGATCGGGTCCAAGTGTGTCCAATGTACTATTTTTTATTTTATTTAGTCAATTATAATGTAACTGATCCCCTAACTAAGTAACCTTACACACACACACTCAGGGGGAGAGCTTGAGTGAATTAGAGTTTCTGTTCAGTTTTTATTCAGATCGTCCTGGACGATATTCACATCGTCCTGGACGATCAGGTAAAAACGAAAAGCCTAATTAGGGTGACTAAGTTAAGAGGGTCTGATTAAGCAGATCATCCTGGACGATCTTTGGATCATACGGGACGATATCCTCAAATCAGAACTTCTCAGCCGCCAGATCAAGTTAGGCAAGTTTTTATTTTTAGTTATTTGGTCTGATCGTCCTGGATAATACGTGTATCGTCCTGGACGATTCAGTAGAATCATGCCTAATTTAATTTGGTATTTAAGGAAAGCAATTTATTTTTGATTGATACGATCATATCGTCCTAGACGATCGTAGGATCGTCCCGGATGATCATGATCGTCTAGTGCATTTCAGCTGTATGACCCGAACTGTGTTCAGGATTGAAAGTTCGAAAGGGATGTTAAGCCCTAGTGAACTAGTCCCGAGGCTAACCAAGAGGGGGGGTGAATTGGATATTTGAAACAAAACAAAAATCTTTTTATAACGTGCAGCGGAAACGAATTAAAACAATGATAAAAAGATCAATCACAGATATCACCCAAGCAGATAATTGCAACAAAATAAAGTGCGGAAAAATAATAAGAAAGAACACTCCAGATTTATAGTGGTTCGGTCCAACCTGACCTACGTCCACTCCTCGGAGGCACCCTCCAAGTATTGCACTAAACCAAAAGTGTCTCTCCTTCAGCCCCCACAGCTAGGCAGAGAAGCCCTTACAAAATCACTTCCACCTTCCCCGGTGCGGCGGAGTAGCCGGGTCCTTTGACACCAAAGAGCACTTCTTCTTCCCAAAACTTCCTTCGAGATAAGCCTTGAATCCGAAGGTACTTAGGTGCATGCCTGCCGGAGCAACCATGTGAACCCCCTCACACTCCCTCGAGAAACCCCCTTCCCAGGCTCTTCTCCCTCTCAAACTCCACCCTTTCCTCTCTCCCTTTCAAGCTCTCTCTTCAAGTTTTCTCCAAAAGAACGAAGCCTCAATGGCTGCCAAAGACACCTATCAAGTGCCTTGAGAAAGCTTAAATAAAGAGCTCCAAAAACCCTTCCAAATTAGTTCTGGCGGCAAAGATCGTCCAGGACGATCGCCGGATCGTCCAGGACGATGTGCTGCAAAAGAAGGCTTCGGAAAACCCTAAAAACTCAATTTTATCGCCAAAGATCGTCCGGGACGATGTGCTCCAAAAGGCGGCTTCAAAAAACCCTAAAAACTCAATTCTGCCACCACAAATCGTCCTGGACGATCGCAGGATCGTCCAGGACGATGTGCAGAATTTGACCTGATAGTCCCGTACGATCCTGGGATAGTCCAGGACGATCAGAACAAATTTTGCACAAATCGTCCAGTACTATATATAGATCGTCCAAGACGATTAGAACAAATTTTGACTCTTAAATCCTTGCCTAAATTGTCGTGGCGGCTAGGGTTTTGAGATCATATTGGATCGTCCAGGACGATATAAATATCGTCCAGGACGATTGGTTCAATGAACAGATCGTCCTGGACGATCAGAAATCATCCAGTACGATTTGTTCAAAAGTTGAACTTCTGGTTTTAACAGGATCTCACAACCCCTAAGTATGTGTACACATGGTCATAAATAAACATATACCATTACAGGACTTGACTCAAGGAATTAAAAAGTACATCAATGAGAAATACAAAAAAGCCTATTCTACTCATTCTTGAGTCTTGAATCTTTCTTGTATTGATGCATGATGTTCCTGAAATGTTAGTACACACACAAATAAATATACATTCCAAATATTAGAAGATGTGAGCCATAATGTTTGTTATCATCAAAACAGAAACTTGTGAGCCCGAGTCGTAACAATCTCCCCCTTTTTGATGATGGCAAACATTACTGGTTGAATTTGCAAAAAAGATATGTTCTCCTAATCTCCCCCTCACTAAGAAAAAGTCTTTTAAAAACAGGGAGAAATACTTTCTTTTTTTTTTTTTAATTTTTAAAATAACTACAACAATAATATGATGTAAAACAAACAACACAAAAATAAATATCACAAATACAACAGTATTTAAAAAACATCACAAATACAACAGTACGTTCTCCCCCTTTGACATTATCAAAAAGAGGAGGAGCAAAAATTTGGAAAGTCACCTCTTGAGGTTCTCCAAAAACTTAGTAAGACATGAATTGATCTCTTTGAACCCAGAAATGTTAGAGAATCAGAAAATGTAAATCCAAACTCAGGTTTTAAAAAGGCGAAAAAACTTTTTAAGCCAATATCTAAATCAAGGAACAAATTAGATAAGGAAATAAAACTTCTTCAAAACTCCTTTCATAAAATACATCTAATAGAAGATTAATGCAACGTAATGAATCAGAAAATCTTGATTTTCAAACTCAAGTAACGAATCTATCAAAAAGTCATAAGAGTTTTCAAAACTTTAGAGATTTACAAGAATGGAAGCAGCTTTTATGGGCTAATTTTGTGCCTCTTTTTCAATTTGTTTGGCGCATTGCGCATCTTTTGATTTTTGATACACTTTGTGTATTCAATTTGGGAATTTCGCATCTTTTCAATTTTGGGCTGATTTTGTGCCTCTTTTCAATTTGTTTGGCGCACTGCGCATCTTTTGATTGCCTCCTTTCTAAATCCTTAAAATCAGTAAACCTTATTCTTATGATAAAGATGAACAACCTGAATAAGATAATCTTAAAGTTGGTTCAATAATTTGCAAAAGATTCCTACGAGATAGACAAAATATTGGGAGATGAAAAAAGTTTTAATTTCAAAAATCAATTTATAATCTGAAACAGATTTTGACTCAAAAGCAAGATAGCCTTATTCAAAGAAATGAGATAGAGAGACAAAATCATGAGTTTTCTTCCTTTACTTGATTTTAGAAAAATCAATCACAACTAATATAGTATTTAGAAAATACAAGAGGTAAATTTTCCATTTTTTAAAAAACAAGATCTTTAAAAAATAATTTTTAAAATAAGAGGTGTTATGTGTGTGCTTGATCAGAGAAACAATAAAAAGCAACATAAGGAATTTGAAAAGGAAAAAACAAAAATAATAAAACACAGAAAACACAACGAATAAACAATAGTAATAGAAAAACAAAAACATAAACACACAAAAAGAACATTAATTTACATCAGCTTGCTCCTGATCAGATGATTCAGAAGCTAGATCTGCCCAGGACATTTTTCGTTTTGCATTGTCAGCCCTTATTAGAATTTGCTTAGCTTTACCCTTTTCCTTTTCAGGAAGGGTTCTTAAGTTCGGGCACTAATTTTTCATATGTCCAGGCTTCCTACATCCAAAACAAATAACATCAGAAGAAAACTTTACATTCTTACCATTTTTACCTTTGTTCCACTTTTGATGTTGATGTTTGTGCCTTAGCAGATTTTTCAATTTATTTGTTGCTGATGCTAACTCTTCACTTTCATCACTTTCAATGTCTTCAGTTTTCAGCACTATCGTTTTATCTGCATCCAAAAGCTTTTGACCCAAACCTTGCTCGTAGGCAATGAGTGAGCCAATCAAATTATCAATAGAATATTCGTTCAAATTTTTTGATTCAGAAATTGCAATGACTTTGGCATCAAATTTAGCAAGTAGAGAACATAGGATTTTATTAACTTTTTTAAAATTTGAAAGTTCTTTTCCTAAAGCATGTAATGATGTCACAATTTGAGAAAACCTAGTAAACATGTCCAAGATCGTTTCATAAGGTTTCATGCTAAAAAGTTCATAATCATGCATTAGCATATTTAGCCTAGATTGCTTGATTTCATAAGTACCTTCATATCTAGTGCATAATTTATCCCAGATTTCTTTGCAAGAAGTGCATGCAGATATTAACATACAATCATCAGAATTCAAAGCACAGAAAAAACAATTTAAACATTTAGCATTTAATTGAGCATTGATCTGATCTGTTCTACTCCATTCAGAAAAGGGAATATCAATTTTAATTTCATTTATAATACGTGACGGTGCAGAATAACCAATTTGAATCATATGCCACATACGATAATCAATAGATATCAAGAAAGTAGACATAAGAATTTTCCAAAAATCAAAAGTAATATTTTCAAATAAAGGTGGCCGGGTGATTGAATATCCTTTCGCAATACTACGATTACAAAAATTAGCCATAGATCGAATTCAAAAGTTTTTAAACTTAAATTTTGAATCCCGCTCTGATACCACTTGAAAGTTCGAAAGGGATGTTAAGCCCTAGTGAACTAGTCCCGAGGCTAACCAAGAGGGGGGGTGAATTGGATATTTGAAACAAAACAAAAATCTTTTTATAACGTGCAGCGGAAACGAATTAAAACAATGATAAAAAGATCAATCACAGATATCACCCAAGCAGATAATTGCAACAAAATAAAGTACGGAAAAATAAAAAGAAAGAACACACCGGATTTATAGTGGTTCGGTCCAACCTGACCTACGTCCACTCCTCGGAGGCACCCTCCAAGTATTGCACTAAACCAAAAGTGTCTCTCCTTCAGCCCCCACAGCTAGGCGGAGAAGCCCTTACAAAATCACTTCCACCTTCCCCGGTGCGGCGGAGTAGCCGGGTCCTTTGACACCAAAGAGCACTTCTTCTTCCCAAAACTTCCTTCGAGACAAGCCTTGAATCCGACGGTACTTAGGTGCAAGCCTGCCGGAGCAACCGTGTGAACCCCCTCACACTCCCTCGAGAAACCCCCTTCCCAGGCTCTTCTCCCTCTCAAACTCCACCCTTTCCTCTCTCCCTTTCAAGCTCTCTCTTCAAGTTTTCTCCAAAAGAACGAAGCCTCAATGGCTGCCAAAGACACCTATCAAGTGCATTGAGAAAGCTTAAATAAAGAGATCCAAAAACCCTTCCAAATTAGTTCTGGCGGCAAAGATCGTCCAGGACGATCGCCGGATCGTCCAGGACGATGTGCTACAAAAGAAGGCTTCAGAAAACCCTAAAAACTCAATTTTATCGCCAAAGATCGTCCAGGACGATGTGCTCCCAAAGGCGGCTTCAAAAAACCCTAAAAACTCAATTCTGCCGCCACAAATCATCCTGGACGATCTCAGGATCGTCCAGGACGATGTGCAGAATTTGACCTGATAGTCCCGTACGATCCTGGGATAGTCCAGGACGATCAGAACAAATTTTGCACAAATCGTCCAGTACGATATATAGATCGTCCAAGACGATTAGAACAAATTTTGACTCTTAAATCCTTGCCTAAATTGTCGTGGCGGCTAGGGTTTTGAGATCATATTGGATCGTCCAGGACGATATAAATATCGTCCAGGACGATTGGTTCAATGAACAGATCGTCCTGGATGATCAGAAATCATCCAGTACGATTTGTTTAAAAGTTGAACTTCTGGTTTTAACAGGATCTCACAACCCCTAAGTATGTGTACACATGGTCATAAATAAACATATACCATTACAGGACTTGACTCAAGGAATTAAAAAGTACATCAACGAGAAATACAATAAAGCCTATTCTACTCATTCTTGAGTCTTGAATCTTTCTTGTATTGATGCATAATGTTCCTGAAATATTAGTACACACACAAATAAATATACATTCCAAATATTAGAAGATGTGAGCCATAATGTTTGTTATCATCAAAACAGAAACTTGTGAGCCCGAGTCATAACAAGGATGATTTGAGCACTTTTTTAACTAATCGTACAGGATGATATCCCAATCGTACAGGATGATATCCCTATCGTCCTGGACGATCAAGTCATTTTTTGGTCGTCCAGCACAGATTTCTCAGGATGACCCGAACTGTCTTCTGGACGATATTCCTCGATTTGCACTAATCATCCCGGACGATCGCAGGATTGTACGGGATGATATGAGTAATTTTTTCTACTGTTCATCCAGAAGAGCCAGATCGTCCAGGCTGAAACAGTTGAATTTGAACAGATCGTACAGGACGATCTATCGATCGTCCTGGACGATCTTGGCCGACCAGTTGAGATTTAGGGCAAATTTTAAGCCCTCCTATAAAAGAACTTTTTCTTGAAACAAAAAAAATCTTTTGGCCACCTTCCTTCCCTGAGAAACCCTAGAGAGAGAGAGAAGATCTTGTGAGGGAGAGTTAGTGAGGGATTCACTAAGGTTGCTCCAAGCACGGATCAGAGTTTTCTTCTCCACTCGTCGTCTTTCGTCTAGTCGGTGTTCATCATGGGAGGATCATTCGCAAGAAGATCCGGGGTTCTCTGCCTGCTTCAGGTGGAAGCAAAAGGAGTTCGAAGGTTCTCTGCCTGCTTCAGGAGGAAGCAAAAGGAGGTCGGGCTCTCTGTCTCACCGTGTGGTGAAAAGGAGGTGTTTGTACAGGCTTCTCCACCTTGCTGTGGGAGCAAAAGGAGAGACACTTTTTGTTTAGTGCAATACCCGGAGGGGAGGCTCCGGGGAGTGGACGTAGGTCAAGTTGACCAAACCACTATAAAATCTGGTTTGCTTTTCTGATTCAGTTTTTCACTTTACTTTTCCGATATTAACTGCTTGGGTGAATATCTGTGATTGATCTTTTCGTTCTTGTTTACTTGTTTTCGCTGCTAAGTATCGAAAATATTTTCATTGTTATCATGAAATTTTTAAATAACCAATTCACCCCACCTCTTGGTTAGCCTCGGGACTAGTTCACTAGGGTTTAACATCCCTATCGAACTTTCACAAGCCACCCTAAACTTTCAAGTATTTCACCACTTCACCAACACCACACTGACCTTCATTCTCACTCTAGCTTTCCCATTTAATTTTGAACTCTTCTTTGAGTTTTTTGCAAGTCTTCATTTCAATGCTGATTTCACCTCCCTCCAATCCTACGTTAATCGACGTCCTGTCAAAATAATGTATCAAGATTTTTTTGAATTTCTTCGACTATCCACTACTGGAGACAAGCTCCACTTTCTAGCCTCTGATCCTAACTTCAACTGGACACGTATCAACACAACTCTTAAGGAAACAAATGCTTCTTTTCATGACTCAGCTATTAGTTCCCTAGTCAATGATGCATGCACAATCCAACACATCCTTCACAACTCAGTAATTCCAAAAGCTAAAGACTGGATTCACATCACTCCCATCCTCTCACTCACCACCTACTATATCATAAAAAATTGTCAATTTAATATTGTTGATCTTATTATCCAATATATCGGGCACCTAACATCTATTAGTAATCCAGGACATAAAAGAAAGCCAAACCTTACCCTTGGACATCTAATTGTATAAACTCTTGAATCAAAATATAACCTTCAATTCCCTGCCTCACCTGATCACCATTCGATCTTCTACTCAAATAGATCCTTCCACACCCTCGATAGTACTCGTCATCCCCGTGAGCACGAGGAGCCTGGGGAAGAAGAGGAAGGTCCTATTCCTGCACCTTCCCCTATCAACCAGCAACCTCATATTGATTAGCTAGTACAAAGGTTCGATCAGTGGGAGGCTAGGTTTGACTCCTACATAGCTGCACAAGAGCAGCATCACATAGAAGATGTTGCTCATTTTGATGCCTATGTAGCCCAACAATAGCAGCATCATGACCAGGATATGGCCTTGTTTGGGGAGCAATTTGCTTACCTTCACTGACTCTTTCCACCACCACCACCTCCTACTGATCGTAGTTCCTCTTTTAAGTTCTCTTTTGTGTGTTTGTTTCTGAGTTTGTACTTGTTTCTATTCTATATTCTATTTACTGGTTGCTTTTCTATTTCCTCCTTTTTTTGATGTCAAAAGGGAGAGTAGAGTTATTAGTGTTTAGTTTTTGTTAGTGTTTAGTGTTATTAGTGCTGTATTGTTTGCCTATTTTCATAAAAATTACTTTACTTTGCTTATATTATTTTTCTTTGCTTTGTGTTTCAAATTTTTTATCTTCTTGATTTCAAATTGTCTAACAAATATTTGCCATCATAAAAAAGGAGAAGATTATTGCAAATCTGGATTCAAGCACTGTAGTTTTGATGATATCAAACATTCCTGCTTTTCTACTGTTACTACTGTACATCTGTTTTAGTTGCCCATATCTACTAACCTTTTAGATCCATATAGCCAATTGCAATTCAAGCTAGCTCAAGATTGGGTAGACTAGGACTGAGTTAGTCTGTAAGTTTAAATTCTGATGGTTTTTTCCTTTTCTTGAGTCAAATATAATAAGATGGATCCTGATGCTAAGTAACCTTGCACACACACACTAAGGGGAGAAATTTGGGGAGTTTGAGAGTTTTCTATTTTTTGAGCATATCGTACAAGACGACCCAAAATCCTCCTGGATAATTAGTTCAAAACAAAAACCCTAATTAGGGCTTCCCTGTTTATTAAGTTTCATTATCTTATAGAAGACATAAGTGGGTTCAAAAAATAATGTCTCCCTGCTTTTGCATCTAAGGCGATTTCCAGGCAATCTTTATTTTCTTTTCTCGCATGTTTAGTTTTGTCCTCCTGGCATGGATTGCTTGCATTTTTTGTTTAATCTCTTTCCCTTTGTTTCCTTTGTTTTCTTTCCTATGCCAATTTTCAGGTTATTTTGCGGTTGTTGGGTTCTGCGAGATGACGACTCCATTGTCATCAAACCTGTCGACCTCCTCTCTTTCTGAGGGTAAATCTCATTCTTTCAAAGAAGTGGTGGTTGGTTCTTCTTCATCTTCTTCCAAGCTGTAGTTTGTTCATTCTTCATTTAAAGGATGCATGGCTTTGTTGTTTGAGGACTCCTTAGTTGCTTAGTTTGCTTCTCCCTTTGCTTTAACGCTGGTGGGAAAATTCCTTCTGAGACGTCCAAACCTTGATGTTATACGTAAATTTTTTCTTAACCTAAAACTATCATAATCATTTCAAATCGATTTACTGGATCAAAGGCATGTTGATATCCAACTTTCTAATGATCTTGATTATAACCATATATTCGCCAAGAGATCTTACTATATAGAAGTGAGTCAAATGCATTTGCTCAAATGGACTCCAGATTTTAACATTAGGGAGGAATCCCCTATTGCACCGGTGTGGATTTCCTTCCCAAATTTGAGACTTCACTTCTTTAATACTCAAATCTTATTTGGTTTGGCTTTGATTTTTGGAAGGCCATTACAAATGGACCAAGCCACTGCTTCTGTTTCACGGCCATCCGTGGCTCGGGTTTTAGTTGAATTGGATGTTTCTAAGAAATAACCAAATAAGATATGGATTGGGTTGGAGGTGAAGGATTATTTTCAAAAGTGGAATTTGAAAACTTACCCATCTTTTGTTCTCATTGCAAAATGCATGGTCATGGCATTAATGAATGTTTTCGTAAGCATCCTCACCTTCATAAAGAGAAGGACTCTTCCAAACAACCGCAAGGGGTTGATGTCAACTTGATTTCTCATGAAGATACTACCTCTGACCCTATGAACTTAGAGGACAATACCTCTAAACTGACTCAAATTACTGAGGAGCCTTTGCAATTAGCTAGCATTGATCTTCAATAACCTATTACTAATATTGTCTGCTCGAATCTGGATTAGGGAGTTAATGTTAAAACTACTTTTATTCCATCTTCTGGTTGTGAAAATAGGGATGAGCAAACTTTGGCTAATACTACTGTCCAAAATATTGCTATTGTTGATTCAATTATTCCTTGTATGATTAACAAAAATTTGTCGGAAATGAATGGTAGTCTACTATCTAACACGATTTCTAATCCATTAATTTTGAATGTGCAGGAGAACGTGATAGAAGTTATTACGGATAGTGATGGGAATGGAAACCCGTTGGAGGAGGGTGAATTAGCTATGGTAGAGGATAGCCTTCCTCTTGGGGAAAGCCTTGATGGCCTTACTATGAAGAATAAAGGTAATATGGAGGATGATGGTATGTTTATGGAGGATGAATGTCCTCAACAAGTTAGTTAGGTGGTCCAACGAAATGATAGTAAGCTTCCCTCAACTTCTCATTATAATAGTGATGCTTTTACTGACACAGAGGATATGGGAATTTTTGCTAAATGTTTTGCTAAAGATGATATTAACAATAGTTTTATTAAATTTCATAGTAAGAGAGGCAGGAAAAGCAAAAACATCATTGTTCAATCTCCTAGAACAACTCATTGCTCACATACTAGTCACTAACCTGTTGCTTATGTTTAAAACTATTATTTGGAATATTAGGGCTATTGGTTGCCCCTCCTCTAGGTTGAGAGTTAAGAACTTATGTCGTATTTACAATATTTACATTCTTATTTTGCTTGAACTGCTTATTAATGTCTCTAAATTACAGTTTACTGCTAGAATCTTGGGTTTTAAGCATTGTGTTTCTAATTCAGCAAATAAAATTTGGATATTATGGAAAGAACCTATCAGGATAGATATTATCGGTGACTTTACTTAAGGTTTACATTATAGCATTGAATTTCTAAGTGTGAATTGTTATGCCTCTTTTATCTATGCTGCTTCTGCTCGTAATATTAGAAAAATTCTTTGGGAATAACTTATAATTTTCATGGTATTTGCAACTTACCTTGGATGGTTGGTGGTGATTTTAATATGATTTCTAATCCTTTTGAGCATTTGGGGGGCTCTACCCCTAACTATCATTCTATGGAGGATTTTAACAACATGATTATGGAATGTAATTTGATTGACATTGGTTTTTCTGGTAATAATTTCACATGGAATCGTGGTCATTTATGGCAACGTTTGGATCGTGTTCTGTTTAATGACTATTGGCTTAATTCATTTAATGTTATTTCTATTGAGCAACTTAGCAGAACTATTTCTGACCATTCTTCGCTTCTGATTACAGTTAAAGCTAGACAGATGAACTCTATGCCTCAATTTAGATTTCAGAATATGTTGCTGCTTCACGATTCCTTCCTAGAGATTGTTCAGGAAAATTGGCATACTCCTTTGCACCCTATTAACTTTGTTCAGGGCATGAAGAGGTTTTGGTATAAACTTAAAAGATTGAAACACATCATTAATTGGTGGAATCACAATGTCTTTAAAAATATTTTTACTAATATCTTGATTGCTGAAGACAAAGTTATTTCTATTGAGGCTAACTGTCAAGTTTATCCATCTGATGCTAATTTTAACTTGCTTAAAGAGGCTAAAGAGGAAGCTTTTTGGAAGAAAAAAGCTGCTGCTAAACACTTGGCTGAGGGGGATAATAATACCAAATATTTTCATGCTTTGCTCAAGAGAAAAAGGGCCAAAAACTCTATTAATGATGGGTTTGCTACTAAAGATGGGTAGGAAATTACTAATGTAACTGTTTAGCATTTTCATAATCGCCTTAACAAAGTTTTTACTCCTATTAATCTTGTTAACTCTCATATTATCCCTAATCTTATATCTCAGGAACATAATGACTTACTTGTTAAACCCCCATCTTTAAAGGAATTAATAGAGATTGTTGATGATATGAATGGTGATTCTGTTGCTGGCCCTGATAGCTTTACTACTAAGTTTTTTTAGAAAGCTTGGAATATTATTTGTTCTGATCTTTTCTAAGCTATTTTGGATTTCTTTGCTAATTCTATTGTGCTTATTCCCAAGACCAACTCGATGAGTAGTTGGAATGATTTTAGACCGATTAGTCTTCGTACCTTTTTTAGTAAACTGATTTCTAAAATTTTTATGAATGGGTTAAATTATATTTTGCCTAAAATTATATCTCCCTATCAAATGGGTTTTGTTAAGGGACATGCTATTGCTGATAATATTCTCTTGACGCAAGAATTTTGTCATGAACTGAATGTCAGGGTGAGAGGCAACAATATTATTTTGAAGCTTGACATTGCCAAGGCTTATGACAACATTGGTAGGAGCTTTCCTTATAAGAATTTACATTTGTTTAGTTTTAACTCAATTTTTATTAATCTTATTAGAAATTGCATTAAAGATTCCTATTTTTCCATTATTGTTAATGGCAAGAGCAATGGTTTTTTTAAGTCCTCTCATGGTCCTAGACAGGGAGACCCTATTGCTCCAGCTCTTTTCATTATTGCGGTGGATTACTTATCTAGAGGCAATGTTAATCTCTTTGAGATTCAACCTAACCTCTATTTTAGAACCTTAGGTGGTTTCCCGATTTCTCACTTGTGTTTTGCTAATGATTTTATTCTTTTTATGAATAGCTCTTTAAATCGTATCAAAAAATGTTTACTTTTTCAATAATTTGAGAATGTTAATTTGCTTGCTTTAAATAATAATAAATGTTTCTTTATTGCTCCTAACAACATGCCTAATGAGCGTATTGTGGCCATCAAAGCTATGACTGGCTTTGTGCAAGCTCATATGCCTATTAAGTATCTTGGTGTCCCTCTTTTTAAAGGTCATAAGAAGACTTTTCTTTTTGATGATTTAATTTCTTCGATTCAGAGCAAGCTTTAGTCCTTTGATTCTAAGTTTATGAGTTTTGGCAGTAGGCTTACTCTCATTAGAAGTGTTCTTTGCTCTCTTCCTGTTTATATATTTCAAACTCTTCAACCTACTCAAACTATGTGCAATAGGATTGATAAACTTATCAATAAGTTTTTTTGGAAAGGGGCTAACATAAATTCTAAAATCACTTGGTCCTCTTGGGATAAATGTTGTGGTGTGTTAAATGAGGGTGCTTTGGGTTGTAAAAGCATGTCGGATTTATCCTATGCTTTTTCTTTCAAGTTGTGGTATACCTTTCGTGCTAGTAGAAGCCTTTGAGCTAAGTTTGTGGTTGCTAAATATTGTGTGGGTAAACATCCTACTATATGCTCTTATAACCAAGGTGACTCTAAAGTTTGGAAGAGGCTTTGTAAGGTTAAATGGATGGTTGAACCGCATCTCTCCTAGGGGCTTAGTGGTGGTAATATGTTCTTTTGGTAAGATCAATTGTTAGGTCAACAGTCTATTGATTCCATCACTAATACATCTTCTACTGTGGTGGTTAAGGTTAACTTTTTCATTTCTGATAACTGTTGGAATTATGATAAACTTGCGAATGTGATTCCTGATTCTATTATTCATCAAATTTTTAATCTTCCCCTTAACACTGGTTCTGAGGATTTACTCTTATATAATTTGTCCAAAGATGGTACTTTTAAACTTAAGGATGCTTGGAATGCTTTTAGAACCAAGATAGATAGCTCCTTTATTTGGGCTATAATTTGGCATAAGAGCATCCTTTCAACTATTGCTATTTTTATTTTGAAAATTCTGCATAAGTTCATTCCTACTAAGGATAATTTAATTAAAAAGGGTTTTATCATGCCTTCCAAATGCCAATGTTGTTATCATGTGGAGAATATGCATCATGTTTTTCTTTCTGGTCCTTTAGCGATTAAAACTTGGATGTATTTTGATGATATATTCAAATTAGATTATCTTAATGCTAAGCTTTCTATTAATTCTTATCTTAATTATTGGTTTGTTAATTCTAAGGGGTATATTATAAATGTTATTCCTTCGCTTGTCCTTTGGTTTTTATGGTTGGATCGGAACAATTCTTATTTTAATGGTGTTGGCATGAACCATCATAGGATTATCAATAATGTGAAAGACAAAATCTTGAGACTGTTTTCTGTTAAGTTGCTTTGTTATTAGTGTTTTAAGAATTTTGGCTTTGTGGCTGATGAATTAAGTTTTAATTTGAATAATGATCAGCATCCCACTGGTTTGAGAACTATTTATTAGATTAAGCCTCTTGTTAACACTTATAAGTTGAATGTTAAGGGTATTTGTAATCAGCATATTTCGGGTTATGGTGGGTTGCTCAGGGACAATGATGGTAACATTGTTATGGCATTTACTGGTCCCTTACCACTGTGTAATAAGAATTTTGCTGACCTCTCGGCTATTCTCTATGGGATTAAATTGTGCATTTATTTGGATATTGTCAATATCTATATTGAAGTTGATTCTATCTATATTATTCATTGTTTAAATGTTTTGGAGGACTCTGTTTGCAATGCTAATCTTTTTTATGTATTGAGAGACATCAAATTGTTCATGACTCTTATTAATGCCTCTTTCTCTCATGTTTTTAGGTATGGAATTTCCTGTGTGGTTTGGCTGGCTCATTGGGGTTGTAAGTTTGAGTACCTAACTAATTTTACTACTAATAACTTACCTGCTCAGTTTAAAAGTCTTATTAGATTGGATAAAATGGGTACCCCTTATGTTAGAACTTAATTAAGTTGGGTTTATGGTTTTTTGTTCTATTTTAGTGCTTGGTTTTTTTTTCCCTGTATTTTGTTTTCATGGTGTTAGTGGCTGGTCTGGTTTTGCTAATGTTGTTGTCTTCCTGGTGCTTTGTTCTATTTTTTAATTCTTCCAGGTGGGTGGCCTGACTGGTTGGGGGTTTGCCACATCTTCTAGCGGTGGCTTCTTGTCCTGATTGTCATTTTGTTTTATTTTGGAGCATTACTTGGTCCAGTTTGGTGATGTGTTGTAACTGCCTTAGGGTTGTTTTCAATTTTAGTACTTACTATCTTTTTTACTATGGTTTCTTTTGCTAGTTATAGCTGTGACTGTGGAATTTTGTCTGCCTCTTCTGTTGGTTGTCGTGGTGCTGATGGACTTTATGGTTGTTGGTTTTTGCCTGCTTTATTTGTTGTGTGTTTTTGTTGGGGAGTTGAGCAATGATTGGTACTTTAAAGGACCAAAATTATATCACTTTTGTTGCTCTTATATTCCCTTTTGTATTTTCTTGGTTCTGTTGAGGGGGTTTTATCTGAGGGTGTGTGCTATCCTGGGACTGTCAGGTTTCTTCATTGGGTGGCTGTTGGATGGGGTGTCTTGGATTACTAGTTGTTCTTTTTGCTGGCCTATCTGCTTTGTTTTCCTGGGGCTATCGGGTCTCCTTAATGCCTAGTTACCAGACAGGGTGTCCTTGTTGATTACTGGTTGGGGGGCCTGTAGCCTTTGTTTGTTGTGTTGGGTGTGGAAGGACCTTGTGATCTTGTTGGTGTGGTCTGTTGGTTTCGTGTTGGTGAGGTTGGATTGGCTGCCTCTTCCTAATTATATCTACTGCCAGTGCATTTTTTGGTTTGGAATTGGGCGGCTTTGAGGTATTAATCATGACGGTGGTGGCCATTTTCGGAGCTCTATTTCTCGGATCCCCTTTATGTTGTTGATTGTTGGCAGCTGGACTCTTTATACCATTATCTTTCTTAATGTTTTTTGCTTGTACTTTTTGTTGCATGTCAGAATGGCTGGTTTCTAATTGGATTGTTTGGAGCGACTCTTTTATCTCTTCTTTCACCATGTGGCAACTTCATCATCTTTTTTATCTTATTAAAGGGAGTATCTCTAATCTCTGCTGGAATTGTGAGCTGAATAGTTCTTCGGTAGTCTTAATTAGTTTTTTCTTTAGATTTGGCAATTGTTTTGGCAGGTTCTTTTGGGATCATGATTCTAGGTTCAAGGGCTTTTTATGCTAGTGGAGGATCTGCTCTATTATTTGGAGAAAGACTGTGCTCATTGTCATTTTGTTTGTCTTTCTTTTTTGGGTGTTATCTTCTTCAAGCCCTAGAATATTTCTAGGATTTTTTGTTCTCGTTAGCATAGGGTACTTTAGGCTCTTAGGATTTTTTTGGATTTAATTTATACGTCTTCTGAGCAGTAGATGGCTGAAGGCCCCCCTTTAAGGACTCTGTAATATTTTCCTAAATTAACGCATAGGCCCCTGGGGGGTTTTAACAAAAAAAAGTTTCATTAGCTTATTATCCTAGACGATATTTTATTATATAGGACGATTAGTACAATTTTAGAAATCAACCGCCAATCACATTTTAGGGAATTTTTCTTTTTAGAATTTTGTTTTGATCATACAAGACGATCCTATATCATCCTGGATGATTCATTAAAATTTTGCCAAATATGATCCCTTGATTAGGAGATTAATTATGATCTAATTGATCAAACACATCGTACAGGATGATTGTCCTGATCATCCCGGATGATCCTTTATATTTCATGGGACGATTTCCAATTATCCCAGATGAAAACCATGATTTTCTTTTCATCATCCAGGATATCGTCCTGGATGTCTCAAACTTTGTGCGGGATGATTTGTCGATTGGCACTCAAAATGAAATGATCGTCCCGAATAATTATGAAATCATCCAGGGTGAAAACTCTTATTTTCTTCTGATCGTCCAGGATATCGTCCTGGATGTCCGGAATATTTGTCCGAACGATTTTTCATTTTTCACTCAAATTGAAGTAATAGTCTCGGATGATCGTGAAATCATCCAAGATAATATGTAGAAAGTATTTCTTCTGATCGTCCAGACCATAGCAATTGTCCTAGCAAAATGGCTAATTTTATACTGATCGTACAGGACGATCGATAGATCATCCTGGATGATATAGTCGGCAAGTTGAATTTTAGGGCATTTTTTGAGGCCTTCTATTTATGCTCTTAAAACTTCTCTTTAGAGATCTTTTGTTGGTTTTTCCACTCCAAGAGAGCTTAGTGGAGGAGGAGAGTTTGGGAGAGAGAGAGGATCTTGTGAGGGGGAGTTTATGAGGGGATTCACAAAGGTTGCTCCAAGTAAGGATTCAATTGTTGTCTTCCTTCTTCATCCTTGGTTCCGTGGTGGCTCTAGGGAGATGATCATCAGCATCAGATCTAGGTTCTCTGCCTGCTTCAGGAGGAAACAAAAGGAGTTGGGGTTCTCTGCCTGCTTCATGAGGAAGCAAAAAGATTCTAGGTTCTCTGCCTACTTCAGGAGGAAGAAAAAGGAGTCAAGGTTCTCTGCCTCTCCGATGTTGGTGGAAAGATTTTGTAAGGGTTTCTCCGCCTTGCTGTGGGAGCAAAAGGAGAGTCACTATAGTTGTTAGTGCAATACCAGGAAGGGAGGCTCCGGGGAGTGGGCGTAGGTCAAGTTGACCGAACCACTATAAATTTGGTGTGCTCTTTTCATTTACTTTTATGCTTATTAATTTTTGAATATTTCTGTGATATGATTGGTGGTTGAAATATCTAATTTTGGTTATCTACTTCTACTTTAATTATTTGTGTTTTAAAATATTCAAAAAGACAAAAATATTTTCTATTTGTATAAGAATTTTCAAAATACCAATTCACCCCCCCTCTTGGTTAGCCTTGGGACTAGTTCATAAGGGCTTAAAAACCATAACGAACTTTCAAGAGTGCCCAAAGAAAATTTAATGAATTAGAATTTACTACCATGGCAAACGTTTTGACTACCTATGGGTTCATTGAACACTCTAGGATTCATAATTATTAATCAAATCAAAATTACTTTGGCTTTGGTTTTGTAGATATTATACCCACAATCTCAACATTGATATATATAATACATTATTGATATCTGAGATGCAAACTAATAGAAATAATTTATAAGAAAATTTCTCATTTATTTTTATCACTTCAAATGATTCTTTAAACCTAGGACTTAGCTTGTTATCTTTTTCAAATTTGCTTACCTCTCATTGGACTGACCTTCAGATACACAAAATTACCAAACCAAAAGTCCACTTGTTCTTTGAATCAAAATATTTTGTTCTACCTGTCCTGAATTGCCTCTAAGCTTTTCCTAATCAATCAAATTTTCTCAGTAGCACTATCTACCTACTCAAAACCCATTAACTTTCTTTCTCCTTCATCATTACAAGATAATGACATCTTGCCCTATCTTCCTTACAGAGCTTTAAACTTAGCCATGATAAAACTTGCCTGCAAGTTGATATTCTAAGCAAATTCAATTTGAGGTATTTGATGTTCCCAATTTTCACCTAAATCTAAAACACACAACCTTAATAGATCTTCCAAAGTCTGAGTGACTCTCTTAAACTAGTTACTATCTGGGGGTGAAAGGTTGTACTGAAATTCAATTTTATTCCTAAGCCTTCCTAAATACTCTTCCATAGGTTCAAGGTGAATCTACCATCATGATTAGAAATGATAACCTTAGGAATCCCATGTAACCTAATGATCTCCTTCACATATAATTGAGCCAACTTATCCATAAATAATGTCAGCCTCATTGGCAGAAAATGAGCAGACTTGGTCAATCTATCTATAATCACCCACACCATGTCATGACCTCTCCTAGACCTAGTAAAACTCATAAGAAATTCCATAGTGAACTCCCATTTCTTTTTAGGAATAGGCAATTGCTATAATAATCAAATAAGCCTTTGTTATTCAACTTCAATAATTTGACATTCTTCACACTTAGAAACTAATTCTGTCACTACTTGCTTCAATGGATGCCACCAAAGCATCATGTTCAAATCATGATATTTTTATTGCTGCCTGAATGAAGAGTGTACCCAAAATAGTGGGCATCATATAGAATCTCTTTCCTCATATCACCACTATCTAGGACTCACAACCTGCTAATATAGAAGATCACACCCCAATAATGTCCTTATAATTCTAATATCTTTTAAGACTAAGTCTAATATATCACTTTCATATATTCCTCATCTACCTTCTAAGCTTATTTAAACATGTCTTGCAATAAGGGTTGCACTTCCATCTAGGAAAAGAAACCAACTAACACATCGGATGAATGTAAAACCTATAATTTGAGTTTATCCATTTTTGTACTTAATGCTTGCTCATAAGTGATTAAATATGACTACAACTCCTATTGACTTCCATCTCAAAAAATTAGCAACAACATTTATTTTTCCATGATGGTAAATGATTACCAAACCATAGTCTTTGATCAAATCCGACCACCTTCTTTGCCTCCAATTCAACTGCTTTTGGGTGAAAATATACTTCAAACTCATTTGGTCAGAATAAATCTCACATCAAACACCATACATATAATGCAGGTAGATATTTAATGTTAATACAATATCCAACAATTCCAAATTATGAGTCAGGTAGTTCTTTCCATATGGCTTCAGCTGCCTAAATGCATAAGCCATTACCTTTCCATTCTACTACAATACACATCTTAGACACTTCAATTAAGCATCACTATATACCTAGAATCATTTCATCCCTGATGGGATAATCAACACATGAACAGACCATAAACTCTTTCAGCTTCTAGAAACTTCCATCACACTTTGGTGTGCAAACAAATTTCATATCCTTTTGAGTTAATATTCACAGAGGGATTTTAATCTACAAAAAACCCTAACATTCTTCCTTTAATAACTTACCATGCCTAAAACTATGGGCTTCATTCACAGATGTCAGTCTCAGCCAAGCCACCACTACCTACACCTTATGGGGATCCATAGTAATCCCTTCCTTACTCATCACATGCCCCTAAAATGCAACATGTGAACAAAACTCATAATTGCATAACTAAGCATATAATATTTGTTATCTTAGGGTCTCTAAAGTTAAGCAGATGAGATGTATATTCTTCTACATATTTTGAATACATAAGGATGTCATCAATGAATAAAATTATAAAAAGAATACTCTAAGGATTAGATCCATAAATGGAGATGGTACATTCATCACACCAAACAACATCACCAAAAATTAATACTACCCATATCTAGGGATCAATGTTGTCTTCACTACAACTTTTTTCCTTAACTCTCAACTGATGATAGCTTGATCTCATATTGATCTTATAAAGCATAGCTACACCTTTAAATTAGTCAAGAAAATCATTTATTCTGGATAGAAGATACTTATCCTTCACAGTCTCCTTAATCAAATCTAGATAATCAATGTACATCCTCATAGATCCATCTTTCATCTTCACAAATAAAACATGAACTCCTCATGGCAATCCACTTGGCCTAATAAAATATTATTCCAACGGCTCTTACAACTGCACCTTCAACTCTTGTTATTCTCTAGGTGCCATTCTATAAGGAGTTTTTTCTATCAGAGTTGTTCTTGGAACCACCTTAATACATAACTCTACCTCCCTTTCTAAAGGTAAACTTTATAATTCTTCAGGAAAAACACTGGGGAATTCTCATACTATAGGAACCTCTTCAATACCTTTTACATAGTTATTCAAATCCTTCACATAATCTAGAATACAGGGTTTCCCTTTCTCCAAGCCTTATCCACTTATAATATAGAAATTAGGGATGATAAGACACTTTTAGCACCCAAAAAGTAAAACACTTCCATAAATTCTCACCCACTTCTTACTAAAATTGATCTAATCATGATAGCTGCATAACCAATCTATTCCTATTATTATAAACTTCTTCAGAGGCAATACAACCAATTACAATTTTAATTTCTTATTTGCAATTTCAATCTCACACTTATAAAGTTAATTTTTTTTATTTTTGAAGCTTTGTAAATTACATTAAGAATAATGAAATAAAACTACTACAAACTAAAAACTAAATAAAGCTAATTGCCTCTCCTCTCTAAATAAAGAGAGAGGAAGGTTTATTGAAAAGAAAACTATGCATAAAGAAACCTTTTGTTCCTTAATGCCAAAAAAGAAATACAGGAATAGATCATGCATATTAGCTCCTTCAATTAAACTAGTCTTCCTTTCACTTATCCTCAAATAGAAATTTACATAATGGAAAAGAAATCTACTACTCCTCACCTTGAGCCAATTGGGGTGTTGGGGAGACCTCATGTTTCCAAGAGTTCCCAATCAATGTTAAGTTATAAATTAGGAAGACTCCCAAAATCCATTACCTGAATCTCCAATTGCAAATAAACATTCTTCATTTATTTATTAATTTCCAGGGGCCCTAATTCTACCTCTTATATCATTAATTCCATTCTTTTACTACTATCCATCATGATCATTAACTTGATTGATGGAGAAGAAATCCCTCCCGCTACTTTACAAATTTTAACTTGGTAAATCTTCAATTGGCCCACAGAGCTTGACCTCCTTAATTAAATGGTTAGCTACTAAGAAATCTCTAGTGGGCAACAAAACCAATAAACAAGAAATTAATAGTTCTAAAAATAAACCCAATGTATCCGTCATATGCTCAAATAGAAAAGAATTGCTTGCACCAGAGTCAAAATAAAATATGGCAAGATGATGTAGAAATAAATGTTATACCTATCACTATATCTTGTGACTCCTTTGCCTCCTACTGAGATAAACTGTACACTCTAAGCTACATCAAGTTGCACTGACAACTAGAATCAACTCTTGTTGGCTCCTTTTGCTTATCTACTTGATAATCTCCCTCAAAATATTCCTCCACTATGGGTCAATGAGGCATCACAAACTATTCTTGAAGGGTTTGGCTGTTACCTCTGACTCTAAAATTATAGACTCTTTCAGCATACACTATTCTATCTAATCTTGAGCCCTGAATTATCATTGAATGGTGTATGATGTACCTGAAATGTTAGTAGACAAAAAAAAAACAAATATGCACTACAAACACCAGAAGATATAAAGATGCAATTGATAATATTTGTTATCATAAAAAACTTAAACTCGACAGCCTAAGTTACAACAATGACTTCTCCATTCTCACCAGTCAATCTTCGACTGCTTGAGTCTCAATGACACCTTGAAATTGAGGAGGCTTCAATCTTAAAAATAGCTATAAATAATTTTTAACCTTATATTTTTTAACTCCAACCATCTTACTCTGAGTTTCACTCCTTAGCTGGACCTCTAGCCCAACAAATTGCATCATTTTGAAGCCATTTCCCCCACAGTTCTCTAAACTATTATAGCCGGATTGGAACTCTATCCTTCAACTACCTCTTATTCTTGGGGGTTCATGATGTAGAATTGTTTTATTTTGTATTAAGAGTATAGGAATTCAATCATACTCAAATTTATCACAAATTAATAGAAATTTTCTAAATTAAACTCCCAACTCCTTTTTTCCTATAGTTTCATATCATTTTCTTTAGCTCTGATTACAATCAAACCATGCCAACTATTTCTTTGATACCACCTTATGATGCCCCAGGATCTAATGGAAGGATTGAAACTCTGAACCTATAATTATAACTCAAGCATTAACATAAATAACCAAAGCTACTATAAAATCTAAATGATTAAAGAAACTCAACATAATTTATCTCATCAAAATAAATATATACATTAACCTAGTTAACTTTCAATCATATATAGATGAATATTTAGTAAAAATTGGATTAGAAAATAATACCTCAGCCACTTATATTCAAAAGTTCCTACCTCTACCCCTTTCGACTCTTTTGGGCCTTTACCTTCCCTAAAATATAAAAAAGATTCCAAATATCTGCATAATCAACTCAGTTTACTTCTTTCTCTAACCTATCATAGATATATATTTCTCAATTAAAATTTTGTATAGTATTTAAATAATTAAAATAAATATAATGACATGTAAAGAATAAATAAAGTATTAACAATACTTGACTTTTAGAGTTTAAGTGTTTACTTGATTTCAAAGCTCTTACTCATACCTTTGAAGTTACTTTCACAGAGAGTTCAGATGCATCACAGAACACTTTTCATCAACACAGAACACTTGCTATCAAAGGTTCACTTGTAATTGACTTTCACATTTCACCTAGGTTTATATAGAGTTCACACAAAACTTTAGAAATTACTAACATTTACTTCAAAATATTACTTATACTTAATATAAATTATTAGCATATGTAATGAAATTATCATAATGCATAAGTCCCGATGAATACTTATAACTCCACTTCAACTTATGTCGCCCTTTAATCTACCATATCTATATATAGAAAATGGGGCCAAGACTAGAATAGAATAATGCTACATAACTTCCCATACCCACTTTCAACAAGTTGGGTCAGAATCCCTCCCACATCAACACTAGAAAGATGTGGCTAGAACAAAAAAAAAATACAAGACCATTGTAATATATCATTAAGTGCACTTTTCTATATATTAAAATATCTCCATCATCATGCTATTAATAAAGCATATGCAAATGCAATAGTAACTAAATCGTAATGAATGAACTGCTGATAAAAAGCCACATTGTTTATATGACATTATACTCATTGAACATTTCACATTTCAAGTCCAATAATAGAGGGGTATTCATATAACATTTTAAGACATTTATATAACTATTGTAATGGCAAAAAAAAGCCTAAATCTACTTATATATCCAAAAATTTCAGAGGAAAAACCAACCAGTAAAAATTTAATTTCATATAGTCTAAATGTTCAAAGAAAAGCGCAGAATAACATATTAAAAGTTATGTGGTGTAAACTCCATAGAACCTGAGAAAATACATCATTTTATAAAACCACTGGAATTAAAATTAGAGATAGGAGTTTAGAAATCTACCTCAAGCTCTACAAAATCTCTAATTGAATCAATATATGAAACATGAGCTTTGATGGACAAATCCACTCTCTTTATTTCACTCTCCTCTCTTATGTTCCTAGCAAGGTGGCTGGTGGAATGAGTTTTACAATTATCTTATTTTAATTATATAAAAACAACTAAGTTTGTGTGTTCCATGGTGCTACCTATTCTTATGCAATAGTGATGACCTAAATTTTCCAAACTCTCCCAAAACCTTTCAAATAGAGAGCATCGCACCATAGTGGTGCTATCTAGCACCACAATGCATGGTCAATTTCTCCTCCCAATCTAAGGGCTTATTTCATGTCCCTACTCATCTAGTACTATGGTGCTCCAACAAAAATTTTACTGAATTGGAATTTAATTCACATGCTCACTTTCAGACTTATTTAAGGTTCGTTAAACACTCTAGGACTCATAATTACTAATAAAATCAAAATTGATAACCATTAATAAAAATTACTTAGGTTTTTTGTTTTATGGATATTACATCAAAATAATTTAATTTAAGTGCAATATGAATTTCTTGAGTGTAAGTAAAATCTTAAAGTTTGGAGAAATTTGATAAGAAAAAAAATAATATAATCCAAATTACATCTTTTTTTATAAAATTTCCACTTAATCTACCTATTTTTGCAGAAATTAAGCAAAATATTCTAAAGTTAAGCGAGTGGCACACTGCTACATTTTCCTTAGTGCAAGAGCGCTACTAGTTTTGAATCATAGTGATAAAGGACTAAATTCCATCCACGAGTAAGGAGCCAAGGCTAAAGAGCACCACAACACCAAATCTCCATAGTGCCATAGTGAAAGATATTTTATAGACATTTCAACAAGAGAATTGATATAATGAATGATGAATAGACGTGTCAATTTAATATCCCCACAATGCTACCTAGTCAACACTGTGGTGCCAATTCAGTTATTTGTAAAAAATATAAATAAAGAGCTTATTTCTCATTTAAGGAGATGCTACTACTAACTAATTGGGACTACTGCTATTGGAGGGGGATGGTCATATGCTTATTTTATATTAGTTTAGAGAGAATCTAGAGAGAAGGTAAGAAGGAGTGCAAGGAGACTGCAATTATGTTATAAAGGTTTTCATGGTTATATATATCCTCACTTATCTTTTGTAACTTTATTTTCTACATTGTGGTGAAGTATGTTTTTTTTAGTTTAATTGTTATGTGTAGCTAAAACTTTTCTCCGGGCTTATACTTTAGAAACCATATTTGTTAGAAATTAGATTTATAGTTTCATGAATTGCTCAATGTTGTTTAACACTGTAGTTGAGAGAAATCTTAGCTAAATACTCCTTCAAACTTGATAAAGATGATGAGTAATTATACTTTGATTTATAGTAGCATTAGGAAATATCTAACAATTACAAACATGAGTTTTTAAATAATAGAGGTTTAGAGTACTTTTGATTTAGAATTTGTTTCTTTAAATCATAGCTATTAATTTTCAATAGCACATCCTTTTTATTCAAGTGATAAGATAAATTAAGTACTTTAGTGGCCTTAGGGTAATTCAGATCCTCATGGGAATGATACTCCACTCTTGACATTTTTACTTGACATGACACATACTCGCATGAAAAAGGATTTATGACATAATATATAAAGTAAAAAAAGAAACGTCATGTCATTGATCTATGTATATTTCTTCTTAAGGTCTTTGGGAATGATAACTTCATTGATCACTATAACTTTACCCTTTCTTTGTTATATAACACTTTTATTAGTGGTGATGGAAACATTCTAGCACTCCTTTATTATACAAGGATTACATCATTGATTCAAATTCATCAGATATATCAATTCCTTAAGAATCATCTTTTATCCACTTAGAAGATTATTTTGATAGTTCAAAATCACTATCTAAATTCATGTGTTTTATTTATGATATGTACTGATATGCCTTCATGATGAAAGCATAAATTTTCATCTGAACTATCACCTATTTGTAGCTCCATCAAACCAGCCTTAATTATCATTTCTTTAGAATTACTCTCATTTGCTAGAGCATATTCTTTATTAAATATTTGAAAAGTTTGATAACAATATTTGATGTTATTAAAATAACCTAACATATTTCAACTAGGAAGGATTTTTCATCGTTATCACTTTCATCATTTTCATTGATTTATTTAATTTTTTTTTTAAATTAAGACATGAAATTAGCTAGGATAATAGGATGCCTCACTGGTTTATAATATTCTTATAGATTATATATAATGTTCTAAATAATAGTTTTCTTCTTCCTTGACTTCCTTTGTTATGATAACATATTAGATTTTTTGGGTGTTTCATGGCTAGAATGTGATGAACTAGCATGATCAAAATGTCTCCCAATTGATGATTTAAAGAGAGGTCTACTTAAATTTGGCTTCATTTTTAATTCAAGCATTGGTTGAATCACAAACTTCCATTCTACACTAGAAACTCCTTCAAGTTGCTATATCATTATTCATACCATCTTCAAAATAATAATATCATATTTTTCTTCTTCTTACACCAGTTCTTCTTTTGCTTCTTCAGTTGATGATATGGGAGAGGAAGTAATCACTCTTATTAGCTCCTTCTTTGGCTACAACAAAATACTCTTTGGTATGGTGAATTCTTCACTTTTGTACTTTCTGTCCAACTAATCATTGAAGAAATAATAACCTTCAGTAGGGTGAGTAATCATTTGATGACATGAGCTATAGTTAGGATCATTAATTTTATCTATTTCAAGTGTTTGAGATTTTGAAAATTTTAAACTAGCTTTAAGTGTATGGTGAAATAACTTTGCTACCCTATCTCTTTTAAAAGAATATTCTTTTATCATTTTAAGAGATGGGGATGCTTAATCACCTTCTCCTATTATTGACTTTAGATGTTCTCCTCTAATAGGAAAAGTCCTTTTCTTATTGTTGCCTCGCAATGTTAGCATCATTTGAGGATCAAAATTAACTCTTCCTTTAACTTTAACTTCTTTATAGAGTGGTTACTTTCCCTTATAAATATAATAAGAGGCACGAGTTTTACCTCTCCGAGTGTCATAAGCCTTATTTCTTCTAGGTATATCCATATAGCATTCTGATATTGAGAGATTTAACATCTCAAACTTTGGTACTAAACCTAGGGTCTCCTAAACTGTTGAAAATAAGGCCATGCAAAGTTATGGTACCATATTATCATTGATGTTACCATTTATTAATTAAATTTCATGTTGTTCTTCCAAATTATTATTATTCATATTTTATACTCTTATTTCTCCAATGAGTGATGTCTTTAGTTAATGGTTCATCTCTTCATCATTTTTCTAAGATGAGTGCAATAATAATAGACTTTTCAATGGCATTGATAAATCATTTCACAATATTGTCTTAAACGAAGGTATTGTGGCACAATGAAGAGGGTGGTGAATTGGTTATTTAAAATTTTAACAAAGAAATAATGTAGGTTGCAGCAGAAGGTGATTTTTAAAATAATAATATAACCCTAGATTGAAAGTGCAAAATTTTTTTCTTAGAGTACTAAAAATATTAGAGATTAATTTGAAAGGAAGCTAAAATAAATATTTAATTAATATAAATCTTATAAAAAGTTTGTTTTGAAAATATTTTTAGTATGAAATCACAAAAGTTTTAACCACAAATCTCAAACAACAAAATTTGCAAGAACTAAAATGTTAAGAAGTAAAAGAAAATGAAAACAAAGATTTTATTGCAGTTCGACCAAAGTTGACCTACATCCACTCCCTAAAGGTCCTCCTCTTTAGGAATTCCACTAGTAAACACTCCTTCCACACTCAATAAGGTGGAGAAACCCTTCCCCATTCCTAGTTGGAGAAAGAACTTCAAAAGCTCTTCCTCTTAAAAAGCCTAAACCCTCCCTCCTTCTGCTCATTACAAAGGTTGAGATCCTACTCCCTTCTTCTACTCCTCACAATAGCAGAGATGCTCTGCCCCTAGCCTTCCTAGCTAGTCACAAGTCATTCATCTAAAGACTTATTCCCTAGTGCTCCAACCCATTACATGGGGGACCAAATTGCAAGCCAACGAGGATAACTATGTGAACTCCCTCACACAACCCTTGACTCAATCAAGGAATAACCTCTCAACCTTACCTTCCCTCCCAAGTTGGATTAGAAAAACTCTCTCAACCAAGGAGAAACCCCTCACCTTCTCCAAAGGACTTTATTTCATGAAAAAATGCCTCTGCCTACTCACTTGTCTCTCACACCAATGTTATGAAAAGAATAAGATTGGGTTACTAACATGAAACTCTAATTTTAAATTTTAACAGACTGATCGTATAATATAATGTGTGGATCATATTGTATGATTAGTTCAATACCCAATTTTGAGTTCCATTATATAAGACTATATGATATGAATTATACAGTACAATAAATTGAAGTAGATCAAGGATCATCCTAAAGGAATTAAGGTTCATCAACCAAATATTATATTAGATTGTACTAGATGATTTTGATCATATAATTTGAATGGTAATCAAGATTTAATCCTTATTTGATTCTTTGATTAATTATACAAGATGACTAAGTTCATACACTACAATTAGGTCAAAATTCAAAATTTAAATTTGCCTAAATTTGGAAACATAAATTCAGGAGTGGGTAATTATGAAAATAATTAATTATCCTATATGATAAAAGGTTATATTGTATGATTAGTTATGTTGGATTTTAATTAATTAATCACTTGATTTAATTTTTGGAATAATTGATCGTATAATATGATTTTTATCATACTATATTATTTAACAGAGAATTCAGGGTTTTAATTTTATCCCCACTCATGAGTGTGTCCTTTGTTTTCTTGCAAACATACCTAAATACTTAAATACTCAAAAAAATGAAATTATAGAATCATATTATAAGTTTTGACTCAAGTCAATATAGTAATTTCTTGAGTTCTTTTATTTGACTGGGTTCCTTGTATGTTCTACCTGAAATGCTAATAGCACATAAAAATATTGTATATATATATATATATATAAATATATATATATATATATATATATATATATATATATATATATATATATATATATATATATATATATATATATATATATTGCAGAGAATGCTAAGTGATCTAACCAATAATACTTGAAATAATCAAAACAATTGGTCGGGCTCTCAAATTTCAATAATCTCCCTCTTTTTATGATGACAAATAATATTGGTTGGAATTTAGATTTTTAAGTTAGCACTTTAATTCCTTGTATAGTTCTTCCCTCACTATATGCCCTTTCTTAATTTTTATGGGAAAATATTGGAATTTTTTTAATTTTAATTGATTTTAAGTTTTGTATAATTTTTAATTTTTAATTTTTAAAATAACAAAAAGAATAAAAACACATAAATGGGAAGACAAGAATATTACTTTGGAATTAAAAATGCTAGAAATAGTATAAGCACAATAGGGAAACCTGGTAATTATAATACACCAAAAATCACTACTACTCCCCCTTTTGACTCACAAAAAGGAAGAGCAAACAAAAAGAAAATAAAATATTAAAAATAGAAATTATAAAAATAGCATCACTCATCAAAGGGTCCCTGTTCAGGTTATGGTGCTGGTGGTTGGAAATCATAATGAAGGGTAAAAAATTTGTCATGGAACCAATAATATTTCACCTCATATTGCTACTGCATCTCTTACTATTACTAAGTGGACTACTTTTTTATTAGTATCAACTTTTAATTCTAAGCAGGAAAAGTGTTCAATCCATACATCCTTGGGATAATGATAAGTAAGGGGAGGAGGATGTTGTGTTGGTACTCCCCCTACTTATACTTCTTCATCTGAGTTAGAAGAAACCACACCATGTTCCCACCTATATCTATCATTATAAATGATATGAAAAGAATTGTCGATGAAAAACATAGGCAGATGGTCTGGAGCTATAAGATAAGTTAGGTTATACATGGATTCTAAGATGAAGGTAATAATGTGTCCTAGGGCTAAGTTTTATTTTTGTTGGGCTTTTGGGTTCCTAATAGTGGTAAGATTTTCAATATACCCAATGATCAAGTTTATAAAGTTAAACTATGTGCCAGTTATATAGAAATAGAAGAGTATAGAAAGAATGGGAGTGTAATTCATCTAGTCATTTGCCTTAGGGATCACATTATACTAAAGAACTTATTGGATAACACATGCATTCAATACCATTTTGCTCACAATAATTGTGCAATGTCTAAGGTGTTAGAAAGATGTACATATTCTTGTAGGTCTATATTTATAGTTGTAACTTGATGTTGATAGAAATAAGATTTCATTGTGTTCTTATCAACGATAATTCTAAGGTTTGATAAAAACTCTATGAGAAGTGTAGTGTGGTAGGGAAGGATATATATATAAGGGATTGGAGGGTGGTAGCAATAAAAAAGTTTATTACCTGATAGGAGACCATCTCTTGATTCACCACTTTAAATTAACTAATGGAGGCGCTCTTATACTTTTGGTAACCTTCTTGGTCTTCCTCGCTTTGAAATCTATCATCTAGACTAGGGCTTGTAATGCCCAATCTACTTCTTTTACTGGCCATAAAAGTAAAAGGGGAAGTTCACACTTAGGGTGTAAAGGATTTGAGGTTTAAAGGTGTGAAGTGTAAGTGAATACAAGCCTCTTCTTGTAGCCTTGGGTCCTTCATACAATATGATTGAGGGATCATACTGTCTGATCTTTTGCATCTAATTAGTTAGATCAGGAATGTACAAAGACTATCAAAGCATCCATTATGAGTGAGGATCATATAGTAAGATCATCATCTTCTCATTCATCCCAAGGGGACATCTATATGATTTTTGTTGTAACTTATGAATTAATATTGTGATTTTTTGATGATAACAAAATATTAACTTCTTCAGTTTATTATTTTTCTCCTAGCATACATTGGATATGTCTATTCATTTTTATGTGTGTAGGGAAATCATATACTACACCAGATTGCTGAAGACTTCAAGAAAAGTTAGAATATGATTTTATGTAATAGAGTCTGTAAATATCTATTTCTTATTTCTTGAGTCTGAGAGAGTGTGATTGTAATTGGATAACCATGCACACACACACATAGTGGGAGAGAGTTAAAAATGTAATTTTTTTAAAAAACAAATCGTACTGTACAATATCCAATCGTACTATATGATTTGTCTTAGATTTTCTCCTGGATATAGTTTCTCAAATTTGGGCTTTAATTTTTAACCTATTCGTATAGTATGATGCAAGTCGTATAGATGATTGACAGAGTATGAAATAAAGTTCGTACATAACCATACCAGATGAACATATTCAGTTTTGAATTATTCGTACAATATGATGTCAATTCGTACAGACAACTAATAGTGTATGAAAATAGGTTCATTCAGGTTCATATAAAATGAAGTTTGCTATGTTTAACTATTCATACTGTACGATGCCAGTTTATATAGATGACTGAAAGAGTACGAAATAAGATTTGTACATGATCGTACCAGACGAACACATTCAATTTTGAACTGTTCGAATAGGATGATGTCATTTCACTAGTAATTTTTAGTTTTTGGATGATTTTTCTTCTATTTTCTATATAAGGAGTCCTAAAACTGTCATCCATACCCTTTGTTGTGAATTTCTCTTGAGAGTGACCATTGAGTGTGAGTTCTTAGGAGAGATTATGAGAGTTGTGACGGATTCACAAGTTTGTCCAAAGTGAGGATCTCTTTATCTTCTTCTAATTTCTGCCCATCTCCTCTGAAAACTTTTGAGAGAAGATTTTCAACATTGTGTTAAGGTTCTTTGCTTTCACCAGGAGGGTGTAAAAGAATGTGACGGTTCAATGCCTTCACCAGTAGGGTGAAAAAGGATGTCACGGTTCTCTGCCACCACCAGGAGGAGGGTGAAACAGGACATGACGGTATGCTGCCATCACTTGGAGAGTGTAAAAAGTGTCAGTTCTCTGCCGCACTGGGTTCGTAGAAGCGAGTTTGTAAGGGCTTCTCCGCCTTGCCATGAGGGCAAAAGGAGAGTCACTATTGTTCAGTGCAATACTTGGAGAAGGAGTCTCCAGCGAGTGGATGTAGGTCAAGTTTGACCGAACCACTATAAAATTTGGTGTTCTTCTTGTGTTATTTATTTTTCTGCATTTTTATTTCCTGCATTTAAATCTTTATGATTAAAAAACTATGTGATAATTATTTCACTATGTAACCGCATATTAGAGGATCGTAGATTTAAATTTCTAAAAAGGTTTTCAAAAATCCAAGAAACTTTTAAATAACCAATTCATCCCTCTCTTGGTTAGCCTTGGGACAGCTCTATTAGGTTTAACAACCCACACGAACTTTTAAGTGGTATCAGAGCAAATTTCAAAAATTAAGGTTTAGATTACCTTTTGAAAAATGATCATGGCTAATTTTGGAAATCGAAATACTGCTGAAGGATATTCAATCACTAGACCACCTTTATTCGATAACATTCCTTTTGATTTCTTTAAAACTTGTATGTCTACTTTTCTGTAATCACTTGATTATCACATGTGGATGTGAGTACAAGAAGACTATACTACACCTATTAGAATTATTGATGGCATTAGAGTTGAAACACTATTTACTAGTTGGACTTTAGAAGAAAGAGAATTAGCACAGCTGAATGCAAAATATTTAAATAGTTTTTTCTGTGCATTGAAATCAGAAGACTATATGCGTGTTTCAACTTGCAAAACTGGAAAAGAAATCTGGGATAGACTTTGCATATATTATGAAGGGATAAATGAGGTGAAACAATCCAGGTTGAATATTTTATTACAGGACTACAAACTATTTTGCATGAAATTGAATGAGTCAATTTCTGATATATATACATATTTTACTCAGATTGTTACCTCATTATATGCTTTAGGTAGAGAACTAACTAATTCAAAAAAATTCAATAAAATCTTATGATATTTACCTACTGCTTATGATGCAAAGATAACTGTCACAACCGAATCAAAAGATTTGAATGTATATTCTATTGGCAATCTTCTTGGATTATTAATTGCTTACAAGTAATAAGTGAATCAAAGATAGATTGATGCAGGCGACAAACAAAAAGAAAAGAATATAGCATTAAAAGTTATAGATTCAGAGAGTGATCAGTCAATGCTTAAGGATGAAGAAGATATTGCACTCATGATTAGGAAATTCAAAAGTTTTCTTAAGAGAAAGTAATGAAGATGTCAGGATTAGAACAAAGGTAAGTATAATAAGAATGCAAAAGTTACTAATGAAGTTATTTGTTACGAATGTAGAAAGCTCAGACATATTAAATCTGAGTGCCTAAATCTCAAAACTAATCCTTGCAAGGAGAAAGCTGAGGATAAAACTAACATTAGGAAGGGCAAGAAAAGGATGCAAAGAGCTTTCTGGGCTGACTCAGCTTCAGACTCCTTAGAAATAGAAGCAGAAGAGGTGGTCACCAATTTCTGCTTAATGGCAGATAATCTTGATCATTCATATCAAGAAGAGGAATGTGAACTATCCTATGATGAATTATTTGAAGTTTTTGAGTAAATTCATAATGCATATAGGAAACTCAAAAAATTTCATGATAGTCTTAGTAGTGAGTATTTAAATTTTCAAAAAGAGCATAAAAACCCATCAAAACCTTAGGAAAGATCATGCATACATAGATAGAAATCACATGGCCTTGCTTGATGAATTTGATGATTTGAATAAGAAGCATGAATTTTTAAAAATATCCTATATTGAGCTTGAAAATGATTTTAAAGTTTTTATAAGTGAATCTAAATAAAAGAAAATTGATTTGAAAATTGAAAATTCAATTTTGGAAAATCCAAACTCATATCTAGAAATAAAATTGAAAGCTATTATGAAAAATAAACCGACTCCCACACCTGAATAATTTTATAAGTCTTAACAAAAACACATAAGTTCAAAACCTAGGGAGAGACATTATAACTCATATAAATTAATAAATCCTTTTCCTGGTGTTAAATATTTTTCATGTGGAATGTTAGGACATATTTCCCACACTTGTACTATTCATAATTGAACACATTTAGTGTGGAGACCTAAGAGGCATCAGACACAACATATCAAACATGCATATGGATTATCATTGTCAAGAGGTGAACCCAAATTTATTTAGGTTCCCAAGTTTAACATTTGATATTTTTGTAGAAATGCTCTCATACAAGCCCTTGTGAGAGCATTTGATACCTAGACAGCAGATGTTCAAAGCATATGACTAGAGATGCAAATCAATTTATAATGCTGGAAGCTAGAAAAGGAGGTAAAGTGACACTTGGAGATCACACCACTAAGAGAGTGGTTGGTATAGGTATGATTGACAGCATAAATAATTTTCTGATTGAAAATGTATTATTGGTAGAAGGCATAAAACATAACACATTAAATATTAGTCAGCTTTGTCATAAGGGTTTTAACATAAAAGTTTTACCTACAAGTTGTATTATAAGCTAAAATTGAATTGATGTATTACATGGAAATAACGTAAATAATATTTACATGCTTGATTTAAATTATATTAGATCTTCTAATGTTTTTTTCCTGAAAGATGTTACTGATGAATCTTGGTTATGGCATAGAAGACTTTGTCATGTAAGCATGAAAAATCTTAAAAAGATTACACAAAAAGAATTGGTTAGAGGCATACCCAAATTAGAGTTCACTAAGGATCACCTATGTGATGCATGTCAATTAGTAAAATAAGTTAAGTCCTCCTTTCATTCAATCAAATATCTTAGAATAAGCAAACCCTTAGAAATTCTCCACATAGATCTCTTTGAACCAGTTGGCACTATAATTCTAGGTGGGAAAACTTATGGGTATGTTATTGTTGATGATTATTTGAGGTTCACTTGGATTAGAATGCAATCTCATAAGAGAGAATCATTTGATGTGTTTAGAGATTTTTTTTACTTGGATTCAAAGAAGCTAGGTTGTGAAATTCTTGTGAGTTCGTAGCAATCACAGGGGAGAATTTAAAAATGAAAATTTTCAATTCTTCTGTAAACAACAAGGGATATATCATAACTTTTCAGCTCCTAGGGCCCCTCAATAGAATGGGATTATTGAAAGAAAAAATAGAACTTTGATAGAAGTAGCTAGAGCCATGTTTCCTGAATATTCACTTCAAAAATATTTTTGGGCCAAAGTGGTTAACACAGCATGTTATGTTTTGAATAGGGTGAATATTAGACATAAGATGAATAAGACACCCTACGAACTTCTTAAAGGAAGGACACCCAACCTCTCACATCTACATGTCTTTGGATGAAAAGTGTTCATTCAGAATAATAGTAAAACTCTTTTAGGAAAATTTAATCCTAAATCTGATGAGGGAATTTTTATAGGATATTTAAGTGTTGGGAAATCCTATAGAGTTTTTAACAAAAGGACATTGATAGTTGAGGAGACCACTCATGTAGTTTTTGATGAATCTGATAATTATAGAGGGTCTTGGTTGGAAGAAGAAGTTGAAGAAATTTCACAAGGAATTGAAAAAACAAATATTGAAGAAAGAATTGCAGCAGAAAATGTATTTCCTAGAGAATGGAAATATTCCAAACATCATCCTAAAGAACTGATTTTAGGAGACCTGAGTGAAGGTGTTAGAACTAGGTGTGGATTAAGAAAAGAAGTGAACCACTCAGCATTTATTTCATTGATTGAACTCACTAACATAAATCAAGCACTTTTTGATGAATTTTGGATTCTAGCTATGTAAGAAGAGTTGAATCAATTTGTTAGAAATACTATTTATAATTTGATAGAAAGACCTGAAAATCAAAGTGTTGTTGGAACTAAGTGGGTTTTCAAAAATAAGTTGAATGATTCAGGTGTAGTAGTTAGAAATAAGGCAAGATTAGTGGCCAAGGGGTACAATCAAATAAAAGGAGTTGACTTTGAAGAGACTTTTGCCCCTGTAGCCAGACTTGAAGAAATAAGTGTGCTTCTAGCCTTTGCCTGTTTTAAAGGTTTTTAATTATATCAAATGGATGTTAAAAGTTCTTTTCTTAATGGGGTGATAAAAGAAGATATTTATATTGAGCAACCTCCAGGTTTTAAAAATTCTTAATTCCCTAATCATCTGTTTAAATTAAAGAAGGCATTATATGGACTAAAATAGGCACCTAGGCCATAGTATGAAAGGCTAAGCACATTCTTACTAGAAAGATCTTTTGTTAAAGGGAGTGTGGACACCACTCTTTTTTTAAAAAGAATAGGAAATGAAATACTCATTGTTCAAATATATGTTGATGATATCTTATTTAGATCCACTGATAAAAATCTTTGTGTTGATTTTTCAAACATAATAAGTAATGAATTTGAAATTAGTTTGATGGGAGATTTGAGTTACTTTCTAAGTTTTAGCATAAAGTAGAAAGAGGATGGCACATTTCTTAGTCAGTCAAAATATATTAAGGATATCCTTAAGAAGTATGAAATGGATAAAGCTAAACCAATAAGTACTCCGATGAGTTCCTCAAGTCAGTTAGATAAGGATTCTAAAGGAAATTTTATTAATAAGAAGAAATTTAGAGGAATAATTTGATCATTACTTTATTTAACTACTAGCTGACCTGATATCATGTTTAGTATCTATCTTTGTGCTAGATTTCAAGCTAATCCAAAAGAATCTCATCAAACAGCTATCAAAAGAATTCTGAGATATCTATTACGAACTCAAAACTTAAGTATTTGGTATTCTAGGCACATTACTTCTTTTGAAATCATTTGATATTCTAATTTAGATTTTACAGGGGTAGGGTTGATAGAAAGAGCACTTTTGAATCTTGTCAATTCATAGGGAGCTCTTTAGTTTTGTGGTCTAGCAAAAATAGAATTAAGTACCCCTTTTTATAGCTGAAGCAGAATATATAGCCTTAGGAAGTTGTATGGCATATATTCTTTGTTTAAAATAATAACTCATGGATTTAGGTTTTTCAATTGGCATTATTCTAATCTTCTGTGATAATATAAGTGTCATTTTCATTTCAAAGAATCCAATCCAACACTCAAGGACCAAGCATATAGATATAAGACATCATTTCATTAGAGACCATATCACCAAGGGAGAAATTAAGTTAAATCATGTGTCTACAAAAAATCAACTTGCAGACATTTTCACAAAACCACTGGCTTTTGAAATTTTCAGTCATTAAGAACCAGATTGGGTGTTATTGATATTCATGCTTAATAATTGTAATTATGCAAAATACATCTGCAGTGTATTTGTTTTATATTAATGTTTGTGTTTTGTTCCTTATTTGCGATTCATTTTTATTTTTTTCTCTCTCTACTTTGGGTTTAATTTCTCATTTGTATTATTTTTTTATTTTGTTTTGTTTTTGTGTTATGGATCTTGTGTGATTTATTTTTGGAAAAGAATCTTGATTATCATGTGCAAATCTAAAGTTCATCTTCAATTCGTACTGTGCGAACCTCTTTCGTACTATATGAATCACTAGATTTTACATGATACTTTTTCTGAGTTGGCCAGATGAAAAATGTGATTTAGTAAACATATCATACAATATGATGATGTAATCATCTGTATGAATAGTTATGTTTCATATGTACAAAAATTGTGGGATTTTCGAGGATAGTAATTTTTCAAAGATTATCTATACGAGCACATGTTCGTCTGTATGATCCAGTTGTCAATCTGCTTGTGGACTAACCTAACTGGCATGTACAATCATTATAAACTGATCATACCAGATGAACACCTATTCGTCTGTATGATCAAGTTGGTCAAATTTCATACAAAATGATTCCTTGTAAAGGAAACTTTATGAAAAGACATTTTCACTGCAATAACTGCTCTTGATCTTTTTTGTTCGTATGTACAAACTCAAGTTCATACAGTATGAATGTTTAGGATTGTACATATGTACAAAGTTTTTACTATATGAAATAGGTCATTTTCTATAAATTGGAAGCCTTCCTTTGACATTCTCCTAAAGCTGGTGATCGAATCAATATCAATCCGTTGCTTTCCTTTGTCACATATTTTATAATGTCAAACACTCCTATTGATGAAGCCCAATTAATTCTGGACTTCGTCAACAATTTGACTGACATTAGACTTCCTTCCATTAGAAGAAAGAATAATGTGGCTTTAGGTCACTTAATAGCTTATATTTTGGAGAAAAAGAATAATCTTGTTCATCCCGATCCTCCTAATAATCTGCCTTGCTATTTTACGGATGCTTCTTTTTACTCTCTCTTCCACCGAGACCAAGGAGGTGAGGGAGAAGAATTTGATGAAGAAGTAGGACCTACTCCCGCTCTAATACCTATACATGCAAGTGATCTTTGACCTGAGCATCATTTCTATCAAGAAATGGTTCAAAGGTTTGATTGCCTCGAGACTCATTTTAATCAATGCTTTGATCATATTGAGACTCGTTTGGACCAGTAAGATTTCAGATATAATGAAGATATGGGTTGGGTAAGAGGAAAATTTGATACACTCAACACTTAAGTAGCTACCATCAACAGCTACTTTACTAAAATTTGTCCTCCACAACTTTCTCCATATCAGGATTATCCTGAATTTTAAATTGTTTGTTATTTGTTGTTATTGTATCTATTGATTTTATTTGTGTTATTTCTTTTAGATGTTTCTATTATGGATCAGTTGATTTAAATGGTATGGATCAGGCATATTTGTTTTTTATGTAAGGTTTTTTTTATTAAAAAAAATGTGTGTTTTCTATTTGTAAATCTAAAAAGTTGATCTAAGTAATGAAAATATTTATTTTTGCATTACAATATTTTTTTTCCTTACACTTTTTCTTCTCAAAATTTAAATCAAATTATAAATTAGACTTAGATAAGAAGATCATCTTCATGTTCTAATAGATGTTTATCTTATACTTATAATTGTTGTAAAGAGAATGACTTGTTTTTTCTTTTACTTTCTTGTTCAATGTGTTGATCTTATTATTATCAATTGGGTTTTGTTTTGTGGTTTAAACTTCCTTATACGAGAAAGTTTTTTTTTTTTGGAAGATAATCATACAAACTAAAATTCACTCATATAAATTGTGGAAAGAATAAAATGTCAAAAGATGCACAATATGTGCCAAATTTAAAAAGAGGCACAAAATTAGCCCAACATGAAAAGATATGCAATATTTGCCAAATCAAATTCAAACACAAAAGATGCGTAATGTTCACCAAGTATAAATTATTAATGATAAAGAGGCATAAAATGAGCCTCTTTAGTTCTTTTCACTATATCTCTAAGACTTAGAAAAATTCATTCATTAATCAATAATTTCAACAATTGAATTTGAAACTAATTGATTTTATTTAATTATTTTTATGATAATTATTCTATTTGATATTTCTGCTTTCTAGAGTGAACATTAAACCTAATCAACTTTTTTTATCTTATTTGTTCTTTAAGTTAAACTATGAGTTTTTGCATCAGGAAACTAATATTATTTTTGCAAAATGTTAACATTTTTTCCCTATCAACTTTTAGATTTGTCCATAGCATTATACATTTTTTTTGGATTTCAATATTTTGTATTTTTTTACACCTCTCTCTTTTTTATGTTAAAAAGGGGAGATAGTTTATACTTTTTAAAAAAAGGGGGGATGATGATTTTTTTTAATCATCATGATGATTTTTTTTCGTCTGTATGAACTGACATCATATAGTATGAATACTTAAATATAGTAAGCTTCATTTTGTACGAACCTGTACGAACCTAATTTCATACACTGTTAGTCATCTGTACAAACTAACATCGTATTATATGAATAGTTCAAAATGGAATGTGATCATCTAGTATGATCGTGTATGAACCTTATTTCATACTATATCTATCATCTGTAATTCAAACAATAATTATTTTTTTGTCATCATAAAAAAGGAAGAGATTGTTGTAACTCATGAATTAATATTGTGATTTTTTTATGATAACAAAATATTATCTTTTTCAGTTTATTATTTTTCTCCTAGCATACATTAGATATGTCTATTCTTTTTTATGCATGTATTAACATTTCAAGAAAATCATATACTACTCCAGATTGCTGAAGACTTCAAAAAAAGTTAGAACAGGATTTCATGTAATAGAGTCTGTAAATTTCTATTTCTTATTTGTTGAGTCTAAGAAAGTGTGATTATAATTGGGTAACCATGCACACACTCAGAGTGGGAGAGAGTTAAAAATGTAATTTTTTTAAAAAAAACTAATCGTAGTGTACGATATCCAATCGTATTGTGCGATTTATCTTAAATTTTCTCCCGAATGCAGTTTCTCAAATCTGGGCTTCAATATTTGACATATTCGTATTGTATGATACAAGTCATATAGATGATAGGTATAGTATGAAATAAGGTTCTCTACCACACCAACAGGGTGAAAAGGATTTGGGCTTCTCTACCATAACATGGAAGGGTGGAAGTGATTTTGTAAGTGATTCTCATTGGTGAGCTAAAGGAGAGTCACTAAAGGATTTGTGCAATACCCAGAGAGTAGGACTTTGGGAGTGGATGTAGGTCAAGTATGATGATTGAACCACTATAAAATTTCTAGAGTGCTCTTTTTTTTTACTTTAGTATTTTAATTCTACATTTTTAATCTCTTGTCCATTATATTCTTGAAAATTTGGATTGAAAGTATTGTGATTATTTTGGATTTAATTTTTGTGAGCATAAAGATAAAAAAAATAAATCTAAAAATTAAAATGAAGATAAATATTTTTTTGTTCTTTTTTTATAAGACCAAAAATACAAACTTTATTTGGTTATTTATTATTTGCTTTTGCTAGAAAAAATTTATTTTAAAATTATAATTGTGAGTTTCTTAAAAAAGAAATTCTTTAAAAACACCATTTCACCCTCCTGCCCCTATTGGTGTGTCTTAGCCAGTTCAACTAGAATTAACAACCTCATTTAAACTTTTAATTACTATTAGAGAGTGTCTTAGAATTAGTGATTTAAAAATCATTGAGAAAAGAATAATGACACATTTTGGGAATAGGAAAAATGTGAAGGGTTATTCAATAACTCATCCACCATTATTCGATAATACATTTAATTTTTAGAAAATTAGAATTTCAACATTTTTATAGTATGTTGATTTTAAACTGTGGCAGATGATTCAATCTGGTTATTCTTTAATGTCATGTATAGTTAATGGGATTAAAACTGATATTCCTTTCACTGAATGGATTTTATAAGAATGAGACTTAACATAATGCAAAATGCTTGAATTATTTCTATGATGCACTTAAATTTCGGGATTATATAAGAGTCTAAACTTGTACAACTAGAAAGGATATTTGGGATAGACTGTGCATCACTTATGAAGGAACCAATGAATTCAAACTATATCATTTAAATATTTTACTACATGAATATGGACTCTTCCACATGAAACTTAGTGAAACAATTTCTGACATGTATACTAGGTTTATAAAAATAGTGACATATTTGCAAGCTCTAGAAAGGGAATTATTAAACTAAAAAAAGTTAATAAAATTCTTCATTATTTTCTTGATAGCTTTGAGGTGAAAGTCACCACCATTTTTAGCAAAAAGATTTAAATATTTACTCTATTGACAATTTTTTTGGGCTCTCTCATTGCTTACGAGTAAAATGTGAGCTAAAGATTATAGGATGCAGATGATAAATGAAAGGAGAAGTCTGTGGCACTGAAGGCCGGTGACTTAGATAGCAACAACTCTAAATCAAATGAACATGATGACATAGCCCTAATGATGAGACAATTCAAAGGCTTCTTAAGGTGGAAACAAAAGCATCACTTTGAGAATGGAAAAGGTAAGAAAGAAAAATTCCATAAAAGTTCATCTGTTGTTATTTATTTTGAGTACACAAAGGTAGGGCATTTAAGGTCTAATTGCCTCAACTCAAAAATCACCCCACTAAAGAGAAGGGTGAAGAAAGACTAACTTTAAAAAGGGCAAGCAAAGGATGCATAAAGCCTTCTGGGTGGACTCAACCTCGAACTCATCTGAGCAAGAACCTAAAGAAGAGGTAACAAATTTATGATTAATGGCCAATGAATCAATTGTTAACTCCAATAATGATTAGTTATGTGAACTTTCCAAGGATGAGATATTTTTTATTTCAAGAAAAATTTATGACTCATATAGGATATTAAAGAAATTGCTTGCTAATTTGAACATAGAATTTTCTAATTTAAAAAAGGAGCATGACATTATACTTAGGGATTATGATAATCTTAGAGCTAAACATTCTACTTTAGATAAGGAGTATGCTTCTCTACTAGATGAATTTGATGAATTAAATAAGAAGCATATTGAATTAAACAAGTTACATGAATCCTTAGAATCCGAGCATATTGAGATAGAAAAGGCATCCAAGAAACTAAAGATAGTTATAATAGAACTATCCTCGATTAAGCATGCATTAAAATTTGATGTTGCAAGTTACAAAAATGTAAATAAATTTTTTAAAAAGAAAAAATTTACACTTCAAAATAATACACAACTGCATACAGTAGCACAAATGTCACAACCTATGACACAACATGCATCACATATCCCTTGGAAAAAGTACTATCCCTACATAGGCTTGTGAACCTATTTCCTAGGATTAGGTGTTCCTTTTGTGGCATGGTAGGAAACATTGCTAAAATTTTCACTGTAAATCATAGAACACATCTAGTATGGAGGCCCAAATCATTAACATCATAGTATAACATGCATTATACATATTCATTAAAGTATAAGATAAAACCCAAACTCGCATGGGTTCCCAAATCTATCCTCTGATTGAAATTATAGGGATTCTCTCATAAAAGGACTACAAAGAGCATGTGGTACCTGGGCAGTGGTTTCTCAAGACATATAATGGGATATAAAAAGTCATTCTTAACATTAGAGACTAGGATCCGAGGCAAGGTAACATTAGGTGATAATACCACTAGGAAAGTGGTGGGCTCAAGTATGATTGGCAAATCAAATAGCTTTATTACTTAAAATATACTTTTAATAGATGGCTTAAACTTAATTTGCTTAATATTAACCATCTTTGTGATAAGGGTTTTCATATCAAATTTTTTTCAAGCAAATGCATGATTAGTTTAAGTGAAAAATTGGTTTTAGAAGGAAAAAGGTTATATGTTTGATCTATATTATATTAATAATTCACATAATCTTTGTTTTGAAACTACTTTTGATGAATTGTAGCTATGGCATATGCGACTATGCCATGCAAGTATGAGAACCCTTAGGAAGATTACCTAGAAAAATCTAGTTAGAGGCATCCCCAAGCTAGACATCTCTAAGGATCATCTCTATGATGCCTACCAATTAGGAAAACAAACTAGGTTATCTTTTCATTCCATTAAGGATATCACCACCACTAGACTACTAGAAATCTTGAATATGGATTTATTTAGTCCCGTTAGTATAGCCAGCTTAGGGGGTAAAAGTTTTGGGTATGTGATCGTACATGATTATTCTAGATTCACTTGAGTTAGATTTTTAACACATAAAAGTGAGTCTATTGATGAATTTAAAGTATTCTCAACTTGGATTCATAGTAAGCTAGGAGTTATGATTTTCACAATTTATAGTGATCGTGGTGGAGAATTTGAGAATGAGTGATTTGAATAATTTTGCAAGGAGTTTGGGATTAAACATAATTTTTCTTCCCCTAGGACCCCTTAGGAGAACAGAATAGTTCAAAGAAAAATTAGGACATTCATGAAACCTGGTTGGGAAATGTTATCCTTGTGAGTTTCTTTAAAAGAAATTTTTCTTAAAAAGCACCAATTCACCCCCCTCTTGGTGTACCTTGGGTAGTTCAACTAGGTTTAACAACCTTAATTAAACTTTTATATGCTCTTGTGTTTTATCCTTGAGATTATTTTTCATCTCCGCTAACTCTTTTTGCAAACTACAATGCAGATCTTCTAATGTAGTATGAGCATTCTATAAGCATTTAAATTTTTCTAATACATCCATGGACCCTTCTATAAATACATTATACTCATGCCTTAAGCTTGATTTTTTAAAAAAATTTTAAACTTATGTGCAATTTATTTGAAATAGTGTGTAACTCATCATATGTAAAATTACATACATGATCATTGTCTGAATCACCTAGCTATCTTTAGCCATTAAACATAAGTTGGTGACCTCATCTTATGCTTCTATGTCAGATGACTCAACATCTGAATTAGTCTAGAAGGCCATTTGAGCTCTTCATACTCTTATTTACATTACCCATATCCTCAACTTTTTTTTCATTGGTTGGCTCTTGAGATTTTAGTAGTCAGACTTTATATGACTTGTGTTTTTACACTCAAATCACATAATGTCGATTAAAATCTTATTGAACGTATTGTTCTTACCTTTCTATTTCTTGTTATGATGTCTATGCTTACCTTTGAGGAAGTTTTTGAATTGTCTCATTATCAGTATTATGTCCTCATTTGTTTCTCCTTCAGAAAGAATGTTTTCTGAATCATTTACTCTTAGTGTAGTCATCTTCTCTTTTCATTTCTCATAGTATCTACATTAGGAAATTTTTTTGTCATTTGTAAGTAATTAACCAAGAAAATTATCAATAGAATAAGCATTCAAATCCTTAGAGTGAGAGATCCCCATCACCTTGGCATCCCAAGATTTAGGCAAACATTTAAGAATCTTATTAGCCTTTTTAGCATTTTAAATTAGTTTACCAAGTTCATGCAAAGATGTTATAATTTTAGTAAAATGAGTAAACATATTAGTAATGGTTTTTATAGGATGCCTGCTAAATAAGTCATAATAATGAAGCAAAATATTTACTCTATACTACTTATCTTCATTTGTTCCTTCATACATAATATAAAATTTATCCCTGATTTCTTTTCCAGTTGTTCAAGTAGATACATGTATATCGTCTTCAGATTTGAGTGCATAAAAGAAATAGTTTAAATATTTAGCATTTTGTTGTGCAAGGTCCCTATCCTCTAAACTCCATTTAGTAAGAAGAATTTCAATCTTAATATCATTCACTATTTAATAGGGTGATGAATATCCAATTTGAATTAAGTGACGCCTACGGTAACCGATTGATTATATGAAAGTAGACATTATGATTTTTTTAAAATCAAATGGAATATTATCAAACAGTGGTGGTCAGGTAATAGAATACCCTTCCAAAGTGTTCCTATTACCAATTTGTACCATGCCAAAAACTACTTGAGGTGACTAAACCAAACAAAAAGAACCCAGCTCTAATACCACTTAAAAGTGTCATGGCAGAACCAAGAGGGGGTGAATTGGTTATTTAAAATTTTAACTAAGAAATAATGCAACATGCAATACTAAGTAATTTTAAAAATAATAATATAACTTTTGAGTGAAAGTGCTATATATATATATATATATATATATATATATATATATATATATATATATATATATATATATATATATATATATATAATTTTGAGAGCAATAAAAATACTAGAGACTAATTTGAAAGTAATTCAAAACAAATATTTTGATTAATACAAAGCTTATAAAAAGATTATTTTTGAAATATTTATAGAATGCAATCAGGTTTAAACCACGTATCTAAAATAATAAAATTTGTAAGAAAAAAAGTGTTGAAAATTAAAAGAAAATACAAATCAAGATTTACAGTGCTTTGGTCAAAGTTGACCTACGTCCACTCCTGAAGGATCCTCCACTTTGAGAATTCTAATAGTAAATGCTCCTTTTACAATCAGCAAGGTGGAGAAGCTCTTCTCCATTCCTAGGTGGAGAATGACCTTTATAAGCTCTTCCTCCTAAAAATCCTAAACCCTCCTTCTACTTCCCGAAATAGTGGAGATGCCTCTCCCTCCTTCTGCTCCTCGTAATGACAGAGATACCCACTCTCTCTTTTTGCTCTTCATAATGGTGGAGATGTCACTCCCCTAACCTCCCTGGCTAGTCATAAGTCTTTCTCCCAAAGGCTTCTTCCCTCGAGCTCCTCTCTAAGAGCTCCATATTATAACCTAGATGACCAAGGTGAAACTTGGTGAGGAAAAACATGTGAAATCCCTCACATAAACCTTTACACACATGAGGAATAACCTCTTAACCTCATTTTCACTCCCAAGTGATTTGGAAATACTCCATTAAGGAAGAATGCTTTTGCCTACTCACTTGTCTCTCACACCAAGGTTATAAAAAGAATCAGATTGGGTTATTTAAATCAAACCCTAATTTTTAATTTGAATAGACTGGTCGTATAATATGAAGTGTGTATTGTATTGTATAATTTGTTCAATACCAATTTTAAGTTTTGTAAGATTAAATTGTATCACATGAATCAAACAGTTTAATCAGCTGAATCGAATCAAAGATCATCCTGGATGAATCACGGTTCGTTCACCAAATATTATGTTAGATCATAATAGACAATTTGGATCATTCAATATGAATATTAATAAAGATTTGACCCTAATTTGATTCCTTGACTAATGGTCAAATTAGGCAACATTCATTAATAATCATACAGTAGTACTATGTTTGTAAAATATTAATATGTCAAATTTTAAAATTTCCTAAATTAAGAAACTCAAATTTAAGAGAAGGTCTTCTTAGATTTTTATATCCATTGCTTTAATTAAAAAAATTATTTATATCATAGTAAGTGACCTCTACTCTACATCTGTTTTTAATAATTTTGTATTAAATCTATTTTCTCCCTTTTGAAATTATAAAAAAAGTAATGTCTCTCATTTTTTAAACTTTCACCGTATAACTTTTGGTATGTAGTAGATATTATTATTTTTGAATGCTTTGACTGGTTTATATTAAATTTCATAAGTTAATTTTGTATATAAGAAATTTTATTTTAAATGAGTAAAGTAATACTGGGTGCAGAACAATTTGGAGCTTATATACGAAATCTGACTCATATATTGTTATTGTTCATTTGGCATAGCATATATTTTGGCATATATGCATATTAATAAGCATATTGGATAGATCTACATATTATGATAATTGCATATGATGCATATAGGCTATCTATTAGTATGATATACAAGATATAATATGCATGCATAAATAAGAAAAATGAATGAACTGATGTGCAAGATAGACTGATGCATTAGATGAGATAGATGGGATTGATATTGATAAGACCAATGATAAATAAGACTGATGATAGAGGAGATATATGACTGATGATCAATGATTGATGGGATGATTGATATGACTGATGAATGATGAGAAGATTGATGAGTGGAGATCGATGATAGATGATTGATGAGACTAGTTATAGATCAGATTGATGATAGAAAATAATAATGATTGATGAGATGATTTATATAACCGATGATAAATGATCGATCATTGATGATATGACCATTGAGAGGAGACTAATAATAGGCGATTGATAAATTGATGATAGATAAGACTGATGGTAGAGGAGACAAATGACTAATGACATGACTGATGAGTGGGGACTAAAGACTGATAAGATTATAAATTCTTCAATAAAGTGACTCTTACTAGCTTAATTTGTCATCTTTAACTAAAATTCTTTCTAAAATAAGCCCTTAAGGAGGATGTGATAAATTTGACTAAATTAATGTATTTTTTTGAAGAAATGTACTAGGCAAATTTTATTAACCAAAAAAGAACAGCCTAAGAACACCCATCACATTCCTCCTTTAACAAAGAAATAAAGGAAGGAGGAATATTATTAAAACTAATATCATCCCAAAAAAATCTAAAAAAATGCATAGTTAGCATACAAATTGGCTAACTTATTACAATTTCTATTGGCAAAAAGAAATAAAACTTGCTTCAAGTCATTAAGAAAAACTATATCCTTCGGATTTAAGATTTCTTTCTTGACTTCATCCTTATTCAGCATAATTTTTTGAAATAATTAGATAACATTATAGTTATCCCCTTCAATGATGATACCATTAGCCTCAAGTATCCAATCTTGTATAAATCTTCTCAAAGACAGAACAGAAAGTAATTCCAATTGCAAACTATCCCAATGAAGATAACTAAATCCAAAGGCACACAAGAATCTACCTTTATAATATCAAAATACACCGGCCACACCTGCTTTGTTCGAACTCAACAAGGAAGCATCCACATTAACCTTAATCCAATCGGGAGGGGGGATGCCAAGAGGACTGAGATAGTTGACAAAGCTGGTTAGCATCCCAGTTCTCCCAAATCTGATTATCCCAAAAAGAAGCCACAGCCAAACTAAAAGAATTAGCTGCTATGAAAGTCGGGCTATCCTCTGACCCACCATGGGTTAACTTGTTCTTGCTTTTCCAACAAGAAAATACAGCCAATCAATACAAATTCCCAGAAAAGGGATTTGAATTAGCAAGTTGTTTCAGTTCCTTAATACATTCTTCAAGCGAACAAACAATCGGAAGAGAGAACCCCCATTTACTAAGAGAAAGAAACACTTGAGAGATCTTCAAACATTTAGCTGCCACATGATCAAAATCTTCCACATCTAAACAACATCTCAGACAGCCATTGAACTCCATAAGTCTTCTATTCACCAATAAATTATTTGAAGGGATGGCATTCTTGTTCAGACGCCACCAAAAAAACTCAACACGAGGTCTCAACTTGAGTATATTGATCTAGCTCCAATGATCCTACACACCTTCTTCAATAGATTTATCGAAAGCTAGAGTAGAAATAGACTTCCCTGAATGCTTGAAGGATAGCTCCAAACAATCCTTCTATTCATCTGAATAAATTGGGATGGACAAAACTAGATCCACCAAATGCTATCCAAAAACCTATCTCAGCTAAGACTCATTCCATTTTCCCTCCTTGATAAAATCCGCAAGAAAATCATTCTCCACATTTATATTGTTGATGAATGTAGGCCAACTCTCAATACTTTTATCCAAAATCTATGTATCTCTAGTGATATTAATCTCAGTACCTATAGAAATCCTCCATCTAACAATCGAATGAAGAAATTTCACTCCATCCAAGATAATCTTCCAAGTAGACGAAGCATTCCTCTTAGGACCAGAATTCCAGAAATTCTTACCATATTTAGATGCTAAAGTCCTGTTAAGCAAGGAGAAAGGTTTTGAGTTGAAGTTCCATGCCAATTTAGTCCTCAAAGGGCAAACTCTCCCTACCGCAGAATGTAATCCATGACCACCTCTCCTCTTGGGTTTGCACAACACATCCCAAGCAACATAATGAAGCACTTTACTACCGTCAAGTTTGTGCCATAAAAAATCCCTACACATTTTATCAAACTCACTCAAAACCCCCAAAGGGACTAATGAATGAGGTTATAAAAATGTAGAAATAGAAATAAAAGCAGAATTAGCAAGAAGGAACTTTCCAGCAAGAGAAATAAACTTGTTTCCCCAAATAGTTAATCTATTAGAATCTTTTTCCAAAAGACATTGGAAATCATAAAAGACCAATCTTCTCAAAGCAATTTTAACTCCCAAATAGTCCATTTCACCAACAACCTTAAACCCCATCTCTCTTGAAAGACCCTTCACTTTTCTTCTCTTAACAGACTTCCCAAAAAAGATAGCAGACTTCTGAAAATTAATTTTTTGTCCAGACCACTTACAATACTTATAAAGAATACTCTTCACTTTCCTTCCACTCCCGAGGCTAGCCACAAAAATTATAATAATATCATCTGCATACAATAAATGATTCTCTGTGCATTTTGAGCCATATTGATACCAATACTTCTCCCTCTTCGTGCAAATGCATCCGATAACAATTGTGAGCACATAATAAAAAGATATGGAGACAAGGGACAACCTTGTCTAAACCCACTTCTTGCCTCTATGCAGTCAGAGTTGTCACCTTTCACCATGATAGAGAACTTCAGATTCTCCACACATTCCAGTAGAAGATTAGTAAATTTCCAAGGAAAACTAAGATGTTCCATGACTTGCTTAAGAGTCGACCAACTCATGCTATCATAAGCCTGTTCCATATCTATTTTGATTGCCATTAGCCCCTTTATCGATGTAGAGTATTTAAACTTATTAAATAACTCTTGAGAAAGTAGGACATGGTCTAAATAGACCGGCTTTTTACAAAAGCTGATTGATCTTCATTGATAATTTTCGGTAAACAACGACTCAACCTATTCATTGACATTCTAAACACTATTTTATAAATAGTCAAACACAGGCTAATAGGTCAGTAGTTGGATGGTGTCAAAGGATTTTTCATCTTCGGGACTAACACAACTAAAGTTTCCTTATACTTAGAATTATTCCAGATGTAAAAAAAAAATTAACGGCTAACCAAACATCTTCTTTAATGCATTGATAAAAGAGTAAGTAACCCCATCAATATCAGGTAATTTATTAGCCTCCAACTAGTTAACCACTAACTCCAGCTCTTCTTTGGAAAACACATTTTCTAAAAACTTTATGTCACTATCTTTAAGCACCGTCAGGGGAGCAGGCCAGTCATTTAAAACACACCTCCTTTCCTTCCTTTTATCTTTGAAAAATTCAAAAAAACTAATTTAATACAGTCTTGATCCTCTATCAAAAACCCATTGTTATCCTTTACTTGATTAATCTAGTTTCCCTTTCTTCTAGCCGTTGCATAAGCATGAAAGAACTTTTAGTTAGTATCACCTTCTCCCATCCATTGAACTTTCACCCTTTGCTTCCACCATGAAGTAAGCCGACCAAGAGTAGAGTTAAATTCATTAACCTTAGACTTCAATAAGACAAGCTTATTATCTGAGAGGCCTCCACACTCTGCTTTCGCAGTTTGTAATTCTAGAAATTTTCATTTAAGATGGTCTTTCAAAATATAAAGATCTTTATGCTTAGCTTTACTCCAGAAGAACAGAGCTTTAAAAGCTCTTTTGAATTTTTTACTAAGGATACCAACCACATCTCCCTGAACGCTCTTCTTCCAAGAATGGAATATAATAGAATAAGAAGCCGGATAGGATGCCCATACATCTTCAAACTTCATAGTCTAGCACTTCTGAAGCCAGCAGAGACAATATTCAGCAAAATGGGACAATGGTTCGAAGCCACTCTTGCAAGATGTCTGACCGCCGCCAACTGGATAGAATTTAATGCAGCAGAATTGAGAATGCACCAATCCAACCTCTCCCAAATATGAGCATTACCACTTTTGTTGTTGCACCAAGTGAATTTAGGACCAATCACCCCTACCTCATGAAAATTCCCCTCCCTCATAAACAAGAGCATATTTAGAGGCCCTTGAGAAAGGACAAACTTTTTACCTCCTCTTTTATCATCTTGGGACAAACGAAAATTGAAGTCCCCACCCACTACAGAAGGAAGCTTATTACTCGAAAGCACCTCCAAATTAATCCACAAGCCCCGCCTCCTTTAAGTGTCCCTACTACCATAAACCATAGCTATAAGCCACACCCCTATTAACAATACTAAGTTCTCCAACAATAACTTGAGCAAAAGCTTTTATAATTGAAAAAGAAGCAATGTCTATCCTCCAGCACACTATGATACCACCTGATAAACCATCCGCAGGAACTAAAAAGAAATCCCAGTTACCACAAATGAATCTATTGAACTAAAACATATCAGTAGATGTAATTTTTGTTTCAACAAGCCCAACAAAAAATGTATTAAAATCTTTCACAACCTCCTTTAAATATCGAGAGGCTTCACTTTTTCTAACCCCCTACAGTTCCAAAAAACAATGGAAGTCATTTAAGATTAATAGTGGGATCACTCCCACTAAAACATTTCTTCTTCAATTCAGATTTTCTACTTCGAGACAAAATGTTCACTTTGCCAAGAGATTTTAGCTCCTTTTTGAGTTTACAGTTCACTGCATCTGAGCTTTCTCCCTCCAAAGCAATATTAGGGTCGATATTACCATTCACATCTTTCACCAATTCACCTTCTTCTAATTCATCCTTTCCCGAATCAACCAACCCAGACTTCTCCATATTCTCCTCATCCCCACAATAAGATTCCAATAATTTGAACATATTATCTTCAGTAGTAATTGCCAAGTTAGAAGAGGAGGGATCTTTACCAGCAACATTAGATAAGTCCATACCATTTTCACCAGAAGTTCCATCGCTCTTTAGATCGACGCCATCCTCTATAGCTACTTGTTTAGCACCAAATTAATCTTCTGCAATGATTGAAGGCAATTCCACTACATCAACATCAGAAATCACACTCTAAACTTTATCCAGTCCAGAGATCTTTTTACTCTTAGCTTGATAGACTGGAATTGATTTAGGGATAACCTTCTTCTTAGATATAGCATTAAAATTCCTTCTTCTTCTATAATTAACATGGACCCATGGGCCATAAGATGAATCCTTTGGCAGAGACTTCTCAGAATCATTTCCATGAATAACTTGCTTAACTGCACCTTTATCACCTCCTTCAATGTCCTCCAATTTACAAGCATTGATCAAATGACTAATCTTCCCACATTTGAGACAGAATAAGGAGGTTTTCTCATACTCCACCTTTTAAAAGAATTGTCCATCCAAACATTCCACCCAAACACCCAATAGGAGTTGTTTATCTAATTCCATTTGAATGCATACACCATCAAACTCTTGTCTTACCAATTGGAACATATTGCCATCTATCAAAAGTGGTGTTCCAATCAAAGAAGCAATTCTGGACACATTAACTTCATCCCAACAATAAAGTGGTAGATTAGGCATTCTGACTCAAATAGGAGATGACAATCATTTCAGTGATGTAGGTGAAAATTTGGGATTCCATTTGTCAAGACCAACTATATGACCATTCACAAACCAAGGTCCACCCGATAGAACATTCTCCATAGCTTCATGAGAGAAAAAAGAGCATAATACCCAGCCTAAGCCGAGACTCATCAGATGGAATTTACCAAATTGCAAGCACTGTCATCGCAACTCCTCTGCAATCACTTGGACTGGGATATATTTCCCAAAAACTTTCACTACAATAGAATATTGAAGTCTTTTAGAATTAACATTCACATTTGGCTCATACAACTTAACCGTAACCCCATCTTCTGAAAAAAAGGATTCTTCATTTTAAAGATTAATTTTAATAAATGGTCGTCTAGTCCAAAGATTCATCGGGCCTCAACCACCCAAACCACCAACATCATTCAGTATTTCCACTAAAGCATCACAAATAGAAACAATGTCTTGAGCATTACCACAAGTAGCTGATGGCTCCTCTGAATTTTTTTGAACATAAAAGTCTCCCACAGAAATAATAATAGGTTTAGCATTAAAATTGCCAAACCTATTAACAATAAGCTTCATGTCCGAAGAAGAGGATGTTTCAAAATCATTCAGTCTGCTCTTATCAGTCGACTGAGGAGTCTTCCTCTCCAAACATTCCGCCATTTTTTTCCTTTACCAACCACAGGGGATGAGGATTTAGTTAGAACACCAATTGGTTCCTTGATGACCAACGAAGCACTCATGAAATTAATCCTTTGCTTTACCACACCTTGCAATGAAACCTCCGAACCAAGAAGAATACGAGAACCAGTATGATTTAAGACGGCAGAATCCCAGCCACCAAAGGAGGCCGCCATGCGATCGGCCGTCATCTGTAAAAAATTTGCCAAATGATAGAGATGAAAATTTGAAATTTATTTCTCACTAGAAAATGGGAGTTTCTCTCACTAGAAAATGGGAGCTTCTCAATAAATTTGACTAATTTTTTGAGGGTTAATAATTTTGGGATTTAACAAAACATCATATTTAGTTAATTTATCAATCATTCTTTAAGTTTTCTTAAAATACGATGATTCCAATAATTTATCTTATAAATAGTTCTTTCCTTAAAATAAATATTGTAGATACTAATTTTTAATAGTTTAGTACTTAGTTTTTTTCGCATTCACTTAGCTTTTTTAATTGCTAAATACCATATAAAGAATTTCAATACATGACTTCTTCCTCCACTTTTCTTAAGTTACTTCTATCTTAAGGTTTATTAGAGGCTTCATAATTCCTCAAATACTCACTTAATAGGTGACTTAAAATTCATCTAAAGTGTTCATTAACATTAATCACTTACACAATTGATCTGATATAAGTTGTCCAATGCTTAATTGATTTTAGAAGTTTTATTTATTAGGAATTACTAATTTAAATAAAATGATTAGTTGTTAATTAAGTTTTCTTTACTTAAATATTTTTCCAAATATTGTACTGTTAATTACTTAATTATTTATTTTTTGATTTCTAAATTTTTTATTCCATGCAATAATAAGGTTTAAGTAATTGAAACGTAACAGTGCAATAGGAAAACTTAAAAGATAAAATAAAATTGCAAAACATGAAATTTTGTGGGGTTTGATTTTCTTTAAACGTTTTTCCAAACTACAACAAATTTAAATAAAAATAGGAAATAAAAACTAAAAATACAACCACTAGGGACTTCTCCCTATTCTTCATCCTTTTCTTTATGTTCCTCTTCCTCTTATGTATCTACTGCTACTGAAGAATCACTGATGTATAGCTCAAAAGGTGGGGGACTAGGGAAAAATTCTTTACATCATGGGAGTCATTCCAAGATCATAAACATGCTAAACATGGCTGCATTATAATCAGCAAGGTATTTGTATGGCCTCTAATGTAGAACATCACATGGTCATAATGTTAATACATTCCATTTTCTAACCATAAAACCTATTACACAAAGCTACCCACTAAAACCTACACTCGGTCCACTATATCCTTAAGGTCAACAACTTAATCTCGTAGAGTTCTAGGATCTCTACCCCTAGACTAGCTGAGTTAGGTAGGCTAGCTAGATCCCTCTCACTACTCCATAAAGGAGGTTTTTAAGGATTGGATTTTGGATTTAGTGAAAGAAAATGCAAGAAAAACTCTATCCTCCCCCAGGTTTCCTAGGGCTCTAGTAGCAACGTACAACTGGTAAATCAGACAAGGTTCACCTAACACTACAATAGTGGACCAAACCATAAGCATTGACTAAATAGATTGAAAAAAAACCTTTCCAAAATAAATTGAAAAATCCTTCTAAATACAATAGTTCAAAATGGTCCTATTCTTAAAAACTTCAATTATAATTCTACTAAAGATAAGCTTAGGAGAAATGAAATAGCGTTAGGCTTTGGATTCTTAAATCAGAGTAGAAGTAACAAAAGTTGATTATCCTATCTTCCTTCCTCTTTTATTGAGAATTCGAGTTCTTATAGGTAAGCAACATAAAGCTCTTGTCATAGTCAATATGAGAGATACAAAAGTTAAGATACTCATCCTCATCAAACTCACAGTTGGGGGTATAGATGGCTTAATTTATTTCTCCTAGGATAAAGGGTACTCACTTCCCTCTAACAAAATTAGAGTCATCACATCGCTCCTTTATGTTAGCAAATAATTCCCTTATGATAGGGATGACAGCAAAGATAGGATAAATTATAAAAATATCTCAAGTTTTCTTAACTTAAAAAATTTCTAGCATTATGGGAGGTTGAGCCCAACCTTTTCTTCCCAAAAATAATCTTAAGAGCCATTTGTTGGTTAAGAGGAGAGTATATGATTACACATTTTATGATGATTCAATTGCAAAAGAGCTAGTGAAAGGAAATGAAAAATATAAATTTTATTATAAAGGTTCTAGCACTGCGGCGCTGGATCATATAGCACTATGGAGCTAGTATAACACTATGACTCTTTGCTAGCATGGTGCGATGACTCTACTCCTTAAATTCCTCCCACCGCTTGTCAAGACAAACAACCACTGTGGCACTTGACACATGGTCAGTGCTGTGACACTGGTCTAACTATAGCACTATGGTATTGTGGAGTAAAGCGCTACTGTGTTGGATAATGTGGTGCCACTATGCTGATCCAAAATTTTTTCAGTATGCGACAAAATTTCAACTACAAAAAGTGCACACAAGCAAAATAATAAACACACATTCTAATCTAAAGAGAATAATATATAGATACAATCTTTTGGGTTGCCTCCCAAGCAGTACAAAATTTATGGTCTTCGGCCAGACTATGCTAAGTACTATTCAATATGAGTAATGCTGAGATACTCCTAGATCGGTCTATGTCCTCACCAAGATAAGTCTTAATTCTATGGCCATTAATATTAAATTAATGTGCAATCTTTCTATCCTAAATTTCTACAACTCCATAAGGATATACTTTAATGACAATGAATGGACCAGACCACCAAAACTTCAACTTATGAGGAAATAATATTAATCTTAAGTTATATAATAATACCTTCAATCCAAGTGTAAATTCTTTCCTAATGATCCTTCAATTCCATTTCTAACATTGTTATTTATAAATCTTAGCATTTAAACATGCATCCAATTTAAATTTCTCAAGTTCATTATACTATATTAGTCTCTTCTCCTTAACATCCTTAATACTAAAATTCAATTTATGTATAGCCACAAACATCTTATGGTCTAATTCTAATTGAAAGTGGCAAGCTTTCCCAAAAACTAATCTATTGGGAAACAGTCTAATTGGATTCTTCAATGCAACCCTAGAAGCCCATAAAACATCATCCAATCTAATAGACCGATCCTTCCTATTTGTGTTTACAGTTTTTCCAAGATTATCTTAATCTCCATGTTGTTAATTTCATTATGTCCACTAGTCTAAGGGTGATAAAATGTTTCTTTTATACGTTGAATAACTAATTTGGAGATTAGGTTTCCTACTCTTTTATTACAAAAATTACTACCACCATCATTAATGATTACCCAAGGTGTTCAAAATCTAGAGAAAATATTTTTGTTCAAGAATTTAATAACAACTTGGGCATCATTTGTAGGGTAAGCCAAACCTTCTATCCACTTAGATACATAGTCAATAACTATTAAATATACTAATTACCAAATGACTGAATAAATGGTCCCATATTGTCTAAACCCCAAAAATCAAATAACTTAAATTCAAACATAAAATTCATGGGCATTTCATTTGTTTTTATAATGTTACCTACCCTCTACCATCTATCACATTTCTTAACATATTCATTTACATTCTTAACTAAGGTAGGCCAATATAATCCATACTGCATAATCTTGGATGCAATTTTATATCCTCCAAAATGTCCATCACATCCAAAGTCGTGACACAGGCTAATAATATATTGTTTTTCTTGGGACACATATTTTAATGATTTGATTATTACATTTCATAAAAATTAATGGATCATCTCAAAAGTAATACCTAGTATCATGCAAAATTTTGTTTCTTTGTAGCTATGACATATTTAATGGTATAATACCACTGCCAATTTATTTTAAAAAGTCTGCATACCAAGGCATAATAATGTCATGCAGTGCAAATAACTTTTCATCAGGGAAGAATTCTTTAATATTAAAATCATTATGAATAGAATACTCCCTCTCTAATCTATACAAATTATCAGCCATGTGATTCCCAAATCCTTTTTATCTAAAATCTCTACATCAAACTCATGTAATAGTAAAATCTATTTAATCAATCTAGGTTTAGAATCATTTTTAGTTAACAGATATTTAATGGAAGAGTGATCAATGAAAATAATAATCTTAGTGAAAATATAATATAATCTAAATTTATTGAATAAACATACTTTAATAATAGTTCTTTTTAGTTGTAGTGTAATTAATTTGGGAATTGTTCAAAGTTTTACAATCAAAATATATAGCATGAGATTTCTTATCTAGCCTCTGCCCTACAATTTCTAAAATGGCATAGTCACTAGCATTTCACATAAATTCAAAGTTTAAAGGCCATTGAGGTTAAATGATGATAGGTGCTATAACTAAGAACTTCTTAAGTTTCTCAAATGTAATTAAATGGTTTAAATTGAACTCAAATGGTACATCCTTCTAAAGCAGATGACATAGGGATTTCTTAATCTTCAAAAAAAATTTTATAAACCTTCATAAACATTTGCATGACCTAGAAAACTTTGGTCTTCCATAATAGTGGTAAGATGTGAAAAATTCTTAATCACTTGGATCTTCTCCTTATTGAACTCCATACCCCTCTTAAAGATTTTGTGTCTAAGGATAATGCCTTCCTTAACCATGAATTAGCATGTTTCCCAATTGAGAATAAGGTTAGTTTCTTCACATATCTTAAAAATAAATGCCAAATAATCTAATCAAACATGAAATGACATTCTAAAGGTAGAAAAATCATCCGTAAATATCTCAATTCCTTGCTCTATTAAATCCAAGAAGATAGACATCATGTATCTTTAAAATGTTGCGGGGCATGCACAATACGAAGAACATTCTTCTAAATATAAAGGTTCTATAGGGACTCATAATGGTATTCTTATCATGATCTTATTGGGCAATAGGAATCTAATGGTAACCTGAATAGGCATCTAAGAAATAAAAAAAATACCTTGCTAACCTTTGAAGCAATTGATTTATAAAGGACAACAGAAAGGGGTCCTTCCTAGTAACTTTATTGAGTTTCCCATAATCGACACAAATTCTCCATCCAGTCATAGTTCTAGTCATGATGAGTAAATTCTTCTCATTCTTGACAATAGTTAACCTGCACACTGACTATGATGCACTAGAAAAAAAATTGAAGAAGTGCATCTCTTATCATATAAACATAAGTTAGAGTTGAAAACCTTTCATAAATAGTGCAAAATATTTCTATTCATACAATATTTACAGTTTGACCAAGTCTAAAGTAACATATACAATAGCCATGGAGATCACTATACAACAACCCATTATTGATAATAATACAACATGACTACAAAAAGAAGAAGAAACAAATAGATGAAAGAAGAAACTCTAACAATAATAGACCCAGATCCTCTCACTCCACTAGTCCCTTACCCTTACCTAAAAACATGTCAAATCATATAAAATGCCACAAAGCCCAATATGTTACCAATATCTACAACTAAAATCAATACTCAAAACCAACCATTTCATATGTATCAATTATCATCCTTACTACATATCAATTTTGAGTCATGTAAGTAATATCATTAAATAAGTAAATCAGCATCATATTAGATCAAAACAAAGTGTTCCCATCATATAATTCATATAAAATCAAAATAGAGCAGAGTAAATTATATATTATATATATCACATATAGAATCATCATATATCCATCATCGATCATATTTATCATAATCTCATCTATCTTGGCAATCATTAGTTTATCATTAGTCATTAGTCATCAGAACAATCTCCTCAGTCAATTAACATTATTAGTTTCATTTAATTAGTTAATCAATCTCATTAATCATCTATCTTAGCTATCATTAGTCTCTTATATCTTATTTTCCATCTATCACATCAATCATCTATCATTTTTCATCAATCATCTATCATATATATCATGTCATATCTATCACTTGCCATATCTATCATATGTTATGGGCTCATCTAACATCTGTCACATCTAACATTTTTCATAGATCATTTATAACTTCTATAAAGAGTCATCACTATCAGCTTATCGGTATAGTTCAGTCAATTAGTTACTGGCTAACATCCCTATTTTATTTTGATGAAATCTCATCGAACCACCCTCCTGCATAGGATAACATGCACATACATTTCATATCATATGTATTATGCCCTAAAATGAATGTCATGCTAAATGAATAATAATTATTTGCATGTCGTATATCTCATATCTTGATTCAATGCATCAACACCTGATCATTTTATAATGAACATTTTCCTACTTATTTTATATAAAATGTCATATAAGCCAAACCACCAAGTGAAACTATAATATTAATCAGATAAAACATCATAATGACAATATTTATCACATGCCAAATGTTACAAGGTAAAAGTTCACTAAAATATGAGATACCGTATTTTAATAAATATTAGAAGATAGAAATACACTAAACTCAAAATCATTGAAATTAGATATAGACTAAATCTCATATATGATGATAAGAACAATTTTTATAATAGAAGCGGTGAAGAAAAAAGCATTGAAAGACCTTCTCTCTCTCTCTCTCCCTTATCTTCTCCTTCTCCTTTCTTTCCTTCCTGGCCAAGGAAAATGAAATAAAAATAGGGTTGGCTTGGTTAAGTGATATTTATATTAAATATACTAAAAAATATTTTAGTGTTTGGCATTGTGGCACCCATGCCTCAGCACCACTACATTGTATGTTCATCCCAGAGTAATTGTAGAACAAGGACTCCAGAATCATGGTGGTGATTCCCAATGCCACTGTGCTAGAAAGCATGTTTCTGTTGTGCTCACTAGCACAACACCATAGCATTCAATTCAAGTTTAAAATCTTTATATTTTCATTTTAAAATTATTTTCATAGATTTTAGGTCATTACAATCTACCGAGCTTGGAAAAATATCATCCTCAATATTTCATAACATAAGTAATCATCAATAATATCAATCATAGCAATCAAATCTTATCTTCATTCTCTGACAGGTATGTATATGTTTAAATCAATCATGTATCATGTGATGTAATGCTTTTCAATTAAAAGTAGTAAACTGCATAATAATATTATGAATTGAGAATTATACTAGCAGAACTATTAGGCACTTCTGACATTTCCTATTGAGGTTGAGCAGATACCCTCACAGTTCAATATCCAGGATGTGGATAGTTCTTCATCTTATGCCCATAGCTACCACACATAAAGTATTATCCTGTAATTTTATAGCACTGTCCAACATGCCTTTTTCCACACCAGACACATTATACACAACTTCAAGTGGGTGCTTTCATATTTTTACCAGTTCTTTTCTTACTACCTTCACACACTTTCTTGAGTGGCGGAGGTTTAGATTCAAATGGAGTCTATTCAGATAGCTTACTCAATCTCTCACTAACCATCTATGCAATTATATCAGCAAAAACTTTATTACACCCGTAAGTGTAATTAGAGCTAGTTCTATAGCTTATTCAGTTAGAATTTCTTTTTCCATTAGCTCTATATAATTTTTCCTGATTAGTTTAATAAAAATTTTAACATATAATACATATACTAATAATACATATTCATGTATGCAACATATGTTCATGAGTATAAGACATAATCCCATTCTAACTCCACTTACAAAAAAATCCTATGGCTCTAATGACGATTCAATTCTTCTAACAACCATTTCTTTCATAGCACTTTATAACGCCCCCGAAATAAAAAAGCTAGAAGAATTGCATCCTTATCAAATATATATCAACCAAAGCTGATAATTTTTCATAAACAGTGAAAAACATAAATATATTTCTAATACATAATATTTACACTTTGATTAAGTCTGAAACAACATATATAATAGTCATGTTGATCACTTAACAATAACCTATTACTAATAATAATACAACATGACTACAAAAAAAGATGAAAATAATAGATGTAGAAAGAAACCCTAACCAGCAAACCTAAATCATCTCACTCCACAAGTCCCTTACCCTTACTTAAAAATATGTAAAAATCATATAATGTGCTACAAAGCCTAGCAAGCTACCAATATCTACGGCTGAAATCAATACACAAAACCAGTAATTTCATGTGTATCATATATTAGTCTTACTACATATCAATCATGAGTCATATGTATAATATCAGTAAATCAGTATCATATTTGATCGGAGCAGAGTGTTCCCAGCATAGAATTTATATAGAATCAGACCAAGTATAGCATATCATATATCATATATATCACATACAAAATCATTATATATCCATCATCTAACTTGACAATCATCAGTCTATCACTAGCCCTTAGTCACCAATAATCAATCTCCATAGCCAATCATCATTATTAGTATCATTCAATCCATTAATCAGACTCATCAATAATCTATCTTAGATATCATTGCTCTCTTCTATCTTATATGTCATCTATAACATCAATCATATATCATTGGTCATCTATCATATGTCTTATCTATCACATGTCACATCTATCATCAGTTATAGGCTCATCTATCATCAATCACATCTATCATTTATTATCGATCATTTATATCATCAATAAAGATTCATCACTCTCTAGCTATTGGCATAATTCATTTAATCAGATATAGGCTAGCATCCGCTTTTTATTTCAAGGAATGTTTGTCAGCTCACCCTCTTATATCAGGTAACATAGGCATACATTTCATATCAAATGTATTATTCCCTAAGATACATATTAAGCTAAATGAAGAATAATCAAATGAATGTTATATTTCTCATATCCAGATTTAATAGATTAGCACCAAATCATTTTATGGTCAATATTTTCCAACTCATTTCATATAAAATATAATATAAGTCAAACCATTACATGAAATTTTAATATTAGCCAATCAAAACAATCATAATGGTAATATCTCACATATCAAAAGTTATATTATGAAAGTTCACTAAAATGGGAGATATCACTTTTTAATAAATGTTTGGAGAGTGAAATATACTAAACCAAAAAATATTAAAATCAGATACATAGTAGAGATCACTTACTATGATCGAAACAATTTTCATAATAGAAATGGCAGATAGAATAGCCCTAAAAGACCATCTCACTCTTCTCACTCGCCTTTACTCTCTCCCTTCTCTTCTCCTTCTCCTTTCTTTCCTTCTAGGTTAAGGCAAACAAAATGGAGGGACGGATGACTTGGTTAAGAGATATTTATATTAAATATATTAAAAAAAACACATTTTAGTGCTTGGCATCATGACCCCCAAACCTCTACACTATTGCATTGCATGTTAATCGTAGAGTTACTATAGAATAGAGATGCCAACACCGCAGTGGTAATTCCCAACACCCCTGCGCTAGAAAGCATAGTTCCACTGTGCTCGCTAGCGCACCACCACAGTGCTCCAGTTTAAGTTCAAAATTTTTAGATTTTTATTCTAAAATTATTTTCATAAATTTTAGGTCTTTACAATCTACCCAGCTTGGAAAATATCATCTTCAACATTTCATAATAGAAGTAATCACCAATCATATCAATCATAACAATCAAATCATTTATTCATTCTCTCACATACATGCATATATGTCAATCAATCATGTACCATGTGATACAATGCATTTTAGTTAAAAAATAGTAAATTACACAATTATATTTAGAGTTAGGAATTATATGAGTAGAACTATTAGGTGCTTCTGACATTTCTTGTTGAGGTTGTTGAGGTTGTTGAGGTTGAGTAGATACCCTAAGCTCCTTCACTGGTCTGAAAATACCTCATCAATATTTAGGTTGTGGACAGTTCATCATCTTATGCCCATAGCTACCACACCTAAAGTATTATCATGTAATTCTATAGCATTGTCTTGCATGCCTTCTTTCACACAAGACATATTGCACACTACTTCGACTGGGTGCTTTCATAATTTTACAAGTCCTTTCTTACTACCTTCACCTTCTTTCAAGAATGGTGGATGTTTCAATTCAGATATGGTCTATTCAGATAGTTTACTCAATCTCTCACTAAGTTAGTCTTGCACCTTTTTCAATCAGAATTACTTTTCCCTTTGGCTCCATGTACTTTTTGGAAGTTCAAATGCGATTATTAAACCTTTTTGAACTGCCCAATGGCACTCTAAGAGGGGGGGTGGGGCGGGAATGAATTCTTTATTTAAAAGTTCCATTTTTTAAAACCTTTTCATTTTAAGAATGATGTTAACCAAATACACAAGTAAAAGTAAATTTCAAAAAACCAAATGAAATTTATATTTTTGATTTTATAGAAAATGGAATAGAAAAATATTTGGTTCTTTTATATTTTCAAAATTTTATTTTTATATTTTCCTGCTCACAAAAATCAGTCCAAAGAAATCATAATATTTTTATCCCAGATTTGTAAGAAAATAATATCTAGGAATTAAAATGCAAAAAATAAAAGTGCTAAAGAAAAAGAAATGACCGCACAAAGATTTTTCTAGTAGTTCAGTCAACCTTGACCTGCATCCACTCCCCAGAGTTCTCCTCTATGGGCATATAACTAAACATTTTAGTGACTCTCCTTTGGCTCCCATAGCAAGGCGTAGAAGCCCTTACAAAATCAGCTCTACCCTTCCACGGTGCAACTGAGAACCTAAATCCCTTTCATCCTCATGTTGAGGAAACAAACCTTAAATCCCTTCCACCAACCCATTGTGGTAGAGTAGCCAGATCATTTGACGCCATAAGCCTTTTCACAGAGTTTCCCTCAAGCATGATAATGACTCTTAGAGGAATGTGGTGAATGTTCACAAAGCAACTGTTTGGAGAATCCCTCTCACACACTTCCTTGATCACACAAGGATCTTCTCTCTCAAAACCTCACCTCTCTCTCTCTCTCTCAAGATAAAAGCTCCCTCTTCAAACCCTTTCTTACACAAAAGCTCTCACATGAAATTTGACAAAGGACCTTCTTAAACAAATTTAGAAGTGTTTAAAAACAAAATGCTTCAAAATCCTAACTTTTCAGGTCTGCCGACACTATTTATATAGTATGGTCTTTGATCATATAGTATGATTAGTACAAATATCCATGTTCATTCTATATGATAAATACACTCTTGTATGATTAGTTCAAGATTCTTTAATAGACCGTACAGTATGAATTATGGATCATACGGTATGATTAGTTCAAAATTAAGTGTTCGTATAGGGTGATCTCCAGGATGATCCAACATCATATTTGTCGATCAGCTAGTATAATTAGTACCGTATGGTATGAATAGTTCAATCCTATTAAGGTTCATCCAGATGATCCCTAGGACTATTAAATGTCCTCTCAGCAACCATCCAATATGATCATGATTATATCATACTATCGGCTTTAATGAATTAACCTTAATTTGATTGACTAATCAAAGGAATTAGTTTAGGCAAGATTTCAAACATTGTACAATACGAACCCATTCGTACAATATGATTAGATCAAAAATCAAAATTCAAGTACTTACCTAAATCTAATTGGCGGCTAGAGGCTTTGATTTAAACTGATCATTCTGTATAACTGAGTTTATATAATAGATTAGTTTAATAGTTTTAATATCTCAATTAGTCATTTTATATTATTTTTTATTTATACATCATATAATATGATTGGGATCATATAGTATGAACTTTAAAAATTTTGAAATTTAAATTTTTACTCCTCATATGTGTGTGCATGGTTGCTAAGCTAGCATACACCATTTATAAAATATTTTACTCAAGAAAGATAAAAAATAAATAGGCAAAAATATACTCTTACAAAATATCAACCCCATTCTACCCACTCCTATCTTGATTCCTTTGTTGATGCATGGTGTATGATGTTCCAGAAATGTTAGTGTTCACAAGACAAATATGCAATAATAATATGAGGAGAAATAAAGTAGAAATCCAATAATAATTGTTATCATCAAAATCATAAGCTCGAACTCTTGGATTGCCACACTTTTGCCTTATTAGTTAACAAAATTTTTAACAAACAATACATGTACTAATAATGCATATTCATGTATGCAACATATGTTCATGAATGCAAGACACAATTCCATTCTGATCCCACTCACAAAACAATCCTATAGCTCTGGTGACAATTCAATTCTTCTAATAACCATTGCTTTTACACTACTTTATAAGGTCCCAAAGTAAAAAATTGGAAGAATTGCATCTCTTATCATATATACATTAAACATAGATGATAATTTTTCATAAATATTAGAAAATATGAATACATTTCTATTCATATAATATTTACAAATTGACCAAGTCCAAAATAACATATACAATGATGATCACTCAACAATAACCCATTACTGATAATAATATAACATGAATACAAAAAAGAAGAAACCAACAGATGTAGAAAGAATCTTCAACCAGCAGACCTAGATCATCTCACTCCACCGGTCTCTTACTCTTACCTGAAACTATGTAAAAATTACATAATAAGCTACAAAGCCCCGTACACTACTAGTATCTATAACTAAAATCAATACATAAAACCAATCACTTCGAGTGTATCATATATCATTCTTGCGATATATCAATCATGAGTCATGTATGTAATATTGGTAAATCAGCATCATATTAGATCAGAACAAAGTGTTCCAATCACATAATTCGTACAAAATCAAAATAGAGTAGAGCATATAATATATCATATTTATCACATACATAATCATAATATATCCATCGTCGATAATATCTATAAAGATCTCATCTATCTTGGAAATCAACAGTCTATCATTAGTCCCCATTCATTAATAGTCAATCTCCTCAGTCAATCATCATTATCAATATCATTCAATAAGTTAATCAATCTAATGAATCATCTGGCTTAGCTATCATTGGTCTTTTCTATCTTATCTATCATTTATCATCTCAAACATGGGTCATCTGTCATGTCTATCATTTATCTTATCTATTTACCTATCACATCTCATCATTAGTTATAGGGTCATCTATCATTAGTCATATCTATTATTTATCATCAATCATTTATATCATATACAAAAATTCATCACTCTCTACATGTTGGCATAATTCAATCAATCGGTTATAGGTTAACATCCCCTTTTTATTATAAGGAAAGCTCATTGGCCCACCATCCTATATAAGGCAACATGCACATACAATTCATATCATGTGTATTATGCCTTAAAATGCATGTAATGCTAAATGAAGAATAATAATATACATGTGATGTATCTCATATCTGAATTTAGTACATTAGCACATGATTAAATTAATATTAATATTTCCTTACTCATTTCATATAAAATGCCATATAAAACAAACCAGTTGTGAAAATTCAATATTAACCACTCAAAATGTTCATAATGACAATATCTACCGCATAGCAAAAGTTACACTATTAAAGTTCACTAAATTGGGAGATATCACATTTTACTCCATTTTAGGAGAGAAAAAAGTCATTAAATGCAAAATCATTGAAATTAGATATTGAGTAGAGGTCTCTTAGTATGATCATAAAAAATTTTATACTAGAAGCAACGAACGAAAAACCCCCAAAAGACCTTCTCTTACATCTCTCTCTCTCTCTCTCTCCTATCCTCTCTCCCTTCCCTTCTCCTTCTCCTTTCTTCCCTTCCTGCTTAAGCCCTAGTGCAATTATGTTGCATGTTGATTCTAGAGTTACTATAGAACATAGGCTCCAACACTATAATGGTGTTTCCAAGTACTACTATGTAAGAAAGTTTAACACAATTATGCTCGCTAGAATAAAGTCGCAATGTTCTAGGTCAAGTTCAAATTTTTTAGATTTTCATTTTAAATTTACTTTCACAAATTCAAGGTTGTTACACTAACATACTAATCCAATTAATGTTAGTTATAGTCCACCCAAATGCTTTTTTATGGTATCTAAGAACCCCCATCAACTTTTTTTCCTAGGGCCCTCTATGTCATCATCCCTAAACATTTGATCCAATAGATCTAAATCCAAAGTATCATCTAAGGCATCGTCTACACAATTATCTACCACATTAACTCTAAAGAAATGATTCTCACTATCATCATTTAGGAATTTTATTAACATCAAAATATTGAAGGTTGCTTTTTCATCCAAAATTATCATGGTTAATTCCCCCTTTTGAACGTCTATCTTAGCCCAACCAATGGTTATAAAAGGTTTACCTAAATTAATCAGTATTTCCCTATCTTCCTCCATATCTAACACAATGAAGTCTACTGAAAGATAAACTTGTCTACTTTAACCAATACATCATCTATCACTCCTTAGGGTAAGTAAATGATCTATCATCTAACTATACAATGACAGTCATGGATTGTACCTCACCTAAGTCTAGTCTCTTAAACATAGATAAATGCATGCAATTAATGCTCTCTCATAAATCACACAGTGCCTTTCCACATAACTTCACCCTTATAACATAAGGAATGATAAAGCTTCTAAGATCCCTTAATTTTTTAGAAAGTTTACTCTATAAGATTGCACTATATTCTTTAGTAAGAACAAGCCTCGTAAACACCTAACTTTTGCTTCTTACTAAAGTTGTCCTTCATAAACTACTTAACTAGGCATATGCTCTAGGGCTTCATTGAATGTAATGTTGATAGTCAACTTCTTAAGGACTTACAATAACCTAGAGAATTGCCTATCAAGATTCTATTTATGCAATCTTGATGGAAATGGTGTTGGTGGTATCTCTAATGGATTTATCTAATGCAACATGAGGTTTAGGTTATTATAGATATAAGTTGGGATATATTGATATTTCCTTGATTTGTTCATCTACTATTACTTCCTTAGTCTGTTAATCTTTTCTCTCTACCTCCTCTAACTCCTTACCACTCCTAAGCTTAATTTCCTTACAATACTCCTTTTCTTTCTCCTTAGGATTGATTTCTCTATTACTAGGTAAGGTTCCTTGGGGTTAATTGTTCAAAGAATTGGCTAACTTCCCTAACTAGTTTTTGAAGTTCCTAATGGAAGAAACTTGGCTTTGAAGCTAGGTTCCCATCGACAGCACAAAATATTCTAAAGAAGGCCTCTTATCCTTATATTGGTTATTGGAATTAAAATTTGAAGGGTAACAAGGTCTAGGGTTGGTAAAATTTTATTATGGAGAAGAATTCTAAGGGCCTATAAGATTGTGTTGTTGATTATTCTAATTAAAATTAGGATGATTCTTCCAACATAGGTTTTAGGTTTTAAATATGGGTTATTCTACCTATTAGTTATATCTAAAGATTCTGCATAAGATGAGGTAGGTTTAGTAGGCATTCTATACATTGGTTATTCCAGGGGCATCAATGCTCGTAAATTTACACTAAACCCTATGTTGTCTAATTTCCTAGAAATAATAATGATTTGTGAGGTTAAAACGAACAACACATCTTTTTTTTTTTTTTGGTTGAAACCCACTAGAGGGGCCTACATGTTAGTATTAAAAAAAAGGATTACAAGTTATTAAGGGGACCTCCAACTCTCTACTACTCCAAGGAGCTACAAAAAAAATCCAAAGAAAACCTAAGAGCTGGAACTTCCCACAAAGAACGAATATAAGGAAGCCTAATAACATTATAAGAAACCTACAGGGAAAGGGAGAAAAAGTATTCATTAATCTCAGCCTTACCCACCAAAAAAGTACCCTGCTCAAAATGAGAACAAGTCTCCAAAAACCGGTAAACAAGTCCTGCAAGGACACTAAATAAAACACAAATAAGCTCGCTGGTACTTCTAGCAGAATTCATCCATTAGAAATATGATACCATTTCAACGTATCTTCATTTTTTATAGATATTTTGCTAGAAACCTGTACCATAAACAAAAAATAGCCCTCCCTCACATGTTTTCTACAACACAACAATCCTACATAAATAATATATAAATATCATATTCACATTTAAATATTGAACATAAACACTAATGCTGCATGTATGTAATAACAGATTTGATCACAAAAGGATATTGAACAATCACCAAATAGTTTAAATATAAACATAAAGTTCGTTGCATTATAACAAATAAACAATAAAATATATAAACATAGAAATAAAATGTCCAACATAGAACTAAAATATATAGTATCATCACCTGTATGGGTGTTCCCTCTTACACAAACACCAGAATTATCTGTCTTCATACCTTCACAACAAGATTTTGTTTCAAATTTGTAGCCATTGAGCAAAAAAATTGGCCAACATTTCACTAATATATTTGGTCCCCAAGCTAGATCAATAATTCTTGATATTGCAAAATACTTCCTTGTGTGTGGACCTGATTGGTTGATCAAATGTTGGTATGTTAATTACAAGTTTATTTACTACTGTGTTAACTAATTAATACAAATTAGTAGAAATGAATAGCCAAAATTTATACCATATTTTTGAACAAATTTAGAAATTATGTTTCCACAATCTTTTAGACTTCTATTGATACTGATATACTCAAACCATTAAAGAAACTCCTACAAATTTTAAGTACTTATGATTTATGAGTAACAAATATATGAACAAGCTAACTCATACTTAGTTGAGATATGGCTCAACTTCATCACAGTTAAGCAAGGCATACAACGTAGCAGCTCTCATATCCTTATCAGTTAAATAGTGCATGTTGTTAGCACCTGTGGGCTCACCACTTTTATTGAATACATATATCTTTGAGGACTTACATGAATCTACATGACCCAAATTTTAAGATACAATACTCCTTGTTGATTGTGGCGCTGTGTCAAAGTAATACGAGCAAACCATCTAAGGTGAATAAAAGGCAACATCAAAGCCTTTATCCCAGTATGTGGGGTCAACTATATGAATCTTTTTTCTCCATTGTGTTGTATTATGAGTCAAATTCATATTTAAGTATAATAAAGAATGCTCATTTCTAAAATTTTTTGACCAAGTCTTTTGAGGTTTGCCTCTACCTTTCCTAACATAAGCCAAATCTAATACCTCTACTTTCCTAACTAGGTCATGAGGAGGCTACTGTTTTATGTGACCAAACCATCTAAGGAAACTCTCTCACTCTCTCTAATCTTATCTTCCATTGGAACTACTACAACCTTTTCACGTATATGCTCATTTCATATCTTATCTCTAAGAGTCAAGCCACTCATGAGCATTCTCATCTTTGTAAACACATAACTTAATGTTATGATTCTCTTTTAATAACCAACATTTTACACCATAAAGTATTGCAGGTCTCACCACAGTCTTATAGAATTTTCCCCTATGTTTGGGGAATTTTCTATCACACAATAAGCCCAACGCATTCCTCCACTTTAATCATCCAACTTGAATTCTATTAATAGTATGCACATCTATTTCACCATCAAATCCCTCTCTAGTCTTATCAGCAAGAAGAATATCATCAACAAAACGCATACACCATGGTACAATCTCTTACAAATATCTACCAAGAACATCCACGACCAAAACAAAAAGATATGGGATGACAATAGAAAAACCTATGGAGGTTCTGACGATCGAGGTGACAAATAATGGTGATAGAGGCAATGTACAAAGACGATAGAGGTGGCATTCGAAGGGAGGCAACTCACATGACTAGGAGCGAAGTGAGAATGAAATGAATAACAAGACGATCGCGAAAAGCACCGCGAGGGGAAATATGGTCTATTTTGATGGTACTGCTGGAGAATTTTTCACTGGAGATTTCTCTAGCATCACTTCTGCCTAAAAATTTTATCATGTTTAAGTAAGCTGGTGAGATTTTTGCTGGATGTTTCACCAAACAATTTCTGGCGCATTTTTTGCTGGTAGGTACCGCCAGCTTAAGAAAATAGGCAACATTGCTAGAAAGTTTTCTGCCTTTAATGTTCTGTTGGTTTATTCACCAGATAACCCGTCAGTAATTGACCAGCGGAATATCTGCTGGTTACACCACCACCATTAGTGATGGATATAATACGACTGAAAAGACCATCGATAATGCCAGTTTTCTTATAGTGCATATTAATGTTTTGATGGATGCCATCTAATATAGGGTTACCATATTCTCTTAAAGGTCTAAGTTAGTCATCATCATTAATAGGGTTTGCCATTTTTTACTCTTTTTTTATTTTTTTCTTAATTTTCAAATTTTTCTAAGTATTTGTTTTTTATTTTAGGCAAAACTGAGAAAGTAAAGTACGAATCATATAACACATGCCATAGATATTATCAACTGTAAAAATAAATATACTACTCTAAGTTATATTGAACAAGTTGTCACAAATTGATAAGCAAAAATAACCAAAATAAGTAAATTAACATAAATAATAATAAAAAAAAAATCTTTAACTCTAAAAAGAATGTAAGAATTATATAACTTCATAACAAAATTATTCTTTCTTTTTACTCACAGCAATACTAATGGGTATGCTAGAAAAAAATGATGAGGATGTAAATCTAAATAGGGGTTGAACATATGTAATAGTGCAGTAATAGGAATTAAAAACAGCAAGACTAAATACTAAATTTTAGAACTAATATCAACTTGCTCAAAGTAAATTTTAGTTCCCCAGTAATGGTGCAAAAAACTTTTTATGAGATTGCATAATATTATAAAAGGATGTGTAGATTACGACTCCGTACGTAAGTGTATATGTCACAACAAAATAATAAAATGATGAGTAGAGTATCATTTCCACGAGGATTAAACTTAAGTCAAAATTTGAAAGATACTTTCTAATCCTCCAAACCATTGCAAATTATCTTGACAAATGGAAGTGAAATAATAAAAGTAAAATCTACTCTAAAATTTCTTTTGGAGTTTTTATTTTAATTCAATAAATAAAATTTTTTAGCTAATATTGTTTTTAATTTCATGCAAATAAAAAAATACAAATTTCAACAAATTAATGTGGATTAGAGCAATAGTAATCCTTTGCCTCCGTCGAGTTAGTCTAGATTCTAACCACTATCATATTTTTAAACAACTTCTTAAGATCCCAAATATTAAATTAGACTATGTCTAGGTCTACTTAATACATTCAAATTTTATTTGTTGATTCCACTACACCTCCATCAATGTCGTAAATCACACTAGATTTTAAAAATTAAGAGGCAACCTACACAGTTAAATTAAGCTTACAAAATATGAAATATAACATAGTAATTCTTAACACAAGTAATCTAATCTTTTGAACATGTAGAGAAATCTATTCACGATTAATTTAGAAAAGTACATGCAATAATTAAACATTGCTTAAAACAAAAAGTACAAATTATTTTGCTACACATCAAAATAGGAAACATAAGTTTGAGGGATAGAACCAGTGTCGTCCAGGGAGGCAACTAGAAATTTGACTTGATAATATCTAGTCCCTGTACTTTCACTAATAATATCCTCTCTCATACACTTCCAACACACAAGGAGAAAAAATTACACTACCACTATACACACTCTCCCATAACAAGCCCCCTCTATATGAAAAATGAGCCATCTACTTATAGATTTTGGAAAAGACTGCATTTGCATTATGGACTGACCTAGGGGGAACTAGAGTGCTTCAGGTAGTGTATCATCCTCTATTGTGATGGTATACTAAATTGACTTGTCATTTCATGTATTGTAGCATTGGTTCATTGGTTCAACCATCGATAATTTCAACCACCATGGTGCTTGGACAATTTAGCACTGTAGTAATGATCTGGCACTATGGTGCATCTATCTCGGAGCCTCGATGCCTTATTCTCTGTAATCATTGTCGCTATGATGTTATGCTTAGTAGTCCATTGCTTATAGCTCTGTAACACTCTAGTAAGTGGTGACACAATTCCTATTTAATCATGACTCATTTTTCAATATTTTCTTGCATAAAAACATATATATAGTTTGGACTATACTTCATTTTTTCCTTATTCACACAACAAGAAAGACATGCATGAGGATTTATGTACTTATTTCAACTTTCATTCTCAATATTTTTTTAATTATAATTTTTTTATCATTTAACACTATATTTATCCTCCTTACTAACTAAAAATTTGATACCATTCCTAACCTCGCAAAGGGGAAACTTACAAGGAGTCTAAGCCTACTCTCCATGTCAATAAAGGCATGTAAGTTTGGTGCCATGAGATACCACTGCTAGGGTCTTCAATCCCATCATGCAGAGAAAGGTGTACATGGGACTTCATGTACTTATTGGAGATTTTAAAGTTTTAGGAATTTATACCTTCTTGCATGAGGCAGTGGCGATGATGAGAGTGGTAGAATTTATGTTTAAAGATGATACCCAACTTTACTAGAAAGCAATCTTCTAGAAAGTCAGAGAACTTGAAGAGAGAGGTAGAGAATATTATAAGATATCTCAAAAAGATCCAAAAAATGCCTCTTCACCTCTTATTTATAGGGCCTGGAGGGCTATAGAGAATGCTACACATAATAAAAAAAATAAAAATATTAATATTAATTTTTACCCATTATCGACTGTATGGGACATATGGCATGGGATAATAAGTTCCTATATTTGTCTATGTCTTCAACACCTATTGCTTAAATTAGTCTTGACCTGATCTGATAAGTCCTGTGTGTATGAAATTGGAATTTTAGAATTTTCCATTAGGAGTGCCATGGCATTGAGGGCAGCATTACAGCATTGAGCACTCTATCATTTTAGTCATTTATTAAGAGCTATGGTGATGCATGGTCAAGTGATAAAACACTAGTTCTTCTTTGGGGAGCATCAGTGATGGTCGGGGCACTATAGTGTCATGCTCTCTATTTGGCTAGGATTTTAAAAGGAGCGCTATAATATTGAGTCTCTAAGTAGCATGGCGCTTGCATCAATTTTTTTAATATCAAAATCTACTAAAAATGATAATTTTAAAATCATTTTATTCTCTTAAGTAGCTAGTTAAAGAAAGGAGAGATTTTACAGAGAAAAAGTTTATTACGAGCTGCTTTGGGTCGATTCCTCCATCGAGAAAATTTGGGAAGTTGTACAGGTTGAGATAGGTTATGCTTTGCCTATCCCAATTTTAAAGAATTTAAAGTTTTATGACATTTAATTGAAAATTTAACAAAAAAACTAGATATATATGCTTATTGGATAAAATTCAACCGCATAACTTTTATTATGCCATAGTTGGCAATATTTTGCACATACTAATTTTTTAATTGTAAATTTTCACCAAGTAGTTTTGGAAATAATATAAAATTTAAGTATTAGACATAAAAATTTTTTGAAGACATCCAATAAAAAAATTGGAAAGTACAGAAATCCCCCGATAATTTATGTTTGGGCAACTTTTTTGAGTAAGCATGATTAGGAGAGAAATTAGGTGATTAAGCATAGTTAAAAAAATTAAATGTAGGCATAATTGCCCATTTGATGGGTGTTAGCTATGCATGACCGAGTCGCCCGTCGAATGAGCGATTTGATATAAAAATTTTTTTTTAAAAATCAAACTGAATATATATGTTCCTAATTTTGTAATTGCATAGTAAATAATAAGTTAGTCATTTTGGAATAGAATTACAAAGTAGGCAAATTTTAATTTATGTTAGGCTTAGTTTTAAAAGAAAACTGGTTGAATTTATATTATGCTTGATTAGTGGTTGGGAGTGATCTTAGATTAGTACAATTTTGAGAATACAGTGAGTAGTCTCAATATATGAGCTATGAAGTGCTATTGTCCAAATAATATTATCAAATCAATATTTCAGGCTTGTATTATCAAATCAATTTTGTAGGATTGTATTGTCAATTTAGTGTTGCTAGCTTATATTATCCATAAACTTTTGCTAGCTTGTATTATCAAATCAGTTATGTAGGGTTATATTGTCATGTCATTGAGGGAGTTAACATTTCCGTATTATCAATCAACACTTTATTTGCATAATTGCCTTGGTTGTTGAAATTCTCTTTCTAAACTTTATTCAAAGCATTGTTAGGACTTCTACTGAAGCAACACATCATATCATATGACCTGTAAAGGTGTAAGGTCCCATCAAATAATAATTTAGTTTTAAGCTGCATGAGAAGATGATATATGTACAACCTAAGCTATTTAAGGGGGATGCATTCACATATCAAGCAGACCACTAAAAATTTGAGTTTAGACGTTTGACATAAACTGACCTTGTATGAAGAGGATCTAAGGAGTCCCTAATAAAGAAAGGTTCGACGCTACAAGTAGAAGAATGCATACGTGTATAGCACAAGCTGGTGACAGTTCGTGAGTAGAAGGCGAATACAAATGAGATATTCACCTGTTACGTACATGAATGGTTCAAAGGTGAGGATCATACCCTTTAGGTCATGCATGTTGAGGTAATGAGGGTAAAACTTTATAAGACGAGAGATTTTTTAAAAGCCGCTGGATGGAAATATGTTTAGATGAGGTTCTTGGAAGAAAATGGCCATCTTGTAAATCCTCATTTTTTGTAGATGCGATATCATGAGATTAGATGTAAGAAAGAGGGTGGCCATTCACTAGATGTTGTCTGCAACAACCTTGACATTGAGCATGTGATTTTATACCATAAATGACATTCTAGTTTTGATAAGTTTATATTACATTTCTATAACAATCAGATGAAAGAGCTACTACCTGAAGGAAATCCTTGAAATTTTTTGAATGGTAAGGACTAGCAAGACCATCAACATTAGTTCAAGTTTCATCTGAAGTGCTGCCCGACTCAAACCCAACTCCAAGCACGTCTTCTTATGCTGCTTAATAAATAGAAAATTTATATAAAAGTTTATATGCTCACCATGTTGAGTACAATTTCTATGTTTTGTGTTTATGTTTGTTATTATGTTATGTTGTTGTATCGAATGAACACCTTTGAGAAATGTATTTTTTTCTTCTGTGTTTCCAACTTTCATCATTATGGGCAATATTTTCCAAAAATTTTAAGAAGAAGCACGAGTTAGAATTTAATTGGTTGTAGGAGTATGTCTGTTTATGTACTGTTTATGTACTATAAGAAGAGTTAGTATTATCAGATCAGTCTGTATTATCAAATCAGTGTGTTATCACATAAGTTTGTATTGTCAAATTAGTTTATATTATCAAATTAGTTTGTAATATCAAATTAGTTTGAAGTTAGATCTGCTGGCCTTGGTTTATAAATTATGCATGTCTTGGTTATTTGGATTCATGAAATATGGTATTACATTCCATTTATCTAGTATCAAATTTAAACATTTAAACTTCACGTACAATCTAATAGTGGAGTACTAGCACAACCACATTAAACAAATAAATTAAACATATGAAGACAACATAGAAATCTCAAATCACTTGCATAATATGATACAAAACTATAATAGTACAACCAAAATACAGTGCATATTCAATCTAAATAAATTTTACGACATGACTACAACATCACAGAACTACAACTTGATGAGTACATCTACATAATTGCAAAATAAGTACTTAGTCATCATTTTTATGAATGATTTGCACGACATATAGGGAAAGTTGTTCTATTATGCCCAATTATATGGCAGTATACACAAACCCTACTACTCTGCTACCTTGGTTCATCCATTATGTTTCTATACTGCATTGACTTGGGCATGCCGGATCTCCTTCTAAAATTTGGTGGGGTCAACGGGTATAGACCAACCCAGCATCACGAATTAGCAAATACTGCTTATTTGGTATTGTGTGAAATTCATTTAAATAAGTTATCTTGAAGTTATTCATTGTGTAGAACTCATAAACATAATCCAGATGACTTAGCCTGACTAATGCAGTAGAGCTAATTTCATGGGTACATGGCATGTGATAGATGGCACTCCATCCACAACTACACAAATTGGTTATACCTGGGGTAATATCTACATGATATGATCTAAATGACATATCAAACACTTGAAACTCATGCATGTTAATCCGAGTAGGTCCTGGTATTCTTCTAGCATCACTTTCAAGTTTATGCGATTTTGCCTGCACTCGTGGGGAGAAGATGTTGTTACTCTGGTGTTCTTTAGTAGTTATCATTTTGAGTCGTTGAACGAACATCTGAACAACATTATAATAAATGGCTATAATGAGAGTCATTGAATGCTTTAGATGTGTTAGTTATCATATTTTGTATCAGAACCCACTATTAAATATCAAAGTTCACTTTGAAAATCCCTCTCTTCTAACCATTGATGAAGTTTAGGCTTTATTTTAATTATATCTGCCATGCTTTGATTGAATATTTCAGGATCAACAAAATTACTTGTTGTGTACATCATCTGACATAGAAACTCGACATTAACAACTCCTATTTATCGGATATCTTTCTTAAAAGTCTCACGCAGGTGTCTAAGATAGTGACAATGTGCTGTACTTAGGAATATGTCCTTACAGCCACGAACCAACCCGACATGCCGATCAGATATGATAAAAGATCACTTTTATTGCTAACAGGTGGGACTAAGTCATGAAGCATGCTAAGAAACTAGATCCAAGACTCAGCACTCTGACTCCACAATACCGAAAGCCAATGGGAAAAGGTCGTTTTTCACATCAAGGCAAACAATAATGAGTAATGTTCCCCTATATTTACCAAGTAAGAAAGTCCTATCAAGGCTATGGATGGGATGGCAAAATCTCCAACCACTAATAGATGGGCCGAAAGACCAAAATAACCTCTGGAGTTTATGTGTGCTAAGGGATTGGATTTTATAAACTGTTCCTAGCATGGCTGCAATAATTGCTTCCATGAACAAATTCAGCGATCAATAAGAGTCCTCCCAACTACCAAACACTACCTTAATAGTCTTCCGACGTACATCCAATGCCTTTATGTATGAAACTTTTATGTTGAACTTCGCCTCGACTCTTCCAATTATCTCTCTGTGTTTTATATCCATTTGCTTCCTTATGGTAGGAATAACAAAGAAGCTAATGAACTGTGAGTTACATTGTTTATGAACAACTTGAAGAATAGGGTTCGTGCATATATGTCGCCCTTTGATAGTAGCTATTTTTCAAACCCCACCCAAACACTTGCTTAGGCTAGCATGCAAACGCCAATGGCATGTTGTATGCATGCAACGGTGAATTTTTGTTAGTTTGAAGCAACCACCATAAATTACACATTATTCCTTATGGACCAACATTGTAAAGCAAATTGCAATTATGATTTTTTTCAAAAGCACATATACTCTACCAGTTCATTTGGAATGACAAATTCATCATTCGTTAAGCTAAAAAGAGTACTACTATCGGATGCAATCTTTGCATTCAACTAATGGGTACTCCTTGGAATCTCACCATATTCATTATTAGCTATCATGCCCTCCTCTGTACTCCCAGTCCGTACATAGTAATCATAAATAATCTCATTAATATTTGCCTGAACAACAATATTGCTAACAATTGGATCATAAACGATATCATCAAATTCTTCATCCATATCATCACTTGAACCACTACTCATTGTCTCGTACCCCTCATCGTCGATTGTAGGAGCAGATGAGTTAACATCATTGACTTTAAAAAATAGAAGTAGGATGGGAATGTGTTGAAGGACCAAGTAAATTCAAGTCGTATGAGCTTTGTGTTGATCTGCATTGTACTTATATAATATTAGATAATGAGCAATAAGAAATTACTACAAGTAAGATAATTAACAATTTCTTCGACTACTAACATACCCCTAGTATACACTTGGCATTGCCAAGGGCCTCTCCGCAGCATCTTGCATCTCATCTATATGCTCGAGTATGATTGAATCATGAATTTGAGCCAATAGATCTTCGTTAAAATTACTATCTACTAGAATTTATTCAACCTCCACATAAAGAATCAAAACTTCAGCAACAACCAATGACAATGCAAATTCATATACTTTATCATCCTCAACCTTTGAGGCGATGAATTTGTTCCCCAATGGAAAATGGCCCACAATTGTTTCTATGAATTTTAACGGATCGTACTTTAGCGCTCTGACAACTTTATCCTTTAACTGCTTCAAAGTTGACATAAATGGAACTTGCAATGGGCGACAGCTACCCCACTATATGTAAGTAAAAAATTTGCATCTAAAGACAACTCTCCATCATACAACATTATAAAAGATGGTGGTCGCACACTCATTGTCAACACCTACATTTACAAAATAATTGGAAAGTTAAATTCGTTCCAGCGAGACACTCATTAAATTCATTTTTTTTCTAAGTTTTTAACTTCATTGTCCTCATGATGCGTACCAAACTAGATGAAATAAGAGTGATGAGTGAATGTATCAAACTAGTTAGGGGTTCTTTTATGCCAAACCTCTACGTACTACCTCTTAAAAATTAATGGCACTTTTCACTCTCTCATGCTTTTATTGAAGAAGAGATTAACTGCTAAAACTATAATAGTAATATTGAGCATAAGCCTCTCCATTAAGGTTCTAAGAGGAACAAGATTTTCAATAACTTTTGCATTCTCTTACTCAAAGATTCTATTTTAATTTACAATATAACTTCTCAAAAAAAGCTAATGCGGCATAATCTTCCCATCAAATATATTTTGCATTCTCTGATATCTCAAAACAAGCTAACGGAGTTCAAAAAATTAGATTAATATTCTCCACCTCTATTTGACCTATGCGCCATAATCTTCCCATTTAATATATCTCAAACCCAACCATATTGTTTTGGAATGGTTCATATGTATTCCTAAGCAAATATATTTTTGCATACATGGATTGAAGAAAACATAATGCAATACCCAAAACAAAACTAAATGCATGACTCGAAAGTTTCATTGTAGGAAAACATAAATCCTAAAATATTCACAAAACACAAAAATAAAACAATCCAAAAACCACTTCATTCTTGAATAATACATGGTGGATTTTTTTTTTTTTTTTTTTTTCATTTCTTAGCTTGCATTATGGAAATTAATGGGGAAAAAAAAATCCATATCTTACCTTAACACGACCAAAGGGGGTGAGAAGCTGTTGTCGTGATCGCGAGAAGATGAAGATAGGAAGAAGAAATGACTTAGGGGTTCGAACCTCATTTCAAAAAGCGAACCTAATCGCCCGTTGAATGGGCGGTTACCATCTCAGCACCTAATCACACGTGTTTACAGGCAATTAGCTTCTGTGTACCTATTCACTATTTAAACAAACTATTATGCCTACTTTTAAATATTTTTTATACGATGCTTAATCACACAATTACATTTCTAATCATGCTTACTTTAAAAATTTTCCATTTTATGTACTTGCTTTACAATGTTTTGAAACGAGGGCACCCCCCACTAGCTAAAACTCGATCTCACCACCCTAGAGAACTTGCCTTCCCCTTGCAAACTGGAATTGCATAAAGATATTCTGTAATCCGGAAACACCTGCCACTAATGGCCGCCGCTGTTTCTATTGCGTCAAGCTGGGCGTTTCAGTTGAGCTTCGCCACTATACCAAATCACAGTGGGAGTCCTCTGCTGAAATTGTCGCCCAATTTCTCTTCAAACCTTCGCAGATTGTCTCTCCCCTTGCTTAGCTGCAATCCGACCAAGTTTCGGCACCCTCTTCCTCCCAAGGCTTCAGGTGCACATGCTGAAATACCTTGTTTCACCTATTTGCATCAATTATTTCTCCAGTTTCCTGACTGAATTATACAGTATGGTTTTGGTCACCTTTGAACTCAGGACTAGGAAGCTTGAATATTTGTCAGGCTCGTTGGTTTGGAAATGCGGTGTTTTTGTATAGCTGACGTCGCTTTAATTTCTTGTAGTTGAGAGCTTGGAGTATGTTATTGAGCCAGGCACCAAAGTGAAATTCCCAAAGGATTTGAATGTTCCAGGTTGCACAGAGTCTCTGGTTTTACTCGGCACAGGTCACAGTTTTATACTTAATACTTCTGAATGGCTGTTGGCTATGAAGTCTTGGTAGGGATTATTTTTATCTAGTTTACTTGCATTTGAATATTTTAACTCCACGTTGACGTGCTATATTGTCATTTAAATTGCCGTCTGAGAAAAAAATCCAGTGGTTCGGTAGTTTAAAAAGATGTGGTTTGACTTTATTTTGGATGTTTATCGTCATTCTTCTGTTACTAATGCAGGGTGGTTTTGAAAATTTTTAATATAATGTAAATTGCTGCATTTCAATTTAAATTTATCAGTAGTGCTGTAGAAGTACTCTTTCTGTTTTGGTTTTAACAAATAAAATTGCTGTTTAGGAAGTTCCGAAATTTCTAGAGAGCTACCGTTTTCATTTTTTTTTTAAATATATATATTTATTTATTAGAGAGCTACCACTTTCATGTCATAGTCTAGTCAAGGACATTAGGGCACAACAAGCAGCAATACCTCTAGAGGTGGTGCTGCTTTGACATGCATCATTTTTTTTATTTTTATAGATATTTCATTTCCAAAACTCAATTAGGTGGGAAGATGATTCCTGTTGATGCCCATTGGTTACGAAGTAGTGGCATTCCATCCATGTTAAATTGTACATCAAACCATTCTTAATTCTCACTTTTCTCATTCTGTTAATCTTTGTGATATTCTCAATCTCAACAATTTCTTACAAGACTTGGAGAATTATTCATGTTGTTTATCCCACAATGTATATTTAATTTATACAATTCTAGGAACAGTCTAGTTGGAAATGTATGAAAAATAGAGGAAATCAGGGATGCAATATTCGGTAAATAACTATAATAAGAATCAGTGTGTAATGTGCAATCGATGGCGAGAGGGATATCCTATAGATTGATGATGTCACATAGCACTCTTGATCGAGACGGTGGATCCATGGGGTAGGCCTAATTGGGCGTAGAACTAGTTGGGATTGGACATTTGGGAGGAAGAGTTTTAGATAGCGATGACTGGTGAGGTGGTAGTGTGGTTTCAAGGTTGGAAGTCCAGGGCTGAGAGTGTTTCACACTCCCTCTCAAGTGAATGAATTGATGTTATCTATTCCTATATTGCTTTATAACTTTTGATAGACTATCCCAAATACTCTTTTGATAAAAATATCTGCAAGTTATTCATATATGATTATAAATAGAGTAGATATTATATCATTGTCTAGCTTTTCCTTTAGTAGATATCCATCAACTTCAATCTATATTATACGATCATGTTGACAAAATTATGTGCAATATTGATGGCTGAATTATTATTGCAATAGAGCCCCATAGAACCTCTCCATTCAACTTGTAAATTTATCAAGATAAGTTTTAGCAATAACAATTCACATATTCTTAATAATATATATCTAAACTTGGCTTTTGCATTAGATTTTGCTATCATATTTTATTTATTTTTACTTCTCCAATTCATGTCGTTGCCTCCTAAGAATGTTGTGCAATATCCTTAATTTGTTTTCTTTCAATTATAGAACCCACATAGTCTACATATGTTTATGTTTTCAATTCGGTCCTCCTTCATTTTTGATAGAATTTCTTTTTGCTAGGTTCTCTTCAAATATTATATAATTTTAGACGTCTCCTTAAGGTATTTATTTAGGATTGTGCGTGAATTGAATTACAACACTAACAATGTAGGCAGTGTTGGGTCTAGAATTTAAGTAGATAAGTCTTCCTAAATGTCTTTGATTGGAGAATTTTTCTATTGTTGTGTATTCTAGAGTATCTCCATGTTTGTAATTGAATTTCATGGGGTTTTCAATAGGCTTGCATCTCAACATACCCATGTCTTTCAATCCGTTTGCTCTTTATTTTTGTTGTGATATAAATATTTCATGACAAGAGTGTGCAACCTTAATTCCGAGAAAAAACTTTGGCTTGTCTAATTCGTTGACTTCATATTCTTAGAGCAATTTATTCTTTAAGTTATTCATTCATTCCATGTCACTACCTATCTTGATGATGTTGTCAACATAAACTATTGGTACCAATGCTTTCCGAAATCATGTGTTTTACAAATAATGCATGGTCTCTTCAACTTTATTTGTACCCTATATTGAGCATTACTTTGGCGAAAGTTCCTAATATAACCTTTAGATATTGCTTCAACCCATACAATATCTTTTTGTACCATACATGCCTTCTTATTTTGTATTTTAATCTAATCTTAGTGGCACTTCCATATACAGTTCTGCCTCTAGGATTCCATAAAAGAAGGCATTTTGGACGTCAAATTGCTTCATGTTCTAGTCCATATTAGCTGCTGATGATAATAGAATTCAAATAGTATTTATTTTTGCGCCATAGCAAAGGCATCAAGGTAGTTAATCTCATATGTTTGAGTATAGCCTTTGGTAACCAACTTAACTTTATATCTTTTTATTGAACCTCCTAATTTGTATTTTACTAAAGCCCTATCTATATCACTGGTTTTTTCTACGATATTTGATTTTAGTTTTTTGAAGAGCTTATATTTCCTCTTTCAGAGTATTTTTTCCACTTCTCATTATTTAATTCTTAATAAATTAGCTTAGAAATACAAATAGTATGCATTTTAATAACAAAAGTTTAGCGATCATAAGAAATATTTTTTCATGATAAAAATAATATAGAGGACATTTTGTTGAAGTTCTTATACCTTTGCTACTAAGACCTTTTTTAGTTATAGGTTCAATATTTTCTTCAACAGTTTCAGTAATAGGAATTGATTTAGACCTCCCAAGACCTCATCATAGAATTCACAATGGCACAATTTTAATCCCTCATAATTTTGCTAATAGATAAAAGATTATAGGAAAGTTTAGTAATTAATAAAATAAAATTTAAAGATGTAGAATCTAAGATGTTGATTCTTCCATTATCTGTAACAATAGATAATGATCCATCTACATTCCTTATACAATTTTCTTTATAATAGGGATATATTTTTTGAAATAAAGAGTTATCCCCTGGCATGTGATATGTCGCTCCCAAGTTCATAATCTATAATTGGGTCTTAATAATCTTGCAATTAAAAGTATTTACAATCATACCTTTTCTGTGTAGCTGATCTGATGCTGATATTAGTTATGGCTTGGATAGTGTTAGTTTGGAGTTTGCTGAATAGCTTTTCTAGCATTTCCATCTGCTCTTGATTGAATTATGGAATTGTGGAGGCAATTGGCTTGAAAAATTCACTACTTGTTATTGAGAAGCCATGACCTTCTCTAGTTTCCAATCAGCAAGATTCCCATATAATTTCTAGCACATTTCTATTGTCTGCAGCTTTCCAGCAATAGTAACATGAAGGCATTTTCTTTTTTGAATAATAGTTGTTGGATGTACACATACCTTGGGAGGTGATTGTAGAATTTTTTTCAAAGTAGTTGGAGTGCCTTGATCTCCCATCATGTTTTTCTTATAGCTTTTCTCTCTCTAGGCTTAAAAAACACTTCTCTAATGCATGTGCAGGTTTTTGTAATATTCTTAACTCACATTTCATTAAGATTTTTATTTAGTATGAGAAGAATTTTGTTATCCTATCTTTCTCAATAATTTTTTAATACTTGATGGCATCTCTTGGACACTTCTAATCCAGTAAGACATTCAATTATTACTGATATCTATTGAAAGCATTATAATACTATGTAATGAAAAAATCGCTTTGCTGAAGATCATTGAGGACACCTTTGGTTTTAAGTAACTTAGCGGTATTCGAATAAGTCTCTTTTATTGTATCCCGTATTCATTTGCCGTAGCATTGAACATAAAATTTTAGTCAATTTCATTTTCTATAGTGTGAATGTGCTATTGCATAACAATGCTATTTTCAAATTGCTAAAATTTGAATTTTGGTCTTCTGGGTAGTATTAGATGCACACGTGAGATAATCATCCTTGCTTTTTTCTCTTATGAACATAATAATTTATTGGGCCCATTGGAGATAGTTTTATCTGTTCAATTTGTACCTTATTAATGATGGATTAGAGGAGCAACTTTTATGATAGTTGACATGTCCACAAACCATTGGTTCATGATTGGAGGTGGCATCAAAGAAGAAACTTTTATCAGATGTCATTCCACATTTAATAAGTCATAATTAAGAGAGAGAGAGAGAGAGGAACCAAATTAGATTTTTGAGGTTGGGGCCAACATGGATTCGTAAGCTTGAGATTGTGGTTTAAAAAATCGTTAAAGTGCATACCTTAAGGTGCCCCTTAGATTGAGGCACACAAGAAGCTCCTCTAGGCTTAAGTCTCATTTGCTCTAGTGAGGCTTATGCCTTTTTAAAATGAGGCGTATACTTCAAGAATTAATGTCTCGAGCTGCTTTGAGCTGATGCTTCATTTGTATTAAATTTTGTTAAAAAATTATTATTATGTATTATTATTTTTATTATTAATATATACTCTATTATATTATATACTTCACTAAATCGGAGGCAACTTCTACTTCATCATCATATAAAAGAAAGAATCAAAATGGGTTGGAGTTTCAAAAAAATCAAAAGGTAATTTAACTATAATGTATTACTTTATAGTGGGATAATGGCTTGATGTTGTTGTTGGATTACTTTATTGTGTAATTTATTTATTTATTTTTTACTTTAGATTATATTTAATATAATATTAATTGATATATGTTGTAAAAAATGTTGTAATTGAAGAAGTGTTTGAAGATAACCATGAGATATAATCTAAATATGATAAAAATATTATGTACAAGAATTCTTATGAAGAATATGAAACTGAGTATGAGGCCACCTTCTATCCTGATCCCTGTGGCATATTTAAAAGCTAAGTGAGTGTCTACTTTGAATATCATTTCAAAATTTCATGTTATAATAGCATTTAATATTGAGATTTGTGATTTTTATTTTTAAAATGATGAATTAACTAAATATGTTGATTGTTTATTTTTTTTATCTCTTTTTTATGTATTATTTGTAATTTTATGAGTTTTTATTTATCTATTTTAAGTCTTATGTCTTGATATTCCTTGAAACTTATGCCTTGCCTCGTTAAGGAAAAACATCATGATTTCTAATTTTACTTTTTTAAATCTTGGTTGAGCTCGAGGCGAGTGAGCTTGAGGCGAGTTATGGTGGTTCGATGAGGGCGATGGGAGTTCATAAAGATGTTGGAGTCGTCAAAGTGTATGGCACACCTATGAGTGAGGGTGAATTGGTATGTCTTTTAAAAATTTATAATTATACAAAAGCCTTTAACCCACATGTTCTTTCTCTTTCACAAAATAATAAAAGTAACACTAATTTCCTTAGAAATACTTGTAAGTGAAAATAATTTTTTAAAATGAAGTACCAAACTAATAGAGAAAAGATGATGATGATGATGATAATAATAATAATAATAATAATAATAATAATAATAATAATAATAATAATAATGTTTGTTTAAATTTTTTCATAAGATCAAAAGAAAGATGAACTATCACAAGATTTCTTTTTGGTTTTTATATATGATTTCCTACAATGATATCATTACTCAACATATATCAATAAAATGTTGAAAATAAATAAATTAAAATAAGAGTAAGAACAAACAAATCAATATATAATAGTTCGACTAACATGACCCACGTGCATTCTCCATGTCCTCTTCTTATGATTTTTCACCAGTACTCTCTCATTTTGCTTCAAATATGATGACGAAGCCTCTCCTTCACGTGGTGATGGATAAATCTTTACACTATTCTTCACCGTGAAAAGCCTTCAAATCCTAGAGTCCTCGGCTAGATTCACGATCATAAGACCTCCTCGAGACCTTCATACCATTTACAATAAGACTCTTCAAAGCCCTCCACCAAGAGCTTTGGCTGCAACCCAGAGGAATAAATGATATGATTGGAGAAATAATCAAAGTGAATACCTCAGTCTAAATTTAGAATCATCTCAAGAAACTCAATATGCGCTTCTTAAATCTCTACTCTCTCCCTACTCTCTCAATCCTCTCCAAAGTCTTTCGCAAATTTATGAAAAACCTTTTTCAAAGCCTTTAAATGCTCTCCTAAACTCTAAAAACTCTCCACACATATTAGGGTTTCATAGACATTAAGTATTTATATGGTGGCTCCAACAGAAACCCTAAATGAGTTTGATTATTAAAAATGTCAGCCTAATCGTACAGGCCAATCAATAGATCATATTATATGATTAGTTCAACTAGCTTGAAAATTTAAAACATACTCTCTATTTTATAGGACTATACAATTTGTTCATTTTGCATTAAACCAGTCTGTATGATTAAAAGTCATACTTGCATGCTCTATATATTTGTTTGGCTATATGATTGATATCATATGATATGAAAATTTTCTAATTTAATTTTTAATTACACTCCTGATTTCTCAGATACCAAATAAGTAAATATTATAGATAATTCTACATTGCGGGATGAAACATATAATATGATCTGTTAAAATTTGAATTTATCTATTTATAAAAATAACAAATGAATGATGAGTTTATTTTAAATATAATTGATTTACAGTTTGAATCTAGTCATACAGTACAATTAATTTTAACTAATTTATTTTATATTCTTTATTAATTAAGACAACTTGATTTTTTTTTATTTCCCTTATAAAATAAAGTGAAATGTTTTTTTTTAATTAGTGAAAGTTCATATGCAATAAAAATGTAAATACAACGCAACACTTATATCGCAACACATACTAATATAATAACAAAATAGAAAAGACAATTCTTCCCCTTTTGACATTTTAAAAAGGTGAGTAAAAATACAAATATATAATAAAAGTAAAAAATACAACACTTAGAAATTAGATGGTCCTTGATTTGGTGGTGGTGATGGTGAGTGAACTTATTTATGGATAAGTGAAAATTGCTCCTGAAACCAACTGCGATCCTCTTCGCGATCCTTTTCATGTTATCACATCATCTCTTCCCACCTAAGATTCTTCTATTGAATATGCTCACCACTTTTAGTTCTAGCCTAGTGAAGTGCTTAGTCCACTTGTCTTGAGGATAGCTTCATACAGGATGAATAGGAGGAGCGGGTTCCCCTTCTTTTTCTTCGTCTTGTGTACGACCGCCCATGCTGGTCTACACTTCTCACTATAGATGATATAGGAGTGGTTTGTGACGGAAAAAGGCATGTTGTTTGGCGGTTGAGGGTACGTGATGTTATATTTGACTTCTATTTCGATAGTGTATATTAGTACAAAATTTTATTTTTTGCTTTACCAGGAAATTAGTGAATGTCCAACAAACTGATACCACTGATACGTTCCTGATGTACATTTCGTATCAATCTTACATCCAATAAAGTCATAGTCTGAATATCATACTAACTCAAATAACATGTTATCCTTAAGATACTAGATTCCTAGGCTAGGTATCCCTATAAGATACCAAAGAATTCTTTTTACTGTTATCATGTGTGATTATTTTGGATAAGGATAAGCTTGAACACATGCACATAGACATACACTAAATAAAATGTCAAATCTACTAGCAGTTAGATATAGCAGTGATTTAGCAACCCTTTATACTTCTTTGGATCTACAAGCTTCCCACTAGTGTTCTTATCCAACTGTGTAGTAGGGCTCATGAGGGTATTCATGATTTTACATCCCTTCTTATTAAAATTTTTATTAGTTCCTTGATGTACTTGATTTGACTTAGAAAAATATCATATTTTTTTATTTTATATTAAATCCTAAAAAATAAGTTAGCTCTCCATCATACTCATTTCAAAATTTATGACTCTTATTAGATGAAGTCTCTTCACATAATATCTCATTTTTGGATCCAAATAACTTGTAATTTTCATATATTTGAACAATCAGAATATTAGATCTCTCCTTTTTGATAAATAAAGTGGTATCTACAGTCCTCTTTACAAAGGATTTACTTAGTAGAAATATATAAAGCCTTTCATACAATGTTCTTGGTACTTGTTTCAAATTATATACTGCATTTTTCAATTTATAAATGTGATCGAAATTAAAATACTCTCAAAATCGGATGATTCATCAAGATAAATATCTTCTCTTATTACTCCATTTATAAATACATTTTTCATATCTATTTGATATAACATGAATCATCTAAAACATGCAAATGCTAGACTAGTGGTGTCAATTCGGGTCAACGGGTCGGGTTCGGGTCAAACCCGATTTGACCCGGGCATAAACGGGTTGACCCGAACCCGACCTGTTTAGCTAAATGGGTCAGGAATCCTAACCCGGACCTGACCCGCACGGGTTGCCGGGTTGACTCGACACGACCCGCAACTTGTTAAATGAGGGCGGATGCGCGACTTGGCTAGGCTGCCTGGGCGTCGTCGTGGGCAAATGGGGACTTGGTTGGGCGTCGTCGTGGGTGAATGGCGACTGGGCTGACCTGCTGAGAGCGTAGGGTCTGGGCGTCAAGCTGTCAACACGTCATGGGCGCCTGGCAGAGGCGGGACCTGTGGTTCCTACCGTAGGCTGGAGGTGGGCTGGTGGGGTGGGTCATCGCTGGTGGACAGGTGGAGGATGGGGCGCAGTCACACCCAGGAGGCGGGGCTTGACCAGTTAATACGAGACGGCTGAGCTCCAATACGAGATAGGGATGGAAATTGGGTTAGGTTTAGCAGGATCCGGGTTAAATGGGTCGACCCGCTAGTTGTCAGGTCAACCCAGACCCGACCCATTTTTCAAATGGGTCAAAAATCCGAACCCAAACCTGACCCGTTTAACAAATGGGTTGACTTGAACCCGAATTTTTTGGGTCAGGTTCGGGTCGGGTTTTCGGGTCGTGTCAAAAATTGACACCCCTATGCTAGACACACCCTTTAGAGACTTTAAAGAAAATGAAGTGTGCAAAAGCTGTTAGACCTGATGATATTCCAATAGAGGTTTGGAAATTCTTAGGAGATAAATGAATTTTTTGGCTTACTAAACTTTTTAATATTATTTTAATGACTAAAAAGATACCAAATGAATAGAGAATAAGTGTGTTGATTCCTATTTTTAAGAATAAAGGTGATACACAAGATTGTGTGAATTATAGGGGAATTAAGTTAGTTTGTTATACTTTAAAACTATGGGAGAGAGTTATGGAGCATAGGTTACGATGTGATACTAATATATCTCAGAATCAATTTGGATTAATGCCGGGAAGGTCTACAATGGAAGCTATACATTTATTGAGAGGTTTGATGGAGAAGTATAAAGTGAATAAGGAGGATCTATATATGTCTATATATATGTGTGTGTGTGTGTGTATATATATATATATATATTAATTAATTTAGAGAAAGTTTGTGAAGTTCCAAGAGAAGTGTTATGGAGAGTTCTAGAAAAGAAAGGCGTTAATAATGCTTTTACTCAAGTTGTTTAAGATATGTATCCAGGAGCTGTTACTTGTGTTCAAACACAAGGTGGTTTGACCAAGTATTTTTCTATTTCACTTGGATTACATCAAGGGTCAGCCTTAAGCCCATATTTTTTGCTTTAATCATGGATGTTCTTACTAGAAATTTGCAAAATGATGTACCCTGGTGTATACTTTTTTCTAATGATATTCTTCTTGTTGATAAGACTAGAGAGAGTTGAAGATAAACTTGAATTATGGAGGTCAACCTTAGAGTCTAAAGGTTTTCATTTGAGTGGATCTAAAATTGAATATATGGAGTGTAATTTTAGTGGTAATAGATCTAGTGGGGAGATTGTGACTTTGGGAGATCAAGTCATTAATAAGAGTACACGTTTTAGATATCTTGGGCCTATTGTTCAGAGAGATGGTGAAATAGATGCGGATATTATTAGTAGAATTCAAGTTGGATGGTTGAAGTGGAGGAATGCTTTGGGCTTGTTGTGTGATAGAAAAGTACCCTTAAACTTAAGGGAAAATTCTATAAGATAGTGGTGAGACCTGCAATCTTTTATGGTACATAATGTTGGCCATTAAAAGAGGAGCATAATATTAAGTTGAGTGTTGCAGAGATGAGGATGCTCAGGTGGATAAGTGGCTTTACTCTTAGAGATAGGATACGAAACGAGCATATACATGAAAAAGGTTGGAGTAGCACTAGTGGTAGATAAGATTAGAGAGAGTCACCTTAGATGGTTTGGCAACTTAAAACGATGGCCTTTCGATGACCTAGTTAGGAGAGTAGATGTATTCAATTTGTCTTATGTTAAGAAAGGTAGAGGTAAACCTAAAAAGATTTGGTTAGAAAATATTAGAAATGACCTTTCTTTATTAGATTTAATGAGAATTTGACCCTTAACAAGACATAATAGAGAAAAAGGATTAATGTAGCCAACCCCATGTAGTAGAAAAAAATAGCTAGTGATATTAAGAATGTTGCAAAAGATGTGTTTGGAGAATCAAAAGAAAAAGCTCATAATAGCAAAAATAGTTGGTGGTGGAATCAAAATGTGCTAGAAAAGATAAAAAATAAGAAACTTTATTATAAAAATTGGTTTAGATATAAAAACTCTTAAAATTGGCAAAGATATAATGAGGCATGTAAGTAGTCTAAGAAGTAATGCACGATATTAAGAATTTAGCTTTTAATGATTTATATAATAGATTAGATTCTAAGGAGGGCGAAAGATATATGTATAGGTTAGCCAAATTAAGAGATAAGAGTAGTAACGATTTAGTTTAAGTGAAATGCATTAAGGAGGAAGATCAAAAAGTGTTTTTATTAGAAAAGGATATTCAACAAAGGTGGGTGCGATATTTTGCTAAGCTCTTCAATAAGATTATGAGAGTACAGTTGACTTTAGTAACCTTAGCACTCTAAATGAAAATAAATATTTTTATTTTTTTTTAGCTTATTAGTAAAAATCGAAGTTTTAGAGACTTTAAAGAAAATGAAGTGTGCAAAAGCTGTTAGACCTGATGATATTCCAATAGAGGTTTGGAAATTCTTAGGAGATGAATGAATTTCTTGGCTTACTAACTTTTTAATATTATTTTAAAGACTATAAAGATACAAGATGAATGGAGAATAAGTGTGTTGATTCCTATTTTTAAGAATAAAGGTGATACACAAGATTGTGCGAATTATAGGGGAATTAAGTTAACTTGTCATACTTTAAAACTATGGGAGAGAGTTATGGAGTATAAGTTACGATGTGATAGTAATATATCTCATAATCAATTTGGATTAATGCCGGGCAGGTCTACAATGGAAGCTATACATTTATTGAGAAGTTTGATGGAGAAGTATAGAGTGAATAATGAGGATCTATATATGTGTGTGTGTGTATATATATATATATATATTAATTTATTTACTTAGAGGAAGTTTGTGAAGAGGAGCTGTTACTTGTGTTCAAACACAAGGTGGTTTGACCAAGTATTTTCTTATTTCACTTGGATTACATCAAGGGTCAGCTTTAAGCCCATATCTTTTTTCTTTAATCATGGATGTTCTTACTAGGAATTTGCAAGAGGATGTACCCTGATGTATACATTTTTCTAATGATATTCTTCTTGTTGATAAGACCAGAGAGAGTTGAAGATAAACTTGAATTATGGAGGTCAACCTTAGAGTCTAATGGTTTTCATTTGAGTGGATCTAAAACTGAATATATGGAGTGTAATTTTAGTGGTAATAGATCTAGTGGGAAGATTATGACTTTGGGAGATCAAGTCATTAATAAGAGTACACGTTTTAGATATCTTGGGTCTATTGTTCAGAGAGATGGTGAAATAGATGCAGATATTATTAGTAGAATTCAAGTTGGATGGTTGAAGTGAAGGAATGCTTTGGGCTTGTTGTGTTATAGAAAAGTATCCTCAAACTTAAGGAAAATTCTATAAGATAGCGGTGAGACCTGCAATCCTATTTGGTGCATAATGTTGGCCATTAAAAGAGGAGCATAATATTACGTTGAGTGTTGCAGAGATGAGGATGCTTAGGTGGATGAGTGACTTTACTCTTAAAGATAGGATACGAAATTAGCATATACATGAAAAAGGTTGGAGTAGCACCAGTGGTAGATAAGATTAGAGAGAGTCACCTTAGTTGGTTTGGTCACTTAAAATGATGGCCTTTCGATGACCCAGTTAGGAGAGAAGATGTATTAAATTTGGCTTATGTTAAGAATGGTAGAGGTAAACCTAAAAAGATTTGGTTAGAAAATATTAGAAATGACCTTTCTTTATTAGATTCAATGAGAATTTGACCCTTAACTGGACACAATGGAGAAAAAGGATTCATGTAGCCAACCCCATGTAGTAGAATAAAAGCTTGATGATGTTGTTGTTGTATATATCATGAACATTAATTGTCTAGGTACCATATTCCTTCACTAATTTTTTTGTGAAGGCATACATACAAAATACATTAGGCTGTAATCTAAAAACCCAAATAAGCATGGGTTCTCCAATGATATGAAATTAGTGTGTGCTATGCATGCTTTCTAAAAGTCAAATATGATATTATCGAATAGCGGTAGTCGGGTAATTGCATACTCTTCTAACATATTCCGATTTTTACAATGTGTCATAGATGAATCTACTTGAGTTGTTAAAACCTATCTCACAAGCAACTGCTCGGATGCCAATTGAAAGTGAATGGCACACCCAAGTAGTGGTGAATTGTGTGTCTTTTAAAAATTTATAATCATGCAGAAGCCTTTAAAACACCAATTTCTAGTCTTGCAAAATAATTAAAGCAATACTTATTTCTTAGAAACACGTGTTAGTAAAAATAATTTATTTAAATGAAGTGCCAAAAGAAAAGAATAAATATAATAACAATATGTATGTTTTTATATGATCAAAAGAAAGACTAACTATCAGATTTATTATTATTTTTTGTTTTTAAATATGATTTCCAATAATTATTTGACTACTCGGCATATAACAATAAAATGCAAAATAATGAATAAATAAAAATAAGAGTAGGAAAAGGCAAACCAATTTATAGTGGTTTGGCCAACTTAGCCAATGTCCACTCGCAAGTCCTCTCTGCGAGATTTCCCCTAATACTCTCTCATTCTGCTCTTAACAAAGCGGAAAAGCTTCTCTCTTTCAGTAGATAACAGAGAAACTCTTACACCGCTCTTCATCTCAAAAAGCCTTCAAATTCTAGTCTCCTCAAGATTTTCATATCCTTTACAACAGGACTCTTCAAAGCCCTCCACCAAGACCTTTGGGTACAACCCAGAGGAACAAATAATATGATTGGAGAAACAACTAATTGAATACCTAACTCAAAAAATCAAGAATCCTCTCAAGAAACTCAACACAAGTTTTCTAATTATCTCCTCTCAAATCTCTCCAGTCTTTTGCAAAGTTGTACAAAACTTGTCTCAAAGCATTCAAACACTCTCCTCTGCTCTGAAAGCTCTCCACACACTTTAGGGTTTCTTAGATGTTAAGTATTTATACCGCAACTCCAAAGAAATCATATAGTACGATTAGTTTAGTCAGCTTGAAAATCTAAAAACCATTCTCTATTTTTTTGGATTGTATGATTTATATCTTATTGTACGATTAAAGTTTATATTCTATTAAATCGGTTTGTACGTTTAAAAGTCATACCAACACGTTTTCTACTTATTCGGCCTGTACGATCTATATTATACATTACAAAAAAATTGTTGATTCGAAATGAGCATATACGTGAAAAGGTTGGAGTAGCTCCAGTGGAGGATAAGATTAGAGAGAGTCGCCTTAGATGGTTTGGTCACATAAAACGGCGGCCTTCCGATGACCCAGTTAGGAAAGTAGAGGTATTAGATTTGACTTATGTTAAGAAAGGTAGAGGTAGACCTAAAAAGACTTGGTTAGAAAATATTAGAAATGATCTTTCTCTATTAGATTTAAACGAGAATTTGACTTTGAACCGGACACAATGGAGAAAAAGGATTCATGTTGCCGACCCCACGTAGTGGGACAAAGGCTTGTTATTGTTGTTGTATTGTTGTTGATTTTTAATTACAGCTCTAGATTATTAGATATTAAATAGTGAAATATCATAGCTAATCATATAGTACATAACAAAAATTTATAGTATGATCTTTTTAAATTTAAATTTATTTTTGGGAATAACACATGAATGGCAGGTTTAATTTAAATATAACTTATAGTATGGTCTAACCCTAGTCATATAGTACTATTAATTTTAATTAATTTTATTTATATTTTCTGTCTTTTTGTCACGTATATCGCATAGTACAAACCAGTTCGTATAGTATGATATGTGAACTTTTACTTTTCTTTTTTTAATAAATTTTATTCTTTGTGTGTGCTTGGTTGTTTGATAAATCATATACTTGGAAAAATTACAAGAAGACTTAAATAAAAAATATAATTATAAATTATATTGCTACTACATTTTTCTTTGATTTCATTATTTACTAGTCTTGATTGATTACACTTTTATAATTATCATTCAATGTACGTCCAACATTATTTGATATTCTTTCTATTTTATATGAAATATTAGGTTATCAAAAAGAGACCTGCACATACAAATTCATTAACTTAATTATCACAAATAACAGTGTTTGTGATAATCAATATCCTTATTATCTCAACAGGCTCATGAGGTTCAATAAGTTGAAGTGAGCTCGTGAGTTCAAAGCGGTGCAATGGGCAAGATGCAGTAGATTAGTGGCCAGAGTGGTTATCATGAGTTTGAAGAAACATGGTGGGCGAAATGTTGAAGATCGGAAACTGGAGTAGTTGAAACCTAGTGATGAATTTAAGTCCATGAGTTTGCAAGCATTGAGGGAGTTGTTGAAATTTAGTGCTGCAACAGGTAAAACCTGGTCACACACTACTGAATAAAAGTGACGAATATGACAACTTTGAGGCAAGCTCTTGTGGATGGGCAGAGCAATTTTGCACGGAGGATTGCAAGTTCTGGCGAGCCAAGTGGAACGATTTAAAAATCTTCACTACGAGCAAAATACGAATCAAGCTCGTAGACCATGTTAAGTATGAGGCAAATAAAAGATGAGAAAACTTGAATATTGTTTATTAATCCAAATTATAGAAGATGTATAAATTTATAAGTGTTATATAATTAATTATTTATTCTAAACTTAAGGAAAATATTGTTACATAATTAATGAGAATAAAAAAAAAGAATGAGCATTGATGGATTGCTGAGGTGGATAATAGTTTGTTCTACTATTGATTTAATTAGTCAGAGCACATGATTTGCTTGATAAGATATTGAGATAGGTCCCTTGGATTTTAGAATTTCCACAAAAACCATAATAATGATTTGTAAGAAGGTTTAAAATGCTAAAATCGGTCTCAACAATAACATCAATCCTCTATCCCACTACTTGGGGTCGGCTACATGAAACCTTTTTCTCCATTGTGTCCTATTAAGATTCAAATTCTCATTTAAATATAAAAAAAATCATTTCTTATACTTTCTAACCAAGTCTCTTTTAGGTCTATCTCTACTTTTTTTTAACATAAGCTAGATCTAATATATCTACTCTCATTACTGGATCATTAAAAGACCGATATTTTACATGAACAAACCATCAAATGTGACTATCTCTAATCTTATCTGCCACTGGAGCTACTTGAACCTTTTCATATATGTACTCTTTCTGCATTTTGTCTCTAAAATTAAAGCCACTCATCCATCTTGTTGCAAATCTGGACCCAAGTCTTGTGATTTTGATGATAACAAATATTCTTGGATTTCTCACTATACTAATTGAATTTATTGCATATCTATTTTTGCCCTGCTCACTAACATTTCAGGTCTATTGTTCACTTGCAACTTCAATCAGCTCAAGATGGGATAGACTAGGATCAAAGTTTGTATTTTCAGTCTTTTTGTACTTTTTACCTTTCTTGAGTCATTCATGTATTCTGGTGGATCCTTAAGCTAAGTAACCTTGTACACGCACACTCAAAGGGGTGAGTTCGTGAGTTTAGAAAAAGTTCTATTTTTTAACTAATCGTACAATACAATTTATATCGTACTGAACGATCATTTAACTAGAAAATCCTAATTAGGGCACCTCTGTTAATTAAGATTGATTAGACCAATCATCTTATACGATCCAGATGATCCATTATAATTAATAAACAATCGCCAATCACAATTTAGGTAATATTTTATAATTCAAAATTTGTGTCTAATCGTACCGTATCATATGCATCATATTGTACGATATATGACAATCAAGCCTAAATTGATCCTATAATTAGGGGAATAATGATGGTTAATTTGTTCGATCAAATCATACATGATGATTTGACATATCATACTGTACGTCCCGATTCTTGCATGAGATGATAATTAATTGCCGCCTATCGTACTGAACGATTATCCATGTTGTTTGTACTAATTGTACTGGACGAAGCTCTAAATCGTCCTGGACGATCAGCTCACCTCCTTGATCTGATCGTAGGGGATAGACAAAGAAAGAATTTTTGAGCTTTGATGAACGGAGCCCTCGCTTTCGCAAAAAAAAAATCTAACAAGAGTACTTTGAACTAATCATCTAGGATGATCTTGGATCATATTGGATGAGCAGAATTAACAGATTGAAATTTAGGGCTCTTTGAGAGGCTCTATATTTAAACTCTCACATTGTCTTATTTTTAATACTTTTGCTGCTAAGTGTCTTGAGAGAGAGCATAGAGAGGGAGTTAAGGAGTGCTTTGGAAGAGAAGAGAGGGAGAGTTGTGAGGGATTCACAAGGTTACTCCAAGCAAAGGTTCTTCCCTGTCTTCTTCAAGCTTCTGTCTTGATCCTTGTGTGGCTCCAGGGAGACATTCAACAGCACTAGGTCTTGGTTCTCTGCCATCTCTAAGAGGAAGAAAAATGATTCTAGGTTCTCTGCCTTCACCAGGAGAGTGAAAAAGGATTCCAGATTCTCTGCCTTCACTAGGAGGGTGAAAAAGAGTAAGGTCCTCTGGCACACCGGATTAGTGGAAGAGATTTTGTAAAGGCTTCTCCACCTTGCTGTGGGGGCAAAATGAGAGACACTAGTTTTAGTGCAATACCTGAAAATGAGGTTTCCGGGGAGTGGACGTGGATTAGGTTGGACCAAACCACTATAAATTCTGGTGTGCTTATTCTTATCATTTTCTGCACTTTATTTTTCTGTGATTGATGTGTGGTTGAAAACTCTGATCTTTTTGTATTTATGAAATTAATTCTCTTCTGCATCAAGCGATAAAATTTTCTATTTTTCAGATATTAAAAGAAGTTTTAAAAAGATTTTCTTTTTGTTAAAGAAATTTTTGAATTACCAATTCACTCTCTCTATTGGTTAGCCTCGGGCTTATTCTTTGAGGTCTCACAACCTCCTCGAACTTTCACACCAGAGCCTCCTCATCTCTACAACACGTAACTTAATTTTATGCTTCTTTTTTAATAGCCATCATTTTGCTTCATAAAGCATTGCATGCCTCAACATCATCTTATAAATTTTTTCCTTAAATTTGGGGGATACTTTTCTATCACACAATAGGCCCAATGTATTCCTCTACTTTAACCATCCAACTTGAATTCTACTAATAATATCTCCATCTATTTTACCATCACTTTGAACAATCGACTTGAGATATTTAAAACATGTACTTTTTTTAATGACTTGATCACCCAAAGTACAATCCCCCACTAGATCTATTACTACTAAAATTATACTTTATAGATTCGGTTTTAGATCTTCTCAAACAAAAACGTTTGGACTCTAAAGTTGACCTCCATAATTCAAATTTTTCTTCAATTCTCTCTAGTCTTATCAACAAGAAGAATATCATCAACAAAAAGCATACACCAGAAGATATCTTCTTGGAAATGTCTAGTAAGAACAACCATGACTAAAGAAAAAAGAATCTGGCTTAAAACTAATACTTGATGTAATCTAATTGAAATAGGAAAATACTTGGTCAAATCACCTTGTGTTTGAACACAAGTAACTGCTCCTGCATGCATATCCTTAATGGCTTGAATATAAGTATTATTAACTCTTTTATTTTCTTGAACTCTCTAAAATGCTTCTCTTCGAACTTTATCATATGTTTTCTCTAAATCAATAAATATCATATGTAGATCCTCCTTTTTCTCTCTATACTTTCTCCATCGAACCCCTCAAAAAATGTATAGCTTCCATAGTAGATCTACTCGACATGAATTCAAATTGATTTTGAGAAACATTACTATCACGTCGTAATCTATGTTCAATAACTCTCTCCCATAATTTTAATGTATGACACATTAACTTAATTCCTCTATTATTCACACTCTTGTGCATCACTTTTATTCTTAAAAATAGGAATTAACACACTACTTCTCTACTCATTTGATATATTTTGTCTTCAAAATAATATGAAAATTTTTGTAAGTCAAGAAATTCCTTCATCTCCTAAACATTTCCACACCTCCATTAAAATATCATCAGGTCCAACAACTTTTTCACATTTTATTCTCTTTAAAGCTTCACTAACTTCGATTTTACTAATACGATGATAAAAATAAAAATATTTATTTTCATTTAAGATGCTAAGATTACTAAAGTTAATCGTATTCTCACAATCTTCATTGAAAAACTTATTGGAATATTTCATCCAACTTTGTTGATATCCTCTTCTAATAAAAGATCCACTTCACTTGAATTAGATCTTTATTTCTTCTATTTCTTTGCTTAGCTAATTTATATATATATATAATTTTCATCTTTCTTAGTATCTAATCTATTATAAAAATCATTAAAAGATCAATTCTTTACATCACATATTGCTTTCTTAAACTTCTAACGTATCCCTCTATATCTTTTTCGATTTTTTGAGCTTTTACATCTAAATCAATTTTTATAATAAAACTTTTTTATTTTTATCTTTTCTTACACATTTTAATTCAACCACCAATTATTTTTACTATTAGGAGCCTTTTTTAATACTCTAATCACATATTTTGTAATATTCTTAATATCTCTAACTTCTTTTTCCCACATAATATTAGTTTTCTCATACATAATTAAATTATTAAGATTTTTAATTTTACTCTAAAAATATATTTGTTAGCATTTTTTAAATACCTCCATCTAATCTTAGGCAATATTTTATTTTATTTTTCATATTCCGTATCTTTATGTTAAAAGTCCAAAATTAATAAATGATGCTGGGTTCATAAACTTTCATTCAGAATTATTTTGCAATATTTGCAATCTAAATATTCTATTTTTCTTATAAGAAAATAATCAATCTAAGTTTTATTATATCCATTCTTACAAGTGATGAGATTCTCCTCTCTTTTTTTAAAATAGGTATTAACAATTAAAAAATTAGAAGTTAGAACAAAATCTAATATGATCCTGTCACCATTATTAGTCATTCAAAATTATTTAAACCTTTTCTTTAAAAGGTATGATTTGTATTAATTTTTCTAAGTCGTTTAAAAGTTTTAATTTTAAATATATATCCAAACCTATATAAGGAGCATAAGTATTTATAATATTAATAATTTTAGTATAAAAAATAATCTTTAAAACTATAATTTTATCTTTAATTCTAATAATTTCTAAAACATTACTTTTTAAACTCTTATCTATCATCACATATATATCATTTCTAATATGACTCTTGCCTGAATATGCCAAAATCGATCTCATGTATATAAAATTGCTATGATTTTTTACGGAGGTCAAATCAACCTAAAATCAACATCAATTTTGACAAGTCATTATGATAATTTTCAAAAATGGTTATTGAAAACTGGTTTCTACTCTACATAAGGGGTTGCTATTGTATGTGCATGTATGGATACAGTGAACTGACTTTAATCATTCAATTGAAAATAACATATTAAAAACTATTATTTTGGTTTCTCTATACTTAATGTAATTGAAGTACCGATAATTGGTATAAAAATTAACATCTATTGGGGGCAAACTATTGTTAAATAGATTTGGGTGATTTTGGCATGTACAACTAAGATTTGAAGTTGTGCCAATAATGGATGGATGAATCCAATTTTAGGATTTAGTGGAGAAAAGGGTATCGATCGAAAGTAATTTGAATAGAAGTTGTAATAAAAAAATAATAATAATTTGAATAGAAGTTGCAAAAGGTTTCTGCAATGTAGATTTAACACCTCATGTAAAACTCAACATGGATAAATGAAGAACAAGGATTCATCAAAATTTAGGATGATAGGCCAATTTTCTGTTAACCATCAGGCCTGACTCTGACTCTTTGTACTGCAGGTTTCAGAGAGAAAACCTTCGCTATTATTGGTGTTAAAGTATATGCTGCTGGATTCTATACTAAATCTTCTATTAAGCTGACTTTGGATGCTTTGAAAGGAAAACCTGCTGATGCTGTTTTGGAGGATTCATCGCTTTTTAAGTCAGTTTACCAAGGTGTAGTACCAAAAGGCATGTAATTGTTTGTAGACGCTAACATAACTACTATTCTGATGTTCATTCTGTATTAAATAGCTCCACTGGATAAGTCCCTTTGGATAATACTTGTTCGACATGTTGATGGCCAGACCTTTTGGAATGCCCTGAACGATGTTATCTCTCCAAGGATCAAAAAACCCACAGCTGTTGATGAATCTGCATTATCAACTTTCAGAAATACATTTCAAGGGCGTGATCTTATGCAGGGGACCTCAATTTTTTTGACCTGGACTCAGCATTCAAATATGCTGGTAAGAACGCAACTATCTCATAATAGTACTAGTTTTTCAATGGTTAGTGTGAATGAAACTTATTTTGACTAAAAGTTAATTGAAATTTTGGTTTCTGCAGGTTTCTATTTCTTCTGATGGATTTCCTACTGAAGTTGATGCTAAAATTGAATCACCGAATGTCAGTTCGGCCCTTTTTGATGCATTTTTTGGAGATTCTCCAGTTTCTCCTACGTTGAAGGTATCCGTCGCTGATGGACTAGCAAAAAATTTCTCTTAATTTAACAATCGAGTAAATTTGATTGTACTCTTTAAGCCTAATTTTTTTTTTCTTAAGATTCAGAATATGAGTTTATCTTGACCATATTGATTTTTCTGTTCTTGTTTTATCCTTCATTGTTAGTACCTTCAATTTTCTTTGGAATGTCTGCACATCCTGAATGTTGAATCGTCTTATTTAAGGACTACCGATTTGAAGTCTTAAATTGTCTGTGTGTTAAGATGGGCGTTCTTTTTGTTAAATTTTGTGTTTTTCTTTTAGTCGGATCTATTCAGGTTTATTTGTTAAACACCTTTTCTTCTTCAAGTTTCCATCTAACATTGCGTCACATGGGTTACAAAAGTTTCCTACAGTCCAATATAACATTTAATGCAAAACCAATAGACGCCCTCTTTTCAATATGAAGATCCATAACATTGGAATATTAGTTATCGAAATCTTTATTCCCGTTTGAAATTCTAATAATCTAATCAGAAGGCCAAAGGACTGTGGTTGCACTTTAAATGAGACAGTTAAATTTTAATTTTGGCCTCCAACACACAGTAAAATAACACAATAAAAATTGGAGTAGTGCTCCAATGAGGGGCGCCTCATCACATTAGACCTCACAACGAACTTTGTCCTCATCAAAAATCACAGCAACAGGTTTTATGACCTAACTCAAGAATTAGGAATATCAAGGCCGGAATAATAGATAGTTGTACATGATTTTTAAGTACATTTACTAGCATAAACAAAAAATTAAAATAATTTATTAGAAATTTTCTTTCACAATCAACTTCTAAAGCATTAAAAAAGTCACAAATACATAAAATTTTACTTGCTCCAAAATGATTACTAACACACCATAATTTACCTTTTACCGACCAACGATGGTCCTCGAATTACCGTCACTCGTATATAGTCGTCGCACCACCATCACTTGACTATGTTCCTTCAAATATTGGTTGCCCGACTACGGTCCTCGAATCACCATTGCCCAAATACGATTCTTAGAACAATATCACTCAACTATGGTACTTTTGATCTCAATCGTTCAACTACAGTCCTTCTAACATTCGTTGCTTGATTATAGTCCTTCAAGCCTTTGTCTCATTTACTACGGTCTTTCCAACCTCCTCACACGTCGGCTACAGTTGTCAAACCAGCATCAACCGACTACGGTCCATGGACCACTATCACTCGATTAATGTCCTTTCGACTTCTATTGTCTATTAATTACGATCATTCCAACCTCCTCGCCCGTTGACTATGAATGTCAGACCAGCATCGCCTGACTATGGTCCTCGAACCACCATAACCTGACTATGGTCCTTCTGACCTCAGTCGCTGGACTACAGTTCTTCTAACCTCTGTCATCCACTGACCACAATGCTTTGAGCTCCTTGCTCAACTACAATCTTTACGACCTTCATTTCCCACCCACCGACTACGGTCCTTCCAACCTCCTCGCTTGTCAATTACGGTCCTCAGACCGGCATTGCCTAACTATGACGCTTGGACCAGTGTCGCCCAACAACGGTCTGTGGACCACCGTCGCTCGACTGCAATCCTTTCGACCTCCATCACTCATCGACTACGGCCCTCAAATTAGCATTGTAATACCTATTGAAACAGTAACTAGTTTCACCTATTTTGACATGGTCTGTTAAAGGTAACTCACTAAATTTACGCATTTAAAAAATTTTGCATGTGTTTGTGAGTGTTTTGGATGCATGTGAGAGTCTGAATCTCTTTTGAAGTGAGTCCTGAGGGTTTATCCATGCATGAAAATTATGGAAGTTTTTCTTGGGAGCGCCACGACGCTGGGATTTGCAGTGTTGTGACATAGTGCTCTCTATCTTTTTGCCAAAATAATTCAAACCTATGGTGCTGGAGCGACGCTACAACGCAATGCTCTAAAATGGAGAGCATTGTGGCATTGTAGGGCAAGTGTTGCGGTGTCAGCCCTGAATTTTAAAAAAAATATCATTTTCCACTTAAATTTTATATTATTATTCCATTGCTTCCTCCCTTAGGTAGTCAGTTAGAGACATAAAGGATAGGTTTTAATGAGACAAAGCTAGGTTTTGGGCGACCCCGATTTGTTTTTTGTTCTTGAACCAGTTCTGAATGTTTTTCAAATCGAGTTAATTTTTAGAAATACAAATATTTTAAGATTTTATTATTTAGATTTATCATTTTATATCATAAAAATAAGGATAACTTTATAACTGCTAAACTTTCTGTGTGTTGCAAAGCTAGGCATTCTGGATATTTGAGTATTATTCTAGAAAATTTATATATGGTAGTTTGAAAAGTATGTTATTTTATTTAATTAGGAAATAATTCTGATTAAAAAAATATTTTAGTATGCTTAAAGATTCAAAATAGTTGTTGACTAAAAAAAAAGAAGAAGCAAAACAAAAAAAAAATCGAACCAAAGCATCTCTTCGCTGCCTCCGCATGTCCCACTTCGCCAAACGGCCTACCTCTTCGGAGCCATAACCAACCACCGACAATTCAAAACGATAAAAGGAAAAAATTCGAAGAAGAAAAAAAAAACTGACGCTCCTTCCGCCGCTCGTCACTGCTCGTGTTGGTTGCTTCGCAGAAGGTGTAGAGATCGGACGAGTCGCTTCTTCCGACACAGGGTCGCTGCTGCGACCCCTACGTTGCCGTTCGTCTTCGCTCCTTCGTAAGAGGTGCAGAGATCGCGCAAGTCGCTTCTTCGACCCCTCCGTCGCTGTTCGGCTTTGTTGCTTCGCGGACGGTGTAGAGATTGCACGCGTCGCTTCCTTCGGCTCCCTCCTGCTGTTCAACTTTGCTCCTCCACAGGAGCTGTAGAGATTGGGTGAGTAGCTTATTCGGTTCCTTCCTGGTTGTCCGAGTTCGCCTCCTGCATGACTCCTGCCACCGACCCGTGCCCGATCGGGCTCCCTCTTCCTTTCTTTGTTATAAATGAAATAATATATATATTATATATAATATATTATATATTATATTATATGATATATATATATATATATATATATATATATATATATATATATATATATATAATAAATAAAATAAAATAAAATAAAATAAAGGGAGGATGAGATTTTTAAACAGGTGTGGATGACCCGCATCGTGATCTTAGATCCGGGCGGATAGTTTTGAAATTGAAGACCCACGCCGTGATCTTAGATCCTGGCGGATGGTTTTAAAATTGAAGACCCGCACCATCGATCTTAGATCTGGGCGGATGGTTTTAAAATTTGAAGACCCCGGGCCGTCGTATCTCAGATCCGGCTGGGATGGTTTTAATTCGAAGACCCTACGCCATGGACCTTAGGTCCGAGAATGAAGAAATTAGGGCAAGTGCCCTCCCTTACCTCCCGGCGCCGGGGAGGGGACGCCGGGAGGCTACCGAAATTTTCTCAATTTTAGAGGGCAATTCAATTCGAATTCAAGTAAAATGTTAAAATTAATTTTAAATTTTAATTAACTAATTAGTTGATTAATATTTAATAAAAAAATTAATTGATTAAATTAATCAAAATAATTGGTTATGTCTTGCTTCTCACCGTTCTCCCAAATGCCATCAATATAAATGAGAACTTGTTAGATATCATCCCAATCAAAAGACTATTTTCGAGATGCCTCGAATATCTCTAAATAATATTGCCTCGAATGTCTCCGAATGAGACCTTTCTAAAGTTACATTTGAGTGGAAGACTTTGAATTGTTTTAGCATTTCAAATTTTATTACTCTTGAAATATTAGAGGTCTCTAACTGTTAAAACAACACTTCTCTTCCTATAGTTAATGAGATAGTAAAACTTGCAACGAGTCGTCTCATTAATTAATTAATCAAAATTAATTAATGAGTCAAAATTAATTAATCAATTAAATTTGATTTGATTCATTTTAAATTCAAGAGCATTTGAAATTCGAAAAGTTTCAAAGTACGAGAGCATTTCAAATAAAATTTTTAAATACGAGAGTTTCAAATTTTGAGAGTTTTAAATCTAAGAGTTTTAAAAAATTCGAGAGTATTGTAATTAAGCACTTGAAGCAATTAAATCAAAAAAAAATTTAATTAATTAAATAAAATTTAAAGAATGTTCACATTAATTGACTCTGTACAACTCACACTAAAACTCTAACTCCTAACAAAGCTAACTAAAACACAAAAACTGAAAGAAAGTCTCCAAAATCCTAATCTAAACCGAACCCCTGATGGGCTCCGGTCCCAACTCCTGGTAAAGCTCTTAGCAGACTCTAATCCCTACAACTGCATCATCTCTGGTTGCAAGCTCCTGCTACTATAACTACTGGCTGTGAACTCTGGATCAGCACGTATCTGCACATAAAACAAACAAATATTAGAACATCATAAATAAAAATAAAAAAATTATCAAAATACTGGAGAGTGATAAATCTAACTACTAAGTAAAACAAAAGTACTAGGAAGCAAGACAAGCTAAGTACTGGAAAACTAGTAGAACCACAGTGTAGTAGGAAAAAAACTATGACCACAAAACAATTAAAACACTGATGCCAGTGTCAAAACTCCGAAGTGTTAAAAGAACAAACTCAAACAAACTCATAAATCTCTCAATCTCTCTGAGTGACGAACCTTAAATAATTGACATCCTCTCAACAAACACAAAATTAAAATCTTTGGGCAGCCTTATTTATAAGAACTTGGTTGTAAGACCCACTACCCGACAGCTTTCATAGGAAAGCCATAAAGCCGACTCTAGGGGAAGTTTTAGGTAAAATTGACCTAAACCTTAACCCCAAATTAAAACATCCGACAACTTCTAATAGAAGCCGTAAGTACGATTTCTGAGGGAAATATTTAGATAATTACACAATCCTAGACCCCTCATACGGGCATCCTAGTCTATAGGGCTTGGTTGTAAGACCCACAACTCCAGTCACTTAGCTTACAGGGCTAGGTCATAAGACCCATCATTAGGCAACTTCTTAGGAAGCCATAAGACCTACCCAACTAAAATCTTTGGACTACCCTTAATAGAGGCCATAAGTCCCTACCCAAATCTAATCACACGAACATCTCTTGTTGAAAAATCAAGGCAAAAAGCCTCAAGAGAGAATTTCATATTTAAATAATGCTTTGAAATACAGTAATTACAATACTGATCCTATGTTGAAACCATATGGATTTCCCCCCTCTGTAAAAATAGCAAAAGCATTGGGCATCCTAGTCTATAAGATTAGTTGTAAGACCCGCCAATGGGCAACTTCTAAGTGAAGTCGCAAAACTCACATTTTAGGAAAATTACTAAATAAATTGTAATGATCCTAAAGCCCAAATAATCCAATTCAAAATATTGGGCATCTTAGTCAAAAGGATTAAGCTGTAAGACCCGCTTTTCAAGCAATTTCCTAAGGAAAATCATAAGACCTACCCAAATAATTAAAACTTTCGGGCAGCCTTGATGTAGAGTTAGGTTGTAAGACCTATCTTCGGGCAACTCATAAATAGATTCGTAAGCCCCACTCCAAATTAAACATACGGGCTATTTTCTATGAAAGTTGTAAGTCCTGACCCAATCCAAACTCCTGTGTAACTTCTAAACGAAGTTATAAATTCCTAAACTAAACTAACTTCTGAGTATTCTAATAGATATAAACCCCAAAAATCTTCAAATAAAAATTAAAATTAAAACTCAAATCATACCAATTCAGTCTACTCGGGATCCCTGAGAGGAGGCAACCCATGGCTGCTAATCAGATTCTCTGCACACTATGGTCAATGATTGTTAGTATTGGTAGATTTAAACTACGGTATACCCGGGACGACGGAACCATGGGATCTTAATCGGGTTTACCTCCATTTTTCTCATAATTGAGACTAAAAACACCTAAAATTTATTCATCCTTAATCGAGAGTTCTCTCATACGCGTTAAAAGGGGTAATTAACTATGAGTGCTTGCGCTCATGGGAAGTAAGGATCCCAGATCTTTAAACCCTAGCACTACCCTCACGAGAAATCTGGTTAATTCTAATCTGACTTAAGGGAAATGGAATCCTATAGCTGCAAAGAGGGATTCATACATTCATGCCATTTTTCTTGAGCCAACATATTTCTGGCGACTCCGCTGGGGATTACTTTTCTCTCCATCTTTGGATGAAGCGAAAATTTATAATTAGTCTCAAAGAATAAAAATATTTAAAAATAAATATAGATGTTTATTCATCACAAGCTTGTGTTTTCTTTTTTAGCAGAATTCAGGTTGACTCTAATCCCTGCAAGTTCTGTTGATAGATTGATAATATAATGCCTGTAAAGTCTTTCATGACTATGAACCTTGGTGAGGGAGCCAGAGTGCAGTTCCCTCAAGCTGTTCTGAACACAGGCTATGCTGGAGCTACCATTCAGTTCGAAACTATTTCTGAAGTTATGTAATTCCAACAGTTCCTTCCTGAGAACGCTGTTAATGTACCTATTGTTAGAAGTGTTGCTAAGAAGCCTACTACTAAAGATGTCAATGAAAATGCTCCCAAAAGGGCCTCTGTATTTTCAAGGCTATCTATAACACCTACTGTTGCTCCAATAGTTCAACATAAGATTCTTGATTCCAAGCTGCAATCTGTTAGCGTGAATACATTCAATCAGAACATAATCTAGGATGAAGTGAATGAAGAGTACAATACTGAAGTTCCTATTGCAAGCACGAATCTTTTTAGGAAAGCTAGAAGGAAGGCCAACGCTCGCTTGCGAGCTAATGACTGGATGCCCAGTACACTTCAAGAATCACCGTTGCAGTTGGAGGCGAATGTGCCACTAATAATGGTTTTGAACCATTAAAGTTGGTAAAGAGAAATGATGACAATGGTCAATTAAAGAAGTCTTTCTGGGAGACTTCGCGTCAGCAGCCACAACCGCCAAAGAAGGAAGAATCTACCTCTTCCAAGATATATAAAATACTGAAGGCTGTAAAAGATAAAAATTTGTAGCAAAGACTGAGGAAATCTGTCTCTGAAGTTATTTCCTCAAATGTGGTTCATCCTCAGAGTAATAAATTTTCAATAAGACCTTATAGAGAGGAGTTTAAACGTCCTCCCTACTATCGAGAGCCAAGAAATTTCTGTCCTAATATGGGCCGATACTCGTATTATGGAAGAAAACAGTTGGGAGAGCCTTCTGATAATCTACATGCAAGAGACTACAACAAAAGATGTGATAAAAGAAGGCCCTAACAATGGTATCATGAATCTGGTCATTCGAAAACATATTTGGATGTTGGTGGTCATTAGTATGTGACTACGAGAAGACAACAAGTTTGGGTTCCAAAAAGACTCAAGTATCCTGAAGCTCAGAAAGAAGATCAACATAAAGAAATCTATAAAGGGCGACTTAAATCTCAAGTCCAGAAGTTATCCCCCAATAAGGAGACTTCTGTTGACATGATTGCTCCAAAAAGGGAAGAATATGTTGTCTATAACGAATCCCCCGACTCTCCAGTCATACATTGGATGCGGCAGTCCCAACTTGAAGTGGATCATGAGTTGGATGAAGATAATAATTACTATGAAAATGATGAAGAAGTGGAAGGGTGTATTGGTCCCATGGATCCGTATGGTTAATCATATACCTGATCGAGTTAATCAGCGGTATACTCGTAGAAGTGCAGCTTTGAATATGCAGAATGAAGAACAACTACGAGATGACCAAGAACAAGCAGCGGCTGTGAATAGAACTCCACAACCAGAAGAGGTTGAGGAGGAAGAAGCTGAAGAAGTTGTAAAGATGTTACAATTGGAAATGCAATCTATGCAACAAAAGAAAGATCAAGAAATCCATCATTTGAATGTTTGTCTTGATGAGATGAGTAATATGATGAAACAGTTGTTTGGACAACTTGACATGATGGCTACAACCAGTCAACCACCCGTAGCAAATTCTCAAGGGAATGTTCAAACTACTCCTGATGCATTGGTTACTCCTGAGAGAAGATTAGAAGAGTTACAGGAACCAACACTAATAGCCTCTAAAGAAGATGAAATGGTCAACAAATCCCAAATTGAAAATCTCATCAGCCAAAAGGTTAAAGCAGTTATTACTTTTGAAGCTGCCGACGCCTTAGTAGGAAAAGGTCGTCCATATCCGGCTGAATATGACCAAGAGAAGTATCCAAAGGGATATGTGGTACCAAAGTTCAATTTATTTGATGGTACTGCAAATTCTCGTCAACATCTGGTGCAATTCAAAGCAACCTGTGGAAATATAGGAGGCAATGATGCTTTGTTACTACGTCAATTTGTCAGTAGTTTAACATGTACAGCTTTTGAATGGTATGCTGAGTTACCTAACGACTTAGTAAGAACATTCACTGAATTAGAGATGATGTTCATTAAAAGATTTGCTAGTGCAACGAAGAAGGTAACTATCGCTGACCTTGCTCTTGAGAAAAGAAAAAGAGAGGAATCAGTTACCAAATACATAACCAGGTGGAAAAATCTCAGCATGAAATGTGAGTAGCAACTCACTGAAAAGCATGTTGTTGAGCTATTGATGGGGAATATAGATGATCATATGGCTCAATATCTGGCGATGGCTACAATCAATACTTTTCAAGAATTGTTGGATCGTGTTGCTAAATTTGAAAGGTTATCCAGACCTAGAAGTGTCAGCTTCAATTATAATAATAATCCGCTAGGGAAGGGAAAACAGGTCAAGACCTTTGATCCGAAAAGAAGTGAGGTGAATACTACATTCCCATCTTCTTCGGATAAGAAAGAAAAAGAAAATTCAATGAACCCACTGAAGATGCCGCAACAAACTAGAGGAAGACAAATACCTCCTACTTTGCAGGAGAAAATTAACAAGTCGCGTTCTTTCAAAAAGGAATGTACGGGAAAGATTTTTAGGCATGCACTAAAGATCGGCCTTCAATTCCCAGAATCCTGTCGACCAGAACAGGCTGGTATGACTGATGATCCAAACTACTATACGTATCATAGGATCGTAAGTCACCCAATTGAAGACTATTTCATATTCAAAGATTGGGTCGAAAGGAATTATCAGAGTGGTGAACTTACATTTTCTAATAGTGTTTTTGTCAATCTCAAGAGGGAGAAAACCAATGTTATCTCCTATGTTCCCTACGAAAGCACAGAGGATAAGAAAGGAAGAGCACCCCAGGAAGATGAAGGTGGTTGGGAGACCTTTATCTCAAAGAAAACTAAACAAATGATGAATGTTTTACTGGTCATTGAAGGCATTCACCGAAAAAGTGCGTTAGAATTGGAAGTTGATCCAAGACTTCTTTCTTCAAAGAATCTAGTGGTAGGGGGGCCCAGTTCAAGCAAGAAGAAACCATTGAAGTATTTCAAAGACTAAAAAGGAAAACGTAAGTCTGGATCAAAATCACATAAAGAAAAGAAGAAAAAATTAGCAAAGAAGAATATTGTGATTCAAAAATATATCGACTCCATCGATGAATATCAGCAACCTTCAAGGCGTCCTGTCAAGATAGAGGAATACATGGATGATTTATTTCTCGACTCGGAATCAGAAAAGGAAGAGAGTATTCCAATTGAGACTTGCCGAGTCATAAATAAATGAGGTGGAAGGGCTGCAAGAGGACGTAATGCACCTCTTGCTATCTATAAAGCTGATATAGAAATGCCTTCTAAGGAAGTACATCATACACCATCACCTTTCACTGATTCAGATGAATTACATTTCCCCGATGAAGAAAGTGATCACAAGGGTGAGAAGGTTTTTAAAGAAAAATGCCCAAAAACTCTGGAGCAGCTCAGAGTCCGAGGAAGTTGAAGACATGGAAATTTCAAAGAACTCTCAAGCTGAAGCTAGTTCATCTTTAGAGGTGAGATAAATTCAACTGAGAAGTGGAAAGCAGGTTCCTCCACCACAAAAGAAAATAAAGGATAAGGAGAAGAACATTCAGCTCAATGAGACCGCTATTCTACAAGAGCCTCTTAAACCCAAGGTTGTCAGTGCAAATGTAGATTACAATATATTATCCCATCTCCATAAATTACCTGCACTGCTGAGTGTCTATGACGCCCTTCTTATGTCTAAGAACCTTCGGAAAACACTTATTACAGCTTTACAAAATCCTGAACAGTACGAGGTGTTCTTTGTCGAACAACATTTGAAAGAAGCTTTGCATACGCAGAATACTGCTACAATCACTTTCTGTGATAGTGATCTGCTTCTGGGAACTGCGATCATAATCGGCCACTATATGTTACTGCAGAGAGTAACAACATTGAAATAAATAAAATTTTGATTGATCCAGGTTCTTCTGTTAATCTAATGAGCCTCAAAACGCTCAAAGGATTGGCCTTGGATGTCCAGTATCTAAAAAGAAGTACAGTGTTTCTACAAGGATTCAATGAATAATGGTAGAGAACCCTGGGATCCTTGGTTTTACCTCTGAACTTTGGGGAACTTAATACAGGGCACTTCTCGGAAGATCATTGCTCCACGAGTATGGTATAGTGCCTTCAACACTTCATCAATGTATGAAATACATTCGAGATAATGAAGAATATCACATTGATGGTGATGAACAACTGTTCGTGGTGCACGAAGTCAAAATCTACGATGACGCCAAGTACTTCATGCCAAAAGACAATGAGCTTCCGAGAATTTAGGCTGCTATATTAAATAATAAAAAGTTGAAAGATAATGGAAAGAATAAATCAAAACAAATTTTCTCAGTGCCTCACCTCGGAAGTGATACGGAAGGGGAAGAGGATATCTCCACAACTTTTAAACCCCTAATTATAGGGAAAAGAAGGAGTGAACAATCAACTTTCCCTTTTGATTACGAAGCTAATCACACAAATAAGGTACGGTGTTCGAGAAAACTGAGTATTGAAGGACAAGAAGAGTTTCTTTATCAGCCCAAGGGTACTACAAAATCTCAGGAGAAAGGGGAGCTAGGACCCAGTTCCGTATCTAAGAAATTCCAAAAAGTTTCAATTTCGATGATAAGAGTCTTTGAAGATCAGATATCTACAAACATCATCAAAATAGTACCCATACCGGTGGCACATTCCAAAACATTGACCACCGCACCAAACACAAACCTAAAAATGTTAAATACTTTCTATGTTCCTCCCAAAAGAGGTGTCAATGAACGTGGATCTATTTTCTACAAATCAAGAGTAATACTGCATCACATCACTCATGAAATAGAATGCAAAATTGATTGGAAATATGGAGACATCAGGATAATCATATCTCAATATCTTCCACCAATTATGAGGAAGTTGATAGAAAGAAGAATCTTCTTCGTATAAATAAGCAAGCAAGCCCGTTATTTCAGAAAGCTCTGGCACAATGAGCAAGCACAAAATCCCATTGGCAATGGTTTATCTACAACATGGGGTCTTGGATATGCTCGAAATTCATATCGTACACGAGTAGCATCCTATCATTATCTTGAATACCCCTGACGTCCGCGTCTTACATATGCAACCTCCTATAATATTACAGACAAGGAGGAGAGACCATCAGAGTTTGAAAATCAAACTGAAGATCTTATTGTAGATCTGAAAGAAGCTCCAAAAGAGTTTGAAGAAGGTGGCCAAGCTACTGTAGATGAGCTCAAAGAAATAAATTTTGGTACTGAAGAAGATCCCAAACCTACATTCCTCAGTGCCAATCTCTCCCAGGATAAAGCAGAGGAGCTGAGAATATTCTTGAATATAAAGACTATTTTGCATGAAATTATACTGAAATGCCTGGTTTATCACTAGAGGTGGCAGTGCATAAACTCTCCATCGATACTAGAATACCGCCTATTAAGCAAGCACCCAGGCGAATGCGACTTGAAATTGAAGAACAAGTCGTTACTGAAACCAAGAAGCTTATTGAAGACGATTTTATTTGAGAAGAGAAGTATGCTGATTGGATCACCAATATCATTCCAATAAAGAAAAAGAACGGTCAAATCCATGTTTGTATAGACTACCGGGATTTGAATAAAGCATGCCTAAAGGATGATTTTCCACTGCCAAATGCAGAACTTATGGTCGATAATACATCGAACCATGACATATTCTCATTCATGGATGGATCATCGGGTTATAATCAAATAAAAATTGATCCAGAGGATGTAAAACACACCTCATTTCGAACTCCCATTGGCATATATTGCTACAAGGTGATGCTATTCAGCTTGAAAAATACTGGGGCTACCTATCAAAGAGCAATGACTCGAATCTTCGATGATCTAATTCATAAACATATTGAATGTTATATTGATGACTTGGTTGTGAAAAGTAAAGTTCAACATGAGCATGTAAATGATCTTAGGATTGTATTCGAAAGAATTCAAAAATTTAGTCTGAAAATGAATCCATTAAAGTGTGCTTTTGGCATTACATCTGGAAAATTTCTTGGATTTATTGTGCGTTATAGAGGAATTGAAATTGATCCCTCTAAAATTAAAGCAATAGTGGAAATGCCACCTCCGAAAACTTTAAAATAACTTCGTTCAATCCAAGGAAGATTAGCGTATATTCGAAGATTTATATCTAACCTTTCGCGTAGATGTTAACCCTTCGCACGATGGATGAAGAAAGATACTCCTTTCGTGTGGGATGATGCTTGTCAGGAGGCATTTGATAGCATAAAATAATATTTGCTACATCCTCCAATCATTGCTGCCCCAATCCCAAAGAAACCCCTAATCTTATATACAGCTGCTCTTGAAGAATCACTCGGAGCATTACTAGTGCAAACAAATGAAGATGACAAAGAAAATGCCCTTTATTATATTAGCCGATGATTAATAGGGGCAAAATCTAAATATTCACCAATTGAAAAGCAATGCCTAGCATTGATCTTTGCCACTCCAAAATTATGGCATTATATATTATCTCATAAAATCACTTTAATATCTAAAGTGGATCCATTAAAATTTCTAATGACTAGACCCACTCTTACTGGTCGTCAAGCTAAATGGGCTATCTTGCTAATGCAATTTGACATAATATATATGCCACAAAAAATGGTGAAAGGACAGGCTCTTGCTGACTCTCTAGCAGCTCATCCTTTACCTGCAGATTCTCTACTCAATGATGAATTGCTAGATAAGCAAACACTTAATGTGGAGGAAAGAGAAAATTTGCAAGAATGGGAGCTCTATTTCGATGGAGCTTCATCAATAAAACCAGCCAGGCCACTTAAATTCCCGACAATTCAAGTTGGCATCGGCCTTATATTTGTTACGCTGCAAAAAGGGATACTTCGATATTCCTATAGCTTAACAGAGCTTCGCACTAATAATGAGGCTGAATATGAAGCCTTAATAGCAGGCCTTGAGTTTGCGATTAACATGAAAATTCAGAAACTCCATATATATGGAGATTCTCAACTCATAATTAAACAAGTTATAGGCGATTTCAAAATCAGTAAGCCTGAATTAATTTCATATCATGAATATGCTCTGAAACTCCTACAACAAATTTTTGAAGTAACTCTTACTAGAATTACACGCAGTGAAAATGGTAAAGCCGAAGCATTAGCAAAGCTAGCCAAAGAACTAGCAAATCCGCAGGAGGATCCAATTCTCATAATCGTTCAAAATAGGCATGCATTAACTCCAGCTATCGTACAAGATGACGAAAGGAAAGAAATGCAAGAAAATCTAACTATATCTGAAGAAAATGATTGGAGAGATCCATTTATAAGATACTTCAAGGAAGGGAGATTATCCGAAAATAAATCTATGGCTTCACAAATAGCCCAAAGAGCATTAAGATATACTTTCGTGAATGATACATTATATCGTAGATCATTTGATCAAATGTGGCTACGATGTTTGGGTCCTGATGAATCCCAAAAGGTCATAAGTGAAGTTCACGAAGGATTGTGTGGTGCACACCAATCTGGTCTAAAAATGAAAATTAAAATCTAACATATGGGATACTATTGGCCAAGTATGGTTCGAGATTGCATCGATCATGCTAAGAAATGCCATCAATGTCAAGTACATGGAGATATCATGCATCGACCTCCCAACCCACTACATCCTACAGTAGCGTCATGGCCATTTGAAAGCTGGGGCACCAATATAATAGGTCCTATAGAACCACCATCTTCTTTAGGACATTGGTTCATCCTTGTTGCCACTGACTACTTCTCAAAATGGGCTGAAGCAATTCCCTTACGAGAAGTTAAAGCTGACAATGTGATGAAATTCTTTCGAGATAATATTATTTATCGATTCGGAGTACCACATCGAGTTATATCTGACAATGGTATGACCTTTAAAAGTGTTAAAATCTATAAATTTATCTAATGACATAAAATAGATTGGCGCTATTCTTCGATATATAATCCACGAGCCAATGATTTAGCTGAATCTTTTAACAAAACATTGGTAAAATTGCATAAGAAAATGCTCTCTAAAAATAAGAGAGAATGACACGATAAATTGACAGAAGCTCTCTAGGCGTATCGCACCACATATAAAACTGCAACGCAGGCCACCCCATATTCACTAGTTTTTGGAACTGAGGCAATATTACCTCTCGAGGTCGAGTTGTCGTCTCTTCGTTTTACTGTTCAATAAAAATTAACTAAAGAAGAAAATGATCTTCTACGACTTGAAGAACTCGAAGCTCTTAATGAAGTTCTACTTCAAGCTCAATAAAGTTTAGAATCTTACAAAGCAAGAATGACTAGGGCCCATGATAGAATGGTTCATCCTAGAAGTTTCAAAGAGGGTGAACTTGTTCTGGTTCACCAAAGACCTATAATCTCTCACCGTCATCTCGGCGGTAAATTTGATCCAATATGGGAAGGATCCTTCATCATTGAAATAGTGTATGAAGGAGAAGCCTATCAACTCATAGACTTAAAAGGTCAAAGGCTTATGCCACCAATAAATGGTCAATATTTAAAGAAATATCACACATAAAGATGTTATGTGTGCAAATTTACCTACAAGGCAGGAAACAAATTTTAATCCCCTCCTGAAAGACAGGAGGCAATTTATATATTCCTACAAGGTGGGAGATAAATATAATCCCCTCCCAAAACACAGGAGGCAATTTTTATATTATCCTGTAATGTAGGAGATAAATTCACGTCAATCTTGAAAGACAGGAGGCAATTTTATATCTCCTATAAAATAGGAGATGCTTGTTATATTATATACACATACAAAGTAGAAAAACATTTTTTACATCTCCTGAAAGACAGGAGGCAATTTTATATTCTCCTACAATATAGGAGATAAGTTCAATCCCCTCTTGAAAAGTCAGGAGGTAATTTTATCCTTTCGCCAAATAAAGTAAAGGAATTATGAAAATTTATGCTCACAAACCTAAGGGTCGAGCTGAATCTATAAAGTTCAACAAGCCTAAGGGCCAAACTTTATAAATCTTCTATGCTCACAAACCTAAAGGTCGAGCTCTATTTTCATCAACCTACCAAAAAGGTTGAGAAATAAAATTTACAGGTTCAATAAGCCTAAGAGCCGAACCTTTGAAATCTTTTCTGCTCATAAACCTAAGGGTCGAGCTAAAATCTACAGGTCCAATAAGTCTAAGGACCGAACCTTTAAAAAATTACGCTCATCTAAGGATCGAGCTAAATCCATAAAGTTCAACAAGCCTAAGAGCCAAACTTTATAAATCTTCTATGCTCACAAACCTAAATGTCGAGCTCTATTTTCATCAACCTCCCTAAAAGGTTGAGAAATAAAATTTACAGGTTTAATAAGTCTAAGGACCGAACCTTTAAAATCTATGCTCATAAACCTAAAGGTCGAGCTACTTTAATCAATTTAAATGGTTGAAAGAAAAGAGAAAGGAATAGCATTGAACATAAAAACTAAATATCCAAAGATATTACAATGAATTTATTGTGTGAAAGTCACACAACAAATTCGTTGGGAGGCAATTTATTGACTAAAAAAAGAAGAAGAAGCAGAACAAAAAAAAATCAAACAAAAGTATCTCTTCGTTGCATTCGCATGTCCCACTTCACCAAACGACGTACCTCTTTAGAGCCATAACCAACCAGCGATAATTCAAAATGATAAAAGGTAGAAATTCGGAGAAGAAAAAAAATTGACGCTCCTTTCGCTCGCTCGTCATTGCTTGTCTTGGCTGCTTCGCAGAAGCTGTAGAGATCAGACGAGTAGCTTCTTCCGACCCAGGGTCGCTGTTGCGACCCTTCCATTGCCGTTCGTCTTTTCTCCTTCGCAAGAGGTGTTGAGATTGCACAAGTCACTTCTTCGACCCCTCCGTCTCTATTCGGCTTCGTTGCTTCGCAGATGGTGTAGAGATTGCACGCATCGCTTCCTTCGGCTCCTTCCTGCTGTTCAACTTTGCTTCTCCACAGGAGGTGCAGAGATTGCGTGAGTAGCTTCTTCGGTTCCTTCTTGGTTGTCCAAGTTCGCCTCCTACATGACTCCCGCCTCCGACCCATGCCTGATCGGGCTCCCTCTTCCTCTCTTTGTTATATATGATATAATATATATATTATATATAATATGTTATATCTTATATTATATGATATATATATATATATATATATATATATATATATATATATATATATATAACAAATAAAATAAAGGGAGGATGAGATTTTTAAACAGGTGTGGAAGACCTGCATCGTGATCTTAGATCCGGGCGGATGGTTTTGAAATTGAAGACCCGCATCGTGATCTTTTATTCGGGCGGATGGTTTTAAAATTGAAGACACGCACCGTGATCTTAGATCCAGGCGGATGGTTTTGAAATTGAAGACCCGTGCCATCGATCTTAGATATGGGCAGATGGTTTTAAAATTTGAAGACCTCGGGCCGTCATATCTCAGATCCGGCCAGGATGGTTTTAATTCGAAGACCCTACGCCATTGACCTTAGGTCCGGGTAGGAAGAAATTAGGAAAAGTGCTCTCCCTTACCTTCCGGTGCCGGGGAGGGAATGTCGGGAGGCTGCCAAAATTTTCTCAATTTTAGAGGACAATTCAATTCGAATTCAAGTAAAATGTTAAAATTAATTTTAAATTTTAATTAACTAATTAGTTGATTAATATTTAATAAAAAAATTAATTGATTAAATTAATCAAAATAATTGGTTATGTCTTGCTTCTCACCGTTCACCCAAATGCTATCAATATAAACGAGAACTTGTTGGATATCATCCCAATCAAAAACTATTTTCGAGATGCCTCGAATATCTCTAAATGATATTGCCTCGAATGTCTCCGAATGAGACCTCTCTAAAGTTACATTTGAGTGGAAGACTTTGAATTGTTTTAGCATTTCAAATGTTATTACTCTTGAAATAGTAGAGGTCTCTAACTGTTAAAACATCACTTCTCTTCCTATAATTAATGAGATAGTAAAACTTGCAATGAGTAGTCTCATTAATTAATTAATTAAAATTAATTAATGAGTCAAAATTAATTAATCAAAAAAATTTGATTTGATTCATTGTAAATTCAAGAGCATTTGAAATTCAAAAAGTTTCAAAGTACGAGAGCATTTCAAATAAAATTTTTAAATACGAAAGTTTCAAATTTTGAGAGTTTTAAATATGAGAGTTTTAAAAAACTCGAGAGTATTGTAATTGAGCAGTTGAAGCAATTAAATTAAAAAAAATTTAATTAATTAAATAAAATTCAAAGAATGTTCACACTAATTGACTCTGTACAACTCACACTAAAACTCTAACTCCTAACAAAGCTAACTAAAACACAAAAACTAAAAGAAACTCTCCAAAATCCTAATCTAAACCCAGCCCCTGATAGGCTCTGATCCCAACTCCTGGTAAAGATCCTAGCAGACTCTAATACCTGCAGCTGCATCATCTTTGGCTGCAAGCTCCTGCTACAGTAACTACTAGCTATGAACTATGGATCAGCACGTATCTGCACACAAAACAAATAAATATTAGTACATCATAAATAAAAATAAAAAAATCATCAAAATGCTGGAGAGTGATAAATCTAACTACTAAGTAAAACAAAAGTTCTGTGAAGCAAGAAAAACTAAGTACTAGAAAACTAGTATAACCACAGTGTAGTAGGAAAAAGACTACGACCACAAAATAACTAAAACACTAACGCCAGTGTCAAAACCCCAAAGTGTTAAAAGAACAAACTCAAACAAACTCATAAATCTCTCAATCTCTCTGAGTGACGAACCCTAAATAATTAACATCCTCTCAACAAACACACAATTAAAACCTTTGGGCAACCTTGTTTATAAGAACTTGGTTGTAAGACCCACTACCCGGCAGCTTTCATAGGAAAGCCATAAACCTGACTCTAGGGGAAGTTTTAGGTAAAATCGACCTAAAGCCTAACCCCAAATTAAAATATCTGGCAACTTCTAATAGAAGCCGTAAGTCTGATCTCTGAGGGAAATGTTTTGATAATTACACAACCCTAGACCCCTCACATGGGCATCCTAGTCTTTAGGGCTTGGTTGTAAGACCCACAACTCCAGTCACTTAGCTTACAGGGCTAGGTCATAAGACCCATCATTAGGCAACTTCTTAGGAAGCCAAAAGACCTACCCAACTAAAATCTTTGGACTACCCTTAATAGAGGCTATAAGTCCCTACCCAAATCTAATCACACGAACAACTCTTGTTGAAAAATCAAGGCAAAAAGCCTCAAGAGAGAATTTCATCTTTAAATAATGCTTTGAAATACAGTAATTACAATACTGATCCTATGTTGAAAGCAAGTGGATTTCCCACCTCTATAAAAATAGCAAAAGCATTGGGCATCCTAGTCTATAGGATTAGTTGTAAGACCCGCCAATGGGCAACTTTTAAGTGAAGTTGTAAAACCCACATTTTAGGAAAATTACTAAATAAATTGTAATGATTCTAAAACCCAAATAATCTAATTCAAAATATTGGGCATCTTAGTCTAAAGGATTAAGCTGTAAGACCCGCTTTTTAGGTAATTTCTTAAGGAAAATCATAAGACCTACCCAAACAATTAAAACTTTCGGGCAGCCTTGCTGTAGAGTTAGGTTGTAAGACCCATCTTCGGGCAACTCATAAATAGAGTCGTAAGCCCCACTCCAAATTAAACATACAGGCTATTTTCTATAAAAGTTTTAAGTCTCGACCCAATCCAAACTCCTGTGTAACTTCTAAACGAAGTTATAAATTTCTAAACTAAACTAACTTTTGGGTATTCTAATAGATATAAACCCCAAAAATCTTCAAATAAAAATTAAAATTTAAACTCAAATCTTACCAATTCAGTCTACTCGGGATCCCTGAGAGGAGGCAACCCATGGCTGCTAATCAAATTCTCTGGACACTACGATCAATGATTGTTAGTGTTGGTAGATTGAAACTACGGTATACCCGGGACGATGGAACCATGGGATCTTGATCGGGTTTACCTCCATTTTCCCCATAATTGAGACTAAAAATACCTAAAATTTATTTATCCTTAATCGAGAGTTCTCTCTTACGCGTTAAGAGGGGTAATTAACTATGAGTGCTTGCGCTCATGGGAAGTAAGGATCCCAGATCATTAAACCCTGACACTACCCTCAGGAAAAATCTGGTTAACTCTAATCTTACTTAAGGGAAATGGAATCCTATAGCTGCAAAGCGGGATTCACACATTCATGCCGTTTTTCTTGAGCCAACAATAGTGTTCTTAATAATCCCTTGTAATTTGATGATATTCTAAAATAGAAAAATTTTGCTCAGTAGTTAATTTTATTGCCTACCCATATAGTGTTTTTTAAAATTCTGAAATTAGTTTATTTACATTTGTTTTATTATAATGCAATGATATATATGCTTATTTGCTTGAAATGTGTTATTCTGAGGAGAACGGTTGTGTTGTGCAAGTTCTAGTATTAAATATACAGGGAGTCAAAAATACATGAATTTTTAAATATATGAGATGTAATAAGTATTGAGAGTTATAAGGGTCTATTTTTTGATATCCTAGCATTGGAAGTTATAAGAGCTTATTTTTTATGAAAGGTATAAGAACCTGAGAAAAATCCATTATGTTTCTACTTTGATATATGGAGTAATTAATTATTTATTTTTAATGTATAATATGTTTTATTTTAGTTATTTGTAAACTATATCCTGCTCAGTATAATGTTTTGTCATCAGTTACTCCTAAATTTATTTAAATGCATAAAGGGTTCTTTATTGAAAATTTAAATAGGTGGGTGTGACATGTTGAGTTGTGTTGGCTCACACCTATTATGTATTTTATTTTAAGTTAGGAGAAAGGGAAGGAATCGGTTGAGTAGCTGTGATCTCAGGTTTTGATTTGTTTCAGTTTGTATAAATATTTTTCTTTTTTTTTTCAGTCATGGTTATTTATTTCTTTTTTTTGTTTTGGTCTATAGCTGATAATGTAGGCAGTAGATATTATTGTAAATACATTTTGATAATGAATGAAAAAAAATTGTAGAAAAGTTTATTTTATTCGGCTCACTAAAAATTAACTACAAGTTCCATTATCTATGTAATTTAAAAAGAAATAGGGAAAGCCCCCAAATTTTAGATCTTTTACTTTAATGAAATAATATATATATATATATATATATATATATATATATATATATATATATATATATATATATATATATATATATATATATATATACTTATCTAGTTGAAATGTTTGATTCTGAGGAGATCTTATGTGTGGTGGAAGTTCTAGTATTGAATGCACAGGGAGTGAAAATGTCTAAATTCTTAAATACCTAATATGTGCTAAGTATTTGGAGTCATAAGGATTGGTTTTTTAATATGCTTGCACAACTAGTCAAAACAGCCTATTTTTTGATGGAAAGTATAAGAGCCTGAGGAAATTTTATTACTTTTTTGCTATGATATATGGAGCACTGATGTAGGTTGTGTGATGTGTTACATGCGTGAATTATGTTTATGCTCTGGGCTGATATATGCTTGGGTTTTATTTGATATGCAATACCACTAAAAATTCATGCACACATGTCGATCAAGTAATAAAATGATTGATAGTATGTCGACCCAACAAAGAAGTGTTCTGTTAACATGCTAATAAACTCGTGCTTCTTACTGCAACTACAATGTTTATCTTACTAAACTAAAACAAATGTTGATTTCTGTCACTATAGAGGATTATAAGAGAAAAAAAAATAAGATAGCCGATAATAAAATATTTTAGACTAATGAATACAAATTACCAAAGTTTTTCTAATGAGACTCTTTTATTGATGTGGATCTGAGCATATGCATCCCTATATCTCTATCGAGCTTATAGGGATGTAAAGGATAGTTTATGGCCTTCATATAGTGATTGTATCTCCATAGAACCTAGAAGTCTAAACATCTTATCTCTAGGCATGCAAACATTTCATTCCAATACTCCTATTTGTTTTAATATTTCTTCATCGAGGTAATATATCATACTAATTTCTATCTACACACATAGTCATTATATGCATTAAATTAAGATCAAGAGATATTGAAAATATCCATTTCTCATTCAAAGCACAAGAGCCTATAGTAGTACTAACATTGGATTAGCATGGTTAGCCAGAAATTATGGTATTAGCCAGATATGGAATGTGAATAAAATAAATCATATTTCATTACTTGCATAATAGAGAAAATACATGAGTAAAGTTATTTCAAAAGTCAACCGGATAATACAAATACATTCTTCACATTCATTTCTTCTCTAAATATATGATTGCTTATAAAGAAAGGCTAACAATTCTTAAACATAGTATTATTCTTCTGCTAGCTTCCCTTACACTTTACTCTAAGGGCACTATAGTCTAGATTGAATTATGACACAATATGTGATAAAACTCACTAAAAAATTATTTATACTTTTATAGAAATGGACTCAGGTGCCGTAGAGCTCAACATGGTGGCACTGTGGTGTCATAGAATAAACTAGCACCTCAGTGTTACTAGGCTTACTCCACTGTAGCGCTGGGCTAGTTCTACGCATCTAATTGGTGAACCGGTGCATCGCTTTGTTGATTCGATGTGACTCCGTCTTTTTTCAATCGCTCCACCATGGCGTTCCATAAATTGAGCTCTATGATGCTTAAATGTGCAATCCGGAGCAGTGCCATTGTGGTGCTCGGTGCTCCGACGCTCAAATTCCTGAGACTCAAATGCTGCGGTGCTGATTTCTAGTGCTGCGACATTCTGAAGCGTTGCAATGTTTACCTTGGCTCCACTAAGGCGCTGAATTAATTATCATTTTTTTAGGTCCAATGCTGCAATTTCTTGATCTATCGTTGGAGCATTGTTAATGCTGCAGTGCTTTTTATTAGAGCATTGCAGCGCTGGTTCAACACTTATATATTTTTTTTCCTTTTTCCTTAGACATTTTTGCACAACAACTAAAAATAATATTTTTACTGATATTTAAGATAATAAAATAATGCATAATTTATACTTAACAAATTTTCTCTAGCTTATAGTTTTATTTGTCCTGAAATAATGGTGTAATCACTTATTGATTGACTCACTAGTCGAAATAAAAATTGACAATTTAAGATTATCAAAATATAAGAAAATACTTAACCATTTAGATTTAAATTTGGAATGATCAATGTTATGCAATTTTAATTTGAATGATCATAAGTAATTATCCTAAACAATCATCCTTGTTATTACTTAATTTAAACTTATCCACTACAAATATAAGTGCAATGATAACTGCTAATTTTAGTTATGAATAACATATCATTCAAAAATTGATTTTGCTTCTTGTTAAATAATAAGTTCATTATGTATTAGTTTACTTACATTTTTTATTCAATTTTAATATTAGAATACCAATTTTTATTTTTCTTTCTCTTTCTTTATTTTTATTTTATTTTTTGTAATATTTTTTATTTTTGAGGGCATAATAATAATTTTGAATATCTGATTGTTTTCTTCCTTCAAGTAATCCTAAATTGAATTAATGTAAGGATGTTAATAGGCTCACTAATTTCATATTTAAGTTTATAATGATTTTCATAATTTAATCTACAAACATCATTTTTCTAAACTCAATTATTCAATATTAAAATCTTTAGTCTGTGCTTAAGTGTATAACTACCAAGTTCAATTTTTTTTGAGAGAATGCTAAAAGCAATTTTATTAATCCAAAGCAAAGAAACTAAATGAAGATACAATTGTCAAATTCCTCCTTTAACAAAGAAACAAAAGAAGGAGGAATGTTATTGCAATCTAAACTATCCCAAACAAAATCAAAAGAACTAGCAAGGTTAGCACAACAATCTGCTAACTTATTGCACTCCCTATTGACAACTTGAATGATAACTTGGTTGAACTTCCTCAGAAAAAAGAATTCGTCTTGAGAAGAGACCTCCGCTTTGAACAACTCCTTATTCAGCCCTTTATGTACAAAATTCATGACATTGTAATTATCCCCTTCTATAATAATACGTTTCGCCTCATACATCCACTCTTGGACATGCTTTCCTAAAGCAAGAACAGCTTCCAGTTCCAAGACGGAATTATCCCAATGCAGCCTTTTAAACCAAACCCAAAGAGAACTACCTTTGCAATCTCTTATCACACCACCTACACCTGCTTTATAAGAGTCTTCCAAAGCTGCATCAATATTAAGTTTAATCCAATCGGTTGGAGGGGGATTCCAAGAGAAAGAGAACAGCCTTGACTGATTAGAATCCCAGTGGACCGAGATTAGATTGCCAGGAAATGAAGCTGAAGCAAAACTGAGAGCATTGGCTGCTATCACCTTATGACTATCTTCTTTACTTTCATACACCAATTTGTTCCTGCTTTTCCACAGCAAGAATACCATTGAACAATATAAATTGCCCATGAAAGGATTAACTTTAGACAAGAAGCCCAACCTCTTATAACATTCCTCCAAACTACCAAGTTCAATGCAAGTCAATAACTTAAATGATTTTCTTTAGTTAATTATCATAATTTTTAAATTAAAATATGTGGTTCTTTATTTATGCAAATTACCGCCTAGAGTTTAATATTTTTCTTAACTTTAAATAATTTTTAATTATTATTTTTATTTTAGCTAAATAAGCAATCAAAGTGCAAGTATTATGTAGAAGTTATTTTTAACATTTAAGCAATGTAGGAAATTTTACATAACTATGAATTGAACTACAACACATGAGTACAAACATAATCAAATAACCTATAATTAGTAAATTACATCAAAGATAAAATAGAATAGATTAAAAATAAACTAAAAATGCTCATAACAATATATAACATATTTTCATTGCCTCCCATCAGTGCTAAGTTTTTATTCTTCAACCAAACTATGTCAATTACTTCTCTTGAGGGTGAGCCAAATCAATGGTTTTTCTCAAACGATCCATGTCTCTTCCTAAATAAAGCTTCAACCTATGGTCATTAACCTTAAAAATGTGCAAAGTTTTTTTAATCTTTAATTTCTACCATACCATAAGGGAACGCATTTATAACAATGAATGGACCTAACCACATGGACTTTAGTTTTCTTGGAAATAATTTTAATCTAGAGTTAAAAAGCAAAACCTCTTGTTTAGGGGTAAATTCTTTTATAAGAAACTTACGATCATGCCATTGTTTAATTTTTTTTCTTGAAAATTTTAATATTTTCATAAGCTTCATTCCTAAATTTCTCCAACTGATTCACATGTATTAACCTCTTTTCTTCCATTCCCTTAAGATTAAAATTTAATTCCTTAACATCCTAAAATGCCTTATGTTCTAATTCTAAAGAAAGGTAACAAGTTTTTTTCAAAAACTAATTTATAGGAAGACATTCCAATAGGTGTTTTAAATGCATTTATATAGCCTCATAATGCATCATCTAATTTAATAGCATAATCTTTCGTATTAGAACTTATACTTTTTTTCAATACTCTTTTGATCTCCATATTACTTTTTTCAACTTGGCTACTAGTTTGGAGATGATAAGCTGTTGCAATCTTATGATGAATACAATATTTAACAAGAGTTGTTTCTATTCTCTTATTACAGAAATGACTTCCCTCATCAATAATTAATACTTTAGCATTCCAAATCTTGAAAAAATATTTTTCTTTAAAAGCTTAAGCACTACTTGAGCATCAGTTCTAGGGTTGCCACTCCTTCAATTCATTTAGTCACATAGTTAATAGCAATCATAATATTTTTGCATCCATGGGATTACAAACCATCCCATCAAATCTAATCCTCAAATATCAAACAATCAATTTTCAAAACATAACTTAAAGGCATTTCATTTCTTCTAGAAATATTTCCTACTCTTTGTATGGATCACACTTCTTAATATATCCATCAACATCTTTAAATAATTTAGGTCAAAAAAATACTGATTAGCGAACCTTAGAAGTAGTTCTAAAATCTCTAAGATGTTCTCCATAATATGAGTTATGAGATTCTCTAATAATAAGTTCTACTTCGTCCTCAAAGACACATCTCATTATGATTTGGTCATTATAGGTTTTAATGAGATATGGTTCATCACAAAATATTATTTGACATTATCCAAGAATGTCTTCTTTCTAAGTAAAAGATAAATAAAAAAAAGCACACCACTTACTATAAAATTAACTATATCAGCACAGAAAAAATTCATTAATATCAATGTTAGTACATGTATGCTCTTTAAATGAAAGTCTTGAAAGATTATTCGCAATTTAATTTTCAGTACTTTTTATATCTAAAATTTCTATATCAAATTCTTGTGACAAAAAAATCTACCTAACCAATTTATGTTTGGTATTTTTCTTTATCATAAGATATTTGATAGTAAAATGATCAATGTGTATAATAACTTTTGCGCCAATCCGTTAAGGCTGAAATTTAATAAAGACAATAGTTAATAGTTATGTTTCAGTTGTGGTATAGTTATATTGTGCAACATTTAATGTTTTACTAGCATAAGAAATGACATGAAATGTTTTATCTTAACTTTTTTCAAGAACAACACCTACAACAAAATCACTATCATTACATATCACTATAAAGGCAAAGACCAATCAAGTGCAATAATAACAGGTGCAATGATTAAATGATATTTCAAAGGTTTAAAGGCATCCAAGTATGTAGTGTTAAAAATTAAATGAACGCCTTTTTCTAATAAGTGTTATAATGGTCTAGAAATTTTAGAAAAATCTATTATGAATCTACTATAGAATTTTGCATGTCCTAAAAAGCTCCTAAAGCCTTTAATTGGAGAGAGCAATGGCAATTTTTCTATTACCTAAACTTTGGCTTTGTCCACCTCTAACTCTTATTTAGAAATTTTATATCTTAGAATAATCCCTTTGATCACCATAAATTGACATTTTTTCTAATTTATCACTAAATTTGTTTACACATGTCTTTTAAGTATAGTAGTTAAATGATAAATACAAGAATCAAAAGTAGTGCCAAAAATAAAAAAGTCATCCATAAAGATTTCAATAACCTCCTCAATTAAGTTTAAAAAAATTGACATCATACATATTTGAAAAGTAGGAGGGGCATTGAAAAGACTAAAAGATATTCTTTTAAAGAATAAAATCCCATAGGGGCTGGTGAAGGTAGTTTATCTTGGTCCTTAAGTCCTATATGAATCTGGTAGCACCCTGAATATCCATCTAGAAAGTAGTAAAAAGTGTGCCCTGCCAACATGTCTAACATCTGGTCAAGGCAAGAAAAAGAAAAAAGATCTTTTCTAGTGGCTTTATTCATCTTCCTATAATCTATATAAATTCTTCAACCAGTAATTATCCTATTGGGGGTTAATTAATTATGTTCATTAGACATTATAGTTAACCCTCCCTTCTTGGGAACACAATGAATATTACTCACCTAAGCAATGTCTGCAATGGGATAAACAATTCATGCATCTAACCATTTAAGTATCTCCTTTTTGACCACTTTCATAGAGGGTTTTAGTCTTTTTTTAGGGTCAACTTTGGGTACAAAATTTTCTTCCATTAAGATCCTATACAAATAAAGTGACGGGCTAATTCCTTTGATATTAGCTATTAGTCCACCCAAAAGCTTTTTTATAATCTCCTAAAACCATAATTAACTTTCCTTTTTATTCCTTTTCCAAGCTTGCAGAGATTATAACAAGGAAAGTTAAATCATTACCTAAAAGTGCATACTTAAGTTGGTTGGGTAAAACCTTAAGTTCTAAAACATGTGCTTCCTCAACAGATGGATTTAAAGTTCTACTCATATATAAGGTATCTAAAGTCTTAAATCTCTCTTTGAATAACTCAGCAATATCTCTAATAGCTTGAATAGATTCTCCAAAATCCTCATCACTTTTCTCAAAATCATTCTCTAATGAGCTTTTCATTATCAAATCTTCTTTAATGCTCTCAATAATTAATTCTTCCAAATTAATTTTAAAACAATCATTATTCTTTTCATTAGGGAATTTCATAGATTAAAGTACATCAATAATTATTTCTTGATCTTGCACTCTCATAGTTAATTTCATTCTATTGACATCAATCATAGATTTACCCATTTTAAAGAAAGGTCTCCTTAAGATAGCAAGTATCTTCCTATCCTCCATGTCTAAAATAATGATGTCAACATGAAAAATAAACTTATCAACCTTAACAAGAACATCCTCTACCCCTCCCTTAGCATAAGTAAATGATCTATCAAGAAGTTGAATGGTGACAGTGATAGGTTAAACTTCTCTTACATCTAATCTCTTGAAAATGAAAAGAGGCATCAAATTAATGTTGGATCCAAAATCACATAAAGCTCTTCTACAAATTCTTTTATCTATAAACATCAATAAGGTAAAACCACCAGGATCTTTCCACTTTTCAAAATGTTTCTTTCGAATGATAGCACTTCATGTCACAGTTAAAGCTATAGCTTTAAATTCTCCTAACTTCATTTTCTTATTCAAAATTTTTTCATAAATTTAGCATAAGTGGGAATCTTTTCTAAGGCTTCAGAGAATCATATTATACCCTTCACGGCTCAATCACACCATGACCTAAAATCACTTTCATTAAATTTCAAATGTCATTCGGAGTGGATTGGGCCCAACGCCAAGCCTTAGCCAAGTTTGGTTGACTAAGCCAATACAAGTTGACCAAACTAGCTCTTAACCACTCGATAACACATTTCATGCATATAGGCCATATAATGACCTAAAACCTTATCCAACAAGTTCTAAATGTCATTTAAAATGGGTTGGACCCAACCCCAACCTATAATAACCCAAAGATATGAAAAGCATTTTAAAAAGAAAATATGAATTTTTAATTGCTGATCAAATTAGAGCGCTTTGACATTTTATATGTGAGAGCACTATAGTGCAAACTAAACCTATCTCGGGACGTGACACAACCCTTGGTAAACTCTGATTGACCAAACTAAACCAAAACCTCCAAACCGTAAATCCATTGCTTTAGATCATACCATGGAATTCAAACCTTATGGGATTTTCCATTAGATCCCCAAGGGTCAACCCTAGGTGACCCAACCCTTGGGTCCACTTGGGCTAAGCACAAGACTTGACCTAAGTGGTCAAGAGAGTTTCCCCATGAACCGTTTTCAAGTTTATAACAAATTGGTTCAAGATAACACTTGCATTAGGTGACCTATGCCCTAAGCATCTACCATGGTCAGCCCAATCCATGGTCTAGTTTGGCTCAGTCAATTGGGCTAACCCAAACCTATAAAATCCCTAAATCAGCTAACTATATTCACACTTAAACTATAGCCCAAAGCAAATATTACATGTATTTAGCTCTAGAACCTTCTAGACACTTTTCCCAATCATTTCATGTCAGGTGGTGGCCTGAGGTGGCCAAAAAAGCTATGAAATAGTGACCAATGACATTGGTTTGTTACAATCCAGGATCTCTAGTTGATGATTTTGATGATGACAAATATTATTGATTGAATATTTGCTTTTATCTGTGGGTACTAATATTTCAGGTAAGATATACATCGCTCAAGACTACTGAAGACTGAAGATTGGGTGGAATAGGATATAAAAGAGTCTGTAATCTTATTTTCTTTATTTTTTACTTCTTGAGTCTGATCATATAAGAGTGTTTGCAATTTGGGTGACCATACACACACATACAGGGAGAGAAAAATATTTTTAAAATTAAAATTTTTAAACTAAATCATACTGTATAATTTCAATCGTACTATACATCTATTATCTAAAAAAAGGCTTAACGGTTAATTAAAAAAATAGTCTTTATGTACTAATCATACTGTATGATTCATTATGATTTAAAAATTCTAGTCGCCAGATTAATTTAAGTAAGATTTTAAAATTTTAATTTTTGAACTAATCATACTTTATGAACTCAATCGTACTGTACAAATATTTGAAATCTTGTTAAAATTAACCCCCATAATTACTCAATTTAATTATGGTTTAATTAATGAAGCTGATCGTACTATACGATCTTGATCATACCAAATGGTAGGCAGAGATAAAATTAGGTCATCCCAAAGATCTTACCAAACAAAACCATAATTTTTGAACTTATCGTACTGTACGATATACATATTCTATTGGATGACCTACTTGAAGTAAACTAACCATAAGAGAGCAGTACAAGACAATTAGCAAAGATGAATTTCAGTCATCCCAGGAATCATCCTATACGAGTAGAAGAAATTAAACAGATCGTATTAGATAATCTATCACGATATGTTCATAACATTTGAACAGCTTATTTGAATGACTATTCATATTGTACTAGATGTGACTAGTTTTGAATTGATCATACTGTATGAACTTGAATCATACTGTATGAACAATAACGATTAACTTTAATTTTTAGGGTTTTTGGAAGCCTACTACAAAAGCTATTTTTTTAGTTTTTTCTCTAAGATCAAGAGAGGGACGTGTAACTGAAGAAGAAACACTAAGAGAGGAGCTTTTGAGAAGAAAATTAGGGTTTATAAGAGGAAAGAGAAGGTGAGCTTGAGTGTGAGGGAGAAGAAGTATGAGGGGATGACACGGTTGCTCCGGGCTAGCTGCACCCTTGCTCCTCCTATGACCTTGGTGAGTCTTTTGAAAGCCCTCTAGGTAGAGAGACTTCTTAGTCCAGTCCTCAAGGTTCTTTGCCTTCTCTAGGAGAGAGAAAAAGGAGCTGAGGTTCTCTTCCTTCTCCAAGAGGGAGAAAAATGAGTCAAGGTCCATTGCCATCACTAGAAGGGTGGCATAACGTCAAACACTCTGCCAAATCAAAGATTTGATAAAAGTGAGTTTGTAAGGGCTTCTCCACCTTGTCGAAGGAGCACATGGAGAGTCACTTATTGCAAATCTGGATTCAAAGATTATGTTTTTGATGATAACAAATATTTCTATTTTTTTAATTGCCTAACCTTTCAGGTCCGCAAGATCAAGTGCAATCCAAGCCATCACAAGATCGAGTAAGTCTGTATGTGGTTTAGGTTCAAAAAAATTTTTTCACCTTTTTTTGAGTCAAGTGTAATGTAATGGATCCCCATCTAAGTAACCTTTCACACACACACACACTCAAGGGGAGAGTTTTAGTGAGTTAGAGTTTCTGTTCATTTTTTGTTCAAATAATCCTGGATGATATTCATATCGGCCTGGATGATCCATTTAAAATAAAAACCCTAATTAGGGGAGCCATGTTAGGTCCATCTGATTAAGCAGATTGTCTTAGACGATACACCCATCGTAATGGATGATATGCTCAAATCAGAAATTCTCAGCCGTAAACTAAGTTAGGCAAGTTTTTATTTTTAGATTTTTTATCTAATTGTCCTAGATGATATGTGTATCATCCTAGATGATTCATTATAATCATGGCTAAATTAGTCAAGTGATTAAGAAAAGTAATTAAAATTAGATTGATTCGATCATATCGTCCTGAACGATCGCAAGATCATCCCAAAAAATCTATTAAAAATCTTGACCATCCAGTGTAATTCACCTGGATGACCCAAATAATCCTCTGGATGATATTCTTGACTTTGAACTAATCGTACAGGATGATATCAATATCGTCTCGAACAATCAGGTCATTTTGACATCGTCTAGCATGGTTTGGCTGTATGAGCCGAATAATATGTAGGATGATTTTGGGTAATTTTGAACTAATCATACAGGACGATATACTTATCATCTTGGATGATCAAGTCATTTTCTTTAGATCATCCAGGCTTTTCTCTTGGATGTCCTGGACAGTCTCTAGACAATATTCTTGATTTGAACTAATCATCCCAAACAATCGTAGAATCATCCCGGATGATATGAATAAATTTATCATCTGATCGTCCAGAAGAATCTGATCGTCTAGACCTAAAAGGGTCTGATTTACACTGATCGTACAGGACGATCTAAGGTTTGTCCTAGACGATCTTTGACGGCTAGTTGAAATTTAGGGTAATTTTTTAGCCCTCCTATTTAAAATCTCTTTCGTTCTACTATTGAGATCTTTTTCCACTTTTCTTACCTGAGAGAGCCTTAAGAGAGAGAGAGAGAGAGAGAGAGAGAGAGAGAGAGAGAGAGATTGGGAGAGAGAGAGAGGATCTTGTGAGGGAGAGTTTGTGAGGGATTCATAAAGATTGCTCCAAGGAAGGATCTGAGTCATCTTCTTCGGTCATCGTCTATTATCCTTTGGTGTCTTCGTGGAAGGATCATCTACAAGAAGATCAAGGTTCTCTGCTTGCTTCAGAAGGAAGCAAAAGGAGGCAAGGTTCTCTGCCTGCTTTAGGAGGAAGCGAAAGGAGTATGGGTTCTCTGCCTCGTCGGGTTGGTGGAATGGAGTTTTATAGAGGCTTATCCACCTTACTGTGGGAGTAGAAGGAGAGTCACTTAGTGTTAGTCTAATACCCAGAGGGGAGGCTCCGAGGAGTGGACATAGGTCAAGTTGACCGAACCACTATAAAATCTGGTGTGTTCTTTCTGATTATTTTTTACACTTTATTTTACTGCAATTAACTGCTTGGGTGAAATCTATGTTTGATTTGTGCTATTATATTTAGTTTAAAATATTCAAAAAGATTTTTAAAATTGTTTTTTCTTGCAAATTTTAAACTATCAAGTCACCCCCCTCTTGGTTAGCCTTGGGCTAGTTCATAAGGGCATAACATCCCTAACAAACTTTCAAGTGGTATCAAAACAGTATTCATAAAATTAAGTTTTAAAAAACTTTTGAATTTGATCCATAGCTTACTTTGGTAATAGAAACACTGTAGAAGGATATTCCATTACTAGACCACCCTTAGTTGATAACATACCTTTTGATTTTTAGAAAACTTGAATGTCCACGTTTTTACAATCTATAGATTATCGCATGTGGATGCTTGTTAAGGATGGATACTCTGCACCCTTCAGAATTATTGATGGTGTTAAAAATAAACTTTCTTTTACTGAATGGACATTTGATGATCGTGACTTAGCACAATTGAATGCAAAATGTATAAACTATTTTTTCTGTGCTTTAAAATTTGAGGATTATATGCGTGTCTCTATTTGCATAACTAGTAAAGAAATTTGAGATATATTATGTGTTACTTATGAAGGTATATCTGAAGTCAAACAGTCTAGGTTAAACATACTGCTTCATGACTATGAACTCTTTCGCATGAAACCTAGTGAGTCCATATCTGAAATGTATATTAGGTTTACTCAAATTGTCACCTCTCTACTTGCTTTAAGAAGAGAACTCACTAACTATGAAAAAGTGAACAAAATTTTGAGATATTTACCTTCTACTTATGATGCCAAGATAACTGCAATTACTGAATCCAAAGATTTGAATACTTATTCTATTGATAACTTACTTGGATCACTCATTGCTTACGAGCAAGGAGTGAACCAAAGACAACTTGATGCAGGTGAGAAGAAGAAGGATAAAATTATGGCACTGAAGGCCAATGATACTGATTCTGATTCTTCTAGGTCTGAAAGCGATGATGTTGCCTTAATCACTAGGCAATTCAAAAGCTTTTTAAGGAAGAAACACAAGAACTATCACAAGTGAAACAAATGTAAGTCTAGCAAAAATTTTAAAGGTTCTTCTGATATAGTTTGATTTGAATGCAGGAAGTCAGGACATATAAAAGTTGATTGTCCTACACTTAAGTCTCACCCAAGTAAGGAGAAGGGTGAGGATAAACCCAAGTTCAAGAAGAATAAGAAGCTGATTCAAAAGATTTTTTAGGCAGATTCAGCATCCAACTCCTCTGAGACTGAAGCTGAAGAGGAGACTATAAACCTGTGTCTGATGGCAGATGAATATCTGGATCAGTCTGATCAAGAAGAGGTATGTGAACTAACCTATGATCAATTACTTGATATTTCAAAAAAAATTCATTTGTCATATAAAAAACTTAAGAAAACCCATGCTAGCTTGAAATTGGAACTCTTGAATCTGCAAAAAGAGTATGAAGTATTATTTAAGGATCATTCTATACTTGATAGCAATCACATGTCATTACTTGATATATTTGATGAGTTGAATAAAAAGTATTCTAATTTGATTGTTGAGCATGATTTATTAAAAATATCACATGTTGAATTAGAAGCTACATTTAAGAAATTAGAAACTCATGCATCTTATTTAAATAGTAGTGAACATTATTTGAAATTTGAAATTGTAAGTTTCAAAAAGGAAAATGAATTTTTAAGTGTAAAAATTAATGCATTTGAGAATAATGAAACTCCCCCTACATTTGCATAATTTTATAAACCTCCATCACTTGAAGAATCTCCTTCAAAATCATCAAAGCATGTATCATCCAAACCTAGAAAGAAGCACTATCACCCACGTCGATTTGTTAACCCTTTTACTGATGTTAGATGTTTCTCTTATGGCATGTTAGGATATATCTCTCACACCTGCACTGTTCACCGTAATACACATTGGGTGTGGAGGCTTAAATTATATGATTCATAGCATATCATACTTGCATTGTATTCTTCTTTCTATAAGAAGGAACACAAACTTATTTGGGTTCCTAAATCTGACATTTAATGATTTTATAGGATTGCTCTCACACAAGATCTTGTGAGAGCATGTGGTACCTGGATAGTGGATGCTCAAGATATATGATTGGAGATGCAAATTAATTCATTTCGCTGGAGGCCAGGGCTGGAGGCAAAGTCACTCTTGGAGACAACACCACCAAAAAAGTGATGGGTGCAGGTATAATCGAAAACTCCAAGAACCTTTTGATTAAAAATGTTTGCTTGTAGATGGACTTAAATATAACCTGCTAAACATCAGTCAATTCTGTGATAAAGGGTTCAACATCAAGTTTTTTGTAAACACTTGTATTATAAGCTTAAATAATAATACTATTTTACAGGGCAAGAGGATCAACGTCTACATGCTTGGTTTAAATAACATTGAATGTGCAGCTTCATTTTTCTTAAAAACTGCTGCTAATGAGTCTTGGTTATGGCACAGGAGATTATGTCATGCAGTATGAAAACTCTTAGAAGAGTTACCCAAAAAGACTTAGTTAGAGGTATCCCCAAGCTTAAGTTCACTAAGGACCACCTGGGTGATGCCTGTCAACTAGGGAAGCAAGTCCAATCCTCTTTCCACTCTATTAAGGACATCAGCACTTCTAGATCTTTAGAAGTCCTTCACATGGATCTCTTTAGACCCATTAGCACTACCAGCATATGGGGGAAAGTCTATAGATTTGTGATTGTCGATGATTACTCGAGGTTCACTTAGATTAGATTTTTATCACATAAATTTAAGGCATTTGATAAATTTAAATCTTTCTCCCCTTGGATTCAAAAGAAGTTAGGTTGTGAGATTTTAACCATCCATAGTGATCATGATGGGGAGTTTGAAAATATGAAATTTGAAACCTTCTATGAGGAGCAAGAGATTAGCCATAACTTTTCAGCTCCTAGGACCCCTCAGCAGAATGGGGTAGCTGAATGGAAGAATAGGACCTTAGTGGAAGCCATTAGAGCCATGCTTGCTGATTATTCACTTTCAAAATACTTTTGGGTAGAAGCGGTAAACACAGTCAGTTATGTGTTGAATAGAGTGATTGTTAGATCCAATCTGAATAAGATACTCTATGAGATCATTAAGGGTAGAACTTCAAACCTATCCCACCTCCATGTCTTTGGCTATAAGGTGTTCATCCTTAATAATGGGAAATCATCCTTAGAAAAATTTGACCCAAAATCTGATGGAGTATTTTTAGGATATTCTAGTGTGGGGAAATCCTTTAGGGTGTTTAATAAGAGAACTTTGGTGGTGGAGGAGACTACTTATATGGTTTTTGATGAATTTGATCCTAAGGAATCTAGAGTTAAGGAAGAAGAAGAGGTAGGAGAGATTACCCAAGGAGTTAAAAATACAAATCTAGAGGAAAGGGTAAAACTTCAAAATACTTTGCCTAGAGATTGAAGATATTCTTCGATCCATCCTAAAGAATTGATCTTAAGAAACCCTTCTGAAGGTGTTAGAACATAGGCATGGACTTAGGAAGGAAGTAAACCATTCTACCTTTATCTCAATGAATGAACCCACTAACATCAATAAAGCCCTTTCTGATGAGTTTTGGATCTTAGCTATGCAATAAGAATTTAATTAATTTTTAAGGAATGATGTTTGAGAGTTAGTAGAAAGACCTAAAAATCAAAGTATAGTGGGAACCAAAAAAATGAATGATTCTGGTGTGGTGGTTAGGAATAAGATAAAATTGGTAGCTAAGGGGTACAACCAAATAGAAGAGATTAATTTTGAGGAGAACTTTGCCCCTGTAGCTTGATTGGAAGCCATTAGGGTGCTACTAGCCTTTGCATGTTATAAGGGATTTAAGCTTTTTTAAATGGATATTAAGAGTGCCTTTTTAAATAGGGTAATAAAGGAAGATGTCTTTGTAGAGCAACCCCCGGGTTTTGAGAGTTCCTAATATCCAAATCATATTTTTAAATTAAAAAAGGCATATATGGATTGAAACAGGCACCCAGAGCTTGGTATGAGAGGCTTAGCACATTCCTACTAGAAAGAGAGTTTGTTAAGGGGAGCGTAGACACCACCCTTTTTCTGAGGAAAGTAGGAGATGATTTACTCATTGTACAGATCTATATTGATGATATACTATTTAGATCTTCTAATCAAAAGTTATGTGATGATTTTTCTAAAATAATGAGTAAGGAGTTTGAGATGAGTATGATGGGAGAATTGTCCTACTTTTTGGAGTTTAGCATAAGGTAATTAAATGATGAAACTTTTATCAATCAATTAAAGTACATTAAGGATATTTTGAAGAAATATAAAATGGATAAAGCCAAGCTAATAAAAACTCCTATGAGCTCCACTATCCAGTTAGATAAGGATTCAAATAAAAAATCTATTGATTAAAAGAAGTACATAGGAATAATTGGATTACTGCTTTACATGATTGATAGCCGACCTGATATCATATTTAGTGTTTATCTTTGTGCTAGATTTCAAGTTGATCTTAAAGAATCCCACCTGACTGCAGTTAAGAGAATTCTTAGATATCTCTTAGGGACACCAAACTTAAGAATCTAGTATCCTAGACACATCACTTCTTTTGAGATTATTAGATATTCTGATTCTAATTTTATATGGTGTAGGGTGGATAGAAAGAGCACTTCTGGAACTTGCTAATTTATAGGAGAGTCCTTAGTCTCCTTGTCTAGTAGAAAATAAAACTCTGTTGTACTTTCTACTACTGAAGCTGAGTATATTACCTTAGGAAGTTATGTGGCCCAAGTTCTTTGGTAGAAGCAGTAGATCTTGGATTTATCATTACCTGCTGACACAATTTCAGTTCTGTGTGATAACACTAGTGCCACATTCAAGAACCAAACACATTGACATAAGGTATCACTTCTTTAGGGATCATGTTACCAAAGGGGACATTGAGCTACACCATGTAGTAAGTAAAAACTAACTGGCTGACATCTTTACTAAACCACTAGCCTTTGACACATTCAGCATTTTAAGGTCCAGATTGGGTGTGATTGACAAAGATGCATGAATTCGATGATCACTAATTTCCAAAGTTTCTATTTTTCAATTTTCTTTTATTTTTATGTGATTTGATTGTTCTGTTTTCTTTTTGATTTTTTATTCTCTGCAGATTTTTCTTTTGTCATTATTATTTTTTGGATTTGATTATTTCTCTTTATGCATTTTCCTTCATCCTTTATTGATTTACTATTTATTTTCTTCAAAATCAGATCACTGCTCACTACTACTGATAAACTGGATTTCTAACTGAGAGTTTTTGCCTTATTTTTGTTTGAAAGCCTATAAGTAGTGATTGACTCCTCTAAAATAGTTAAAGGAAAGAAATATTGATGATTGTTTCTCTTCCTCTAACCCTTTTAATGATGTATTATTCTTTTTGGATAAAAATCATTTTCAAAATTAAAAAGTTAATTTTTGAAACAAAGATCTATTTTATCTTCATACAGTAATCTATCTCATATAAATAGTATTTTCAAAGCATCGAATCATTGTTATGATTTTTCTTAATCAGGTGATTGCACTTATCATATGGAGTATGATTTTTATTCTGTGAATTACTCTTCCTTACTGTAGAGAGTGAGTTTTTTCTTCTTCTCTAATGTCTGGAAGGTAATTTCACAAATGAGATTATTTAGAGATTATAAAAAGAAGTAAGCTTGCACAAGAAATAAAAAGAGGTACAAAATGGGCCAAAAATGAAAAGCTGTGTAATGCTTCCAAAAATTGAAAAGATATATAAAGTGTATCAAAAATCAAGAAATGCGTAAAGTGCACCAAATAAATTGAAAAAAAAGGACATAAAATGACATATCTTTAAATATCTTAGAAAAATTCCTGCGCCACTTAATACTATCAAAAGCTTGAGATTGAAAATCATGATTTTTGATTCCTTACTTTGTAATACTATTTTATTTGATATTTCTATGGAACGAGGCTTGAAAGAATCTCTTTTCAAATCTAATTTCATTTCTTTTAAATTAGACTTTTATTTAAAATAAATTTGAACATATAAGGTGTCTGAGGTAGGAGTTACGAAAATTGATTTTCCAACTTTTTTGAATTTTTGTATCGTCGATTTTCTTCTTATTGGGTTTTGAATTGAAAATCAAGAAAAAATTTTAATTTACTGGAGCTGATTGATTTAAAAAAATTATGTTTTTGTTGATGTTTTCTCATCTTTTATTTTATTTCTTTGTTTTGATTTGATTTTATTTTTTTTTGTGTTTTAGAATTCTTGATCATTCCTGTCCATCCTTCATTCTTTTTCATTTTTTTGGTCACATCGTCCTGGACGATCCATACATCGTCCTTGATGATATGATCAAATCATCCCCATCTTGATCCAACGGCTGATCTGAACCAATTATTGGTGATCATCGTGAACGATACACCTCATCATCCTGGATGATCCACATGGGAGCAGCTAGACGATTTGAATTCGGCCCGTTTAATTTATTTATTGTATATCATCCTAGATGATCCACCTAATCATCCTGGAAGATACTTTTTGTCAATGGTCATCCAGCTTGACTCCTCGGGACGATCGCCTGAATCTAATCATCCTAGACGATATCTGATCATCCTGGATGATCTGACCACCTTTTTGACCAATCATCCTGGATGCCATTATTGCTCCTATTGTCCTAGATGATCCTTCGATCATCCTGGATGATAGGTCTATTTTCTATTTAAACAGCCAATATCAGCCAGATTTTTCACCACAGTTTCCTTCTACACCCATACAATCTTTTCCTCATGGCTGGTGGCAAATGATTTAGGCATCAGGGTGCTAGTTCCTCCAGGGGAAGTGTCGATCCCCGATTTCCTGATACAGCCGATTAGGCTGCCTTTCTGTGCTATCTTGATGTGGGGATCACTCTATCTAAAATCATCAACCCCCACATTCTCACTTATCCGGTACTTGATCTTTTCACCCACACTTCCATCACCTTCATTTTAACTCTTGCCTTTCCATTTAGCTCCGAACTTCTTCATATTTTCTTTGCAAATCTTTGCATCGACTCTTCTTACTCCGCTCTACGCTCCTATGTTAATGGCCGCCCTGTCAAACTAACAACCCAAGACTTTTAAAATATTCTCCAACTTTTAATTACTAGCAATAAACTCCATCTTGTGTCCTCTGATCCTGATTTTAACTGGAGCATCGCCAATCATTTTCTTAGGAACACCAATACCCCTTACCACAATAATGCTTGTTCTTCCCTAGTCATGGATGCTAGGAAAATCCAACATGTCCTTCGCTCCTCTATAATTCTAAAGGTTAGAGACCACATCCACATTACCCCCTTACTTTCCATGACTACCTATTACATCATGGCCCATCATGACTTCAATTCAACTGACCTAATAATTTGATACATTGAACATCTCACTAGCATTAGGGATCTGAGCCATAAGAGACGCCCAAATCTAGCCTTAGGACACTTTATTACCTATGCTCTTGAAACAAAGTATAATATGTAATATGTAGTTCCATATGATATCAATCCTTCCTTCTACTCTAATAACTCCTTCCATGTTCTTTACAGTACATGATTTCATCTGGAGCCCAGCACGGATGTTGAGGGAGAAGAGGAAGGAGCTGTTCATGTACCCACTGCACCTGCTCCTCTTCGTATAGAATCACCTCTTGATCACTTGGTACAGCACCAGCATGACCAGAACATGGCCTGGTTTGGCGAACAGTTTGCCTCCATCCATAGTCTGTTTCAGCCACCTCCGCCTCCACCTGATCAGGATCCCCCTTTGTACTGGTTTATTTGTTTTTTGCTATTTTTCTTGTGTTGGTTTTTGTACTATTTTTCTTTATGTGTCTATATGATGTTTTCCCTTTTTTGCGATGTCAAAAGGGGGAGTAGTTATCAATATTTAAATATTCCGTATTTTGAATTATCAATGTTTGATATTTATTTACTTATTTGAAATTACTAACGAATGTTTACCATCATCAAAAAGGGGGAGATTATTGCAAATTTGGATTCAAGGATTATGTTTTTGATGATAACAAATATTTATGTTTCTATTTGATTGCCTAACCTTTTAGGTCTGCAAGATCAAGTACAATTCGAGGCAGCTCAAGATCGAGTCAGTCTGTATGTGGTTCAGGTATAATGTAATTTTTTCATCTTTCTTGAGTCAAGTGTAATGTAATGGATCCCCAAGATAAGTAACTTTACACATACACACTCAAGGGGATGAAAGTGCAAACAGGTTGTTAGACCTATTGCTCAATGTCCCTAGGCTAACCAAGAGGGGGGTGAATTGGTTCTTTTTAAAATTACCCTTGATATTATGAAAAATTTAAAAGCTAATCGTACAGTACGATATAACTTCGTACAGTACGAACAGAGATAATTTTTGCTCTTTCTTTTAAAACAGAAATTCAACCACAATGAGAATAAACTGCAGAAAATAGAAATGCAGAAAAATAAATAGAGAACAGAAAACACCAGAATTTATAGTGGTTCGGTCAAACACGACCTACATCCACTCCCTAGAGATCCCTTCTCTAGGTATTGCACTAAAACCAAGTGACTCTCCTTTTGCCCCCACAGCAAGGCGGAGAAGCCTTTACAAACTCTCTTCCACCAACCCCGGTGTGGCAGAGTACCGTCGTCCTTTTCACCCTCCAAGTGCGGCAGAGAACCGTCGTCCTATTCACTCTCCAAGTGTGGCAGAGAACCATCGTCCTTTTCACTCTCCAAGTGCGGCAGAGAACTGGAATCCTTTCGAACAATGCTCTTGCAAAAGTGTCCGAGGAACTAGGAAGATACTTGAAGAACAAGTAAAAGAAATCCTCTTAATTGGATAATCTTGTGAATCTCCTCACAATTTTCTCTTGAAAGATCTCTCAAAACTCACTCCCAAACACTCTCCTAATCACTCTCCTCTCACTTCCCAAAAGAATTTTCACAGAAGGATCTTTTCTCAAAACAGTTTTGAGTCATTTTTATACTTAGGACAGGAAAAACCGTCCAAAAACTGAATTTTCAAGTTAAGACCGTGCCGATCGTCCCGTACGATCGTCCATCGTACTGTACGAATAGTTCAAAGATTTGAACAATCCTTCATGTACGACTTATCCGACGAACACAACAGAGCCGTTCGTACACATAGTTCATCCCGTACGAACACTTGGACGATCAAGTCAGTAAGCATCGTCCGAACGCTTCGTCCCATACGAACGCTTGGACGAATCGAACAATGAGCATCGTCCGAACGCTTCGTCCCGTACGAACGCTTGGATGAATCGAACAGTGAGCATCGTCCGAACGCTTCATCCCGTACGAACCTCTGGACGAACCCAATTTTGAGCTGTTCGTACAGCAAAAACTCATGTACGAATGTTATTCGTACTGTACGAACATGCCTTAGAAAAATTTTCTAGTCTGATGGGTTCTCCCTGGAGGACATATTCTTCATATCGTACTGTATGAAATAAATTCATACTGTACGATCAATTTAAAAACATTTAAACTTTTTACTCCCCCATTGTGTGTGTGCATAGTTATCCAACTTACAATCACACTCTCTCAAACTCAAGAAAAAGAAGAAAAGAAAAATTACAGACTTCATTTACAGTGAACAAGTGAACTTGAAGTCTTCAACAGTCTTGAGTGTGAATTTCCTAAAAAATACTTTAGTACACACAGACAAACAAAAACTTAAATATATGTTAGAAGTGAATTAGACAAACAATAAACTTTTGTAATCATTAAAAATATAAACTTGGATTAGAATTCTCATGAACAAAATAATTCACTCAAATAAAAAAACTTTTGTAATCATCAAAAACATAAACTTGGATTAGAATTCTCATGAACAAAATAATTCACTCAAATCAAAACAATCTCCCCCTTTTTGGTGATGGCAAAATAACTATTGTTTGATGATATACAAAAATAGATCTTCTAACATTCACTCAATGTATCCCCTTTAAATAAAAGATTTACACTCCCCCAAAATAACCTAAATCCCTAAAACTGACTTATCCTATCCTTAAGCTCCCCTTAAAGACAAATCAAGATATTTGAGGATAGACAAGAGAAGGGAAGAAGAAGGGAAGAAAAGAGTGTAGAGAAACAAAAATAAAGCAAGCACATACAAACATACAAAGCACATACAACCATACAATACATAAAAAGCACATACAATCATACAAGAACATACATACAAAGCACATACAATCATACAAGAAACATAAGTCAAACAATAAAACTCTCCCCCTTTTGCCAACAACAAAAAGAGCACTAAAAGATAGCTGAGAAATGGAATTATATTAAATGAAGTTGAATTACAATATTGAAATGAGATGCAAAAACTAAAGACTCAAAAATGTTAGATTTCAAAGTATGTTAAGGACAAGCAAAGTTGATCTAAAGTAGTAATGTATTAGACATGTTTAGCAGTCTCAATTTTTGTATAGAAGGAAAGATAACATTATCAAAAATTCTAGGTCTAAAGTGACAATTATTGATTAGTGAAAAAGAGAATAAAAAACTAAAGGAAAGAATATTTAGCGACTTTGCGCATCTTTTGATTTGATGACACACTTTGTGTGTCTGTTGACAGTTGGCGACATTGCGCATCTTTTGATTTAAGGACACACTTTGTGTGTCTTTTTACATTTGGCGACATTGCGCATCTTTTCTTATATGACACATTTTGTGCATCTTTTCAAGCTTTGCTTTGAATTTAAGATTCTTTCCAATAATATTATCTTTTTAAGTCACAAATACAATAATAAACACAAAGATATAGAATGTGAGAATAATGTTAAAATAACAACCATACATAATTTTTGACTAAATAACACATGTCTAAATAAGATTTAAGTAGGATCTTGTAATCCACACCATAACATAATGAAATCTAAAAAATTTGAAATTTTAAAGTTATGCATAGTATTTTTTATTGTAATATGAACTCAATTAACATTCTAGATCAGTAATCATCTATATTCAAGTGAAACAAGGTCATTCACTAACACAAAAAGAATAAACACCGAAACACTGGAACATTTCATTACTAATAACTTCACAACATACAACCATAGCAAGTTACACGATTAAGGCACATCTCATATAAAGAACTTGCTAACACATTCAAAATAACAACTCACAACAAAATACTCAAAGACAACTTAAAACAAACAAAGAGTGACACAATCACATACAAGCTAGTACTGAGAGGGACCCTGATCAGGAGGTGGAGGAGGTGGTATACCACCGAACAATGAGAAATAGTTGTTAAGAGTAAAAATATTTGTGTTAACAGCATCAAACTGATCATCCTGCCTCTTTAAATGAGCCTCTATATCATCAAATCGTTGGTCCATTCTATCAAAATGTTGGACCATGTTTTGATAGAAATCCTGTGAAGGTCCAGGTGCAGTTGAGGGTGCACCTGAAGGAGCAGTAGCAAAATGAGGCTCATCATCTGAGCTGTCAGCTGTACCCTCTTTCCCAAATAATGCTCTAAAAGAAGCATCAGTGAAGTATAGTGGAAGCTCTGAAGGACCAGAAGGATGAACTAGATTATACTTTCTCTCTAGGATGTAACACACAACATGTCCTAAAGCAATATTTTTCTTCCTCTTCACACTAGCCAACCCAATGTCAGACAGATAATAGATGTAATCTAAGATCAATTGAGCTTCATCTATAGGCTGATCAGTCATAATAAAAAATGTCGTTGAAGAAAGAAGTGGAGTCATATTAACTCGATCTCCTGCTTTAGATATTATTGATGTCCTAAGCACATGTTGAATTATCCTAGCATTTTGATTCAACATTTCTACCCGAGCAACATGTGTAGGTATGCTTGCACCTCTAAGAACTTGGTTAATTTCAGACCAACCATTTTCAGGTCTTGTTGAGAAAGTATGAGCTCTAATCCCTTCAGTTCTAAGATGAACATATTCTCCTAGATCCTCCTTAGTTATTCTAACCTTTTGTTTAAGGACATAAGAAGAGATGGCTGTATGATCCTCATTAAAGGTCATGTTTGCCAGGAAAACATGAAACAAGTCCCTATTGAAGGCATAAATCAAGGTCAATAGAAAAGAAAACTGTGTCGAGTCAAAGAGGGGCATAACTGTAAAATGGATGTTTTCTTGCAGTAGAATGCGGGAAGGAGTAACCTTAGACGCAGCATACATAAGGTATGCTTCCTCATTCTCCTCACTAAGGAAATTTTCATCATATTCCCTTCTAGACGCCGGACGCCTAGCCACTCGTGCCCTTTTCCACTGCCAGCCATTTTCTCTCAAGGCTCTAAAGGTTTCAAGATAGATGGTGAAATGAAAGAAAATGACCCTCCTTTATATAGAAAAAATCTGATATCGTACTGTACGAATAACATTCGTACAAGATGATCCTCGATTCGTCCGGGACAAATGGAATTTCATCCGAGACGATTAAAACAGTCAAAATGAAATGGTTTTTCGTAAACTGCTCGTCCTGAGGCGTCCTTTCGTACAGGCTTTTTGACTTCCTGATCGTACAGACGACTACGTGTTCCTCCGGGACGATCAGAAAATTAAAGGTCGTTCAGGCGACGGTTAGGTTCATCCCTCACGCGAAACGACACATGGATCATACAGACGAATGACGTATTCGTTCGTTTGATCGCCAATAATAACTGCTCCTAACCGTGTTTCCTATCCGTTCGTACAAACGAAATGTGGGTACGATGACATGATCGTACAGTACGATGACATATCATACAGTACGAATAGAACTAAAAACCCCAACACTTCAAAAACTTGAAGCCTTTCAATATTCAAATAAGGAACAAACAAAAATAAAAAATAGGATCCAAACAAGAAATAAAAACATAATAATGAAAACAAATCAACAAACAAACTAACAAATATAAAATAAATAGAAATACATTTGCAAAAAATTTTAATCAAGCATTTAGATCTATCACACCTAGCCTTATCCTCAACATGCTAAATGTGTCAAAGGCTAAGGGTTTTGTGAAAATATCTGTAAGCTGATCTTTAGTAGCCACATGATGTAGTTCAATTTCACTTTTCGCTACATGATCTCTTATGAAATGATACCTTATGTCAATATGCTTGGTTTTAGAATGTTGAATAGGATTCTTTGAAATATAAATTGCATTAGTGTTGTCACAAAATATTGGAATGGTGCCTACTATTAATCCTAAGTCACTCAATTGTTGTTTCAACCAAAGCACCTGTGCTACACAACTCCCTAAGGCAATGTACTCTACTTCAGCTAGAGAAAGTGCTACTGAATTTTATTTTCTACTGGACCAAGATACTAATGAATTTCCAATGAACTGACATGTTCCAGAAGTACTTTTCCTATCCACCCTACAGCCTGCAAAATCTGAATCTGAGTATCCAATTATATCAAAAGAAGAACTGTTCTTAGGATACAAAATTCCTAAATTTTGAGTTCCCAAAAGATATCTTAAGATCATTTTTACTGCTGTCAAATGTGATTCTTTTGGATCAGCTTGAAATCTAGCACATAAGCAAACACTAAACATAATGTCAGGTCTGCTAGCAGTCAAATAAAGCAAAGATCCAATTATTCCTCTAAACTTCTTTTGATCAACAGATTTTCCCTTTGGATCCTTATCTAATAGGACTGAGGAACTCATGGGTGTAGTGACTGGTTTAGCATTATCCATTTCATACTTTTTGAGGATTTTCTTAACATATTTAGATTGACAAAGAAAAGTCCCTTCCTCATTTTGCTTTATGCTAAAGCCAAGAAAATAAGTCAAATCACCCATCAAACTCATCTAAAATTCACTACTCATTGTTTTTGAAAATTCATCACATAAAGCTTTATCAGTTGATCCAAAGATGATATCATCCACATATATTTGTACAATGAGTATTTCATTTTCAAATCTTTTCATAAACAAAGTGGTGTCCACACTTCCTTTAACAATTGATCGATTTAACAAGAAAGTGCTCAACCTCTCGTACCATGCTCTAGGTGCCTGTTTTAGTCCATATAATACCTTTTTCAATTTGAAAATATGATTAGGGTATTTAGAATTTTCAAAACCTGGAGGTTGTTCAACATACATATCCTCTTCTATCACCCCATTTAGAAAGGTACTTTTAACATCCATTTGGTACAATTTAAAATCTTTAAAATAGGCAAAGGCTAACAAAACTCTTATTGCTTCAAGTCTTGCTACAGGGGCAAATGTCTCCTCAAAATCAATTCCTTCAACTTGGTTATACCCCTTAGCTACTAATCTAACCTTATTTCTAACAATTACTCCTGAATTATTCATCTTGTTTTTGAATACCTACTTAGTCCCAACTACACTTTGATATTTTGGCCTTTCAATTAATTCCCAAACATCATTTCTCTTGAATTGATTTAACTCATCTTGCATGGCCAATATCCAATATTCATCCAAAAGGGCTTGTTCTATGTTTGTGGGTTCTATCATTGAAATAAATGCTGAATGATTCACTTCTTTCCTCAATCCATTCCTAGTCCTAACTCCTTCACTTGGTTCACCTAAAATCAATTTTTTTGGATAACTCCTTACAAATTTCCATTCTCTAGGCAATTGGTTTTCCTCTTCTTTTTCAACCTTATCTTCAACTTTTTGATTTTCAAGCTTTTGATTTATCACCTCAACCTCATCTTCATCCATCTTAGACCCTTTACTATCATAAGATTCATCAAAAATAACATGTGTGGTCTCTTCAACTACCAATGTTTTCTTATTAAAAACTCTATAGGATTTTTCAACACTTGAGTATCCTAGAAGATTCCTTCATCTGCTTTCAGATCAAATTTTTCTAGAAGAGTTTTATCATTATTATGAATGAATACTTTACATCCAAAAATATCTAGATGTGAGAGGTTGGGACTTCTACCTTTAAGAAGTTCATAGGGTGTCTTATCCAATTTAGACCTTATGTACACCCTATTCAATACATAACATGCGGTACTAACTGCTTCAGCCCAAAAATATTTAGGAAGTGAATATTCTGCGAACATGGCCCTAGCAGTTTCCACTAATGTCCTGTTCTTTCTTTCTACAACTCCATTCTGTTGAGGTGTTCTTGGTGCTGAGAAGTTGTGTTTAATTCCAAGAGATTTGCAAAAATCATTAAACATTTCATTTTCAAATTCTCCCCCATGATCACTTTGGATACTAACTATTTTAAAGCCAAGTTTTCTCAGAATTCAAGTGGCAAAATCTCTGAACTCCTCAAATGATTCACTCTTATGATTAAAAAATCTAATCCAGGTGAATCTAGTATAGTCATCCACAATAACATACCCAAATCTTTTTCCTCCTAAACTTAAGGTACTAACAGGTCCAAATAAATCCATGTGAAGAATTTCTAGGGGCTTGCTAGTCCTAATTTCCTTGATAGAATTGAATGAGGATCTCACTTATTTTCCTAGTTGACATGCATCACACAAATGATCTTTAGTAAAAATTCAATTTGGGTACTCCTCTAACCAATTATTTTTGAGTGATTTTTCTAAAATTTTTTATGCTAGCATGACAAAGCCTTCTATGCCACAACCATGATTCATCAGATACAGTTTTCAGACACAATGCAGTAGATGCTTTAACAGAATTAAAATCTAGCATGTAAATATTGTTTACCCTGTCACCATTCAAAACAACAGTTCCATTTAGACTAATAACATAACTTGTAGGTAAAAAGTTAATATGATAGCCCTTGTCATATAATTGACTAATACTCAACAGATTGTGTTTCAAACCTTCAACTAACAATACATTCTCAATAACAAAATTTTCTGAATTTCCAATTATACCTGTACCTACCACTCTCTTGGTGGTATTATCTCCAAGCGTCACCTTGCCTCCATTCCTAGTTTCTAGCGATATAAATTGACTTGTATCTCCAGTCATATGCTTTGAGCATCCGCTGTCCAGGTACCAAATACTCTCACGAGGTCTTCTGTGAGAGTGTTTCTGCAAAATGATCAAACATTAGCCTTGGGAACCCAAACAAGTTTGGGTTCACCTCTTGACAACTTTAAACCAGATGCATGTGTGATATGCTGTAGTTTCTGTACCTTAGGTCTCCATACTAAATGTGTTATATACTTCAAAGTACAGGTATGGGAAATGTGTCCTAAACTACCACAAGAAAAACACTTTATCCTTGGAAAGGGATTCACTGATTTATTCTTCCTAAAAATTTTCTTTTTAGATCTTAAGTCAATGTTCTTGTGGTAAGATTCATGAAACTCTTCAAGCTTAGGTGGTATTTTATTTTCCTTAAGTGCTTTAATCTGGACTTCAAGATATGCATTGGCACTTTCTAAAATCGAGTTATCAATTTTCAACTCATGCTCTCTAGAATCCGATTCATCCATAAAAGTCTTAAAATCTTTTTCAAGTTCAGCATGTGATGATTTTAAAAGATTATGCTGCTTGTTTAAATCATCATACTCATCCAACAAAGTCATGTGGTTGCTATCAATTAATACATGATCTTTTCTGAGGATCTCATAATCTTTTTGCAGCTCTATGTAATCCAAATTTAACTTAGCATGCAGTTTCTTAAGTTTCCTATATGCAGAATGTATGCGTTCAGAAACTTCAAATAATTCTTCATAGCTTAAATCACATACCTCATCCTCATCTGAATGGTCGAGATTATCAGCCATTAAGCACAAATTGGTAACTTCCTCTTCTGGTGCTGTTTCTGATGAGTCTGAAGCTGAGTCCGCCCAGAAAGCTCGTTGTACTCTCTTTTTACCCCTTCTATCCTTTGGTTTCTCCTCGGTCTTCTCCTTGTTAAGATTTTTTTTGAGATTGGGGCATTCTGTCTTGATGTGACCTGGCTTTCTGCACTCATAGCAAATGACTTCATTCAAAGCTTTGACATTCTTCTAGAACTTACCCTTGTTCCAATTATAGCGTCTTCTCTGCTTCCTGTTTAGGAAACTTCTAAATTTCCTCGTCATCAGGGAAATATCCTCTTCGTCCTCAGGTAGCGATTGATTACTTTCAGAGTCATCCACCTTTAAAGCAATGTTCTTCTCCTTTCGCTTCTCACCTGCATCAGTCTATCTTTGAGTCACTGATTGCTCATAAGCAATTAGTGATCCAAGAAGATTGTCAACAGAATAAATATTCAAATCTTTAGATTCTGTTATTGCAGTTATCTTTACATCATATGCAGGAGGTAAACAATGTAATATCTTGTTAACTTTCTCAGTATTTGTTAACTCCCTACCTAAAGCATGTAATGAAGTGGCTATGTGTGTAAAGCGAGTGTACATGTCAGAGATTGATTCATTCTGTTTCATGTGAAAAAGTTCATAGTTGTGCAAGAGAATGTTCAATCTAGTTTGTTTCACTTCATTTGTACCTTCATATGTGATGCAAAGTCTATCCCAAATTTCCTTTCCTGATTTACAGGTAGACACACGCATGTAATCTTTCGATTTTAAAACACAAAAGAAACTATTCAAACACTTAGCATTCAGTTGCGCTAGTTCACGTTCTTCTACAGTCCAATTTGTAAAAGGTGTTTGAACTCTTATTCCTTCTACAATCCTAGTTGGTTCAGTATAACCATCCTGAACTAATATCCACATACGATAGTCAAGTGATTGCATAAAAGTAGACATGCGAGTTTTCCAAAAATTAAAAGGAATATTATCAAATAACGGTGGTCTAGTGATCGAGTATCCTTCCATAGTATTTCTATTTCCAAAATTAGCCATGATCGAAATTTCAAACAGTATTTAAAACAGTTATTTTGAAATAGCGCTCTGATACCACTTGAAAGTGCTAACAGGTTGTTAGACCTATTGCTCAATATCCCTAGGATAACCAAGAGGGGGGTGAATTGATTCTTTTTAAAATTACTCTTGATATTATGGAAAATTTAAAAGCTAATTGTACAGTACGATATAACTTCGTACAGTACGAACAGAGATAATTTTTGCTCTTTCTTTTAAAACAGAAATTCAACCACAACGAGAATAAACTGCAGAAAATAAAAATGCAGAAAAATAAATAGAGAACAGAAAACATCAGAATTTATAGTGGTTCGGTCAAACACGACCTACACCCACTCCCTAGAGATCCCTTCTCTAGGTATTGCACTAAAACCAAGTTACTCTCCTTTTGCCCCCACAGCAAGGCGGAGAAGCCTTTACAAACTCTCTTCCACCAACCCCGGTGCGGTAGAGTATCGTCGTCCTTTTCACCCTCCAAGTGCGGCAGAGAACCGTCGTCCTTTTCACTCTCCAAGTGCGGCAGAGAACCGTCGTCCTTTTCACTCTCCAAGTGCGGCAGAGAACCGGAATCCTTTAGAACAATGCTCTTGCAAAAGTGTCCAAGGAACTAGGAAGATGCTTGAAGAACAAGTAAAAGAAATCCTCTCAATTGGATAACCTTGTGAATCTCCTCACAATTTTCTCTTGAAAGATCTCTCAAAACTCACTCCCAAACACTCTCCCAATCACTCTCCTCTCACTTCCCAAACGAAATTTCGCAGAAGGATCTTTTCTCAAAATAGTTTTGAGTCATTTTTATACTTAGGACAGGAAAAACCATCCAAAAATTGAATTTTTAAGTTAAGACCGTGGCGATCGTCCCGTACGATAGTCCATCGTACTTAACGAATAGTTCAAAGATTTGAATAATCCATCTTGTATGACTTATCAGACGAACACAACAGAGCCGTTCATACACATAGTTCGTCCCGTACGAACACTTGGACAATCAAGTCAGTAAGCATCGTCCGAACGCTTCGTCCCGTACGAACGCTTGGACGAATCAAACAGTGAGCATCGTCCGAACGCTACTAACGCTTGGACGAATCGAATAGTGAGCATCGTCCGAACGCTTCGTCCCGTACGAACCTCTGGACGAACCTAATTTTGAGCTGTTCGTACAGCAAAAACTCATGTACGAATGTTATTCGTACTGTACGAACATGTCTTAGAAAAATTTTCTAGTCTGATGGGTTCTCCCTGGAGGACATATTCTTCATATCGTACTGTACGAAATAAATTTGTACTATACGATCAGTTTAAAAACATTTAAACTTTTTACTCCCCCATTATGTGTGTGCATAGTTATCCAACTTACAATCACACTCTCTCAGACTCAAGAAAAAGAAGAAAAGAAAAATTACAGACTTCATTTATAGTGAACAAGTGAACTTGAAGTCTTCAACAGTCTTGAGTGTGAATTTCCTGAAAAATACTTTAGTACACACAAACAAATAAAAACTCAAATATATGTTAGAAGATGAATTAGACAAACAATAAACTTTTTTAATCATCAAAAACATAAACTTGGATTAGAATTCTCATGAACAAAACAATTCACTCAAATAAAAAAACTTTTGTAATCATCAAAAACATAAACTTGGATTAGAATTCTCATGAACAAAATAATTCACTCAAATCAAAACAGGGGAGAGTTTTAATGAGTTAGAGTTTCTGTTCATTTTTTATTCAAATAATCCTGGACGATATTCATATCGACCTGGATGATCCATTAAAAATAGAAATCCTAATTAGGGCATCCATGTTAAGTCGGTCTGATTAAGCAGATCGTCCTGGATGATATACCCATCATACCGGTAATATGCTCAAATCAGAAATTCTCAGCCGTAAACTAAGTTAGGCAAGTTTTTATTTTTAGATTTTTTGTCTAATCGTCCTGGATGATTCATTGTAATCATGCCTTAATTAGTCAAGTGATTAAGAAAAGTACTTAAGGTCATATTGATTTGATCATATCATCCTGGACGATCGCAAGATCGTTTTGGACGATTAATTGAAAATCCTGACCGTCTAGTGTATTTCACTTGGATGACCCAAATAATCCTTTAGAAGATATTCCTTATTTTTGAACTAATCATACAGGATGATATCAATATCATCCCGGATGATCAGGTCATTTTGACATCGTCTAGCATGATTTGGCTGTACAACATGAACAATTTGCATGAAGATTTTGGGCAATTTTGAACTAATCATACAGGATGATATACTTATTATCCTGGACTATCAAGTCATTTTCTTTAGATTATCCAGGCTTTTCTCCTGGATGTCCCGGACAATCTTCTGGATGATATTCCTTATTTGAACTAATCATCCCGGACGATCGTAGAATCATCCCGGATGATATGAATAAATTTATCTTCTGATCGTCCAAAAGAACCTGATTGTTCAGGCCCAAAAGGATCTGATTTACACTTATCATACAGGATGATCTATGATCTAAGGATCATCCTGGATGATCTTTAACGGCTAGTTGAAATTTAGGGTAATTTTCAGCCTTCCTATTTACGATCTCTTTCGTTCTACTATTGAGATCTTTTGCCATTTTCCTTACCTGAGAGAGCCTTGAGAGAGAGAGAGAGCATCTTGTGAGGGAGAGTTTATGAGGTGTTCACAAAGGTTGCTCCAAACAAGGATCTGAGTCATCTTCTCCGTTCATCATCTCTTGTCATTTGGTGTCTCCGTGGAAGGATCGTCTGCAAGAAGATTAAGGTTCTCTGCCTACTTCAGGAGGAAGAAAAAGGAGGTAAGATTCTCTACTTGCTTTAGGAGGAAGCAAAAGGAGTCTTGGTTATCTGCCTCACCGGGTTTGTGAAAAGGAGTTTTATAAAGGCTTCTCTGCCTTACTGTGGGAGCAGAAGGAGAGTCACTTAGTGTTAGTATAATACCCGAAGGGGAGGCTCCAGGGAGTGGATGTAGGTAAAGTTGGCCAAACCACTATAAAATCTAATGTATTCTTTCTGATTATTTTTCGCACATTATTTTATTGTAATTAACTGCTTGGGTGAAATCTATGTTTGATCTGTGTTATTGCATTTGGTTTAAAATATTCAAAAAGATTTTTAAAATCATTTTTGCTCATGAATTTTTAAACTACCAATTCACCCCCCCCCCTCCCCTCTTGGTTAGCCTCGGGATAGTTCATAAGGGCTTAACATCCCTAACGAACTTCCATCACTTAGTGTTAGTGTAATAATTGGAGTGGAGGACTCCGGGAGTGGACGTAGGTCAAGGATGACTGAACCACTATAAAAATATCTAGTGTATTTTTTCTTTTTCACACTTTTACATTTCCTACATTTCATTTTCATTCATAACTACTTGGGAAAAATATTGATAATTGCTCGGTCACGTAGATTAAAATTTCATCATAGTAAAATTTAATATATTTGATAAAATCTCTCGCTTTCACAATCAGTTAAGTTTTAGTATTTTTAATTACTGAAAATTTTTTCAAAATTATTATTATTATTATTTTGAAGTTAAGAAAATTTTGTAAAGCATTTATTCACCCCCCTCTTGATGAGCCTCGGGCTAGTTTCATAAGGTTTAACAACCTTCATAAACTTTTAAGTGGTATCAGAGCGGGATTTCAAAAATAAGGTTTTAAAAAACTTTTGAAAAATTGATCAATGGCTCATTTTGGTAATCATAATACTGCAGAGGGATATTTTATAACCCGTCCACCACTGTTTGAAAATATCCCTTTTGATTTCATGAAAATACTCATGTCTACATTTTTGCAATCCATTCACTATAGAATTTGACATATGATTCAAACTGGCTATTCACTTCCCCGCATGTATTTAATAGTGTTAAAACTGATATTCCTTTTACTAAATGGAGTTATGAGGATAAGAAACTCGTACAGTTAAATGCTAAGTATTTGAATTGTTTCTTGTGCTTTAAAATTCGAAGACTATATACGAGTTTCTAATGCACTACAGGAAAAGAGATTTGGGATAGGTTGTCTATCACCTACGAGGAAACTAGTGAAGTTAAACAGTCTAGGCTAAACACTCTTTTGCATGACTATGAGCTCTTTCGCATGAAACCTAGCGAGACTGTATCTGAAATTTACACTAGGTTCACTTAGATAGTAACATCTTTGCATGCACTAGGTAGAGAACTACCAAATTCTAAAAAAGTTAATATGATTCTATATTGTTTACCTAGTTCTTATGATGCCAATATAACTATAATCACTAAATCTAAAGACTTAAATATTTATTCCATTGATAATTTTCTTGGGTCACTCAGTGCCTACGAGTAAGGAGTGAGTCAAAGGCAAAGTGATGCAGGAGAGAAGAAAAAGGAGAAAATTATAGAGCTAAAAGTAAATGATTCTGATAGTGACAATTCTACAATAGAGGAGGGTAATGAAATTGCCTTGATGACACACCAATTTAAGAGCATTATGAAAAGAAAATAGAGGCGTCATCAAAACAACTAGAGCAAAGGTAAAATCCATAAATCTACTAAAGTTTCGTCTGACATAATTTTCTTTGAGTGTAGGAAACTAGGCCACCTCCGAGTTGACTGTCCCAACCTGAAGACTCATCAGAATAAAGAAAAGGGTGAAGAGAAGCCAAAGTATAAGAGGGGCAAGTAAAAGACACAAAAATCTTTTTGGGCCGACTCTGTCTCAAAATTGTTAGAAGAAGAAGTAGAGGAGGAGGTAAGAAACCTGTATCTTATGGATAATGATAATCTTGATCAATCAGATCAAGATGAGATATGTCAACTCTATTTTGATGAATTATTTATTAATTATGAAAAAATTCATGATTCGTATAGGAAGCTTCAGAAGATGCATGCTAGTCTTAATACTGAATTTTCTACTCTGTAAAAGAGCATTCTAGTTTAATTATTGAGCACTCTACTTTAGATAAAGATCACATGACTTTATTAGATGAGTTTCATGCATTAAATAAGAAGCATATTGAACTATTTAATGCACATAAATCTTTCAAAATATCATATATTGAACTAAAAAAAGCATTCAATGAATTAGAAGAACTTACATGTCATTTAGATAATAGTGAGCATGCATTAAAATTGAAAGTGGCAAGTTATGAAAATGCAAATGAATTTTTAAGAGCAAAAATTACTACATTTGAGAATAATAATTTATCACCTTTACTAGCTCAGTAGCACAACCCCTCAACACAGCATGCATCACATAAACCTAAGAAGAGGCACCATCACCCACATAGGTTAGTGAATCTATTAGATGGTGTTAAGTGTTACACTTATACCATGTTAGGACATATAGCCTGCACTTGCATAATCCGTCGTAGAGCTAAGCTTTGAGTATGATTTTCACCAAGCAATTATAATGAAGTTAAAGTGCAAAAAGTAAAATACGAAAAATAAAAATCAGAACAAACACACCAGAGATTTATAATGGTTAAGTCAAACAATGACCTACGTCCACTCCCCTGAGTCCTCCACTCTGAGTATTGCACTATCACTATAATGCCTCTCCTTTTTCCCCTACATTAAGGTGGAGAAGCCTTTACATAAATCCCTTCCACCAAACATAGTGTAGCAAAGAGCTGGAAGCTTTGTCACCCTTCAAGCAACGGCAGGGAACCATCAATCTTTTTCTCCCTCTTGGAGAAGGCAGAGTACCTTGAACTCCTTTCTCATCCTCTTAGTGATGGTAGAGAACCCCATCCTTGAGCTAAAAAATTTCTCCCCAATGCCATCCAAGAAGCCTAGATTGACACTTGGAGGAACAAGGCAAGACACTTGCTTGGAGCAACCGTGTGATCCCCTCACACTACTTCTCCCTCACACACAAGCACTCCCTCTTTTTCCCAAATCTTTCCTAGATCTTCTTCTCAAAACTCCCTCTCAAGAACACTTAGTAGATAAAGACTTGAAATAAGTCAATGAGAGAGATTAAATACAAGTCCTCACAAAAAGCCCTAAATTCAATTCTAGTGAATCTAATCGTGTAGTACGATCCTAGATTATCAAGTATAATTAGTACAAAGTACTCCTGTTAGTATTATATGAAAAGCTAGGTGTTGTGCGATCAATTCAAAGAATTAAGCTGATTATCCAGGACAATTCAGATCATCATCCTGTATGATTAATTCAAATAATATGGATTATCATCCCATACGTTTGGTGGTGATTAAATTATTATCTCATGTAGGAATCGGGTCATACAATATGATTGGACAAATCATCCTGTACAATCTAACTCAATCAATTAATTAAAATTCATTTTCTAATTATAGGATTAATTTAGGTAAGATTTAATTATATAATACAGTATGATACCTATCGTCTAGTATGATGAGTAGAAATTTTGAATTTAAAAATATTACCTAAATTATGATTGGCAGTTGTGATCCTAATTTCAACTGATTATCCTATACGATATACATCAAATAGTATAATTAGTTCATCTTGCATTAATTATCATAATTAGGATTTTTAATTATTTTTTTATTAGCTAATGTACGATATGATATGGATCATATAGTATGATTAGTTTTAAAAAACCAACTTCTAATATTGTCACTAACTCACTCCCTTGAGTGCGTATTTATACGGTTACCAAGCTTAGTATCCACCAAATAAATGATTTGACTCAAGAAAGGTAAAAATACATAAGAATTGAAAATACAGACTCTTCACGATATACTTAACCCTAGTCTATCCAATCTTAAGTTGATCAAACTTGCAAGTGTACAGTGGTCCTAAAAAGTTAGTGCATAGGAAAACGTAGATATGCAATAATAGCAGTTGACAGAAGGTAGTATAGTAAAGAATCTAATAATATTTATTATCATGAAAATCACAAGACTTGGGACCAGATTTGTAACAATCTTCCCTTTTTTTTTTGATGAAAAATATTGTTGGTAAATATCTCGAAAATATTTTTGCTATTTTCTAAACTCCCTCTTACTATGTGAATCTTTTCAAAAATAGGGTGGTTTTTTTTATAAGAAAAATGATGCATAAGAAAAGAGTACACAAAGAGTAGGAAAATAAAAGATTAATCATACCATTCATAAAGTATAACCTACTAACAATAAATTAATTCCTCTTTTGACATCACAAAAAGGAGAAAACTGCTAAACATAATATACATCACAAAGCACAGAAGTAAAAATAATACATACACAAGGGTAAAAATATAAAGCAAACTAAAAGTATGAAGGATCCTGATCAGGTGGAGGAGGTGGTGGTGGTGGTTGAAAGAACCTGTGGATTGAAGAAAATTGCTCCCCAAACCAAGCTATGTCATTATTGTGTTGTTGTTGCTGCTGTGCTAAATAGTTATCAAAATGATCCATATCATTATCATACTATTATTGTTGCTCTGCTATGTAGGTGTCAAATTGAGCTTCTCACTAAAAAAACTTCTGAACCAGTATATCGTACTGAGACTGCTGGTGGACAGGTGCTGGTGCTAGAACTAGTGCTGGTGTTGGACCTCCCTCTGCTTTTGCTGGCTCATTGTCCATATAGTGAACATTGCAGCAGCGAGCACTATGAAAGACATGGAAGGAGCTATTGGAATAGAAAATTGGAAGGTGATCCAGAAATGTAGGGAATTGGAAATTGTATTTGGATCAAGGATGAAAGCAATTATGAGACCTAAGGTAAGATTTGGCTTTCTTTTATGTCTAGGATCTCTAATGCAGGTTATATGCTCAAGATATCAAATGATTAGATCAGCTGCATTGAAATCTATAAGCCATTATGAAGTAGGTAGTCATGGTTAGAAGAGGTGTCATGTTAATTCGATCCCTAACTTTTGGAATTATTGAGTTACGAAGAATATGCTAGATGATTCTAGCATCTTGCACTAAAGTATTGACATGGGAGATATATTATCTAAGATTTGATTCCCTAAGGGTTTTTTTTGCAAGGGTCCAATTATAGTTAGGATTTGAAGCTAGAAGGTTTAGTTTTTTGCCAGTTGTAGAAAGATGGAGGAATTCATGAAAATCTTGGTAGGTAATTTTGACAGGCTTCCTATTGACGTAAGATTATAACGCAGTACCCTCACTATTAACTCGAAGACTAGTAAAAAAATTTGAAAAGAACTTAAGAATTGAATGGGTAGGCAAGTGTGAGAATAAATTGAAGAGCGGTGCATGTAAAGAGAGAGAGAGAGAGAGAGAGTACCGGGAAACTTAAAACTTCATGGTTGAAGATCTTGGAAGGCTTGATCCTGGAAGTTTTATACCTATTGTTAGCCTCTTTGTCAGCTGCTTCGAAAAACTTAGGATCAAGTACTGGGCGTCAAGAAGAACTTCCAACTAGAGCTCGTGAATGCTTACCTCTGGCCATTTTAAAGGACAAGATCTTTAGGGAGGAGGTAAGAAGAGTGAAATGAGTTGAGTGAGGAAAATATTTGAATTTCCTCTCCTTAAATAGAATGGCCATATTGTACAGTACGTTAGAGACATCTTATAGTACGATTGAGTGCATTCAATTTTATCTAGTCTAATCAATCAAAAAGGTGGTCTTATCATATAGTACGATCAGAATAGTACTTGATGATTGTTGACTGGTCAGATCATCCTATACAAACATGTGTTTTTAAATATATGGTATTAAATACTATAATAGCCGAATTCAGTTCATCTAACATCCATTGCCACATGTAATGTGCAGCAATTAGAGATTTGGTGTTTTTGTGAAGATTGTACAATGCGATGTGAGCAAAATTCAAAAAAATAGTGTGTGATGATCACGAAAGCTCCATAAAATAAATTCATAAAAAGAAAATAAAATAAATCATAATAATAAAAGAAATAATACAAGCAATCATAAATCAAATTCAAAAGAAAAACACACAACAACATTTATTTTTCTAATTTTGAAATTTTTTTTATAAAATACAAAAGCAACAATACAAATAATCATAAAACAAATTCAAAAGAAAGACACACATAAAACAATTTTTTTTTCAACTCATTCTTATTCAAGCTTGAATATCCATAACACCTAGTCTAGTCCTTAAGGTGCTAAATATTTCGAAAGCTAGGGCTTTTGTAAAAATATTTGTCAATTGATTTTCAGTAGTTACATGACGAAGCTCTATATCCCCTTTTGTCACAGGGTCTCTAATGAAATGATGTCTAATGTCTATGTGTTTGCTCCTTGAATGTTGGATTATATTCTTTGATATGCAAATGACACTAGTGTTATCACGCATGATTTGAATGGTGCCTACATGTAATCCAAGATTTAAGATTTGTTATTTAAGCTATAAGACTTGTACAACATAACTGCCTACAGCTATGTATTCTACTTTAGTGATAGATAGGGCTATAGAGTTTTATTTTCTACTAGACTAGAAGACTAAAGATTATCTTATAAATTGGCTTATTCCAGAGGTAAAATTTTAAATTTTGATTTTTAAACTAATCATAATGTATGATTCTAATCATAATTTATGAACATTTAAAATCTTGCTAAAAATAATTCCCATAATTAGTCAATCAAATCATGGTTTAATTAATAATATTCGATCATATTGTATGATATTGATCGTACCAAATGATTAATAGAGATAAAAATTAATCGTTCCAAAGATTATGCCAAATAAAACCATGATTTATTAAACTAATCGTACATTATGATATTAATATCATACAGGAAGACCTAGTTGAAATTAACTAACCGTACTGTATGATGAGAGCAGTACGGGATGATTAGCCCAGAAGATTTTCAGTCGTCCCAAGAATCATCCTATATGAATAGAGGAAATTAAATAGATTATACTGGATGATCTCTAAATCATACTATAAGATGTGCTCATAAAATTTGAACAGCTCTTTTGAATGATTATTTACATCATACTAGATGGGACTAATTTTAAATTGATCATACTGTATGAACTCCAATCATACTTTATGAATAATGACTACTTACTTGATTTTTTAGAATTTCTTGAATCTCAATACTTAAGTAAGTTTTAAAGATTCTCTTTGAAATGTAGAGAGGATTATGTGAGTGCTGAAGGTACTCTGAGAGAGAAACTTTTTGAGAAATCCAGGATTTGAGAGGAAGGAGAAGATGAGGTTGAGCGTGAGGGAGAAGAAGTCTGAGGGGATCACACGGTTGCTCCGGGCTAGCTACATCCTTATTCCTCTTGTGTCCTTGGTGAGTCTTTGGAGCTCTCTCGGGAGAGAGACTTCTAGGTCAAGTCATTGAGGTACTTTTCCTTCTCCAAGGGGGAGAAAAAGGAGTTGAGGTTTTCTACCTTCTCTAGGAGGGAGAAAAATAAGTAAAGATCCGCTGCCATCACCGGGAGGGTGACATAGCATCTGGCACTCCGCTGCATCAGGTTTGGTGAAAGTGAGTCTATAAGGGCTTCCCTATCTTACTATGGGAGCAAAAGAAGAGTCACTTTATTTTAGTGCAATTCTCAGAGCAGGGGACTCCGAGGAGTGGACGTATGTCAGGGTAGACCAAATCATTACAAAAATCTCTAGTGTGCTTTTTCCTTTTCACACATCTATATTTCCTATATTTTATTTTTGTTTTAATTACTTAGAAAAATTGGTGATTATTGCTTAGTTTCATAAATAAAAATATTATCATAGTTAAATCAATATTTTTAATAAACTCGTTTTCTTCTGTAAGTAATTAAAATTTGGTATTTTCAATTTCTAAAAACATTTCAAAAATATTCTCATTATTATTTTTAAGTTAAGAAAATTTTTAAATTACAAATTCACCCCCCCCCCCCCCATCTTGGTGAGCCTCGGGCTAGTTCCTTAAGATTTAACAACCTTCACGAATTTTCAAGTGGTATCAGAGCGGGTTTCAAAAATAAGGTTATAGAAAACTTTTAAAGAACCATTACACTGCGGAGGGTTATTTGATAATCTATCCACCACTGTTTGAAAATATTCCTTTTGATTTCTGGAAAATATGCATGTCTACTTTTTTATAATTTATTGACTATAAAAATTGGTATATGATTCAAACTGGCTATTCACCTCCATCGCATGTAGTTAATGGTGTCAAAACTTATATTCCTTTTTTTGAATAGAGTTATGAGGATATGGAACTCACACAGTTAAATGCTAAATATTTGAATTATTTCTTTTGTTCTTTAAAATTCGAAGACTATATGCGAGTTTCTATATGCACTATGGGAAATAAGGTTTAGGATAGATTATGTATCACATATAAGGGAACTAGTAAAGTAAAACAGTCTAGGCTAAATATTCTATTACATGACTATGAACTCTTTTGCATGAAATCTAGTGAAACTATATCTAAAATGTACACTAGGTTCACCCAAATAGTGACATTCTTACTTGCACTTGAAAGTATGAGATGCGCCAAGAGGGGGGTTGAATTGATATTATAAAAATAAATCCTAATGGATTTTTAAAGGATGTTTTAGATTTTTAAAAATAAAGCTTAACTAGTGAAATGCAGAAGCTAATGATTCGTACATAATTAAAATAGTGGTGAAATAGTTGTAATCTCACAATGAAAAGCTAGAATCAGATTTTTCACCAAGCAGCTAATATAGAAAATAAATACAAGAAAAGTAAAATGCAAAAAATGGAAAAAGTACATCAAAAAATTTTATAGTGGTTTGGTCACTTGACCTACATCCACTCCCCGGAGTCCTCCACTCTGAGAGTTGCACTACTAAAAGTAGACTCTCCTTCTGCTCTTACAACAAGGCAAAGAAGCCTTTATAAAACTCACTTCCACCTTCCCCGGTGTGGTGGAGTGTCAGATGCTATGTCACCCTCCAGGTGATGGCAGCGGACCTTCTCCTTTTTCTCCCTCCTAAAAAAAGAAGAGAACCTCAAGGACGTTGACCTTGAAGCCTCTCTCCCTAGAGAGCTTCCACAAGACTCACCAAGGCCACAAGAGGAGCAAGCGTGTAGTTAGCTCGGAGTAACCGTGAGATACCCTTACACTCCTTCTTCCTCACACTCAAGCTCACCTTCTCCTTTCTCTCACAAACCCTGGATCTCTCCAAAAGCTCCCTCTCAAGAGTTCCTTCAATTCTCACACTCCTCTCTTTTACACAGCAACAAGAATAACAATTTCAGCAACTACCTCTCTGAATAAGAAAAACTTCTTTTTTTTTATTATGCTTCAGAAAACCCTAATGATTCAATTTAGAAGATGTTGTTTGTACAGTATGATCTAATATCATACAGTATGATCAGTTTAAAATTAGCTTCATCCAGTACGAAGGCAGATGAATAGTTCATAGATTTTATGAACATCGTACAGTACGATCACGAGATTGTACTGGATGATTATTTTAATTTCAGCTGTTCGTACGGGATGATTTATGGGATGAGAAAAATTCATCTCTGTAAATCATCTCGCACTATACGCTTTGTATAGTATAATTAGTTCAATTCAAACTATTGTCATGTATAATATAAATATCATCTGGGATGAATAGTTCAAAAAATCATGGTTTTGTCTAGTACGATCTATGGGATGACCAAAAATTATCTCTGTAATTCATACAATAAGATCGATGGTAATTAAGAAACCAAGATTTAATTATTTGATTATGGGGGATAATTTTGGCAAGATTTCAATTGATCTTACAGTACGATTAATACAAAAAATTAAATTTAAAATTTTACCTAAACTATGCTAGAGGCTAAGGTTTTCAGATGGAAAAAAATTATACAGTACGATCACCATCGTACAGTATGATTAGTTCACAAACTACTCATTTAGAATTAGCCATTAAGCCTGAATTTTAATGACAGATCGTAAAAAATACGATTAAAAATCATACAGTACAATTTTCTTAAAAAATGTTTTTACTTAAAAAAAATAGGAAACTCTCCCCCTATGTGTGTGCATAGTCATCCTATTTGCATAAACTCTTTTATGGCAGACTCAAAAAAATGAAAAATTAAAGAAAGTACAAAATACAAATTCTTTTACATCCTATTCTATCTAGTCTTGAGTCTCTAGTAGTCTTGAGCGGTGTGTATCTTACCTAAAATGTTAGTACTCACAGACAAAAATAAACATTTATATTTTTTAAGCAATAACATAGTAATTCAGTCAATATTATTTTTCATCATCAAAATCAAGTGATAGGGATTCTGAATTGCAATAATCTCCCCCTTTTTTTATGATGTCAAATAATGTTATCTGATAGGTAATATAAGTAGTATTTATTCCTTAACTCCCCCTCACTAGATGATGGAATCAAAAAATAGGAGGATTTACAAACAAAAACTTTTTTTAATTTTTTTTTGTTGTTTTATTTTTTTTAAATTTTAAAACATAAATAAGGCATAATGGGATTAAGAAAAAAACACAACATAAAAATATATATGCTTTTTTTTTAAAACATCATAAAATAGAAATTTCTCCCCCTTTTAACATCAACAAAAAAGAGGGGTACATACAGAACAGGGAATTAAAAATAGTACATGAAAAAGAAATACACTATAAATAAGCAAAAATAATCTAGTAGTCAGGATCCTGATCAGGTGGTGGTGGTGGTGGAGGTGGCTAGTAGTATTGATAAATGGGTGTGAATTATTGATCTATTGAGGTAAACCGTTCGCCAAACCATCGCATATCATTATCGTGCTATCATTGTTGTTGGTTAATGTGGTAGTCCAGTCGAGTTTCAAGTCAATCAAGCCTTTGAACAATATCATCCTGGGTGAAGGTAGGGTAGGCAGGTCCAGGTGGTGGTACCGGTGGTGGTGGAGGTCCTTCTGCAGGAGCAGTTTCCCCTTCTTCATCAAAATCTAGATCAAGATGCTCGTACCCCTGATGTAAAAAAATATGAAATGAGGTGTCTATATAAAAAATAGGATGACTATCTGATAGAATAGGATAGCTGAGTTGATGTTTGGCGTCAAGGATGTATCCTATGATATGTCCTAAGGTAATATTTTATTTTCATCGGGCACTGGGATATCGAATAGCAATGAGGTTATGAATGTAATCTAGGATCATTTTAGCTTCATCAAACTTGGTGGCTGACATGATTAAATAAGTGACTACATATAGAAGCAGGGTAATGTGTATGCGATCTCCAGCTTTTGGTATAATGAATGTTTAAAGAACATGCTAGATAATGCGGGCATTCTGAGTTAGAGTTTTGATAAGTGATAGGTGTTGGTTTGTGGGCGCATTCCTAAGTAGCATATTAATTGAGGTCTAATTATTGTCATTGGTGAGGAGAGATTTAGGATGAGGTCCTTCGGTAGAGAGGCCAATGTATTCAGCTAAATTAGCCTTAGTAATTTCTATATTTCATTTGCATATATAGAAGGTCAAGGTTATGCATTCAAAGTCTATCCTAAGATTTGCTAAAAATTCATAGAGGAGTTTGGAGTGAAATGGGAAGGTCAGGGTAAGACAAAATTGAAGAGTAGTGGAGCCAAAAAGATTCATAACCTCGAATTATAAAGCGACTTAGTTAAGCATACGTAAAGGAGTGATCATTGCCTCTTTAAACTTGTTGTAGGATTTTGCATCAGCGGCGGAGAGAAAATGATTGTCAAATTGCCGAGAGGAGGAAGAGCTACCCTCGATCAGTCTACCATGTTTGCTTCCACCGACCATTGGATAGAAATTAAAGGGATGAGAGATTGAGAGAAGTTGAGAGTGAATTGAGCCAAAGAAGCCCTTTAATTTATAGATTTTTTAGATGAACATACAATATAATAGGGATTTATACAGTACGATCATGCAATTAATTCGTCTGGATGACTTGTCAAAAAAGTGACCAAGATTATACTGGACAATCTTGAGAGATTTTATTCATTTTGAGGAGTCGTCGATACGACCTTTGACAAAAAGAATCATATAGTTTGAATAGATGTTCGTATAGTGCGAAGAGAAATTATGATCGAACCGGTCAAGTCTAAATTCATCCCCATCCATTTTGACATGTGGATTGTATCGTATGAAGAGAAAAATTATATAATACGATGATTAATAATTTGTATCATACAATACAATGCATATATCAGCAAGCAATCTAGACTGTTGATTGAGGTAAGGGCTATGTTTTGTATATTTGTGAGGATCATACAATACGATTGTGTATCATACAGTATGATATACAAAAAAATTCAAGGTTTTTGTGTCACTGAGATTTGTCTCAGATGATCAGGAAACCCCTTTTTTTTTTTAATTTTCTAACAAAATAACAACACATAAAAAAATGAGTACAAACACATGAATTTAAAAATATTTTTTTGATGTTTTTTTTTGATTAAGCATGAACGTCTATGACACCCAGTTTTGTCCTCAACAAATTAAATGTGTCATAAGCCAATAGTTTTATGAAAATATCAGCCAGTTGATCTCTAATAGCTATATGATCTCTTATGAAGTGATGCCTAATATATATATATATATATATATATATATGCTTCGTACATGAGTGTTGAATTGGATTTTTAGACATGCAAATTACACTAGTGTTGTCACACATAATTGGGATGGTTCCTATAGGTAGTTTAAGATCTAAAAGCTATTATTTTAACCACAAAACTTGAGCAACACAATTTCCAACTACTATATATTCTGCTTTAGTCATTGAAAGGGCTACCAAATTTTGTTTTTTATGGGATCATGAAACTAAGGATTATCCTATGAATTGACATGTACCATATGTGATTTTTCTATCTACCCTACATCCTGTAAAATTAGAATTCGAATATCCTAGGATTTCAAATATGGTGCTATATTTAGGATACCAAATTCCAAAAGTTTAGAGTGCCTAGTAGATATCTAAGAATTCTTTTGACAGCACTCATGTGGGATTTCTTTTGGGACTGCTTGAGATCAGGCATAGAGACATACACTAAACATTATATCTGATCTGTTGGCAGTTAAATAAGGAAGTGATCCAATTATTCCCCTATACTTCTTCTGATTTACTGACTTTTTATTTGGATCTTTATTTAATTGAATGGTAAAACTCATGCAAGTATTCATGGCCTTAGCATTATCCATTTCATACTTTTTTAGAATATCCTTAATGTACATAGATTGGCTAAGGAATGTTCCATCTTTCATCTGTTTTACACTAAATCCAAGAAAGTAGTTAAGTTCTCCAATCATGGTCATTTTGAACTCAGCACTCATTATTTTTTAAAATTCATCACATAAGATTTTATCTAAAGATCCAAACAAGATGTCATCTACAAAAATATGAACAATGAGTATCTCATCTTCAACCCTTTTTAAGAAGTGGGTCGTGTCCATACTACCCTTAATAAAGCCTCTATATAGTAGGAATGTGCTAAGCCTTTCATACCAGGCTTTAGGTGCTTGCTTTAACCCATATAGTGCCTTTTTCAATTTAAATACATGATTTGGAAATTATGTGTTTTCAAATCCGGGGGGTTACGCATCATAGAGATCTTCTTTGATTACCCCATTTAGGAGAGCACTCTTAACGTCCATTTGATATAGTTTAAAACCCTTGAAGCATGCAAAGGCTAAGAAAACTCTTATGGTTTCTAGTCTGGCTACTAGGGCAAAGGTTTCCTCAAAATCTATTCCCTCATTTTGGTTATACCCCTTAGCTACTAATTTGACTTTATTTCTCACTATTATTCCAGAGTCATTCATCTTATTTTTAAAGACCCACTTTATTCCAACCACACTTTATTCCGTAGGTCTCTTGACTAATTCCCAAATATCATTCATAAAAAATTAGTTTAGCTCTTCTTGCATTGCTAGGATCTAACATTCATCTCCTAAGGCTTGATCTATATTGGTGGGTTTAATCATGGAAATAAATGCATAATGACTAACTTCCTTCCTAAATCCATGCCTAGTTTTTACACTTTCAAATGGGTCTCCTAGGATCAACTCTCTATGATGACTAGAAGAATATCTACAATCTCTAGGCAATCGCTCCTGAGGTTCTACTCTATCTTCTATGGCAATGGTTTCTACCCCCTGAATGACCTTGACTTCTTCTCCTTCTTCAGGATTAGGTTCAAAGGTCTTATTTGATTCATCAAATACCAAATGGGTAGACTCTTCTACTACAAGAGTCCTCTCATTAAAAATTCTATAGGCTTTACCTACCGATGAATAGCCTAAGAAGATGTCTTCATCAGATTTAGGATCAAATTTTTCTAAGGGTGACTTATCATTAATTAAGATAAAGCATTTGCATCCAAAAATTTGTAAGAGAGAGATTATGTGTCCTACCCTTAAGGAGTTCATAGGGTATCTTATTAAGTTTGGGTCTAACATTCACCCTATTTAAAATATAACAAGCAGTATTCACTGCTTCTACCTAAAAATATCTAGGAAGAGTGTATTCAGCTAACATTTCCCTAGCAGCTTCAACCAAGATTCTATTCTTTCTCTCAGCTATTCCATTTTACTAAGGAGTCTTAGGGGCAGAGAAGTTATGTTCTATTCTTATCTTTTAACAGAATGATTCAAACCTATCATTCTCAAATTCTCCAACGTGATCATTATGGATTGTTGAGATTTCACATCTTAATTTCCTTTGAATCCAAGTGGAGAAGGTTCTAAACTCTTTAAATAACTCATTCTTATGTACCAAAAATTTTACCCAAGTAAATCTAGAGTAGTCATCCACTATTACATATCCATAAAATTTCTCTCCTAGGCTAGCTATACTAATAGGTCCAAATATGTCCATGTGAAGAATTTCTAGTGGTCTAGTGGTGTTGATATCACTTGTTTTCCTAGTTGGCAGGCATCATATAGGTGGTCCTTAGTGAAGTCTAACTTAGGTATTCCTCTAACTAGGTCTTTCTAAGTGATATTCCTAAGTGTTTTCATACTAGCATGGCATAGTCTCCTATGCCATAGCCAAGAGTCATCAGCTATTATTTTCAAATATAAAGGGTTTATATTTTTAATGCAATAAAGGTCTAACATATAGACAATGAAAAAAAAAAATAAAATAAAAAAATAAGGTTGTCATTGGACTGAGGAGAGAGAACGTCCACAATTTGAGGAGGAGAGAGAAATTCCCTATTTTCAAAATTTCGGTTTCCCGGGTGCATTCCGCCTTCATCGCCTCGCACGGTGATGGCGGTAGATGGCCGCCGACCATCTGCAACTCCTGCAACATCTATTTTTCAATCTATTGGTGAAACCGGACGAAGGAAGGAGGATCAATTTCGGCCTGGCAACCATGGATTTCCTGTAGATGATGAACATTGGAAGAGGATGAATAGGCCTTTAGTTATCAAGGATGTATCTGAATCTGGTTTGAAGAAGACGAACTTTGTTGAAGGAAAAGGTAAGGGAATTGTTTCCGGTCCAGCATTTTCCACTCCTAAGCCTTTGAAATCTGTTCTTGTTTCATCATTAAATGATAATGAGGCTACTTCATCTAACATGAAAATCAATGTTAATAAATTTGGAGTTTCAAATGGAATCCCTGACCTCTGGCCAGGGATAAATGCGAAGCTTCTAAATAATGTTAATAATGGAATTCATGGTTGTGAGAGGTTACCATCTGAGGATGAAACAATTGTTTCAATGGCTAAGTTGGATGCTGGAACTTCGGTGTCGCCAGAATTGGTTTGTAATAGCGAAGTTATTAATCTGGTTGAAGTTAAGGTTCCTGAGGTTTTGCCAAAGGGAGGTAATTTAATAGAATCTGATGACCGAGAGAAAGTGCGTAGGAATTCTGTTGATGGGGCCAAGGTTTGTGATCATTTGGATGAAGGTCAACAAATAATAAACAGACGTGATGCTGATGGGGATACGTTGGTGAATGCTTGGACCATGAAGAAGAATATTAGGATCGATGAGATTGATTTTGGTTCTTGTATGATTGATGATGGCATATCGGTGAGGCTGGATTGTGTTAAGGAGAAGGAAAATACGGAAAAGCTTAAAAATTCACTGGTGGTGAAAGTTTTTGCTGATAACATACCATTCCATGTGGTTTGTCATGAATTAAGACGACAATGGACACGATTTGGGAAATTCTATATCACTGGTCTGGGAGTTGGATGGGTGCTCTGTTCTTGTGAACAAACCTCTACCTTGGAGTCTATTATGATGGAAGGGCCGTGGTATGTAAAGGGAAGCATTATTGGTATTGATAAATGGTCTCCTATGTTCTCTCCAGCTTCTCTAAAGGGTCTCACTGCTCCAGTGTGGATTAGGTTGCCTAATCTACCGTTACACTGTTGGGATGAAGTCAATATAGGAAGGATTGCTTCTAAAGTTGGTAAGCCTTTGTTGTTGGATGGGAATATGTTTCAATGGGGGAGGAGAGAATTCGCAAGAGTCTGTGTTCGATTGCTTTTAGATAGTCAACTCCCATTTGGTGTTTGGGTGGAAGGTTTTTTCAAAATATTGAATATGAAGGGATTTCGAAACTATGTTTTGAATGGGGTAAAATTGGGCACCTGAAGAGTGAATGTCCTCATTTCATTAAAGATGTGAGGAATCTTGAGGAGGATGCTTTGGGGGAAAGTATTAGTGTGGGGAAGTCTTTGGAGGTAAAGGGGAATGCTGATGTTGATATGGGCTATGGACCATGGTTACATGTCAGTTATGGAAGGAAAAATGGTAAGAATAATGTTGTGAAAAGGAATGGTGTTTCCTTTGGTAGCAAGAAATCGGTATATGGAGAAAAGAAAACTGCAGTGGTCAATAAAGGCATTGCGGGCTCAACTTCGGTGGGGCCTGATCAGTTGGTGAAGGGTGTAGAGAACAAGCTGAACGTTGAAACCAATACTGGGCTGAATGATGTTCCTGTGGATGCAGCACGGAATTCTGGAAAGGATAGGCATGATGGAGGGTGCCCTGCAGCTGTGGTAGTCATGGGGAATAAGTATGAGATTCTTTATAATATGGGTCAAAGAAATGATTCTTTGGGTATTCAGTTGGAGCCTCAATTGAATAGTGTTGAGGAGAGGTTAGTAGGATCTCCTCCTTTGAACTTACCTGGTGAAGAGGGAGCTGTTTTGGGTAAGGTGTTGGAGGAAGTGGTTCAATCGAAGGGAAAGCATGGTGTTGTTGAGAAGAATAATGGAGTTGTAGGAGAAGATTCGCGGTCTTTTGGAAGTAAGAAACTTCTTAAAGAATTGAAATCCCTGGGTGCTAATAATATCATTGGTCGTAGGAGGTTGAATGAAACAGGAGTTTAGAGAGGTGGCGGGGGCCCTCCCCCTGTTATTTCTTAATGACTTCATTGGCTTTTTGGAACTGTAGAGGGGCAAAGAAAAAAGAGGCCTCTCTATATTTGAAAGAGTTTGTTAGAGAACATGATGTGTTTTTTGTGGGATTGGTGGAGACTAAGGTTACTTTTGTGGATAGAATGCAAATCAATAAGTTTTTGGGTACTGATTGGGATTTCTTTGTTTTTCCTTCAGATGGTTTATCTGGTGGGATCATGGTGTTGTGGAGATCAGATCTGGCAAATTTCTCGGTCATTGAAGCTTCATCTCAATTTATTATAGAGGTATTTGGTATGTTACTACAGTATATGGTAGTAGGGACATGAATGGTAGGAAGTTATTATGGAGTAGGTTGGAGGCGAATTCTTCTACTAATCTTCCTTCTGTGATTGGGGGGGATTTTAATTGTGTTTTGGGCCAAGGTGAAAAAAGGGGTGGGAAGAAATTTTGCTTCTCACAAGGGGCTAAGGACATGAAAATGTTTATGAATGATAATGACTTTCATGAGGTTGCTTATATGGGGCCTAAGTTTACTTGGTGCAACAATAAATCTGGGGGTGCTAGAATCTTGGAGAGGTTGGATAGGTGTCTACTAAATTCTGAGGCTATTAATACTATTCAATTGGCGTTGGTTAAGCATCTGTCTAGAATAGCTTCAGATCACTTCCCGATTGTTTTGAAAATATTTAAACCTACCGTTCCTCATAAGAGGATGATTCGGTATGAGGATGTTTGGTCCTCATATCATGCTGCAGCTGTGATTGTTCGGGAGACCTGGAGGAAGGGTGTTAGGGGAGATTCAGCAGCTAATGTTCTTAATTCTAAGTTCAAGAGGTCTCTTAAAGCTTTGTTTTATTGGAGTAGAACAAAACTTGATAACTTCAAGAGGCTGAAGGAATCATTGAAGGAGGAAATCTTTGAATTGCAATTGGAAGAGGCTGAAAGTGGTTTGAATGATGATAAACTGTTATTGTTAAGAAACAAAGTTCATGAATTAAATGTAACACTTGCTCGGTTGTCTTCTTGGTGGAAGCAAAGGGCGAAAGCAAGGTGGATGGAAGAGGGGGATGCAAATACTAACTTTTTTTTCTCTTTTGCTAATGCCAGGAGGAACAATAATTGGATCAAGCAACTCAAGGATAGGGATGGTGTGGTGACTGAAAATCAGTGTGCTATTGATGGTATTATCATGGACTTCTTTAGAGACAAATGGCGAGATAGGCGCTGCTTGCTTCAAGGATGGCCTAGAACAGTCAGGGTGCTGGAGGATTGTGATAGGAGTTTCTTGGATGCGGAGCTTACCAGGATGGAGCTGCAGGCAATTGTGGATAGCTTGGGTAATAATGTAGCTCCGGGTGTGGATGGGATCACATTCTCATTCATTAAGAACTATTGGAAGATCATTCAAGATGATGTTCTGGAAGCTATAAGAAGATTTTTTTCAGAAGGTGCTGCTTCTCCATCGTGGAAAGAAACTTTAATTGTGCTAATACCCAAGGTAAATAATCCTATGGTGGCATCGAATTTCCGTCCAATCAGTCTTTGCTTGTCCATTTATAAGTTGATTGCCACGATTTTGGTTAATAGATTGAAGGGTGTAATCCATAAGGTAGTTTCGATTGAGCAAGCTGCTTTTGTGAAGGGGAGATCAATCTCTGATCATGTTTTACTGGTCCAAGAAATTCTGAATAAGCTGAGAATTTCAAAATCTAAAAAGGGTCAAGTGGCATTGAAGATAGATATGGAACAAGCCTATGATAGTATGGGGTGGTCTACCTTAAGGCAAGTGCTTCATTATTTAAATTTTCCTATTAAGTGCTCGGAGCTGGTTCTGAATTTGGTGGTGGAACCAAGATTTGCTATACTTATAAATGGGAATATGTCAGATTAGATAGAAGCAAGGAGTGGGTTCAGGCAAGGGTGCCCCTTGTCTCCTTTCCTTTTCATCTTATGCTCCCAATTGTTGTCTAATGCTTTCTTTCACAAGGGTAAAATCGTGGGGATAAGAGTTGCACCCAGTGTTCCAAAAATTTCACATCTACTTTATGCAGATTGTTGCAAATCTGGTTTTGATGATGACAAACATGTTTCCAGTGTGTTTTTGCTTGGCTAATCTATTTCAGGCACAAAAGACCATGAGCCACTCAAGCCAACTCAAGATCGGGTCCAAGTGTGTCAAATGTATGATTTTTCCTTTTATTGAGTCAATTGTAATGTAACCGATCCCCTAGCTAAGTAACCTTGCACACACACACTCAGGGGGAGAGATTGAGTGAGTTAGAGTTTCTGTTCAATTTTTGTTCAGATCGTCCTGGACGATAGTTTCATCATCCTGGACGAACCAGTTAAAAACAGAAACCCTAATTAGGGCGACTAAGCTAAGAGGGTCTGATTGAGCCGATCGTCCTGGACGATCTACGGATCGTACGGGACGATATTCCCAAATCAGAAATTCTCAGCCGCTAGATTAAGTTAGGCAAGTTTTATTTTAAGTATTTTGGTCTGATCGTCCCGGACGATACGTGTATCGTCCTGGACGATTCACTACAATCATGCCTAAATTAGTCTGGTAATTAAGGAAAGCAATTAATGTTTAATTGATACGATCACATCGTCCAGGACGATCGCAGGATCGTCCCGGACGATCGTGATCGTCTTGTGCATTTCAGCTGTACGTCCAGAACTATTTACAGGACGATTTGGGGCCTTTTTGAACTAATCGTACCGGACGATTACCCTATCGTCCGGGACGATCAAGTCATTTTTTGGTCGTCCAGCACAGATTTCTCTGGACGACCCGAACTGTCTTCTGGACGATTTCCTTCAATTTGAACTAATCGTCCCGGACGATCGCAGGATCGTACGGGACGATATGAACAACTTTTTCTACTGATCGTCCAGAAGAGCCAGATCGTCCAGGCTGAAACAGCTGAATTTGAACTGATCGTATAGGACGATCTACCGATCGTCCTGGACGATCTTGGCCGACAAGTTGAGATTTAGGGCAAATTTTAAGCCCTCCTTTAAAAGAACTTTTTCCAATTTTTGGAAAAATCTTTTGCTACCTTCCTTCCCTGAGAAACCCTAGAGAAAAGAGAGAGTTGGGAGAGAGAGAAGAGATCTTGTGAGGGGGAGTTAGTGAGGGATTCACTAAGGTTGCTCCAAGCACGGATCAGAGTCGTCTTCTCCGCTCGTCGTCTTTCGTCTAGTCGGTGTTCTTCGTGGGAGGATCGTTCGCTAGAAGATCCGGGTTCTCTGCCTGCTTCAGGTGGAAGCGAAAGGAGTTCGTGGGTTCTCTGCCCGCTTCAGGTGGAAGCAAAAGGAGTTCAAAGGTTCTCTGCCTGCTTCAGGAGGAAGCGAAAGGAGGTCAGGTTCTCTGCCTCACCGTATGGTGAAAAGGAGGTGTTTTGTACAGGCTTCTCCGCCTTGCTGTGGGAGCAAAAGGAGAGTCACTTTCGTTTAGTGCAATACCTGGAGGGGAGGCTCCGGGGAGTGGACATAGGTCAAGTTGACCGAACCACTATAAAATCTGGTTTGCTTTTCTGATTCAGTTTTGCACTTTACTTTTCAATATAAACTGCTTGGGTGAATATCGTTGGTTGATCTTTTCGTTATTGTTTACTTATTTCCGCTGCTAAGTATCGAAAAGATTTTTATAGTTATCGTGAAATTTTTAAATAACCAATTCACCCCCCCTCTTGGTTAGCCTCGGGACTAGTTCACTAGGGCTTAACATCCCTTTCGAACTTTCAAGGGACGATTAGTTCAAATTGAAGGAAATCGTCCAGAAGACAGTTCGGGTCGTCCAGAGAAATCTGTGCTGGACGACCAAAAAATGACTTGATCGTCCCGGACGATAGGGTAATCGTCCGGTACGATTAGTTCAAAAAGGCCCCAAATCGTCCTGTAAATAGTTCTGGACGTACAGCTGAAATGCACAGGACGATCACGATCGTCCGGGACGATCCTGCGATCGTCCTGGACGATGTGATCGTATCAATTAAACATTAATTGCTTTCCTTAATTACCAGACTAATTTAGGCATGATTGTAGTGAATCGTCCAGGACGATACACGTATCGTCCGGGACGATCAGACCAAAATACTTAAAATAAAACTTGCCTAACTTAATCTGGCGGCTGAGAATTTCTGATTTGGGAATATCGTCCCGTACGATCCGTAGATCGTCCAGGACGATCGGCTCAATCAGACCCTCTTAGCTTAGTCGCCCTAATTAGGGTTTCTGTTTTTAACTGGATCGTCCAGGATGATGAAACTATCGTCCAGGACGATCTGAACAAAAATTGAACAGAAACTCTAACTCACTCAATCTCTCCCCCTGAGTGTGTGTGTGCAAGGTTACTTAGCTAGGGGATCAGTTACATTACAATTGACTCAATAAAAGAAAAAATCATACATTTGACACACTTGGACCCGATCTTGAGTTGGCTTGAGTGGCTCGCGGTCTTTTGTGCCTGAAACAGATTAGCCAAGCAAAAATACACTGGAAACATGTTTGTCATCATCAAAACCAGATTTGCAACAATCTCCCCCTTTTTGATGATGGCAAACATTTGTAAAGTAGTCTGACAGTAAAAGTAAACTAGGAGATCAACCAAACAAACATTTTTTTTTTTTAAATTTTCATTTAACAGCTAAAATAATACAGGAAACATGAATCAGAAAATAGAAACAGACACGACTACAACTGACTCCCCCTTTTGACATCACAAAAAGGAGGAGCGAAAAATATAACACGATAAGAAAACATAAAATAAAACATAAATAGAACAAACTACAAAACAGGAAAATCAGAATTTTTTCTTGATTTTAGATTCAAAAACCAGTGACAGGACAATTGACAGCGCCGAAATCCAAAAAAGGTTGGAAATAATCAACTTTCGTAACTCCGACCCCGGGCACCTTATCGATGCAAACCTCTTTCAACACAAAAATCCGATTCAGAATAAAAGACATTAGATTTGAAAAGAAATCCTTTCAAGCCTCGTTCCAGAAAAATATCTGATATAATAGTGTTACAAAGTAAAAAATCAGAAATCAGGATTTTCAAGACTCAAGCTTTTGAAAATATTAAGTGGCGCACAGATTTTTCTAAGACATTTAATAATCTGAAAGGAAAAAAAGCTTGTGTTGGGCTCATTTTGTGCCTCTTTTTCAAATTGGTTGGCGCTTTGTGCATCTTTTGATTTTTTGATACACTTTGTGTATCCAATTTGGCAATTTCGCATCTTTTCAGTTTTGGGCTCATTTTATGCCTCTTTTTCAAATTATCTGGCGCACTGCGTATCTTTTATAAGCTTTCTCGTTTTCATAATCATTAAAGAGTCTCAGCTGTGAGATTATCTTCCAGACATAGGAGATGACTCTTCGCAGTAAGGAAGAATGATTCACAAAACAAAATCCATACAACATATGATAAATGCAATCACTTGGTTTAGAAAATCAAACTAATGACTCAAGACTTTGAAAAATACTATTGATATGAGGCAGATTACTGTAGGAAGATAAAATAATCTCTATTTCAAAAACTAACATTTTAATTTTGAAAAGGATTTTTATTCAAAAGAAACTACACACCAGTAAAGGAGTTAGAGGAAGAGAAATAATTATCAATGTTTCTTCCCTTTAACAGATTCAGCGAAGTCAATCACTGCTTATCAGCTTCCAAACCAAAACAAGGTAAAAACTCCCAGTCAAAAATTCAGGTCACCAGAAGTAGTGAGCGGTGATCAGATCTTGAAAAGCATAAAACAGTAAGTGTAAGATATGAACCCGTAAATAAATAAAAACAGGTAGAAAATCATAGCAAAGTAAATACTCAAATCAAACTAACAAAAAAGGGTAACACAGAAATCAGCAGAAGAAATAAAATCAACTGAAAGCAAATAATCAAACCAAAACTAACTAACAAAAATCAGAAATCAGAATACAAAAACTAACTAACAGAAATCAGAAAACAGAATACAAAAAACTAACTAACCGAAATCAGAATACCAATCATAACAATCATAAATCAACAGTCATCAGAATCAAGCATTTATATCAATTACTCCTAATCTGGTTCTCAAAATGCTGAATGAGTCAAAGGCCAGTGGTTTAGTGAATATGTCAGTCAGCTGATTTTCAGTTGCTACGTGGTGTAGCTCAATGTCCCCTTTTGTAACATGGTCCCTAATGAAGTGATGCCTAATGTCAATGTGTTTGGTCCTAGAATGTTGGATTGGATTCTTAGAGATACATATGGCACTAGTATTATCACACAGAACAGACATTGTGCCAACAGTTACTCCTAAATCCAAGACTTGCTGCTTCAACCAAAGAACTTAGGCCACACAACTCCCTAAGGCAATGTACTCAGCTTCAGCAGTGGAAAGTGCAACTGAGTTCTATTTTCTATTGGACCAGGAGACTAACGACTATCCTATAAATTGACAAGTCCCAGAAGTACTCTTCCTATCCACCCTACACCCCGAAAAGTCAGAATCAGAATATCCAATGATCTCAAAGGAGGTGCTGTGCCTAGGGTACCAAATTCCTAGGTTTGGGGTCCCTAAAAGATATCTAAGAATTCTCTTAACAGCAGTCAGGTGGGACTCTTTAGGATCAGCCTGAAACCTAGCACAAAGACAGATACTAAACATGATATCAGGTCGGCTAGCAGTCAGGTAAAGCAGTGAACCTATTATCCCTCTATACTTCTTCTGATCAACAGATTTTCCATTTGAATCCTTATCTAACTTAACTGAGGAGGGCATGGGAGTATTGATTGGCTTGGCTTTGTCCATTTGAGATGAGTATGATGGGAGAATTGTCCTACTTTTTGGGGTTTAGCATAAGGCAAACGGATGATGGAACATTTTAATATTTAATTGATACGATCACATCGTCCAGGACGATCGTAGGATCGTCCCGGACGATCGTGATCGTCTTGTGCATTTCAGCTGTATGTCCAGAACTATTTACAGGATGATTTGGGGCCTTTTTGAACTAATCGTACCGGACGATTACCCTATCGTCCGGGACGATCAAGTCATTTTTTGGTCGTCCAGCACAGATTTCTCTGGACGACCCGAACTGTCTTCTGGACGATTTCCTTCAATTTGAACTAATCGTCCCGAACGATCGCAGGATCGTACGGGACGATATGAATAACTTTTTCTACTGATCGTCCAGAAGAGCCAGATCGTCCAGGCTGAAACAGCTGAATTTGAACTGATCGTACAGGACGATCTACCGATTGTCCTGGATGATCTTGGCCGACAAGTTGAGATTTAGGGCAAATTTTAAGCCCTCCTTTAAAAGAACTTTTTCTAATTTTTGGAAAAATCTTTTGCTGCCTTCCTTCCCTGAGAAACCCTAGAGAAAAGAGAGAGTTGGGAGAGAGAGAAGAGATATTGTGAGGGGGAGTTAGTGAGGGATTCACTAAGGTTGCTCCAAGCACGGATCAGAGTCGTCTTCTCCGCTCGTCGTCTGTCGTCTAGTCGGTGTTCTTCGTGGGAGGATCGTTCGCTAGAAGATCCGGGTTCTCTGCCCGCTTCAGGTGGAAGCGAAAGGAGTTCGTGGGTTCTCTGCCCGCTTCAGGTGGAAGCAAAAGGAGTTCGAAGGTTCTCTGCCTGCTTCAGGAGGAAGCGAAAGGAGGTCAGGTTCTCTGCCTCACCGTGTGGTGAAAAGGAGGTGTTTTGTACAGGCTTCTCCGTCTTGCTGTGGGAGCTAAAGGAGAGTCACTTTCGTTTAGTGCAATACCCGGAGGGGAGGCTCCGGGGAGTGGACGTAGGTCAAGTTGACCAAACCACTATAAAATCTGGTTTGCTTTTCTAATTCAGTTTTGCACTTTACTTTTCAATATAAACTGTTAGGGTGAATATCGTTGGTTGATCTTTTCGTTATTGTTTACTTGTTTCCGCTGCTAAGTATCGAAAAGATTTTTGTAGTTATCGTGAAATTTTTAAATAACCAATTCACCCCCCCTCTTGGTTAGCCTCGGGACTAGTTCACTAGGGCTTAACATCCCTTTCGAACTTTCAAGTGGTATCAGAGCGGGATTCAAAATTTCTGTTTAAAAACTTTTGAATTTGATCGAATGGCTAACTGTAACAATCGTAATACTGCTGAAGGTTATTCTATTACCAGACCACCGTTGTTTGACAATATTCCTTTTGATTTTTGGAAAACACGCATGTCTACTTTTCTGCAATCTATTGATTATCGCATGTGGATGTTAGTTAAGGACGGATACGAACCACCTTTTCGAATGATTAACAATGTGAAAACTGAATTACCATTTGCTGATTGGATGTTTGATGATCGTGATTTAGCACAGTTGAATGCAAAATGTTTGAACTGTTTCTTTTGTGCTTTGAAATCTGAAGACTATATGCATGTTTCTACTTATACAACGGGAAAGGAAATCTGGGATAGGTTATGTATAACATACGAAGGTACAACTGAAGTCAAACAATCTAGGTTAAACATCTTGTTACATGATTACGAACTTTTTCGCATGAAACCTAGTGAGACTATTTCAGAAATGTACACAAGGTTCACTCAGATTGTTACCTCTTTGCATGCTTTAGGTAGAGAACTTACCAACTACGAAAGAGGGAACAAGATTCTTAGATGTTTGCCTGCTTCTTATGATGCTAAGATTACTGCTATTACTGAATCCAAAGATTTAAATACTTACTCTATTGACAGCTTACTTGGATCACTCATTGCTTACGAGCAAGGGGTGAACCAAAGGCAACTTGATGCAGGAGAACGCAAGAAAGAGAAGACCGTGGCACTAAAGGCCAAAGATTCAGATGCTAGCACTTTCGGGTCTGATAGCGATGAAGTTGCCTTAATCACAAGGCAATTCAAAAGCTTTCTAAGAAAGAAACATAAGAACTATCAGAAGTGGAACAAGGGTAAGTTCAATAAAAACTTTAAGGGTTCATCTGAATCGGTTTGTTTTGAATGCAGGAAGCCTGGACACATTAAGGCTGATTGTCCAACACTTAAAGCTCACCCAAGCAAGGAGAATGGTGAGGAGAAACCAAAGTTCAGAAAGGACAAGAAGCGGATTCAGAAGGCATTCTGGGCAGACTCTGCATCCGACTCTTCTGAGACTGAAGCTGAAGAGGAGGAAACAAACTTGTGTCTGATGGCGGATGATCACCCTGGTCAGTCGGACCAGGAAGAGGTATGTGAGCTTACTTACGATCAGTTATTTGAAGTTTCTGAAAAGATTCATACATCGTATAGGAAGCTTAAGAAAACCCATGCTAGTTTGAAACTAGATTATCTGACTTTACAAAAAGAGCATGAAGTGTTGATTAAGGATCATTCCACCATTGATAGCAATCACATGTCTTTACTAGATGAGTTTGATGAACTGAATAAAAAGCATTCTGATTTAATTGTTGAGCATAACTAGTTAAAAACATCGCATGGTGAATTAGAACTTGCTTTTAAGAAAGTGAATGATTTGGCATCTGAGTTAGAAAGTATTGAAAGTGCAAAAATGTTTGAAATTGGAAGTTTAAACAAACACATTGAATTTTTGAAAGTGAAAATCAGTGCTTTTGAAAATAACAAAACACCGCCTACTTTTGAACAATTTTATGCACCGCCACCTTTTAAAAATTCTGTTGCAAGTTCATCAAAGAATGTTTCATACACTACTAGGAAGAGGCACTATCACTCACGATGTTTAGTTAATCCTTTTCCTGGTGTTAGATGTTTTTCATGTGGCATGTTAGGACACATATCACACACTTGTACTGTTCACCGTAGTACACATTAGGTGTGGAGACCTAAACTGCCTGTTGCACAGCACAGCACGCATGCATCGCATTCTTCTTTTCATAAGAAGGAACCCAAACCTGTTTGGGTTCCTAAGACTGATATTTGATGATTTTGTAGGTGTGCTCTTACACAAGACCTCGTGAGAGTATGTGGTACATGGACAGCGGATGTTCTAGACATATGACTGGAGATGCAAATCAGTTCATTTCGCTGGAGGCCAGAGCTGGAGGCAAGGTTACACTTGGAGATAACACCACCAGGAAGGTGGTAGGCACATGTATGATTGGTGATTCAAAGAATTTTGTGATTGATAATGTTTTTCTTGTAGATGGACTGAAACACAACTTGCTGAGCATTAGTCAACTCTGCGACAAGGGATACAGCATCAAATTCCTGCCCACTGGCTGCATTTTAAGCTTAAATAATGAAGTTGTTTTGCAGGGGCAAAGGATCAACAACGTCTACAAGCTGGATGTAAGTAGCATTAAATCTGATAATTCAATTTTCTTAAGAACTGCTGCTGATGAGTCTTGGTTATGGCATAGGAGATTGTGTCATGCCAGTATGAAAACCCTTAGGAGAGTCACCCAAAAGGACTTAGTTAGAGGTGTGCCCAAGCTTAAGTTCACTAAGGATCACCTGTGTGATGCCTGTCAGTTGGGGAAGCAAGTCCAGTCCTCTTTTCACTCAGTTAAGGACATTAGCACCTCTAGACCTTTAGAAGTTCTTCATATGGACCTCTTTGGACCCATTAGCACTGCCAGCTTAAGGGGGAGAGTCTATGGTTTTGTGATTGTTGATGATTATTCAAGGTTCACTTGGGTTAAGTTTTTGTCACACAAATCTGAGTCATTTCAGGAGTTTAGATCTTTCTCTACTTGGATTCAGAAGAAGTTAGGATGTGAGATTATTACCATCCATAGTGATCACGGAGGGGAGTTTAAAAATGAAAGATTTGGAAGTTTTTGTGAGGATCATGGGATTAGTCACAATTTTTTAGCTCCTAGGACCCCTCAGCAGAACGGGGTAGCTGAAAGGAAGAACAGGACCTTAGTAGAAGCCGCTAGAGTCATGCTTACTGAGTATTCACTTCCTAAATACTTTTGGGCTGAAGCGGTGAACACTGCCTGTTATGTGCTGAATAGGGTGAATGTGAGAGTCAAACTGAACAAGACACCTTATGAGATCATTAAGGGTAGAACACCAAATCTGTCCCACCTCCATGTCTTTGGCTGTAAGGTTTTCATTCTGAACAACGGGAAGTCACCCTTAGGAAAATTTGACCCCAAATCTGATGAAGGAGTGTTCTTAGGATATTCAAGTGTGGGGAAATCCTTTAGGGTGTTCAATAGGAGGACTTTGGTGGTGGAAGAAACAACCCATGTAGTGTTTGATGAATCTGATCCTAAGGAGTCTAGATCTGAAGTAGAAGATGAAGAGATTGTTGAGGTTACCCAAGGAGTTGGAAATACAAATTTGGAGGAAAGGGTAGAACCTCAGACCACATTGTCTAGAGATTGGAGATATTCTTCGAGTCATCCTAAAGAACTGATCTTAGGAGACCCTTCTGAAGGTGTTAGGACTAGGCATGGACTTAGGAAGGAAGTAAACCATTCTGCCTTTATCTCAATGACTGAACCCACCAACATCAATCAAGCCCTGTCGGATGAATTTTGGATTTTAGCTATGCAGGAAGAATTGAATCAATTTGTAAGGAATGATGTTTGGGAGTTAGTAGAAAGACCTAAAAATCAAAGTATTGTGGGAACCAAGTGGGTCTTTAAGAATAAGATGAATGATTCTGGTGTGGTGGTGAGAAATAAGGCAAGATTGGTGGCTAAGGGGTATAATCAGATAGAAGGGATAGATTTTGAGGAAACTTTTGCCCCTGTAGCTAGATTGGAAGCCATTAGAGTGCTACTAGCCTTTGCCTGTTATAAGGGATTTAAGCTGTTTCAAATGGATGTCAAGAGTGCCTTTTTAAATGGGGTAATTAAAGAAGATGTTTTCGTAGAACAACCCCCAGGTTTTGAGAGTTCCCAATATCCAAATCATGTCTTTAAATTAAAAAAGGCCTTATATGGATTGAAACAGGCACCCAGAGCTTGGTATGAGAAGCTTAGCACATTCCTGTTAGAAAGAGAGTTTGTTAAGGGGAGCGTAGACACCACCCTTTTTCTGAGGAGATTAGGAGATGACTTACTCATTGTCCAGATCTATGTTGATGATATAATTTTTGGATCTTCTGATAAATACTTATGTGAAGAGTTTTCTAAAACAATGAGTAAAGAGTTTGAGATGAGTATGATGGAAGAATTGTCCTACTTTTTGGGGTTTAGCATAAGGCAAACGGATGATGGAATCTTTCTCAATCAATCAAAATACACTAAGGACATTTTGAAGAAATATGAAATGGACAAAGCCAAGCCAATTAATACTCCCATGCCCTCCTCAGTTCAGTTAGATAAGGTTTCAAATGGAAAATCTGTTGATCAGAAGAAGTATAGAGGGATAATAGGTTCACTACTTTACCTGACTGCTAGCCGACCTGATATCATGTTTAGTGTCTGTCTTTATGCTAGGTTTCAGGCTGATCCTAAAGAGTCCCACCTGATTGTTGTTAAGAGAATTCTTAGATATCTTTTAGGGACCCCAAACCTAGGAATTTGGTACCCTAGGCACATCACCTCTTTTGAGATCATTAGATATTCTGATTCTGACTTTGCGGGGTGTAGGGTGAATAGGAAGAGTACTTCTGGGACTTGTCAATTTATAGGACAGTCGTTAGTCTCCTGGTCCAGTAGAAAATAGAACTCAGTTGCACTTTCCACTGCTGAAGCTGAGTACATTGTCTTAGGGAGTTGTGTGGCCCAAGTTCTTTGGTTGAAGCAGCAAATCTTGGATTTAGGAGTACCTGTTGGCACAATTTCTGTTCTGTGTGATAATACTAGTGCCATCTGTATCTCTAAGAATCCGATCCAATATTCTAGGACCAAACACATTGACATTAGGCATCATTTCATTAGGGACCATGTTACAAAAGGGGACATTGAGCTACACCACGTAGCAACTAAAAATCAGCTGGCTGACATATTCACTAAACCACTGGCCTTTGACTCATTCAGCATTTTGAGAACCAGATTAGGAGTGATTGATATAAATGCTTGATTCTGATGACTGTTGATTTATGATTGTTATGATTGGTATTCTGATTTCGGTTAGTTAGTTTTTTGTATTCTATTTTCTGATTTCTGTTAGTTAGTTTTTGTATTCTGATTTCTGATTTTTATTAGTTAGTTTTGGTTTGATTATTTGCTTTCAGTTGATTTTATTTCTTCTGCTGATTTCTATGTTACCCTTTTTTGTTAGTTTGATTTGAGTATTTACTTTGCTATGATTTTCTACCTATTTTTATTTATTTACGGGTTCATATCTTGCACTTACTGTTTTATGCTTTTCAAGATCTGATCATCGCTCACTACTTCTGGTGATCTGAATTTTTGACTAAGAGTTTTTACCTTATTTTGGTTTGGAAGCTGATAAGCACTGATTGACTTCGCTGAATCTGTTAAAGGGAAGAAACATTGATAATTGTTTCTCTTCCTCTAACTCCTTTACTGGTGTGTAGTTTCTTTTGAATAAAAATTCTTTTCAAAATTAAAATGTTAGTTTTTGAAATAGAGATTATTTTATCTTCCTACAGTAATCTGCCTCATATCAATAGTGTTTTTCAAAGTCTTGAGTCATTAGTTTGATTTTCTAAACCAAGTGATTGCATTTATCATATGTTGTATGGATTTTGTTTTGTGAATCATTCTTCCTTACTACGGAGAGTCATCTCCTATGTCTGGAAGATAATCTCACAGCTGAGACTCTTTAATGATTATGAAAAGGAGAAAGCTTATAAAAGATGAGCAGTGCGCCAGATAATTTGAAAAAGAGGCATAAAATGAGCCCAAAACTGAAAAGATGCGAAATTGCCAAATTGGATACACAAAGTGTATCAAAAATCAAAAGATGCGCAAAGCGCCAATCAATTTGAAAAAGAAGCACAAAATGAGCCCAACACAAGCTTTCTTTCCTTTCAGATTATTAAATGTCTTAGAAAAATCTGTGCGCCACTTAATATTTTCAAAAGCTTGAGTCTTGAAAATCCTGATTTCTGATTTTTTACTTTGTAACACTATTATATTAGATATTTTTCTGGAACGAGGCTTGAAAGGATTTCTTTTCAAATCTAATGTCTTTTATTCTGAATCGGATTTTTGTGTTGAAAGAGGTTTGCATCGATAAGGTGCCCGGGGTCGGAGTTACGAAAGTTGATTATTTCCAACCTTTTTTGGATTTCAGCGCTGTCAATTGTCTTGTCATTGGTTTTTGAATCTAAAATCAAGGAAAAATTCTGATTTTCATGTTTTGTAGTTTGTTCTATTTATATTTTATTTTATGTTTTCTTATCGTATTATGTTTTTCGCTCCTCCTTTTTGTGATGTCAAAAGGGGGAGTCAGTTGTAGTCGTGTCTGTTTCTATTTACTTTTACTGTCAGACTACTTTACAAATGTTTGCCATCATCAAAAAGGGGGAGATTGTTGCAAATATGGTTTTGATGATGACAAACATGTTTCCAGTGTGTTTTGCTTGGCTAATCTGTTTCAGGCACAAAAGACCGCGAGCCACTCAAGCCAACTCAAGATCGGGTCCAAGTGTGTCAAATGTATGATTTTTCTTTTTATTGAGTCAATTGTAATGTAACTGATCCCCTAGCTAAGTAACCTTGCACACACACACTCAGGGGGAGAGATTGAGTGAGTTAGAGTTTCTGTTCAATTTTTGTTCAGATCGTCCTGGACGATAGTTTCATCGTCCTGGACGATCCAGTTAAAAACAGAAACCCTAATTAGGGCGACTAAGCTAAGAGGGTCTGATTGAGCCGATCGTCCTGGACGATCTACGGATCGTACGGGACGATATTCCCAAATCAAAAATTCTCAGCCGCCAGATTAAGTTAGGCAAGTTTTATTTTAAGTATTTTGGTCTGATCGTCCCGGACGATACGTGTATCGTCCTGGATGATTCACTACAATCATGCCTAAATTAGTCTGGTAATTAAGGAAAGCAATTAATGTTTAATTGATACGATCACATCGTCCAGGACGATCGCAGGATCGTCCCGGACGATCGTGATCGTCTTGTGCATTTCAGCTGTACGTCCAGAACTATTTACAGGACGATTTGGGGCCTTTTTGAACTAATCGTACCGGACGATTACCCTATCGTCCGGGACGATCAAGTCATTTTTTGGTCGTCCAACACAGATTTCTCTGGACGACCCAAACTGTCTTCTGGACGATTTCCTTCAATTTGAACTAATCGTCCCGGACGATCGCAGGATCGTACGGGACGATATGAACAACCTTTTCTACTGATCGTCCAGAAGAGCCAGATCGTCCAGGCTGAAACAGCTGAATTTGAACTGATCGTACAGGACGATCTACCGATCGTCCTGGATGATCTTGGCCGACAAGTTGAGATTTAGGGCAAATTTTAAGCCCTCCTTTAAAAGAACTTTTTCCAATTTTTGGAAAAATCTTTTGCTGCCTTCCTTCCCTGAGAAACCCTAGAGAAAAGAGAGAGTTGGGAGAGAGAGAAGAGATCTTGTGAGGGGGAGTTAGTGAGGGATTCACTAAGGTTGCTCCAAGCACGGATCAGAGTCGTCTTCTCCGCTCGTCGTCTGTCGTCTAGTCGGTGTTCTTCGTGGGAGGATCGTTCACTAGAAGATCCGGGTTCTCTGCCCGCTTCAGGTGGAAGCGAAAGGAGTTCGTGGGTTCTCTGCCCGCTTCAGGTGGAAGCAAAAGGAGTTCGAAGGTTCTCTGCCTGCTTCAGGAGGAAGCGAAAGGAGGTCAGGTTCTCTGCCTCACCGTGTGGTGAAAAGGAGGTGTTTTGTACAGGCTTCTCCGCCTTGCTGTGGGAGCAAAAGGAGAGTCACTTTCGTTTAGTGCAATACCCGGAGGGGAGGCTCCGGGGAGTGGACGTAGGTCAAGTTGACCGAACCACTATAAAATCTGGTTTGCTTTTCTGATTCAGTTTTGCACTTTACTTTTCAATATAAACTGCTTGGGTGAATATCGTTGGTTGATCTTTTCGTTATTGTTTACTTATTTCCGCTGCTAAGTATCGAAAAGATTTTTGTAGTTATCGTGAAATTTTTAAATAACCAATTCACCCCCCCTCTTGGTTAGCCTCGGGACTAGTTCACTAGGGCTTAACATCCCTTTCGAACTTTCACAGAGGATGTCATAATTTTTTCTCAAGCTAATTCCAAAAGCTTGAAAAGAGTTAAGAAGATTATTGAGAACTATTGTAGGTGGTCTGGGCAAAGGATAAATGTGAATAAATCAGCCTTGATGTTTGGGAAGTCGGTTAGGCTTAAAGACAGGAAAGCTGCGGCTAATTTGTTCAGATTTTGGATAGTGAAAGTCTTGTGTTATTTGGGAGTAAAAATGGCTTTAAAAAGACTTGTAGCCTCTGATTTCCAGGATTTGTTGGAAGTTGCTTTGAACAAGTTGAATGCGTGGGGGAAGAAGTGTATTTCTTTGGAAGGGAGGATGGTGTTGGTGAAGGTAGCTTATCTATCTCTAGCAATCTATTTATCTACTCACTCATTGGTGCCAATGGGGGTCTTGAAATAGCTGGACAAGATGTGTAGAGATTTTATTTGGAAGAAGAATGATGGGAGCCAAGGTATGCATTTTGTAGCTTGGGACTTGCTTTGTAAGCCAAAGGAAATGGGTGGACGTGGTCTTTTTTCGGCTACTTCTAAAGTAGGGCCTCTACGTGCAAAATTTGCATGGAATTTCATTAATAACCCCAACTCTTTATTGAATATGGTTTTACATACAAAATATGGCTCAGAAATCTGGAATATGTCTTTTAAGAGGGGGAATTCTACTACTTAGAAGATTTTATTATATGGTATGGAGTTCCTTAGACCCATGGTGAGATGGAGAATTTCTGATGGGTGTTCGATTAATGTTCTTCATGATGTTTGGATTATGGATAGGAGTATTAGTAAATGGCCAACATTCGTAGCAGATGTGGAGAAGGTTGGGTGTGGCCTTAACACCTTCATTGAAAATGGAGCTTGGAAGAGCCACTTGTTGCAGACGTTTTTCGGTAAAGAATTGGTGGCTTTAATCTTGCAAATCAAATTGTATCCTGATGTTGGTTATGACAAATTGGAGCTCTTGATGAAAGAGACGGGGAAGTCAATTACGGCAATGGCAATGGAAGCTGGTTGGAAAAGCTCAGGGAATGGTGTTTACTGGGGCTGGATGAAGAGGGTCTGTCTTAATCCTCGTGTGGAGCTCTTCTAGTGGCGTATGCTGAATAATGCAATTCCTACGTATTTCTTTTTGAATAATAGAAGGATCAGTGATCTTGTTAATTGTCCTAGAGGCTGCAAGGTTGTGGAGGATAATGCACATATAACTGTTGGATGTGAGAAATTACATCAGGTTTTCAAAATTCTCAGCTTATGGGGATATCATACTCCGGTTCTTCTTTCTTTCGAAAACTGCAATGAGAGGTTCAGTAAACTTTCAAAATCAAATCCTTTCATGGTTAATATTTATTGTACAGCTGTTTTTCTTTGTTGGAAGAGTAGGAATAAGCTTGTGCATGGTGAGAAAGAGGATAATGTGGTGGTGATTGCTCAAAACATAGTATCTATGGCAGCTATTTCGGCACATATCAATTCCAATTTGGAAAACTGGGGTGTTAATCAGTGTAAGCAATTTTTATCTTGGCACCCTCCTCCCACCGATTGGATTAAAGTTAATATTGATGCGGCATTGCTAAGCAATAATAGTGCTGGTATTGGTGGTGTGTTTAGAGACAACAAAGGAAGATTTTTACTTGCTTTTGGATTCAAATGTACACATTGGGACATATCTCTATTGGAGCTAATGGCTTTTCGGGCTTTGAAGAAGGTTATGCAAGATTGGATGTTTGAGTATAATGGGCTCATTATAGAGGGAGATAATGTCAATATTATAAAGTTACTTCAAAGAGCTTGGAAGGAATTCAAGAACAATAAGTTGGTGGAGGAGGATCTAGCATTTCTTATTGAGTTCAATCAAATTTCTTTTAACTTTGCCGGTAGAAGTTGTAATAAACTAGCTCACCTTTGTGCGAATTTTGCTTTACATGGTGATTTTATTTGGGAGTACTTTAGTAATATGAACATTCCTACTTCATTCATGTCCTTATTGAAGAAGGAATGTGATGCTATAGAGTTGCTTTAAGTTCCTTGTAACTTTTTTGCTTCATTAATGCTATTGCATCTCTTCAAAAAAATATATATATATAGACAATGTTTATTCATTTTCCTTCTAACACAAGTTTATCGTTTAAACTAATCATACATTTGTTAGAAAGAAACTTTACGTAAAAACCCTTGTCACACAGTTGTCTAATAATTAACAGATTGCGCTTTAAACCATCAACTAAAAGAACATTTTTAATTACAAAATTTTTAGAATTTCTAATGATACCTATGCCCACCACTTTACTAGTGATGTTGTCTCCTAAAGTCACCTTACCTCCTAACCTGTTCTCTAGTGTCATAAATAGCTTCACGTCTCCTGTCACTTTTTGAATTGAAAATATGAGATGCGCCAAGAGGGGGGTGAATTGGTATTTAAAAAATAAATCCTAAAGGATTTTTTATATTTTTAAAATAAAGCTTAACTAGTCAAATGTCTTGAGCAGCCACTATCCAGGTACTACATACTCTCACTAGATCTTTTGTGAGAGCATCCCTACAATTTAAATCAAAGGTTAGTTTTGGGAACCAAAGTGAGTTTGGGTTCCTCCTTATGCTTGAATGAATGAGATGTATGCATGTTATGCTGTGATGAATGCAGGTTAGGCCTCCACACTAGATGTGTACTATGGTGAATTATACAAGTGAGAGCTATGTGAACTAGCATGCCACAAGAGTAACACCTAACACTGGGAAATTTGTTCATTAACCTATATGGGTGATGGTGCTTCTTCCTAAGTTTGTGTGATGCATGTAATATAGTGGGATTGTCCCATTGGACACGTGAGGGTAATGGTTTATTATTTTCCAATGCAATCACCTTTGCTCTTAAGTATTCATTTGCACTTTCATAGCTTAATACTTCTTGTTTCAAAATATGCTCATTGCTATCTAGTTGAAATGCAAGTTCTTCTAATTCCTTAAATGCATTTTCTAGTTCATCATGTGATGATTTCAAGGAATCGTGTGCAACAGTTAATTCAACTTGGTTCTTTTTTAATGTATCAAACTCATCAAGTAGAGATATGTGATCTCTATCCAAATCAAAATGTTCTTTAATTAAACAAGCATTCTCTTTTTGTAAAGAATTAAAATCAGTGTTAAGACTAGCATGCATTTTCTTTAACTTTCGATACGAGTCATGATTTTTTTGGAAATAACTAACATTTCATCATAAGAGAGTTGACATACCTCATCTTGATCTGATTGTTCAATGTTATCGTTAGTTATAAAATACAAATTCGTTACCTCCTCCTCTGCTTCTTCTTTTGATAATTCTAAAGCAAAGTCAGCCAAAATTTTTTTTCGTGTTTTCAGTTTGCCCTTCTTGTACTTTAACTTCTCCTCGCCCTTCTCCTTAGTTAAGTGAGCCTTTACGTTGGGGCAATCACCTCAGAGATAACCTGGTTTCCTGCACTCAAAGCAAATTGTGTCAGATACAACTTTAGTATTTTTTGAGCTTTTACCTTTGTTCCAGTTATTTTGATGATGTCGTTGCTCTCTTTTATAAAAAATTTTTGAACTGGTGAGTCATCAAGCCTATGTCGTCATCTTCTTCCATTACAGAACTATCACTTTCTAAATTATTTAATTTTAGAGCCACAGTTTGCTCCTTATTTTTTTCTCTTGCATCACTTTACCTTTGACTCACTCCTTGCTCGTAGGCAATGAGTGACCCAAGCAAATTATCAATTGAATAAACATTTAAATCTTTAGACTCAGTTATTGCAGTTATTTTTACATTGTAAGAGCTAGGTAAACATCTCAAAATTTTATTAACTTTTTCAGAATTTGATAACTCTCTTCCTACATCATGCAAGGATATCACTATCTGGGTGAATCTAGTGTATATTTTAGATACAGTCTCACTAGGTTTCATGCAAAAGAGTTCATAATTATGTTGTAGTATGTTTAGTCTAGACTGTTTAACTTCACTGGTTTCCTTCGTATGTGATACACAATCTATCCCAGATCTCCTTACCAGTACTGCAAATAGACACTCGCATATAATCTTCTGATTTTAATGCGCAAAAGAAATAATTCAAGCATTTTACATTTAATTATATGAGTTCCCTATCTTCATTACTCCATTCATTAAATATCAAAATAGTTTTAACGTCATTCATGAGACCAAAAGGTGCAGAGTTTCATTCTTGAACCATCATCCACATGCGATAGTCTATAGATTATAAAAATGTAGACATGCAAATTTTCCAAAAGTCAAATGGTATATTGTTAAATAAGGGTGGACAGGTTATTAAATAACCCTCCGCAGTGTTACGATTACCAAACTGTGCCATGGATCATGTGTTTCTAGGTTTTCTAAAATACTATTTTGAAACTCCACTTTGATATCAATTGAAAGTACAAGATGCGCCAAAAGGGGGGGGGGGTGAATTGGTATTTTAAAAATAAATCCTAAAGGATTTTTAAGATTTTTAAAATAAAGCTTAACTAGTCAAATGCGGAAGTTAATGATTCATACATAATTAAAATAGTAGTAAAATAGTTTTAAATCTCACAATGAAAATCTAGAATCAAAATTTTCACCAAGCAGTTAATATAGAAAATAAATGCAAGAAAAGTAAAATATATAAAATAGAAAAAGCACACCAAAAATTTTTATAGTGGTTCGGTCACTTGACCATGTCAACTCCTCAGAGTCCTCCACTTCAAGAGCTGCACTATTAAAAGTTGACTCTCCTTCTGCTCCCATAACAAGGCAGAGAAGCCTTTACAAAACTCACTTTCACCATCCCTGGTGTGGCGGAGTGTCAGACGCTATGTCACCCTCCAGGTGATAGCAGTGGACCTTCTCTTTTTTCTCCCTCCTAGAGAAGGTAGAGAACCTCATGGACATTGACCTTGAAGCCTCTCTCGCTAAAGAGCATCCACAAGCATGCAACTAGCTCAAAGAAACCTTGTGATCCCCTCCCACACCTTCTCCCTCACGCTTAAGCTCATCTTCTCCTTTCTCTCACAAACCTTGGATCTCTTCAAAAGCTCCCTCTTAAGAGTTCCTTCAATTCTCACGCTCCTCTCCTTCACATAGCAATAAGAATCAAAATTTCAACAACAACCTCTCTGAATAAGAAAAACTCCTTTTTTTCAATTAGGCTTTAGAAATCCCTAATGATTCAATTTAGATGATCTTGTTCATACAGTATGATCCAATATCATACAGTACGATCAGTTCAAAATTAGTTTTATCTAGTATGAAGGCAAACGAATAGTTCATAGATTTTTTGAGCATTATATAGTATGATCACGAGATCATTCTAGATGATTATTTTAATTTCAGCTATTTATACGGGATGATTTATGGGATGATTGAAATTCATCTCTGTAAATTATCCTGCATAGTACAGTTCATACAATTTGATTAGTTCAATTCAGGCTATTGTCCTATACGATATAAATATTATTCGGGATTAATAGTTTAAAAAACCATGGTTTCATCTGGTACGATCTACGGAATGACCAAAAATCATCTCTGTAGTTTATACAGTATGATTCATATCATACAGTTTCATCAACGGTAATTAAGAAACCATGATTGAATTGCCTGATTACGAGAGATAATTTTGGCAAGATTTTAAATGATCGTACAGCACGATTAGGATTGTATAGTATAATTAGTACAAAAAATAAAATTTAAAATCTTACCTAAACTATGCTGGCGGCTTAGGTTTTCAGATGGAAACAAATTATATAGTACGATCACATCATACAATACGATTACTTCACAAACTAATCATTCAAAATTAGTCGTTAAGCCTAAATTTTGATGACAAATCGTATAATATGATTAAAAATCATACATTATAATTTTCTTTAAAAAAAATTTTACTTAAAAAAATAGGAAACTCTCCCCCTGTGTGTGTGTGCATGGTCACCCCATTTGTATACACTCTTTTATGGCAGACTCAAAAAAAATGAAAAATTAAAGAAAGTATAAAATACAAATTCTTTTACATCTTATTCTACCCAGTCTTGAGTCTTTAGCAATCTTGGGCGGTGTGTATCTTACCTAAAATATTAGTGCTCACAGATGAAAATAAATATTTATATTTTTTAAGTAATAACATAGTAATTCAATCAATATTATTTTTCATCATCAAAATCAAGTCCTAGAGATCTTGGATTACAACAGCACTAGGTAGAGAACTATCAAATTCTGAAAAAGTTAATAAGATTCTATACTGTTTACCTAGTTCTTATGATACCAACATAAATGCTATCATTGAATCTAAACACTTGAATGTTTATTCCATTGACAATTTATTTGGGTCACACATTGCCTACGAGCAAGGAGTGAGTCAAAGGCAAAGTGATGCAGGAGAGAAGAAAAAGGAGAGAACTATAGCATTAAAAGATAATAGTTCATATAGTGGAACTTCTTTGGTAGAGGAGGATGACGACATCACCTTAATGACATGATAATTTAAGAGTTTTCTAAAAAGAAAATAGAGACGTCATCAGCATAATTAGACCAAAGGTAAAAGTAACAAAAATATTAAAGCTACTTCTGACACCATTTGCTTTAAGTGTAGGAAACCAGGTCACCTCTGAGCTAACTGCCCCTACCTGAAGACTCACCCTGTCAAGGAGAAGGGTGAAGAGAGGTTAAAGTTTAAGAGGGGTAAGTAAAAGACACAGAAATCCTTTTGGGCCGACACTACCTCAGAATCATCAGAAATAAAAGCAGAGGAGGAGGTAACAAACCTGCATCTTATGGCTAATGATAATCTTGATCAATCAGATTAAGATGAGGGATACTCTAACAAAAGGCCTAGTGAGAGCATGTGGTACCTGGATAGTGGATGCTCGAGGCACATGACTGGTGATATGAAGCAGTTCATCACACTAGAAGCCAGGTCAAGAGGTAAGGTGACATTAGGGGACAACACCACTAGGAAAGTGGTGGGCTCATGTATAATTGGTAACTCTAAAAACTTTATGATAGAGAATATTTTATTAATTAATGGTTTAAAGTATAATTTATTAAGTATTAGTCAACTATGCGATAAAGGCTTTGGTATAAAATTTCTTTCTAACAAATACATGATTAGTTTAAATAAAAAACTTATGTTAGAAGAAAAATGGATGAACAATGTTTACATGTTAGACTTAAATTGCATTGAATATTTAAAGTCCTTGTGCTTAAAAACTATAATTGATGAATCTTGTTTATGGCATAGGAGACTATGTCATGCTAGCATGAAGACTCTTAAGAACATCACCCAGAAAAACCTAGTTAGAGGCATACCTAAGTTAAACTTCACTAAGGACCACCTATGTGATGCCTATAAACTAGGAAAATAAGTTAGGTCTTTATTTTATTCAATAAAAGATATTAACACCTCTAGGCCACTAGAAATCCTTTACATGAATCTATTTAGACCTGCTAGTATAGCCAGCCTAGGAGGGAGGATATATAGATTTGTAATAGTGGATTACTACTCTAGATTTACTTGGGTTAGATTCTTAGTACATAAGAGTGAGTCATTTGGGAAATTTAGAACATTCTCCAATTGAATTCAAAGGAAATTAGGAGGTGAAATCTCAATAATTTATAGTGATCATGGTGGAGAGTTCGAGAATGATACGTTTGAATCTTTCTATGAAGAGATAAGAATAGAACATAGTTTCTCTACCCCTATGACCCCCCATAATAACTGAAAGGAAAAACAGAACCTTGGTGGAAGCTACAAGGGAAATGCTAGCTGAGTATTCACTTCCTAAGTATTTTTAGCAAAAGTAGTGAATACTGCTTGATATATTTTAAATAGAGTGAATGTTTAATCCAATCTTAATAAGACATCCTATGAACTCCTTAAGGGTAGGACATCCAACCTTTCTCACTTGTATGTCTTTGGCTGTAGATGCTTCATCTTAATCAATAGAAAATCTCCCTTAAGAAATTTTGATCCCAAGTCTGATGAAGGTGTCTTCTTAGGTTATTCATTTGTAGGTAAGGCCTATTGAATCTTCATTAAGAGGGGAAAATTATTACGTCCGGTGTCCGGATTCATCCATTAAGAGGAGCCTACTCATATGATATTTGATGAATTTGATAGGATGTCTTATTAATAATAATTCGCCCATTAAGAGGACCCTGATAATAGAGGAGCCTACTCATATGATATTTGATGAATTTGATAGGACCTCTAAATCTAAACCTGAATAAGAAGAAGTGGAGGTCATTCAAGGGGCAAAAATAATTATTATAGGAGATAGAGTATAACCTCAAGAAAAATTGCCTAGAAAATATAGATATTCTTGTAGTTATCCTAAAGAACTTATTTTAGGAGACCCATCTAAAGATATAAAACTAGGCATGGACTTAGGAAGGAAGTTAGTCATTCAGCTTTTATCTCTATGATAGAACCCACCAATACAGATCAAGCCCTAATTGATGAATTCTAGATCAAAGCAATGCAAGAAGAGCTAAATCAATTTGTTAGAATTGATATATAGGAACTAGTCAAAAGACCTAAGGACCAGAGTATGGTTGGAACAAAGTGGGTTTTTAAAAATAAGATAAATGACTCTGGAATAGTAGTGAGAAATAAAGCAAAATTAGTAGCTAAGAGATATAACCAGATCAAAGAAATAGATTTTGAGGAAACATTTGCCCCTGTAGCTAGACTAGAGCCATTGGGGTGTTGTAAGCCTTTGCTTTCTTTAAGGTTTTTAAACTGTACCAAATGGATATTAAGAGTGCCTTTTTAAATATGGTGATTCAAGAGGATGTTTATATTGAGCAACCCCCAAGTTTTAAAATTTCATAATTCCCAAATAATGTATTCAAACTAAAGAAGGCCTTATATGGGTTGAAGCAAGCACCTAAAGCTAGGTATGAAAGGTTGAGCACATTTCTTTTTGATAGAGGATTTGTTAATGGTAGTGTAGACACCAACCTCTTCCTAAAGTAAAAAGGATAAGACTTATTCATTGTTCAAATTTATGTTGATGACATCTTGTTTGGATCCTCAAATAAAAACCTATGTGATAAAATTTTCAAAAATAATGAGTAGAGAATTTGAGATAAGTATGATGGGAGAGTTAAGTTACTTTCTTGGATTTAGTGTAAAGGAGATGGATGATGGAACCTTCCTTAGCTAATATAAATACATCAAGGTTATCCTTAAAAAATATGAAATGGATACTGCTAAGGCCATGAATATTCCCATGAGCTCTACATTTCAATTAGACAAGGACCCAAATAAAAAATTAGTATATTAGAAAAACTATAGGGGAATAATTGGATCACTTCTTAACTTAACTACTAGCAGACCAGATGTTATGTTTAGTGTTTTCCTTTATACTATATTTTAGGGTGATCCAAAAGAATTCTGCATAACTGCTGCTAAGAGAATTCTTAGATCTCTATTAGGCACTCCAAACCTTGGAATCTGGTATCATAGACACATCACTTCTTTTAAAATAATAGGATATTCAAATTTTAACTTTATAGGATGTAGGGTAGATAGAAAAAAATACTTCTAGAACCTATCAATTCATAGGATAATCTCTAGTTTCCTGGTCCAATAGAAAATAGAACTCAATAGCCCTTTCTACAATTGTGGAAGAATATATAGCAGTAGAGAGCTATGTTGCTCAAGTCTTATGGCTAAGGTAAAAACTCTTAGATCTTGGACTACCTGTTGGAACCATTCCAAATATGTCTAACAACAGTAATGTTATTTGCATATCCAAAAACCAATTCCACAGTCCCGCACAAAGCATATAGACATTAGGTATCACTTTATAAGAGATCATGTATCAAAGGGAGATATATAATTGCATCATATAGCTCCAGGAGATCAATTGGTAGTATCTTTACAAAACCCCTAGAGTATTACACCATTAGCAGCTTGAGGGAAAAATTGGATGCTATAGAAATTTATGCTTAATTCAAGATAAATAAAAAAAATCATTTGAAATCATTAATTCATAAGTGTTAAATTATATATGTTCTTTCTTGTGCGTGTTTATGTCTTATTATTTATAGTTTATATTTTAAATAAAAAAATTGGTTTAAGATGTTTCCTAATCATCATACACACAACTCACTTATTCTTATAATCTTTCAAAGTTTATTCATATCATTGTTGACCAACGTATAAAGAACAGAAAAGAGGGAAGAAGGCTTATATCCTGCATATATATCTCGTACCCGTCGGATCCAAAAATTCTACCAAAATCCCATCAATATCCCGCTTACCTCGTACAAATTAGTGCCACTCCTGTCGCTTCTCCATGATTCCTGCGCAAAACCCACTTCGATCACTGCTCCTCAACGTCTTTAAAAGTAAGCCAAATTGAAACCTTTCACTCGCTTCATCCCGCATATGCATCTGCTCCTCCCACTCGCAAAAGTCTCGCATCCATTTCCTCTTATTCCCCACTCTTGTAAGACTTCAGAACTCCACCAAACCTCTTCCTTCATCTTCAACTCTCTCCTCCGACCCATCCCCGATTGAAGCTCTGCCTGATTTTAGATCTCACACAAGCAGATCTGATGCCTCCTCTACCCAAACTAAGCCGACCACACTGCTCTTCCTCTTATCATGACCTGCTTCTCTGACCGAACCCCACATCAGCAATAAGCCAATACCTCCCTCCACCACCTTCTGCTTGTTCGCAAGCCTCAGTTTTGAGAGAGGGAGCTTTCCTTACCTAAATAACTTTGCCTCCCTCGACGACCTTCCCTTCTTATCCGATCGAAAGTAGCGGTAGGAGCTCACTGTGAGGGTAACCGTCTCCCTTCCTTCCATGTGCTTCTTCGGCTAAATCACTTGAATTAGAGAGTTTAACTATCTATTTAAGAGAGTTAAACTCTCTATTAACCCTATTTAGCGGGATTTGGCTAAATCCAGCTCAAATCAAGCATTCATCCTGCTCAAATCTTCTTTTAAACTTTGTTTAATTAACTTAATTATAATTGATTATAATTAATTATATTTAATTATGATTAATTAAAATTAGTTATAATTAGTTAATTATTTTAATTTATAATTAATTTTAAAGTAAATATAATTAATTATATATCAAATATAATTAATTATAATTTTTTTTTAATTAATTATAAATTAAATCTAATTAATTATAAATTAAATCTAATTAGTTATGTATTAATAACTAATTAAAGTTAATTTGTAATTTATTATGAAATAAAATGCCCATAAGAAGCTCTTCCCTTGCCTTGATCTACATTCCAATCCCGCGCAGGTATATCTGAAAGTTCGATAGGGATGTTAAGATCTGATGAACTAGTCCTAAGGCTAACCAAGAGGGGGGGTGAATTAGTTATTTAAAAATTTGAGAGCAACAGGAAAAAATCTTTTTGATGATTTGCAGTGGAAACAAGTAAACACATAAATGAAAAGATCAACCACAGATTTCACCCATGCAGATAATCATAGAAGACTAAAGTGCTAAAAATAATCAGAAAGAACACACCAAATTTTATAGTGGTTTGGTCAACTTAACCTACGTCCACTCCCCGGAGCCTCCCCTCCGGGTATTGCACTAACTCAATGTGACTCTTCTTCTTCTCCCACAGCAAGGTGGAGAAGCCTGTACAAAAACTCCTTTCCACCGACACGGTGAGGCAGAGAACCTAACCTCCTTTCACTTCCTCCTGAAGCAAGCAGAGAACTTCAGACTCCTTTCGCTTCCTCCTGAAGCAAGCAGAGAACCTGAACTCCTTTCGCTTCCTCCTAAAGCGGGCAGAGAACCCAGATCTTCTTGCGAATGATCCTCCAACAAAGAACACCGATAATACAAGAGACGATGAATGGAGAAGACGACTATGATCCTTGCTTGGAGCAACCTTTGTGAATCCCTCACAAACTCCCCCTCACAAGATCCTCTCTCTCTCTCCCCCAAACTCTCTCTCTCTCCAGGATTTCTCTGTAAAGAAAAGTGGCAAAAGATTTTTCTTGTTGGAAGAAAAAGATCTTTTATAGGAGGGCTCAAAATTTTCCCTAAATCTCATCTGCTCAGCCGATATCATCCAGGATGATCTATAAATCATCCTGTATGATCAGTTCAAAATCACTTGTTTTAGAATGGACGATCTGGCTCTTATGGACGATTAGTGGAAAAAATTGTTCACATCGTCCCGTACGATTCTGCGATCATCTGGGACGATTAGTGTAAATTCAGGAATTTCATCCAGAAGACCGCTCTGGTCGTCCAGAGGAACTTGTGCTGGATGACCTAAAAATGACTTGATCGTCCAGGACGATATTGATATCATCCTATACGATTAGTTCAAAAAGTGCCAAAATCGTCCTGATCACTGCTCTAGACGTACAACAGAAACACACTGGACGATCATGATCGTCCCAAATGATGTGATCGTATCAATTAAATATTAATTGCTTTCCTTAATCACCAGACTAATTTAGGCATTATTGTACTGGATCATCCGGGATGATACACGTATCATCCGGGACGGTCAGATCAAGTCTCTAAGAAAAAACTTGGCTAACTTGATATAGAGGCTGAGAATTTTTGATTTGAGCATATCATCCCGTACGATGTATGGATCGTCCAGGATGATTGGCTTAATCAGACAGACAAACTTGGTCGCCCTAATTAGGGTTTCTGTTTTCACTTGATCGTCTAGGATGATGTCAATATCGTTTAAGACGATCTGAACAAAAATTAAACAAAAACTCTAATTCACTCAAGCTCTCCCCCTGAATGTGTGTGTGCAAGGTTACTTAGCTAGGGGATCAATTCCATTACATTTGACTCAAGAAAAAGAAAACATTACATTTACACACTTGGACCCGATCTTGAGTTAGCTTGAGTTACTTTTGATCTTTTGTACCTGAAATGGATTAGCCAAGCAAAATAGAATACAAACTTATTTTTCATCATCAAAACTATTTTTTTTAAACCAGATTTGTAATAATCTTCCCCTTTTTGATGATGGCAAATATTAGTGCAGTAGTTTAAAATAGAATAACCAGGAGTTATACAGGCACATACGAAAAATACATATCTTTCCAAATTTCACTGAACAACTAGAATAGTACAGGAAAATAAATACAAATGAAATAAACAACATAAAACAAAATCAATACATAAAAATAAAAACTACTACAATAACTCCCCCTTTTGACATCACAAAAAGGAGGAGAAACAGACACAACAGTACAGACAGAAATACAAAAGCAGAGCAAATAAAACTCGAAACGAGAAACACGAAAACAACAATTTTTCTTTTTTTTTGAATCGATCTGCTCTAGTAAATTAGAATTTTCCCTTGATTTTGAATCTAAAAACCAATAAGAAGATGATCGATAGCGCTGAAATCCAGAAAAGTTAGAAAATCAACTTTTGTAACTCCCACTTTGGACACCTTGTAGATGCAAATTTCTTTCAAAACAAAAATATAATTCAGAAGAAAAGAAATTAGATTCGGAAAGAGATCCTTTCAAGCCTCGTTCCAGAAAAATATCTGATATAATAATATTACAAAGTAAGAAATCAAAAATCAAGATTTTCAAACTCAAGCTATTGAAAATATTAAGTGGCGCACAGAATTTTTTAAGACATTTAACGATCTGAAAGGGAAGAAAGCTTGGTTTGAGCTCATTTTGTGCCTCTTTTTCAATTTATTTAACACTTTGCGCATCTTTTAATTTTTGATACACTTTGTATATCTTTTAGTTTGGCGATATTTCATATCTTTTAAGCTTTGGGCTCATTTTATACCTCTTTTTCAATTTCTTTAGCGCACTGCACATCTTTTGTGAGCTTTCTTCCTTTCATAATCGTTAAAGAGTCTCAACTATGAAATTATCTTCCAGATATAGGAGACGACAAAACTCACTCACCATAATAAGGAAGAGTAATTCACAAGGTAAAAACCATACATCATGTGATAGGTACAATCACTTGGTTCAAAAAATTACAATAATGACTCAAAACTTTGAAAACACTATTCATATGAGGTAGATTACTGTAGGAAGATAAAATAGATCTCTATTTCAAAAACTAACTTTTTAATTTTAAAGAAAATTTTTATCCAAAAGAAACAATTCACCATTAAAAGACTTAGAGGAAGAGAAACAATCATCGGTGTTTCTTCCCTATAACAGATCCAGTGGAATCAATTACTACTTACAAGCTTCCAAACCAAAAAATAAGGCAAAATTTTCATTCACAAATCCAGATTATCAACAGTAGTGAGCAGTGATCGGATTTTAAAAAGCATAAAACAGTAAGTAAAAATCAAGTAGGAAATTGCATCAAAATAAATATTCGAATCAAACAAACAACAAGAATAAAAATAAAAAATCAGTAGAAAAACAAAAATCAACACAAAATAGATAATCAAATCAAACAACTAACTAACATAAACAGAATGAAAAGCAGACAAATCAGAATTTAGTAGTCATCAGAATCAAGCATTTATGTCAATCACACCTAATCTGGTCCTCAAAATGTTGAATGAGTCAAAGGCCAGTAGTTTAGTAAATATGTTAGTCAGCTTATTTTTAGTTGCTACATGATGTAGCTCAATGTCCCCTTTCGTAACGTGGTCCATAATGAAGTGATGCTTTATATCAATGTGTTAGTTCTAAAATATTCGATTGGATTCTTAGAAATGCAGATAACACTAGTATTATCACACAGAACAGTAATTGTGCCCACTGGTAATCCTAAATCCAAGACTTGTTGCTTCAACCAAAGAACTTGGGCCACACAACTTCCTAAAAAAATGTACTCAGCTTTAGCAGTAAAAAGTGCAACTGAGTTTTATTTCCTACTGGACCAGGAGACTACAGATTATCTTATGAATTGACAAGTTCTAGAAGTACTCTTTCTATCCACCGTACACCCTGCAAAGTCAGAATCAGAATATCTAATAATCTCAAAAGTGGTGTTGTGCCTAGGGTACCAGATTCCTAGGTTTGGGGTCCCTAAAAGATATCTAAGAATTCTCTTAACAACAGTCAGGTGGGACTCTTTAGGATCATCTTGAAACCTAGCACAAAGAAAAACTCTAAACATGATACCAGGTCGGCTAGCAGTCAGGTAAAGCAGTGATCCAATTATTCCTCTATACTTCTTCTGATCAATAGATTTTCCACTTGAATCCTTATCTAACTGAATAGAGGAGCTCATGGGAGTATTGATTGGCTTGGCTTTGTCCATTTCATATTTCTTCAAAATATCCTTAGTGCATTTAGATTGATTGAGAAAGGTTCCATCATCCATTTGCCTTAGCTAAATCCAAAAAAGTAGGATAACTCTCCCATCATACTCATCTCAAACTCCTAACTCATTATTTTAGAAAACTCATCACATAAATATTTTTTAGAAGATCCAAAAATTACACCATCAACATAGATCTGGATAATGAGTAAATCATCCCCTACTCTCCTTAGAAAAAGGGTGGTGTCTACGCTCCCCTTAACAAACTCTCTTTCTAACAGGAATGTGCTAAGCCTCTCATACCAAGCTCTGGGTGCCTGTTTCAATCCATATAAGGCCTTTTTTTAATTTAAAAACATGATTTGAATATTGGGAACTCTCAAAATCTGGAGGTTATTCTATAAAAATATCCTCTTTTATTACCCCATTTAAAAAGGCACTCTTTATATCCATTTGAAATAGCTTAAATCCCTTGTAACAGACAAAGGCTAGTAGCACCCTAATGGCTTCTAATCTTGCTACAGGGGCAAAGGTCTCTTTAAAATCAATCCCTTCAATCTGATTATACCCCTTAGCCACCAATCTTGCCATATTCCTAACCACCACACCAGAATCATTCATCTTATTCTTAAAGACCCACTTGATTCCCACCATACTTTGATTTCTAGGTCTTTCTACTAGCTCCTAAATATTCTTCCTTACAAATTGATTCAATTTCTCTTGCATAGCTAAGATCCAAAACTCATCAAAAAGGGCTTGATTAATATTGGTGGGTTTAGTCATTGAGATAAAGGCAGAGGTGTTTACTTCCTTCCTAAGTCCATACCTAGTTCTAACACTTTTAGAAGGGTCTCCTAAGATCAGTTTTTTAGGATGACTCGAAGAATATCTCCAATCTCTAGGCAAACTATTTTGAGGATCTACCCTTTCCTCCAAATTTGCATTTTCAACCCCTTGGGTAATCTCCCCTACCTCTTCTTCTTCCTCAACTCTAGTCACCTTAGGATCAGATTCATCAAACACCACATGAGTAGTCTCTTCCACCACCAAAGTCCTCTTATTAAACACCCTAAAGGATTTTCCCACACAAGAATAGCATAAGAACACTCATTCATCATATTTGGGGTCAAACTTTTCTAAGAATGATTTCCCGTTATTCAGAATAAAAATCTTATAGCCAAAGACATGGAGATGGGACAGGTTTGGAGTTCTACCCTTAATGATCTCATAAGGTGTATTATTCAGATTGGATCTAACATTCACCTTATTCAGCACATAACAGGTAGTGTTCACCACTTCAGCCCAAAAATATTTTAAAAGTGAATACTCAGCAAGCATGGCTCTAGCGGCTTCCACTAAGGACCTGTTCTTCCTTTCAGCTACCCCGTTCTGCTGAGGGGTCCTAAGAGCTAAAAATTTGTGACTATTCCCTTGATCCTCATAGAAAGTTCCAAACATCACCTTTTCAAACTCTCCACCATGATCACTATGAATATTCAAGATCTCACAACCTAACTTCCTCTGAATTCAAGTGGAGAAAGACTTAAATTCATCATATACTCAGATTTATGTGACAGAAATTTAATCCAAGTGAACCTCGAGTAATCATCAACAATCACAAAATCATAGACTTTCCCCCCTAAGCTAGCAGTGCTAATGAGTCCAAAGAGATCCATGTGAAGGACTTCTAAAGGTTTAGAGGTGCTAATGTCCTTAACAGAGTTAAAGGAGGACTGGACTTGCTTCCCTAATTGACATGCATCATACAGGTGGTCCTTAGTGAACTTAAGCTTGGGCACACCTCTAACTAAGTCCTTTTGGGTGACTCTCCTAAGCATTTTCATACTGGCATGACATAGTCTTCTGTTCCACAACTAAGACTCATCAGTAGTAGTTTTTAAGCAAATTGAATTATCAGCTTTAAGGCAACTTACATCCAGCTTGTAGATATTGTTGATCCTTTGTCCCTGCAAAATAATTTTGTCATTTAAGCTTAAAATGCAGCAAATGAGCAAGAATTTAATGTTGTATCCTTTATCAGAGAGCTGACTGATGCTCAGTAGTTTGTGTTTCAATCCATCTACAAGTAAAATATTGTCAATCATAAAATTTTTTGAATCACCAATTATACCTGAACCTACTACCCTCCTGGTGGTGTTATCTCCAAGTGTAACCTTGCCTCCAGCCCTGGCCTCCAGCAAAAAGAACTAACTTGCATCTCCAGTCATGTGTCTTGAACATCCACTGTCCAGGTACCACATGCTCTCATGAGGTCTTGTGTGAGAGCACACCTACAAAATAATTAAACGTCAGATTTAGGAACCTAATTAGGTTTGGGTTCCTTCTTATGAGAAGAAGAATGTAATAAATGTGTGCTGTGCTGTAAAACAGGTAATTTGGGCCTCCATACCCAATGTGAACTATGGTGAACAGTGTAGGTGTGGGAGATGTGTCCTAATATGCCACAAGAAAAACATCTAACACCAGGAAAATGGTTATTTAATCTAGGTGGGTGATAGTGCCTCCTCCTAAGTTTGAATGAAACATGCTTTGATGATTTTGAAATAGATTCTTCAAAGGTGGAGGTGCATAAATCTGTGAAAAAGTAGGAGGTGTTTTATTTTTCTCAAAAGCACTAATTTTAACTTTTAAAAATTTATTTTCTTTGTTAAGACATACAATTTTAATTTTAATACTCCATTGCTACTCTCCACTTCACATGCCAGATTGTCTAATTCTTTGAAAGCTTTCTCTAAATCAACATGTGAGGTTTTCAGTAAATCATGTTCAACAATTAAATCAGAATGCTTTTTATTTAGCTCATCAAATTCATCAAGTAAAGACATGTGATTGCAATCAATAGTAGAATGATTTTTAATCAAAATTTCATGCTCTTTTTATAAATTTAGAAGTTCTAGTTTCAGGCTAGCATGCGTTTTCTTGAACTTCCTATATGATGCATGAATTCTTTCAGACACTTCAAATAATTGATCGTAAGTAAGCTCACATACATCTTCCTGGTCAGACTGACCATGATGATCATCTGCCATCAAACACAAGTTGGTTTCCTCCTCTTCAGCTTCAGTCTCAGAGGAGTCGGATACAGAATCTGCTCAGAATGCCTTCTGAATTCGCTTCTTGTCCTTCCTGAACTTGTGTTTCTCCACACCCTTCTCCTTGCTTGGGTGAGCTTTAAGTGTAGGACAATCAGCCTTAATGTGTTCAAGCTTCCTGCATTCAAAACAAACAGTATCAGATGAACCTTTAAAATTTTTGCTAGACTTACCCTTGTTACACTTCTAAAAGTTCTTGTGTTTCTTCCTTAAAAAACTTTTGAATTGCCTAGTGATTAAGGCAACGTCATCGCTATCAGACCTAGAAGTACTAGTATCACTCTCGTTGGCCTTCAGTGCCATTATTTTCTCCTTCTTCTTCTCACATGTATCAAGCTGTCTTTGGTTTACCCCTTGCTCGTAAGCAATGAGTGATCCAAGTAAGCTATCAATAGAATAAGTATTCAAATCTTTAGATTCAATGATTGCAGTTATTTTAGTATCATACGAAGAAGGCAAACATCTAAGAATTTTGTTCACTATTTCATAGTTTGTAAGTTCTCTTCCTAAGGCATACAAAGAAGTGACAATTTGAGTGAACCTCGTATACATTTCAGAAATGGATTCAGTAGGTTTCATGCAAAAAAGTTTATAGTCAAGAAGTAATATGTTAATCTAGACTATTTGACTTCAATTGTACCTTCATAAGTGATGCACAATCTATCCCAAATTTCTTTACCAGTTGTACAAGTAGAGACATGCATGTAATCTTTAGATTTTAAAGCACAGAAAAAATAGTTCAAATATTTGGCATTCAGTTAGGCTAAGTCACGATCATCAAAAGTCCAATCAGTGAAGGGCAGTTCAATTTTAACATTATTAATCATTCTAAAAGGTGGTTCATAGCCATCCTTAACAAGCATCCACATGCGATAATCTATAGATTGAAGAAAAGTGACATGCGAGTTTTCCAATAATCAAAAGGTATGTTATCAAATAATGGCGGTCATGTAATTGAATAACCTTTAGTAGTATTATGATTATCAAAGTTAGCCATGGATCAAATTCAAAAGTTTTTCAAAACTAGATTTTATGAATCCCTCTCTGATACCACTTAAAAGTTTGACAGGGATGTTAAGCCCTGTTGAACTAGTCCCGAGGCTAACCAAGAGGGGGGGGATGAATTGGTTATTTAAAAATTTGAGAGCAACAGGAAAAAATCTTTTCGATGAATTGCAGCGAAAATAAGTAAACACATAAATGAAAAGATCAACCATAGATTTCACCCAAGCAGATAATCACAGAAGACTAAAGTGTTAAAAATAATCAGAAAGAACACACCAGATTTTATAGTGGTTCGGTCAACTTGACTACGTCCACCCACCTGAGCCTCCTCTCCGGGTATTACACTAACTCAAAGTGACTCTCCTTCTGCTCCTGCAGCAAGGCGGAGAAGCCTACACAAAAAATCCTTTCCACCGACACGGTGAGGCAGAGAACCTAACCTCCTTTCGCTTCCTCCTGAAGCAGGCAGAAAACCTCAGACTCCTTTCGCTTCCTCCTGAAGCAGGCAGAGAACCTGAACTCCTTTCGCTTCCTCCTGAAGCGGGTAGAGAACCCGGATCTTCTTGCAAATGATCCTCCCACAAAGAACACCGACAATACAAGAGATGATGAATGGAGAAGATGACTCTGATCCTTTCTTGGAGCAACCTTTGTGAATCCCTCACAAACTCTCCCTCACAAGATCCTCTCTCTCTCTCCCAAACTCTCTCTCTCTTTGTAGGGTTTCTCTATAAAGGAAAGTGACAAAAGATTTTTCTTGTTATAAGAAAAACAACTTTTTTAGGAGGGCTCAAAATTTGCCCTAAATTTCAACTGGTCGGTCGATATCATCCAGGACAATCTATAAATCGTCATGTACGATCAGGTCAAAATTACCTGTTTCAGCCTGAACGATCTAGCTCTTCTGGATGATTAGTGGAAAAAATTATTCACATCGTCCCGTACGATTCTGCGATTGTCCGGGACGATTAGTATAAATTTAGGAATTTCTTCCAGAAGATCGCTCTGGTCATCCAGAGGAACTCGTGCTGGACGACCTAAAAATAACTTGATCATCCAGGATGATATTGATATCGTCCTGTACGATTAGTTCAAAAAGTGCCAAAATTATCCTGATCACCGCTCTGGACGTACAGCTGAAACACACTAGATGATCATGATCATCCCGGATGATCTTGCGATCACCCCGGATGATGTGATTATATAATTAAATATTAATTACTTTCCTTAATCACCAGACTAATTTAGGTATGATTGTACTGGATCATCCGAGAAGATACACGTATCGTCCGGGATGATCAGATCAAATCTCTAAAAATAAAACTTGCCTAACCTGATCTGGCGGCTAAAAAATTCTGATTTGAGCATAACATCCCGTATGATGTATGGATCATCCAGGACAATCAGCTTAATCAGACAAACTTAACTTGGTCGCCCTAATTAGGATTTCTATTTTTACTTGATCATCTAGGACGACGTCAATATCATCCAGGACGATCTGAACAAAAATTGAACAGAAACTCTAATTCACTCAAGCTCTCCCCCTGAGTGTGCGTGTGCAAGGTTACTTAGCTACGGGATCAGTTACATTATATTTGATTCAAGAAAAGGAAAATATTACATTTACACACTTAGACCCGATCTTTGAGTTGGCTTGAGTTGCTTTTGATCTTTTGTACCTGAAATGGATTAGCCAAGCAAAATAGAATACAAACATGTTTGTCATCATCAAAATTATACTTTTTGAAACCAGATTTGCAACAATATCCTCTTAGACCTAAAACTCTGAGAGCCTGCTTTCGTTGTTTATGGCGCACTAGAAAATTGCCTATATATGCATTTATTCGCATGGTAGGATGGGACCCTGGTGCGGTGCCTACAATGGGGCGGGTAATCACCCAAAATCCTATTCTTGACATTCGTGTCGAGCTAGCAAACTGCCCATACGCGTCTTTAAGGGAACCCGATGCAATACCTTCAGTGAGACGGGTAGGCCCTAAACATGCTTTTCTTAGCATGGTGGGGACAATCTTAAGTACCCGTATGCGGCTCTGTACCTGCGGGGAAATAACTTCTCTTCTTTTGAAATAGGTATCATCAAAGACCCCGTACACGCTTTTATTAGCATGGTGGAAATGAAGACACGACCATGGTGTCTAGGGACACCTATCATACATGCTTTTATTATCCATGGTGGGAAGGCCCAGTTTCCTGTAGTTTTCCCCTAAACGGGGGAGACGTCGGGAGGCTGCCAAAATTTCGGGTGAACATAAGACCGCACTTGGACCTAATTTGGACTCAAATGAACATAATATGAACAAGAAACTTAAATCAAATTTGACCAAATGAAATGAACTAAACTTGAATCATACGCAAGGGAACGCAAACTCAAATGAACTAAGTGCAGTGAATCATGACTTAAACAAATTTAGCACAAATAAAAGAACTTGCAAATTTTACTATAGAGGACTCGAACGAATGCAGAAGACTTTGATTTGAAATTGATCTAAACTTGAAAGAACAATGACTCGAGATAACTTGGGACAACTACAAGGAACTTGAATAATACAAAGGACCTGATTTAGACTCAAGTGAACTTGCATATTGAACTTAAACTGAACTCAATCGAGTAAAAATGGAGGACTTCATTTGAACTCAAATTCAAGCAATAATCAAACAAATGACTTACGGATTTTGGTATGACTTACTTATAATTGATTCAAAGTGATTGGAACAAATGTAACCTACTTGTAAGCAAAGATTAAGTAAAAAATGCAATAATATGTCTTTAATGAGATGCAAATCTAATCACAGATGGCAATGAGCAACTATAAATAATGACTCCAAACATTCAAGTGTATTCAAATAAACACCATGCATGCAAATGTCAACCATACAAGCAAACATCAAGGATATGAGTCCACCATGCAAGCTACAAGGATGATAAATGACTTGTAATGTTCGCCATTACTCACACACAAGAAACAAAATTGTAAAGTGAATGAGCATGATGAAATGCAATAGGGTCCCTATCATTAGCAATGATTCAACTCCAAGGAGATACATCAGTAAAAGGATCCCAAATGGACACATAGGAGAAATGATAAAATTAAAATAACTTGGAGCATTCGGTCAAATCAACTTGCAAGCAATGAAAGTGAAGGGGATATGTTCCAGATATGATGAGTCTCTAGTGCATATGGATACTCATGTGAGGTGTCATTCGCAAGAAATGATGGAAGATCTTTTGGATGCAGAACAGTATACCTATAGGTGGTAATCAACAACATGCAGCGAATGCTATAACATTCCTACAATCAACAATGATTCAATATCAAACAAATATATCAGGACCCTGCATATAGAGATGGTTGAGTTGTAGTAAATGTAGACATTTAAAAGCTACTACAGGAGACCCGTCATATGTGCAACCCACTAACCAGTGCGCATGAGAAGGTCAGTTATGAACGCTGCGACGTCTGGCAATCAACATTTAAATACAAGAGAATATATTCAACCTTACAAGAAAAGAAATATGAAGAAATTTGTTTGAAAATAAGATACATAAAGTCCCTAAACAATGTTGCAAATTGCATGTGAATGATGACAGTTGACGTGTAATGCTCACACCAGTCATATAAACAAATACATCCAACCCTACAAACAACGACAACCTCTACTACGCCCATCTAAAAGCACTAACGAAGGGATATATATGGTAGGAGATACTACAACCTGTTCACAAGTGGCTATAGAAGATCCATCAGGCACATTACATGAAATTCAAAAGTAAAATGCAAAAAGACTACAGCAAGCGCAGTCTTCATACATCAATGTGACTTGATTATGATGACGACGAATCTAGCTCAACTAGTAGTCAATGATGAATCACAAATGAACTCATCGATCCATATACTAGTGTCGATGGAAGATATGCTATAGATATGATGTATCTCCAGTGTATATGGATATGTATGTGAGGCATTATTTACAAGAAAATAAGGATAGAAGATCTGCAACACAAATGAGTACTCTACGAATACAGATGTACGCACCATGTACCAACTATGGGTAGATGTAGAAAGACTTCAGTAAATGCACTATCATGTAGTCAATTTCAATCTATGAATGAATAGATCTACCTGCCTACAAGCAACAGTAGTGGAGATCATATGATGCCATGCCACCAGATCTGCAACATTCTTGCAAGCGGACAGAAGGCATTTAAAAATATTTTAAAGTGCCCCGCATTTGCACCATAATTTGTATACACATAGGTACACAAAAGGGGTAAATGTAATTGAAACCTGCATGGGCCCCGACAAGAATGTTATTGGTACACACTTAATGTCTAGGAATACTGTACGGGTCAATAAATGAATATAGTTTGAACCCGATCCTCCTAAGCATATAAATAGGAGTCGACAAGGTTAAGCAAATAATTATCAAATGCCCCCCAAACACCTGCATGGGCCCCGAAGAGCATGTTAAGGGTACACACATGACGTCTAGGGATACTACACGGGTCGACAAATAAACCCAAGTTTAAGCCCGATCATCTAGTATGAGAGGATAGGAGTTGACACGGCTTGAACTACCAAATAGATATACAGTTAGGGTGTCGACTAGAATATCTTTTTTATATGTTCATATTAGGCCTTCAAGGCCTCTAACAAAATAAATTCATTAACAAAGACATAAAGCTTATAAAACCTGATCCTCTATCGACAGCCCGATAGAGTCGACAAGGTTCAAGCCATAAATATAAATCACCCCTTTCTACCCTGATAATGGCTGTGTTAAACATTAATATCAACCGGAGGGGTTCGCAAACACTACTAAATGCCACCCAAATTCCCACAAAATCCAAAAATCCAAAAATCCCAAATTCCAAGATATTTAAAATCAAAATAAATACCATTCAAACACTTAAAGCACAAAATATATCCATCCTCCGTAATAGTTTGTCGAGGTGGATAAATTAAAATTTACTTTAGCTCATATAGAGCTAATGCCTAATCAAAAATATCAATAGGATTCATTCTCAAATAATCTCCTGCCAGTAAAGATGTGGTACGTGTCCTCTAACCGGCAGTTTAGCCGCCAAATGGCACTGCAGGATAAACAGTTATGACCGGGGCCCTCTGAATCGAGTGGTTTTGCTGCCAAATAGCACCACGAAATATCGATTATGACCAGAGCCAATGCATCCCTTAGTGGCATCAAATCCTTGAGATATGAATCAATATGATATGATTGATAGGGCACAAAGCCCTTTATTAGCTAAGGTGGATTCAAATTTGTCCCCTTAGGCAAATACTCCCCGCAGGTCTAAAGGTACCCTTGGATGAAGTAACCCATGGCTGCCGACAAGTATCCTTCTGTTAGGTTGGGTCGACTACCTCCTCTGACTAAGTAGACCAGGACCACGATGGCCTGGGATGACGAAACCATGGGATCTTGATCTGGTCCATCATCCATTCCCCCACCATCCGCTTTAAGTGCAAGGTGAAAAATTTCTAAATTTAAATATCAAATTCCCAAAACCTTAATACCCATGCTGCTACTATATGCCAGATGCATGCATCTCTATATATCTGATTGATGACTAGCCTTAATTGAAAGTTCTCTCTCATTACATGGAGGGGTAATTAACTATAAGGGCTTATGCCTATAGGAAATAAGAACTCAGATCATAAAGTCCTCACAAAATGAGGGCAAAATCTCTGGGTAGCGTCTTATCTACAAACCCATATGCCTGTAGAATTTACCTTGGAACTTAATCCGTTAAAATGCCTCCGAAGAAAGCAACACGGGTGGAGGCCAGGGCCAAATTTTTGAAGCTCAAAGATTTCTGGTAACTCACTGATTCCTATAATCTTTCAAAGTTTATTCATATCAAATTCTACAATATGCACAGATGCATATATCAATGGTCTAGATTAGATCCATGATATGTACATCGTACTGTACGAATCTCTATTTGTACTATATGATCGATGTATAATTAACCCTTGAGGTATTCAATTCACTTGGTATGAAATTATTGCCAATCATATGGTATGATACCTCTCTTCATACTGTACGATACATGTGTCAAACTGGATTGAGACAAATTCAATTCAGCTGGTACGATAATAATTATATTTCATACTATACGAACCCTTATTTATGTTGTATGATACTTTTCATTAAATGTTGTACCGATGAATCCTAGGGATGAACACATTCCTTCAGATAATCCAGTATGATACCTGATCGCACTATATAATTTGTCACTTTTTTTGACAAGTCGTTTAGACAAATTAACTTCCCTAATTGTACTGTATAAACCTCGATCATACTATATGATTGGTTTAAAATATATAAATTGGAAGGCTTTGAACATTTCAATTCACATAACTCACTTCTTCCTCAAACTCATACCCTCTGAACCTTCCTGTCTAATGGCTGGTGGAAGCAAATACAGCAGAATGACTTAGGTGAGCTCCTCCTCCTCTCATCATTTTAATGATCATTTCTTCTTTGTAAGGGATGAAGATGCTTATTACAAGTACATGGAGGCAAAAATCACCCCTTCTCGAATGTTAAATCAACAACCCCTTAACTTCGTGGTGATGAACCTCTTTGCCTCTACTACTCTTTAATTTCTCCCCACATTGGCTTTTCCCTACAAATCTAAACTTCTTTATGATTTCTTAGCCAACCTTAGGCTAAATTTAGAAACCTCTACCATGACTTCTTTTGTTAGCCATCAAAACATAGAAATCATCAAGGCTGATTTAGCAGAACATATTGGTCTTTCTACTAAAGGACCTCACCCTTAATCCTTTATCTCAAATGATTTTGATCGGACTTCTGTCAACATGATCATTAGGAATGTGCCTATAAACCAACAATCAACCACAAGTCCACACTTTAAATCAAAATGCTCGATTCATCCAGCATGTCCTTAGAACCTCAATTATACCCAGAGATGGGGATCAGGTTAACATAACTCCACTTCTATCTGTAGTCACCTACTTAATCATATCAAATACCCAATTTGATGAAGCTCAAATAATTTTTAACTATTTCTAAAACATGACTCATATTTGACATACTAGTAACTGAAGAAAATAAAATGTTGTCTTAGGACATACCATAAGATATATCCTAAATAAAAAATACCTAATTAATTTTCCAGCTCAACCTAATAATGTTACTATTTTCTATACGGATACCTCCTTTTGTATCATTTTCATTGGGGGCATGAGCATTCCAAGCCAGAATTTGATAAAGAAGGGGAAGTTGCTCCTATAGGTGGACCTCTACCACCACTAATACCAGCACCTGCACCTGCTACCCTGTATGCCCTCATGATGATGTAATTCAGCAACTCGAGTGGTTAGCAACTCAGATCGATTATCACATCCATCAACAACCATAGCAGTACGAGGATGACATGAGATGGTTTGGAGAAAGGTTTTTCTTGATTGACAATCAATTTACCTCCATCCATCAATATTTTCAATCACCACTACCTCCACTTGACTAGGATCCTCCTTACCTCTAGTTTTTTGATTGTTTTATTTTATTGTTTTTATTTCTTGAAATGTTTACTTTATTTTTTATTCCTCCTCTTTTTGGTAATGTCAAAAGGGGGAGAAAATGTTTGTTGTGTTATATTTTAGCATAATAAAATTTTGTGTTTGTGTTACTTTGTTTTCTATTTTTTATTTATTATTATCTTTCATTAAAAAATAAAAATAAAAATTTGCAACCCCAAATTTGTAAAACTATCACATAGAGAGGGGGAGCTTAGGAGAAAAGTATTTTTATCTTGCTTATCAACCAACATTTTTTGACATCATCAGAAAGGGGGAGATTATTGCAATCCAAGATCCCTAGTCTGTGATTTTGATAATGATAAATATTATTGATTAAATTATTACTTTTCTCACAAAATATTTTAGATATTTTTTCTATCTATGAGCACTAATATTACAGGTAAGTCATAAATTGCTCAAGGCTACTGAAAGCTCAAGAATGGGTAGAATAAGAATGTCAAGTAAACAAAGTCTGTAATTTTATTTTTTTTATTTTTCATTTCTTGAGTTTGGCCATATAAGAGTGTATGCAATTGTGTGACCTTACATACACACTCAACGAGAGATATAAATTTTAAAAGTTAAAATTTTTATACTAATCATATTGTATGACTTACAATCGTATTATATGATCAATATTAAAAGAGTTGGCTGAATGACTAATTAAAATTTAGTTTTTATGAACTAATTGTACTATACGATATTGATCATACTGTACGATTTGTTACGATCTAAAAACCCTAGTCACTAGATTAATTTAAGTAAGATTTTGAAATTTGATTTTTGAACTAACTGTACTGTACGACTTTAATCGAACTGTATGAATATTTGAAATTTTGCTAAAATTAACCCCCATAATTAGTCAATCAAATCATGATTTAATTAATGATAGTTGATTATACAATATAATATTGATCGTACCAAATGATTAATAGGGATAAAATTTGGTCGTCCCAAAGATCATACCAAATAAAACTATAATTTATTGAACTAATCATATAATATGATATTAATATCATACTAGATAACCTTCTTGAAATCAACTAACTATACTATATGATGAGAGCAGTACGGGATAATTAGTACAGATAATTTTTAGTCATCCTAGGAATCCTCCTATACGAATAGAGGAAATCAAATAAATTATAATAGATGATCTTTGGATCATATTGTATGATATATTCATAAAATTTGAACAGTTCATTTGAATGACTATTTTCATCATACTAGATGGGACTAGTTTTGAACTGATCGTATTGTATGAACTGCAATCGTATTGTATGAATAATGATAGCTTACTTAATTTTTTAGGGTTTCTTAAAGCCTAATACTTAAGCAAGTTTTAAAGATTCTTTGAAATGTGGAGAGAATTATGTAACAACTGAAGGTACCTTGAGAGAGAAGCTTTTGAGAAATCCAGGGTTTGAGAGGAAGGAGAAGGCGAGGTTGAGCATGAGGGAGAAGGCGTGTGAGGGGATCATACAGTTACTCTGGGCTAGCTACACCCTTACTACTCCTGTGGCGTCGGTGAGTCTTTGGAAGCTCTCTAAGGAGAGAGGCTTCTAGGTCATATCCTCGAGGTACTCTACCTTCTCTAAGAGAGAGAAAAAGGAGTTACGATTCTCTTCCTTCTCCAAGATGGAGAAAAATGAGTCAAGATCCGCTACCATCACTGGGAGGGTGACATAGCGTCCGACACTCTACCGCATCAGCTTTGGTGAAAGTGAGTCTGTAAGGGCTTCTTTGCCTTCTTGTGAGAGCAAAAGGAGAGTCACTTTATTTTAGTATAATTCTCAGAGCAGAGGACTCTAGGGAGTGGATCTATGTTAAGGTTGATCGAACCGCTATAAAAATCTATGGTGTGCTTTTTCCTTTTTGCACTTTCATATTTCCTACATTTTTTATTTTCATTATAATTTCTTGGGAAAATTAGTGATTATTGCTTAGTTTGATAAATTAAGATATAATCATAGTTAAATTAATATTTTTGATAAGCTCAGCTTCCGTAAGTAATTAAAATTTGGTATTTTCAATTTCTAAAAATTTTTCAAAAATATTATCATTGTTATTTTTAAGTTAAGAAAATTTTTAAATTACCAATTCATCCCCCTCCTCTTAGTGAGCCTCGGGCTAGTTCCTTAAGGTTTGACAACCTTCACGGACTTTCATAAATGAATAGTAGAGTTCATGGGAGTGCTTATTTCCCTAGCATTTCATATTTCTTATGGATGTCCTTGATGTATTTTGATTAACTAAGAAAAGTTTCATCTTCCTTCTGCTTCACACCAAATCCAAGAAAATAGTTTAGCTCTCCGATCATGCTCATCTCCAACTCCTCACTCATTATTTTTGAGAATTCATCACAAATATTTTTATTTATAGATCCAAATAGTATATCATCAACATAGATTTGAACTATGAGTAGGTCTTCTCCTTCTTTCTTTAGGAATAGGGTGGTGTCTACACTATCCTTAATAAAAGCTATATCTAGAAGGAATATGCTCAGCCTTTCATACCAGGCTCTAGGTGCTTGCTTCAACCCATATAAAGCTTTCTTTAATTTGAATACATGATTAGGGAATTTAGAGTTCTAAAAACCTAGGGGATTCTCAACATATACATCTTCTTTAATTGCCCCATTTAGGAAGGCCCTTTTAACATCCATTTGATATAGCTTTAATCCTTTAAACCAATAAAGGTTAAGAGCACTCTAATGGCTTCTACTCTAGCTACTGGGGCAAAAGTCTCCTCAAAGATAATCCCTTCAATCTAATTATACCCCTTAGATACTAATCTAGCCTTATTTCTCACTATTATGCTAGAGTCATTCAATTTATTCTTAAAAACCCATTTGGTTCCTACCACATTCTGGTCTTTAGGTTTACTGACCAACTCCCAAACATCATTCCAAATAAATTAATTCAATTCTTCTTGCATTGTTAGGATCCAGAATTCATCAGCTAGGGCTTGATCAATGTTGGTGGGTTCTATCATGTAGATAAATGCAGAATGACTAACCTCCTTCCTAAGTCCATGCCTAGTTCTAACACCTTTAGATGAGTCTCTTAAGATCAGTTCTTTAGGATGACTAGATAAGTATCTCCATTCTCTATGTAAGGATACCTGAGGTTCTACTTTATCTCTTAGGTCATTGGCTTATACCCAATGAATTACTTCTACTTCTTCTTCTAGTTTAGATTCAGAGATCCTATCTGATTCATTAAACATAATATGGGTAGACTCTTCTACTACTAGGGTCATCTTGTTGAAGATTTTATAGGCCTTACTTATAGGTGAATAACCTAAGAAGACTCCTTCATCATACTTGGGATCAAATTTTCCTATGGATGATTTACCATTTATCAGGATAAGACATCTACACCCAAGGAAGTATAAGTGAGAAAGATTAGGTGTCTTACCCTTAAGAATTTAATAGGGTGTCTTATTTAACTTGTATCTAACATTCACCCTATTTAAAATATAACAAGTAGTATTTGCTGCTTCTGGCCAAAAGTATATGGGGAGAGAATATTCAGCTAGTATGGCCCTAGCAGCTTCTACCAAAGATCTATTTTTTCTCTTAGCTATTACATTCTACCGAGGGGTCCTAGGGACAAAAACGTTATGTTATATCCCTATCTCTTAACAGAAAGATTCAAACTTATCATTCTCAAACTCTCCATCATGATCACTATAAATGGTTGATATTTCCCATCCTAATTTTCTTTGTATCTAGGTGGAGAAAGTTCTAAATTTCTCAAATGATTAACTTTTCTTTGTTAGGAATCTAGCCCAAGTTAACCTAGAATAGTCATCTATTATTATAAATCTATATGCCTTTCCTCCTAGGCTGGGTGTACTAACTTGTCCAAATAGGTCCATATGAAGAATTTTGAGTGGCCTAGAGGTGTTGATGTCCTTAATTGAATAAAATGAAGATTTAACTTATTTTTCTTGTTGGCAGGCATTACATAGGTGGTCCTTAATAAAGTTTAACCTAGGTATACCTCTAACTAGATCTTTTTGGGTAATCTTCTTAAGATTTATCATGCTTGCATTACTTAATCTCATATGCCATAACTAGGAATCATCAATAATAGTTTTCAAGCACAAGGGATCAGAATATTCAATGCTATTTAAATCAAGCATATGAATGTTATTTACTCTTTTTTCTTCCAAAATAAATTTGCCATTTAAGCTAATCATGCATTTTACATATAAAAATTATATGTCAAAACCCTTGTCACACAATTGATTAATGCTCACCGGTTTATGCTTTAAGACATCAACTAATAAAATATTTCCAATGATGTGTCCTACGATGTGTCCTATGATGGATAGTGCAAGTGCAGGCTATATGACCTAGCATACCACAAGAGTAACACCTAACACCAAGAGAAGGGTTCACTAATCTGTGTGGGTTTAGTGCCTCTTCCTAGGATTAAATGATGCATGTTGTGATGAAGGTTTACACTATGCTAGAGTAGGTGATGGCTTTTTATTTTGAAGTGCATTTATTTTTTCTTGTAGGAATTCATTTGCACTTTATAGAATGGATATTTTTATTTTTAATTCATGTTCACCACTATCTAAATCACCTGAAATTATTTCTAACTTCTTAAATGCATTTTCTAATTCGATATGCTTTTTCTTCAAGGATTCATGTGCAATAATTAGTTCAACATGCTTCTTATTTAATGCATCAAACTGATCAAGTAAAGATATATGATTTCTATCTAAGCTAGAATGTTTATTTATTAAATTAGTATACTTTTTTTACAAAGTAGTAAAGTCATGTTTAAACTAGCATACATTTTCTTGAGCTTCCTATATGCGTTGTGAATTTTTTTTGAAACTTCAAATAACTCGTTATAAGAAAACTCACATTCCTCCTCTTGATCAAAATGATCAAGATTTTATTTGTCATGAAGCATAGATTGGTTACCTCCTCTTCTCCTTCTGTTTCTAATAATTTTGAAGCGGAGCATGCCCAAAATGCCTTCTGAGTCTGTTGCTTTCCCTTTTTAAACTTTTTCCTTTCTTCACCCTTCTCCTTAATCAGGTGAGCTTTTAGGTTGGGGTAACCATCCTTATATGCCTCAGCTTCCTTCATTCAAAATAAATAATATTAGAAGAAGCCTTAGAATTCTTATTTAATTTAAATTTACTCCACTATTAATGACGCTTTTGTTTTCTTCTTAGAAAGTTTTTAAATTCTTGTGTCATCAATACTATGTCATCATCTCCTTTGGCTACAGAGCTGTGTCTTTTTGACTCATTTGCTTTTAGTGCTACCACTTTGTCCATCTTCTTATATCATGCATACTGTAATCTTTGACTCACACCTTACTCATAGGCAATAAGTGAGCCTAACAAGTTATTTATAGAATAAATGTTAAGATCCTTGGATTAACAAATGGTGGTAACCTTAGCATCATAGTTATTAGGCAAACATCTAAGAATTTTGTTTACTTCCTCGAAGTTGGAAAGTTCTCTCCCTAAAGTATGCAAAGATGTTATGATATGTGTAAACCTAGTGTGCATGTCTGAAATTGTTTCGCTAGGTTTCATGCGAAAGAGTTCATAATCATGCAATAGAATGTTAAACCTAAATTGTTTAACCTCATTGGCTCCCTCTTATGTGATACATAATTTTTCTCAGATTTCCTTGCCAGTGAAATAAGTAGAGACTTTTATATAATCTTTTGACTTAAGAGCACAGAAAAAATAGTTCAAACACTTTGCATTCAATTGATCTAAGTCTCTATCCTCATTCTCCATTCATTAAATAGAAACTCAATTTTAATTCCATTGATAAAATGAGATGGTGTAGAGTAATCCTCATGTACTAAAAATCACATGCAAAAATTGATAGATTGAAAGAAAGTAGACATGCATATTTTTCAGAAATCAAATGGTATGTTGTCAAATAAAGATGGATGAGTAATAGAGTAACCTTCTACGGTGTTCCTATTTTTGAAATGTATCATAGATAATTTTCCTCAAGGTTTTCTAAAATATTATTTTTAAGTACCGCTCTGATACCAATTGAAAGTTTGATAAGGATGTTAAGCCTAAGTAAACTTATTCCTAGGCACACAAAGAGGGGGTGAATTGGTGAATTTTAAAAACTACTTAATTTAGAAAATAAAGACAATACTTTTGGATATTTTAATATTTGAAAAATAAGTAGTATTTATCACTTAGTAAGGGAGCAAGATGAATTTACCAAACCATGATAATAATGATGATGAAATTCTAATCAGTAGAGCTAAGCATTGAGTATGATTTTCACCAAGCAATTATTACAAAATTAAAGTGCAAAAAGTAAAATATGGAAAATAAAAATTAGAATAAACACGCCAGAGATTTAAATTGGTTCAGTCAAATAATGACTTACATCCATTCCCTGGTGTCCTCAACTCTGAGTATTATACTATCACTATAGTGTCCCTCCTTTTACCCCCATAGCAAGGTGGAGAAGCCCTTCCACCAAACCCGATGAAGCGGAGAGCTGGAAGCTTTGTCATCCTCCAAGTGATGGAAGTAGACCTTCAATCTTCTTTTCCTTCCTAGAGAAGGTAGAGTACCTTGAACTCCTTTCTCACCCTCTTGGTGATGGCAGAGAACCCCATCCTTGTGCTAAAGAATTTCTCCCCAGAGCTTCCCAAGAAACCTACACAGATACTTGAAGGAAGATGGAAAGACATTTGCTTGGAGCAACCGTGTGATCCCCTCACACTACTTCTCCCTCACACACAAGCACTCCCTCTTCTTCCCAAAGCTCTCCAAGATCTTCTTCTCAACACTCCCTCTCAATAACACTCAGCAGTCAAAGACTTGAAGCAAGTCAATGAGAGACTCTGATCGTAGAATGCAATCTTAGATCATTTAGTATGATTATTATAAATTACTCTTATTAGTACTATATGAAGAGCTATATACTATACTATCAGTTCAAAGAATTGAGTTGATCATTTGGGATGATTCAGATCATTATCCAGTATGATTAGTTTAAATGACTTGGATTATCATCCTGTACGATTCACAGCGATTAAATTATCATCCCATGCAGGAATCGGGTCATAATGTATGATTGGTCAAATCATCCTGTATGATCTAACTGTATCAATTAATCCAAATACATTCTCTAATTATATGATTAAATGCAATATTTAATTACATCGTATAGCATGATGAGAATAAAATTTAAATTTTAAAATATTTCCTAAATTATGATTGGCGACTGGGATTTTTATTTCAACTGATCATCATGTATGATATACATCATATAGTATGATTAGTTCATCTTATATTAATTATCATAATTAGTCATTTTAATCATTTTTGATTAGCTGATTATATAGTATGATATGAATCGTACAGTACGATTAGTTCAGAAAATCTAACTTCTAATATTGTCACTAACTCATTCTCTTGAGTGTGTGTGTGTGTGGTTACCTAGCTTAGTATCCACCAAATACAAAGGTAAAAATAAATATGAATTGAAAATATAGACTCTTCATGACATACTTAACCCTAGTCTACCCAATCTTGAGCTGATCAAACTTACAAGTATACGGTAGACCTAAAATGTTAGTGCATAGGAAAAAAATAGATATGCAATAATAGCACTTGATGAAAGATAGCATAGTAAGGAATTCAATAATATTTGTTATCATCAAAATCATAATATTTGGATCTAGATTTGCAATAATAGAGGCTTTCAACTACAGGGATTCTACAACACAGTAAAAAAAAAAAAGAAACCCTATCTCAGTTTCTTTCTAAAGTAGAAACAGAATCATGTGAATGTACACTATAGCTTTATATATTGGTTTTGTTTCAAATTAAAAATGATAAATGAATGTTCATTTTATCCTCTAGGATGAGTTTAACATTCCTTATGTTGTGTTTGGATGTGAAAGTAAAAATCATTTAACTTTTTAAAACAATAGTCAAGCATCTGTTTGTCTTTTAAGGAAATAGATGTTATGCTATGTTGATTTGACTAAAGAAATAATAAAGCAAATCACGTGGTACATAATACATTTTATTTGTCCATAGTAATCAACTTAAAATACTAATAAAATCATTTCAACAGACCAAGTCCCATGGTTTTTCCCTTTTTATGGTTTTCTATGTATAACATTTGGTCTCTTATAATTTTTGCACCCATCCTCTCTTATCTTTGTGTGTATTGGATCTTCGTGCAAAGCTAAGACATTAAATCTTTATCTCTCTACAGCCACAAATGTTCCAACCCGCAACACTTTTAAATAAAATTAAATTAAAAATATCTATTAGTTCAAGCTCAATGTTAATGATACAAACACTTCCTTCTCTTTTAATTATCAAAATTTTGTTATATAAATATTGATTAAATAAGAATAGTGTCCTATAATACACATAAGTAGGTATATGATAGTAACACAAAGGATAAAAGAAATTATATGCATGTCAATCATTATATTTAAACTATAAAAAAATAATAAAATATGCTTATCATTTGAATATCAATTATGGCCATAAATATTGCTTAACAGTTAACATGGCATGCACTTATAAAATCTTAACATTCATCTTCCCAGTAAGAGCTTAAATATATTTTAACATATCTTTAACTTATACATTAATACATACTTAATATGTCCATTTCAAAAGCACTATCTATAAATAAATCTAACACTTGGTCAATATGTTCCCCTTTGGTATATTGGGACTTGAACCATTTAAACTACAACTTATATCATTTGAACTATTGTCTAAGGTTAAAGATTTCATATAAATCTACTCTTAATAATCTTGCATGAATTTTTTTCAAATCAATTTGTTCTCAAGATAGGGAAAAAAATCTATATTAAGTTTATGTACACCATAATTCTAATTCAAAATAAATAAGTACAAGAAATGAACTTCCAATTCCTCAATCCTCATAACTGTCATTCTTGCCTGACACAACACACTCTCATGCTTGGGAGCTGGCATTCAATTCCTTGCACACGCATGCGCTCATGAGGCCCCACCTTGTTCAATGATTTAGTCTGTTTGCATTCTCTCCCTTGCTCACTTGGCCACCTCTTTCTTTCTCTCCTCCCTCCTAGATTTTGCTATCCCACTCACACTCTCACTCATACACTTTTGATCAATAACTCTCTTGGTCTCACTAGCTCACCTGATAGAGGCATGACCAACCCTTCTCATATTAAGTAAATTGAATTGGCATTAGGTTAGTTCACCTTTTTCTTATTTTTAAATATGAATTTCCTTATTCTTTACATGCTCCTTAATGCAAATCACCCCAAAATCACATGATGAGCCAATTCAAGCAACGTCTCCCTAATTACATCATTAAAATATTTCCTCCAATAGATGTTTAAGAGATTAAGATCAAACTCATTAGTATCATCTTGATTAGCCATTTATCAGAGGTACTATTAAAATCACCCACTGCAACCTTAATTATCCATGAAGATCCACTAATTAAAAGCAGATGGGTGGGATATGAGACATAGGGAAATCCCACTGAAACCAATTAAAGTAGAAACTAACAAAGAACCTCCCACCCAAAGGGATAATAGGTAAACCATGCTTTATTGAAAAGCCCAAGTCAAGAAAAGCAAGTCAAAGTATGAACAAAAAAAGAGGAGAAGCAATTCTCCATAACAATAAGTCAAAAGAAACAATATGAGGTTCTGAAAGAAGGGAGGAAGGAATAAGATCATTCAATAAAAAAGGATTAGTATGAAGAATTTATTTCTCAACAAGCATGTTATCCTTAATAGAAAAATGTAATGGTTAGATTACCTTCAAAGGAAAATTATTACATGGTTATACAATATACTTGATAAGTATAATATCATTAGAAAGATTGCAATCTATGACCAAAATCACTTGAACAGAAGCATGGATAACAGATTTAGTGTGATGATTTTTCTTAAGAAAATTCTCATTTATAAACTAAAAAAAGAGGCACTAGTAGTGGAAGTCTCCATCGCCCCCTTAAGGGAAACAAATTTCTTAAATTCAGGGCAAAGGATGAAATAAGAGTTTATGTTTCAAATATAAACAAATGTCCAAATATCTTGCTTTTCTATAAATGTAAAGAGACTTTTCAAACTCCATATGTTGCCAACAACCAACATCCATATCATAGATCAAATATTCTTTGTCAAAATTCACTATAATTTCCATTTCAAATAAGATTTTCATAGTAGATGCCTTATAAAGCTTAATAGAGGGGAATCTACAAGGTGTGGTACAACAAATATAGTGCTAAGAGAGTAAGAGACTTCATGGGTAAAAACAACTCTTACTTGGGATGAAATTGAGTTCATTCTTATAATCACAAGGGAAAACATGACACAAAGTAGGATCTACATGTTAATACTCAGGTAAATGCAAGCATAAGGATAAGCTTAGATTAAAATGATCCATTAATAAGGGATCAAAGAAGGGTCATATCATTAAAAAAAAACTTCTTAATTATTTTCATCCTAAAACACTCAAAAGAAAATTTCTTACCAAGGTAAACTAAAAGATCTAAGTAAAAGCAAAGATCTCATCCCTAATAAATACAAAAGTAGGTTTTCTCATGAAAGAATATGCTAATTTAATGCTAATTAAAGAGAAGTGTTGCTTTTTTAGATAGATTTCAAAAGGACTATGACACCAAAGGTTTTTAGTGCTCCTTTCCTCATTAACTTCCTTATTCATTCCATACTCCTTAATGCAAATCACCCCCAAATCACATCATGAGCCCATTCATGTAAAGTCTCCCAAGTTTAATCATTTAAAGATTTCCTCCATTAATATCAAACTCATTAGTATCATCTTGATTAGCCCTTTATCATAGGAACTATTGAAATCACCCATTGCAACCTCAATTATCCATGAAGATCCACTAATTAAGGGAAGATGGGTGGGATAAGAGACTTAGGGAAATTCCACTGAGACTTAGGGAAATCCCACAGAAACCAATTAAAGTAGAAGCTACCAAAGAACCTCCCACCCAAAGGGATAACAGCTAAACCATGATTTATTGAATATCCCAAGTCAAGAAAGCAAGTCAAAATATTAACAATAAAAGAGGAAAAGTTATTGTCTTTAATAATAAGCCGAAAGGAACAATATGAGGTTGTAAAAAAAGAAATGAATGAATAAGATCATTCAATAATGAAGTAAGAGCATGGAGGATTTACTGCTCAACATGCATGCTAGCCTTAATACAAAAGTCTAAACGTTGGATTACCTTCAAAGTAAAATTGTTACATGCTTATACAATATACTTGATAATTATAATATCATTAGAAAGATTGCAATCGATGACCAAAATCACTTGAACAAAAGAATGGACATAAGATTTAGTGTGAAGAATATTCTTAAGAGAATTCTCATTTATTAACTAAAAAATAGAAGCACTTGTAGTGGCAGTATCCATAGCCCCTTTAAGGGAAAACAATTTCTTAAATTTAGGGCAGATGATGAAATAATTATTGATGTTTTAGCCAAATATCCTACTTTTTTTTTAAATGTAAAGAGACTTTTCAAACTCCATATGTTGCCAATAACGTACATCCATGTCATAAATCCAATATTCTTTGTTAAAATTCACTATAATGTCCGTTTGAACTAAGATTTTGGCAATAGATGCCCTATAAAGCTTAGTAGAGTGGAATCTATAAGTACTGGTTCACTAAATATAGTGCCAAGAGAGTAAGAGACTTCATGGGTAATAACAACTCTTACTTGGGATGAAATTGAGTTCATTTTAATAATCACAAGGGAAAACATGACACAAAGTAGGTTCTACATGTTAATACTCAGGTAAATGCAAGCATAAGGATATGCTTAGATTCAAATGATCCATTAATAAGGGATAAAAGAAGGTTCATATCATTAAAAAAAAACTTCTTAATAATTTTCATCCTAAAGCACTCAAAAGAAAATTTCTTACCAAGGTGAACTAAAAGATCTAAGTTAAAGCAAAGATCTCATCCCTAATAAATACAAAAGTAGGTTTTCCCATGAAAGAATATGCAAATTTAATGCTAGTTAAAGAGTAGTATTGCTTTTTGAGATAGATTTCAAAAGGACTTTGACACCAAAGGTTTCTAGTCCTCCTTTCCTCATAAACTTCCTTATTAATTCCATACTCCCTAATGCAAATCACCCCAAAATCACATCATGAGCCTATTCATGTAAAGTCTCCCTAGTTTGATCATTTAAAGATTTACTCCATTAATATCAAACTCAACAGTATCATCTTGATTAGCCCTTTATCAGAGGAACTATTGAAATCACCCATTGCAAACTCAATTATCCATGAAGATCCACTAATTAAGGGAAGATGGGTGGGATAAGAGACTTAGGGAAATCCCACCAAAACCAATTAAAGTAGAAACTACCAAAGAACCTTCCACCCAAAGGGATAATAGCTAAACCATGATTTATTGAATAGCCCAAGTCAAGAAAAGCAAGTCAAAATAATAACAATAGAAGGGGAGAAGTGATTGTCCTTAATAATAAGCTGAAAGCAATAATATGAGGTTGTAAAAGAAGGAATGAATGAATAAGATCATTCAATAAAGAAGGAAGAGTATGGAGGATTTTCTGTTAAACATGCATGCTAGCCTTAATACTAAAGTCTAAAGGCTGGATTACCTTCAAAGGAAAATTGCTACATGGTTATACAATATACTTGATAATTATAATATCATTAGAAAGATTGCAATCGATAACCAAAATCACTTAAAGAAAAGCATGGATAGATGACTTAGTGTGAAGATTATTCTAAGAGAATTCTCATTTTTAACTAAAAAATAGAAGCACTACTAGTGGCAGTTGAAAGTGCGAATAAGTTGTTAGACCTATTGCTCACATCCCTAGGCTAACCAAGAGGGGGGGTGAATTGGTCCTTTTAAAAATTACTCTTGGAATTTTAGAAAATCTTTAAGTAAATCATACAGTTTGATCTGACTTCGTATAGTTTGAACAGAGTTAATTTTTACTTCTTTCAAATCACAGAATTTCAACTACAGAAAGAAAATAAAATGCGAAAGAAGAACGGTGCAGATAAGTAAATAGTAAGAACAGAGAACACCAGAATTTATAGTGGTTCAGTCAAATACGACCTACATCCACTCCCTAGAGACTCCTTCTCTAGGTATTGCACTAAACTCAAGTGACTCTCCTTTTGCTCCAACAGCAAGGCGGAGAAGCCTTTACAAAATTTCTTCCACCAACCCGGTGCGGCAGAGAACCGTCATTTTTTTCCACCCTCCTGGTGAAGGAAGATAATCAAATGTCCTTTTACACTCTCCAAGTGCGGCAGAGAATCGTCGTCCTTTTTCACCCTCCAAGTGACGGCAGAGAACCGACATCCTTTTTCACTCTCCAAGTGACAACAGAGAACCGGAATTCTGTCGAATAAAACTCTTGCAAAAGTCTTCAAGGAAATTAGAAACATGCTTGAAGAACAAGTAAAGAAATCCTCATAATTGGATAACCTTGTGAATCCCTTCATAATTCTCTCTTCAAAGATTTCTCAACACTCACTCCCAAACACTCTCCCAATCACTCTCCCTTTCACTCTTCAAAAGAATTTTCACAGAAGGATTTTTCCTTCAGTTAGTTTTAAGTCATTTATATACTTGGCACAAAAAAAATCATCCAAAAACTAAAAATTTCAAGTTTCACGCGTCCTGATCGTCCCGTACGATCGACTATCGTACTGTACGAATAGTTCAAAAAATAAACGATCCGTCCGGTATGAACCATGAGACAAACAAAACAGAGCCATTCGTATGAACATTTCATCCCGTACGAACCTCAGAACGATCAAGTCAGAGTCATTCGTATGAATATTTTGTCCCGTACGAACCTCTGTATGATCAATTCAGAGTTATTCATACGAATATTTCATCCCGTATGAACCTATGGACGATCAATTCAGAGTTGTTCATACAAACATTTCATCCCATATAAACCTCTGGACGATCAATTCAGAGCCGTTCGTACGAATATTTCATCCCGTACGAACCTCTGGACGAACCCAAGTCAGAGCCGTTCGTACAGCAAAACCTCATATATGAATAGTACTTTATACTATATGAACTTAACTTAGAAAAAATTTTTGGTATATGGGTTTGATACGGAGGACATATACTACAGATCATCCAGTATGATATACAATCGTACTGTATGATCAATTTAAAAAAAATTTCACTCCCCCATTGTGTGTGTGTGCACAGTTATCCAACTTACAATCACACTCTCTCAAACTCAAGAAAAATAAAAATACAGACTTTATTTACAGTGAACAAATGAACTTGAAGTCTTCAGCAATCTGAAGTGTGAATTTCCTGAAAAATACTTTAGTATACACAACAATAAAACTCAAATATTTGTTAGGAGAATAATAAAACAAACAATAAGCTTTTGTAATCATCAAAAATAACTTATATCAGAATTCACTTGAACGAACAGATTTACACAAATTATAACAATCTCGCCCTTTTTATGATGGCAAAATAATTATTATTTGAATGAACAAATTAAGTCACATTTCTCCTAAGCTTCCACTAAATGTACACTCCCCCTAAGTAAATGAACTCTAATGCTCCCTCTAAAGCCTAAGCTCCCCCTAAAGAAATGTCCTATCCTAAACAAGGGATAAAAGGAGAACGTACTGAATAAGCGAAGGAAACGGTAAGAAGAATATGCAACATAAGCATTACAAACAAGAACATGCAACACAAGCATTACAAACACTACACACAAGCAAAGTACATACATATATATACAAGCAACTAAAAACTTAAATGTAACAAGTCAAAACAAATCAAGCAAATAAAGTCAAACAATAAAACTCTCCCCCTTTTGACAACAACAAAAAGGGACACTAAAATTAGTTGAGAAGTGAAATAATGTTAAATGAAGTTTAACTATAATATTCAAATCAAATGCAAAAATAAAGACTCAAAAGCGTTGGATTGCATATTATAATAAGGAGAAGAAAAGTTTATCTAAAGTAGTAATGTATTAGACAGATTAGTATTCTCAACTTTTGCACAAAAGATGAAATAACATTACCAAATTTCTAAGTCAAAAGTGACAATCTTTGATTAGTGAACGTGGAGAAAAATGCTAAAGGAAAGAACAATTGGCGACATTGTGCATCTTTTCAAGGTGTAGGCTAATTTTATGCCTCTTTCTAGATTTGGGATATTACGCATCTTTTATTGAATGGCACGCTTTGTGTGTCTTTTTAGATTTGGCAACATTGTGCATCTTTTCAAGCTTCACTTTGTTTGTAAGATTCTTTCCAACAACACTATCTCTGGGTTACAAATACAATAATGAACACTTTGATATAAAATATAAGAGTAATATTAAGACATCAAATGTACATTAATTTAGACTAAATAATTCATGTCTAAATAAGATAAAGTAAGAACTTCTAATCCACACCAAATCATAACAAAATCTAAATATTTTGAGAATTTAATTTTATGCATAGAATTTTTTATTGTAATATACGCTCAATTAATATTTTAGAACTTTAATCAATTACAGTCGAGTGTTTTAAGATTAGAAAGTTTCCAGTCAATAACATAAAAAAATATGCACAGAAACCTTGAACATTTCATTTCTAATCATTTCCAAAACATACATCATAGCAAGCTTTACTTTGGAGCACATATTATATGATAAACTTGCTAAAACTCTCAATACAAAGAACATAAAGACAAACATAAATAAGTCCAATCATCAAATAGCCTAACAACAGAAAAGAGCAATAAAGAGAACTACAAACATATCCAAGCCATGCCAAATAAAGCATACTAGAATCTGAAGGACCCTGATCTGGAGGAGGTGGTGGAGCGCTGAATAGAGCAAAATAGCTGTTTAGCGTTGTAATATTTGTGTTCACAGAATCAAATTGTTCTCTTATCCACACTCTATCCTCCTTATATTAATCGTTATGTTGCTTTATATGCGCCTCTACATGATCAAATCTTTGATCAAGTCTTTCAAATCGCTGGACCATATTCTGATAGAAGTCTTGAGTTGGTCCAGGTGCAGGTGTAGGAGCAGAAGCAGAAGCAGGTTCATCATCAGAACTATCAGCACTTCCATCTTTCATAAATAGTGCCCAAAAAGAAGCATCAGTGAAATAAAGTGGGAGTTCAGAAGGTCCAGAAGGATGAACCAGCTTGTACTTCTTCTCAAGGATATAACATACAATATGTACTAAGGCAATATTCTTCTTCCTTTCTACACTAGCCAGACCAATATCGATGAGATAGTAAATATAGTCTAGGATTAACAGTGCTTCATCAATGGGTTGGCCAGTCATAATCAGGTAAGTTGTAGAAGAAAGAAGTGGGGTCATATTTATTCTATTTCTCGCCTTAGGAATGATGGATGTCCTAAGAACGTGCTGGATTATGCATGTATTTTGGTTTAAAGAGTCAACTCGGGAAACATGAGTGGGTGTGCTTACACCTCTAAGGACTTGATTTACCTCGGACCAATCATAGTCCGATCTATTAGAAAAAGTGTGTGCCCGTGTCCCATAGGTTCTTAAGTGAAGAAATTCCTCTAAATACTCCTTTTTAATCTCTACTCTATGCTTAAGGACATACGAAGAAATGACAGAGTGGTCCTGATTGAATGTTATATTGGCTAGAAAAATATTTGTTGAAAGCAAAGATCAGAGTCAGAAGAAAGGAGAATTTGGTGGAGTCGAACAATGGCATTACCGTAAAATGTAGATTTTCTTGCAGCAGGATGCGGGAAGGGGTGATTTTGGAAGCAGCATACCTAAGGTATGTCTCCTCATTTTTATCACTAAGGAAACTATCATCCCAATCCCTCTTAGAAGCTGGTCCCCTAGCCACACGCGCTCTCTTTCCGCTGCTTACATCTTTTAGTCTATGCTCTAAAGGGTTTTAAAATGAAAGTGAAATGAAAGAAAGTGACCCTCCTTTATATAGAAAAATTCTGGAATCATACTATATGATCCCCCTTCATATAAGATGAAATTGACTTCATCCGGGATGAATCAAATTTCATCTGGGACGAACGAAAGTAGTCAAACTGAAACAATTTTTCGTAAACTGCTCATCCCGAGGCATCCTTTCATACAGACTTTTTGACTTCCCGACTGTATAGATGATGACGTGTTCGTCCGGGATGATCATAAAATTTAAGATCGTTCAGGCAACGGCTAGGGTCGTCCTCATGCGAAATGACACTTGGATCATATAAATGAATGATGTATTCATACGTATGATCAACAATAATAATTGACACTAATCGTGATTCCTCCCCATTCGTACAGACAAAGTTCATGCAATCGTACAGTACGATCTTGACATTGTACAGTATGAATAGACAAAATAAGATAAACTTTTGTCTCTCCAATCTTACAGGTTTCTAATACTCAACTAAAAAACAAAAACATAACATACATAAAAAAAAATTTAATAAAATTTTTAAAAAAAAATTTTTAAGGATAACACAAAAGATACCAATAAAATATAAAACACTAGAAAACAAATCACTTGCAATGAACAAACCAACAAACACATATAAACACACATTTACAGAATTTTCAATCAAGCATTTAGATCAATTACACTAGCCTTGTCCTTAACATGCTAAAAGTGTCAAAAGCTAAGGGTTTTATGAAAATATCTACAAGCTGATCTTTAGTAGCGACATGATGTAGTTTAATTTTCCCTTTCGTTATATGATCTCTTATAAAATGATGCCTTATATCAATATGTTTGGTTCTAGAATGTTGAATAGGATTCTTTGAAATACAAATGGCGTTAGTGTTATCACAAAAGATTGGAATGGTGCAAATTGAAAATCCTAAGTCATCCATTTATTCTTTCAACCAAAGGACCTGTACAACACAACTCCCTAAGGCAATATATTTTGCTTCTGCTGTAGAAAGTGCTACTGAATTTTATTTTCTGCTGGACCAAGATACAAATGAATTTCTAATGAATTGATATATCCCAGAAGTACTTTTTCTATCCACCCTACACCCTGTAAAATTAGAATCTGAGTATCCAATAATTTCAAAAGATGAACTATTCTTAGGATACCAAATCCCTAAATTTTGAGTTCCCAGAACATATCTTAAAATCTTTTTCGCTGCTGTCAAATGTGATTCCTTTGGATCAGCTTGAAATCTAGCACATAAGCAAACACTAAATATAATGTCAGGTCTGCTAGCAGTCAAATAAAGCAAGGATCCAATTATTCCTCTAAACTTCTTTTGATCAACAAATTTTCTCTTAGGATCCTTATCTAATAGTACTGAGGAACTCATGGGTGTAGTTACTGGTTTAGCATTATCCATTTCATACTTTTTGAGGATATCCTTAACATATTTAGATTGGAAAAAAAAAAGTTCCTTCCTCATTTTGCTTTATGCTAAAACCAAGAAAATAACTTAAATCACCCATCAAACTCATCTTAAATTCACCACTCATTGTCTTTGAAAATTCACCGCATAGAGTTTTATCAGTTGATCCAAAAATGATGTCATCCACATATATTTATACAATGAGTATTTCATTTTCAATTCTTTTCAAAAATAGAGTGGTGTCCACACTTCCTTTAACAATTAATCCTTTTAATAAGAAAGTGATTAACCTCTCATACCATATTCTAGGTGCCTGTTTTAGTACATATAATACCTTTTTCAATTTAAAAATATGATTAGGGAATTTAGAATTTTCAAAACTAGGAGGTTGCTCAATATAAACATCATCTTCTATCACCCTATTCAAAAAGGCACTCTTAACATCCATTTGGTACAATTTAAAATCTTTAAAACAGACAAAGGCTAACAAAACTTTAATTGCTTCAAGTCATGCTACAGGGGTAAATGTCTCCTCAAAATCAATTCCTTCAATTTGATTATACCTCTTAGCTACCAATCTAGCCTTATTTCTCACAACAGCTCCTGAATCATTCATTTACTTTTTGAACACCCACTTAGTCCCAACTACACTTTGATCTTTTGGCCTTTCAATTAGCTCCCAAACATCATTTCTTTTGAATTGATTTAACTCTTCTTGCATGGCCAAAATCTAAAATTCATCCAAAAGTGCTTGTTCTATATTAGTGAGTTCAATCATTGAAATAAACGCTGAACGATTTACCTCTTTCCTTAAACCATGCCTAGTCCTAACTCCTTCACTTGGTTCTCCTAAAATCAATTCTTTAGGATGACTTCTAATAAATTTCCATTCCCTAGGTAATTAGTTTTCTTCTTCCTTTTCAACCCTTTCTTCAACTTTTTGATCTTCAAGTTTTTGGGTTAATACCTCAACCTCATCTTCATCCAACTTAGACCCTTTACTATCATAAGATTCATCAAAAATAACATGTGTAGTCTCCTCAACTGCCAATGTTCTTTTATAAAAAACTCTATAGGATTTTCCAACACTTGAATAACCTAGAAAGATTCCTTCATCAGATTTTGGATCAAATTTACTAAGGGAGTTTTATCATTATTATGAATGAACACTTTACATCCAAAAATATGTAGATGTGAGAGGTTGGGACTCCTACCTTTAAGAAGTTCATAGGGTATCTTATTTAATTTAGACATTATATACGCCCTATTCAACACATAGCACGCTGTGCTAACTGCTTCAGCCTAAAAATATTTAAGAAGTGAATACTCTACCAACATAGCCCTAGCAGTTTCAACTAATGCCCTATTCTTTCTTTCTATAACTCCATTCTATTGAGGTGTTCTAGAAGCTGAGAAGTTGTGTTCAATCCCATGAGATTTACAAAAATTGAAAGTACGAGATGCGACAAAAGGGGGGTGAATTGGTATTTTAAAAAATTAACCCTAAACAAGAGTTCTACTTTTTTGTATTTTTAAAAGGATAACTTAACGAGTAAAATGCGAAAGTAAGTAAAACGTTCACAATGACTATATTGGTGATATAATTATAACTTTCACAACACAAGATTTAAAATATGATTTTTCACCAAGCAATTTAAAGTACTAATTAAAAGCATGAAAAATAAAGTACAGTAAAATGGAAAAAGCACACCAGAGATTTTTATAGTGGTTCGATCACTTGACCTACGTCCACTCCCCAGAGTCCTCTACTCCGGGATTTGCACTAGTAAAAGTTGACTCTCCTTTTGCTCCCACAGCAAGGCGGAGAAGCCTTTACAATACTCACTTTCACCTCCCCCGATGAGGTGGAATACCAAACGTTATGTCACCCTCCTAGTGACGGTAGTGGACCTTCTCCTTTTTCTCCCTCCTAGAGATGGCAGAGTACCTTGATGATGTTGATCTTGAAGCGTCTCTTCCCTCGAGAACTTTCTCGAGACTCCCCAAAGCCACAAGAGGAGCAACGCTTGCAGCTAGCTTGGAGCCACCGTGTAATCCCCTCACACTACTTCTCCCTCACGCTCAAGCTCACCTTCACCTTCCTCTCGCAAGCCCTGGATCTCTCCAAAGAAAAACTTCTCCTTCAAGTGTCCTTCCTCCCTCAAAGCCTCTCACAGCAAGAAGATAGACCAACACCACCCATAAAAAAATTTAAGTTGTTTTTTAGATCAGGCTTCAAAAAACCCTAAAAATTTCAACTTTTGCGTCTATGTTCGTATAGTACGATATATCATCGTACAGTACGATCAGTTCAAATACAGCTTCGTCCAGTACGAGCACAGACGAACAGTTCTCAAACTGTATACATATCGTACTGTATGATATGCATATTGTACAGGACAATCATGTTGATTTCTACTGTTCGTACAGGATGATCTGTGGGACGATCCCTGGGATGAAAGAATTCATCTCTGTTAGTCGTCCAGCACTCCACTAATCGTACAGTACGATTAGTTCATTTCAGGCTATCGTCATGTACGATATGAATATCGTCCAGGATGAATAGAACAAAAAACCTTAGTTTCATCTGGTACGAATGAAGGGATGAATGAAATCGTCTTTGTCTATCGTACGATACGATATTCCTATCGTACGGTACGATATTCCTGTCGTACAGTACGATCTACTTTAAATAAGAAACCAATGTTTATTTCCTGATTACAGGAGATAATTTTGGTAAGTATTCAATTAATCGTACCGTATGATATGTATCGTATAATATGAATAGTTCAAAAATCAAAATTATAAACTTATCAAACTTATTCTAGTGGCTAGGGTTTTCCAATTGAATCTCATCATACAGTACGATTACCATCATACAGTACGATTAGATTACAAAGATAATCATCTGGCAAATAGCTGTTAGGCTGAGTATTATTGATTAATCGTATAGTACGATTGGAAATCGTACAGAACGATGATTTTTTTAAAAAAAAGTTTAAACATGAAAACAAATCTCCCCCTGTGTGTGTGCATGGTTGCTCCTTTCACATACATGCTTCTGCGGCAGACTCAAGAAAATAAAAACTAAAGAAATTAAAGATTACAGAATTTTCAACATCCTATTCTACCTAGTTTGAATCTCCAGCAATCTTGAGCAGTGTGCATCTGACCTGAAATGTTAGTGCTCATATATAAGGATAAACATTTGTAATCTTAAGGAAGTCCATATGAATTCAGTAAGTATTAGTTGTCACCATCAAACTTAAGTGCTCAGGATCCTAGATTTCAATAAAAATCATTAAACATTTTATTTTTAAATTCTCCCCCATGATCACTTTGGATAGTAACTATTTCAAAACCTAGTTTCCTCTGAATCCAAGTGGCAAAATCTCTAAACTCTTCAAATGATTCACTCTTATGATTCAAGAATCTAATCCAGGTGAATCTAGAATAGTCATCCACAATAACATACCCAAATGTTTTTCCTCCTAGACTTAAGGTATTAACAGGTCCAAATAAATCCATGTGAAGAATTTCTAAGGGCTTGCTAGTCCTAATTTCCTTGATTGAATTGAAAGAGGATCTCACTTGTTTTCCCAATTAGCATGCATCACACAAGTGATCTTTAGTGAAGTCTAATTTGGGTACACCTCTAACTAGTTGCTTTTGAGTGATTTTTCTAAGATTTCTCATACTAGCATGACAAAGCCTTCTATGTCATAACCATGATTCAATTTTTAAACACAGAGTAGTAGAAGGTTTAATTTTTAAACACAGAGTAGTAGAAGGTTTAACAGAATTTAAATCTAGCATGTAAATATTATTAACTCTATCACCATTCAAAACAATAATTTCATTTAGACTAATAACATAACTAGTAGGCAAAAACTTTATATGATAGCCCTTATCACATAATTGACTTATACTCAACAGATTGTGTTTCAAACCTTCAACCAACAGTACATTTTCAATCACAAAGTTCCTAGAATTTCCAATTATACCTGTACATACCACTCTCTTGGTAGTATTATCTCTAAGTGTAACCTTGCCTCCATTCCTGGCTTCCAGCGTTATAAATTGATTTGTATCTCCAGTCATATGCTTTGAGCAGTCACTGTCCATGTACCAAATATGCTCACGAGGTCTTATGTGAGAGTGTTCCTGCAAAATGATCAAATGTTAGTCTTGGGAATCCAAATAAGTTTGGGTTCTCCTCTTGACAATTTTAAACCAGATGCATGTGTGATATGCTGTGATTTATGTACCTTAGGTCTCCACACTAAATATGTTTTATATCTAAGTGTACAAGTGTAGGAAATATGTCCTAAATTACCACGAGAAAAATACTTTATTCCAGGAAAAGGATTCACCAATCTATTCATCCTAAAAATTTTCTTCTTAGACTTTAAATCAATGATCTTGTAGTAGGATTCGTGAAAATCTTTAAGTTTGGGTGGATTTCTATTTTCTTTAAGTGCTTTTAACTGAACTTTAAGATAAGTATTAACACTTTCTAGAATCAAATTATCAATCTTTAAATCATGCTCTCTAGTATCTGATTCATCTATATAAGTTTTAAAATCATTTTAAAGTTCAGTGTGAGATGATTTTAAAAGATTATGATGTTTGTTTAAATCATCAAACTCATCCAACAAGGTCATATGGTTGCTATTAATTAATGCATGATCTTTCCTAAGGATCTCATATTCTTTCTGCAACTCTAAATAATCCAAATTCAATTTAGCATACAGTTTTTTCAGTTTCCCATATGATGTATGTATGCGTTCAGAAACTTCAAATAATTCTTCATAACTTAAGTCACATACCTCTTCCTGATCTGATTAATCAAGATTGTCAGCCATTAAGCACAAATTTATAACCTCCTCTTCTGTTGCAATTTCTGAGGAATCAGAAGCTGAGTCTGCCCAAAATGCTCGTTGAAGTCTCTTTTTACCCCTTCTTTCCTTTGGTTTCTCCTTGGCCTTCTCCTTGCTAGGATTTCCTCTCAGATTGGGGCAATATGTCTTTATGTGTCCTGGCTTCCTGCACTCATAGCAAATAACTTCATTAGAAGCCTTAACATTCTTTTGGAACTTACCTTTATTCCAATGTTGGCGTCTTCTCTGCTTCCTTTTTAGGAAACTTCTAAATTGCCTTGTCATCAAGCAAATATCCTCTTCATCCTCAGGTAGTGACTGATCACTCTCTGAATCATCCACCTTCAAAGCTATGTTCTTCTCCTTTCGCTTCTCACCTGCATCAATCTATCTTTGAGTCATAGATTGCTCGTAAGTAATTAGTAATCCAAGAAGATTGTCAACAGAATAAACATTTAAATCTTTAGATTCTATTATTGTAGTTATCTTTGCATCATATGTAGTAGGTAAATAATAAAGTACCTTATTAACTTTTTTTGCATTAGTTAACTCCCTACCTAAAGCATACAATGAAGTGGCTATGTGAGTAAAACGTGTGTACATGTCTGAGATTGATTCATTCAGTTCCATGCGAAATAGTTCGTAGTCGTGCAAGAGAATGTTCAACCTAGTTTGCTTCACTTCATTTGTACCTTCATAAGTAATGCAAAGCCTATCCCAATTTTTTTTCCTGATTTATAAGTTGAAACACGCATGTAGTCTTCTGATTTTAAAGCACAAAAGAAACTATTCAAACACTTGGCATTTAATTGAGCTAGCTCACGTTCTTCTACAGTCCATTCGGCAAAAGGTATTTGAATTCTAATTCCTTCTACAATTCTAGTGGGTTTAGTATAACCTTCCTGTACTAACATCCACAAGCGATAATCAAGAGATTGTAGAAATGTAGATATGAGAGTATTTCAAAAATCAAATAGGATATTGTCAAACAAAGGTGGTCTAGTGATCGAGTAACCTTCTAAAGTATTTCTATTTCCAAAATTAGCCATGATCGAATTTTAAAAAGTATTTTAAACAGTGATTTTTGAAATTGGATCTGATACCACTTGAAAGTGCGAATAGGTTGTTAGACCTATTGCTCACATCCCTAGGCTAACCAATAGGGGGGGTGAATTGGTCCTTATAAAAATTACTCTTGGAATTTTGGAAAATTTTTAAGTAAATCGTACAGTACGATCTGACTTTGTACAGTATAAACAGAGTTAATTTTTACTTCCTTCCAAATCATAGAATTTCAACCACATAAAGAAAATAAAATGCAAAAAAAGAACAGTGCAGAAAAGTAAACGGTTAGAACAGAGAATACCAGAATTTATAGTGGTTCAGTCAAACATAACCTACATCCACTCCCTAGAGACTCCTTCTTTAGGTATTGCACTAAATTCAAGTGACTCTCCTTTTGCTCCCACAGCAAGGCGGAGAAGCCTTTATAAAATCTCTTCCACTAATTCGGTGCGATAGAGAACCGTCATCCTTTTCATCCTCCTGGTGAAGGCAGAGAGCCAAACGTCCTTTTACACTCTACAAGTGTGGTAGAGAACCGTCGTCCTTTTTCACCCTCCAAGTGACGGCAGAGAACCGACGTCCTTTTTTACTCTCTAAGTGATGGCAGAGAACCAAAATCCTCTCGAACAAAACTCTTGCAAAAGTCTTCAAAGAAATTAGGAAGATGCTTGAAGAACAAGAAAAGAAATCCTCACAATTGGATAACCTTGTGAATCCCTTCACAATTCTCTCTTCAAAGATTTCTCAACACTGAGTCCCAAACACTCTCCCAATCACTCTCCCTTTCACTCTTCAAAAGAATTTTTGCAGAAGGATTTTTCCTTCAGTCAATTTTAAGTCATTTATATACTTGGGACAAGAAAAACTGTCCAAAAATTGAAAATTTTAAGTTTCACGCATCCCGATCGTCCCGTACGATCGACTATCGTACTATACGAATAGTTCAAAAATTGAATGATCCGTCCAGTATGAACCATGAGATGAATAAAATAGAGCCATTTGTACGAACATTTCATCCCGTACGAACCTCCAGATGATCAAGTTAGTGTCGTTCATAAGAATATTTCATCCCGTACGAACCTCTGGACGATCAATTCAGAGCCATTCGTACGAATATTTTATCCCGTATGAACCTATGGACGATCAATTCAGAGTTATTCGTACAAACATTTCATCCCGTACGATCCTCTAGAGGATCAATTCAGAGTCGTTCGTACGAATATTTCATCCCGTACGAACCTTTGGATGAACCCAAGTCAGAGCCGTTCGTACAGCAAAACCTCATGTATGAATAGTACTTCATACTGTATGAACTTAACTTAGAAAAAAATTTTGGTATATGGGTTCGATATGGAGGACATATACTACAGATCATCCCGTACGATATACAATCGTACTGTATGATCAATTTAAAAAAAACTCACTCCCCCATTATGTGTGTAAACAGTTATCCAACTTACATTCACACTCTCTCAGACTCAAGAAAAATAAAAATACAGACTTTATTTACAGTGAACAAATGAACTTGAAGTCCTCAACAATCTGAAGTGTGAATTTCCTGAAAAATATTTTAGTACACACAACAACAAAACTCAAATATTTATTAGGAGAAGAATAAAATAAATAATAAGCTTTTGTAATCATCAAAAATAATTTGTATCAGAATTCACTTGAACGAACAGATTTACACAAATTATAATAGCAGTGTCCATTGCCCCTTCAAGGGCAAACAATTTCTTAAATTCAGGGCAAAGGATGAAATAAGAGTTGATGTTTTAGCCAAATATCCTTCTTTTCTATAAATTTAAGGAGAATTTTCAAACTCCATATGTTGCCAATAACGTACATCCACATCATAGATCCAATATTCCTTGTTATAATTCACTATAACATCCATTTCAACTAAGATTTTGGCAATAGATGCCTTACAAAGCTTAGTAGAGTGGAATCTATAAGTATTCACGAAATATAGCACCAAGAGAGTAAGAGACTTCATGGGTAATAACAACTCTTACATGGGATGAAATTGAGTTCATTTTAATAATCACAAGTGAAAACTTGACACAAAGTAGGATCTACATGTTAATACTTAGGTAAATGTAAGCTTAAGATATGCTTAGATTCAAATGATCCTTTAATAAGGGATCAAAGAAGGGTCATATCATTAAAAAATTCCATCTTAATTATTTTCATTCTAAAGCACTCAAAAGAAAATTTCTTACCAAGGTAAACTAAAAGATCTAAGTTAAAGCAAAGATCTCATCCCTAATAAATACAAAAGTAGGTTTTCCCATGAAAGAATATGCTAATTTGGTGCTAATTAAATAGAACAGTTGCTTCTTGCGATATATTTCAAATGGACTTTGACACCAAAGGTTTCTAGTGCTCCTTTCCTCATAAACTTCCTTATTCATTCCATACTCCTTCATGCAAATCACCCCCAAATCACATCATAAGCCCATTCATGTAAATTCTCCCTAGTGTTAACATTTAAAGATTTCCTCCAACATAAGTTTAAGAGATTGAGATCAATCTCATTAGTATCATCTTGATTAGCCCTTTATCAGAGGTACTTGTTTTTATGCTTTGCTTTGGAAAGATGCAAAGTGATCCAAATTTTAATTTCTTTGAAAAAAATTGAAATTGACTTTTGATATTTAATTCTAAAATTGAACATACCATTAAAAATGATATATCACCTCGGAAGGCGGAGATACAATTTTCTAATGGTTTCAAATTTAGAATTATAAATTTCATCGTGAATATCGCAACCAAATTTAAGAAGGAACAACATATGACTCTGACGGGTCAAAATGATGTTCGATCAAATATTTAGCCATGATAATCTAGATGTGTTTTCACAAGTTTCATTTTCATGGTCATGATAATAAATGATATATATTTTCATAGAAAGAAAACATCATTTATAATCAATCATTTAAATATAACGGTAATGATCATCATTGATTTTCTTGATTTTCCTAAAGATAATTAATTAAAATTTTAAAATTATCTGGGGTCTTTAAACCTCCTACAAAGCAAGCCTTCCTAGTTAATTATATCATAGGAAGCTTGAGTTTCCTACTAATAATCTTGATTAAAATAATTGTAGAAATTTCATTTAGAGTTTTTCAAAGAGTGATATCAAGAAATGAAGTTAGGATTTTCAATTAGGATTGGATCAAATTTGAGCACTTATTTTAAGAAGCTAATAGAGAAAGAGCAATAGGCATTTTGAGATTCTGAATCAATTCAAAAATGCCTCAATCTATCCTATATGTTGGGCCTTACATTTTGATTTAGAGAAGATTTTAATTTAAGTTGTCATTTTATTAGAATATTAGGATTATATTTTTGAAATTAGGGTCTTATGATGTTGGGTCCACCTAAGATCCTAAGTCTATTTTGGGCACTAAACCATAGTGGCTTGAACCTAGCTAATAATACATACAAATCAGGACTTATCTTAGACTAGATTGGGGAGCTAGCTAACCACCTAACACTTTAAAACCATGAATCTGATCTTTTATGAAATATAAGTAGGGATATTATTATTTAAGCTTTTCAGGAATTGGGGCCAATATCTAGAGAATGTCCTAATTAGCCCCTTTATGCGTGATAATTATGCTCAAATGCAATTAAAATTTTATTAATTTAATTAGTTTCTAATATAATGCATGCTGATTGACCTTATTGTTGCAAATCTGGTTTCAAAAAGTATAGTTTTGATGATGACAAATATGTTAGCATTCTGTTTTGCTTGGCTAACCCATCTCAGTTACAAAAGATCAAAAGTAACTCAAGCCAACTCAAGATCGGGTCCAAGTGTGTCTAAATGTAATATTTTCCTTTTCTTGAGTCAAAAGTAATGTAACTGATCCCCTAGCTAAGTAACCTTACACACACACACTCAGGGGGAGAGCTTGAGTGAATTAGAGTTTTTGTTCATTTTTTGTTCAGATCGTCCTTAACGATATTCACATCATCCGGGACGATCAAGTGAAAATAGAAACCCTAATTATGGTGACCAAGTTAAGTCTATCTAATTAAGCCGATCATCCTGAATGATCCATACATCGTACGGGATGATAAGCTCAAATATGAAATTCTCTGCCGCCAGATCAAGTTAGCAAAGTTTTATTTTTAGAGATTTGATCTGATTGTCCCGGACGATACATGTATCATCCTGGATGAACCAGTACAATCATGCCTAATTTAGCCTGGTGATTAAGGAAAGCAATAAATATTTATTTGATACGATCATATCGTCCGGGATGATCGTGATCATCCGGGATGATCGCAAGATCGTCCGGGACGATCATATCGTCCGGGATGATCGTGATCGTCCAGTGTATTTCAGTTGTACGTTCAGAGCTGTGATCAGGATGATTTTGGCACTTTTTGAACTAATAGTACAGGATGATATCAATATCGTCTTAGACAATCAAGTCATTTTTAGGTCATCCAGTACAAGTTCCTCTGGACGACCAGAGCGGTCTTCTGGATGAAATTCATGAATTTACACTAATCATCCCAGACGATCGCAAAATCGTACGGGACGATGTGAACAATTTTTTCTACTAATCATCCAGAAGAGCCAGATCATCCAGGCTGAAACGGGTGATTTTGAACTGATCGTACAGGACAATCTATAGATCATCCTGGACGATATTCGCCGACCAGTTGAGATTTAGCTAAAATTTTGAGCCCTTCTATAAAAGATCTTTTTCTTCTAACAAGAAAAATCTTATGCCACTTTCCTTTACAGAGAAACCCTAGAGAGAGAGAATTTGGGAGAGAGAGAGGATCTTATGAGGGATTCACAAAAGTTGCTCCAAGAAAGGATTAGAGTCATCTTCTCTATTCATCATCTCTCGTCTTATCGGTATTTTCTGTGGGAGGATCATTTGCAAGAAGATCCAAGTTCTCTGCCCGCGTCAGGAGAAAGCGAAAGGAGTTCGAGTTTTTTGCCCGCTTCAGGAGGAAGCGAAAAGAGTTCGGGTTCTCTACCTGCTTCAGGAGGAAGCGAAAGGAGTTCGGGTTCTCTGCCCGCTTCAAGAGGAAGCGAAAGGTGTCCAGGTTCTCTGCCTGGTTCAGGAGGAAGCAAAAGGAGTTCAAGTTCTCTGCCTACTTTAAGAGGAAGCGAAAGGAGTCCGGGTTCTCTACCTGCTTCAGGAGGAAGCGAAAGGAGTTCAGGTTCTCTGCCTCACCGGGTTGGTGAAAAGGAGTTTTATACAGGCTTCTCCGCCTTTTTGTGGGAGCAAAAAGAGAGTCACTTTTAAGTTAGTGAAATACCTGGAGGAGAGGCTCCGGGGAGTGGACATAGGTCAAGTTGACCGAACCACTATTAAATCTAGTGTGTTCTTTCTGATTATTTTCTGCACTTTAGCTTTCTATTATTATCTGCTTGGGTGAAATCTATGGTTGATCTTTTCATTTCTGTGTTTACTTATTTCCGCTGTAAATTATCGAAAAGATTTTTTTTGTTGCTCACAAATTTTTAAATAACTAATTCACCCCCCCCTCTTGGTCAGCCTCGAGACTAGTTCATCAGGGCTTAACATCCCTATCGAACTTTCAAGTGGTATCAGAGTGGGATTCATAAAATCTAGTTTTGAAAAACTTTTGAATTTGATCCATGGCTAACTTTGGTAATCGTAATACTGCTAAAAGTTATTCAATTACACGACCACCATTATTTGATAACATACCTTTTAATTTTTGGATAACTCGCATGTTCACTTTTTTTTAATCTATAGATTATCATATGTGGATGCTTTTTAAATATGGTTATGAGCCACCTTTTAGAATGATTAACAATGTTAAAACTGAGCTGCCTTTCACTGATTGGAGGTTTGATGATCGTGACTTAGCCCAAGTGAATGCCAAATGTTTGAACTATTTTTTCTATGCCTTAAAAACTGAGGATTACATGCGTGTTTCTACTTATACAACTGGCAAAGAAATTTGGGATAGATTGTGCATCACTTATGAAGGTACAACTAAAGTCAAATAGTCTAGGTTAAATATATTGCTTCATGACTACGAACTTTTTTTTATGAAACCTACTGAATCTATTTCTGAAATATATATGAGGTTCACTCAAATTGTCAGTTCTTTGCATGCCTTAAGAAGAGAACTTACAAACTATGAAAGAGTGAACAAAATTCTTAGATGTTTTCTTCTTCATATGATGCTATGATAACCGCAATCACTGAATCTAAAGATTTGAATACTTACTCTATTGATAGCTTACTTGGATCACTCATTGCTTAAGAGCAAGGGGTGAACCAAAGACAACTTGATGCAGGTGAGAAGAAGAAGGAGAAAATAGTGGAGCTGAAGGCCAACGATACTGACACTGATTCTTCCGGGTCTGATAGCGATGATGTTGCCTTAATCACTAGGCAATTCAAAAACTTCCTAAGAAAGAAACATAAGAACTTTCAGAAGTGGAATAAGGGTAAGTCCAGCAAAAATTTTAAAGGTTCATCTGATACTATTTGTTTTGAATGCAGGAAGCCTGGACACATTAAGACTGATTGTCCTACACTTAAAGCTCACCCAAGCAAGAAAAAGGGTGAGGAGAACCCCAAATTCAGAAAAGATAAGAAGAGGATTCAAAAGGCGTTCTGGGTAGACTCTGCATCCGACTCCTTTGAGACTAAAGCTGAAGAGGAGGAAACCAACTTGTGTTTGATGGCAGGTGATCATCCTGGTTAGTCTGACCAGGAAGAGGTATGTGATCTTACTTACGATCAATTATTTAAAGTATTTGAAAGAATTCATGCATCGTATAGGAAGCTCAAGAAAACTCATGCTAGCTTGAAACTAGAACTTCTAAATTTACAAAAAGAGCATGAAATTTTGATTAAAGATCATTCTACTGTTGATTGCAATCATATGTCTTTACTTGATGAATTTGATGAACTGAACAAAAAGTATTCTGATCTGATTACTGAGCATGATTTATTAAAAACCTCACATGTTGATTTAGAAAGAGCTTTTAAAGAATTAGACAATATGGCATGTGAAGTGGAGAGTAGTAATGAAGCATTAAAATTTGAAATTGCAAGTTTGAAGAAAAAAAAAGAATTTCTAAAAGTTAAAATTAGTGCTTTTGAGAAAAATGAAATACCTCCTATTTTTGTACAGTTTTATACACCTCTACCTTTTGAAGAATCTATTTCATAATCATCAAAGCATGATTCATTCAAACCTAGGAAGAGGCACTATCACCCACGTAGATTAGTTAACCCTTTTCCTGGTGTTAGATGTTTTTCTTGTGGCATGTTAGGACACATCTCCCACACCTGCACTATTCACCGTAGTACATATTGGGTGTGGAGGCCCAAATCGCTTCTCTCACAGCACAGCACACATGCATTACATTCTTCTATTCATAAGAAGGAACCCAAACCTGTTTGGGTTCCTAAATCTGACATTTGATGATTTTGTTGGTGTGCTCTCACACAAGACCTCGTGAGAGCATATGGTACCTGGACAGCGGATGTTCAAGACACATGACTGGAGATGCAAATCAGTTCATTTTGCTGGAAGCTAGGGTTGGAGGCAAGGTTACACTTGGAGACAACACCACCAGGAGGGTGGTAGGTTCATGTATAATTGGTGATTCAAAGAATTTTATGATTGATAATATTTTGCTTGTAGATGGATTGAAACACAACCTGCTGAGCATCAGTCAGCTCTGTGACAAAGGATACAACATCAAATTCCTGCCCACTTGCTGCATTTTAAGCTTAAATGATAAAATTATTTTGCAGGGACAAAGGATCAATAATGTCTACATGCTGGATGTAAGTTGCATTAAAACTGATAATTCAATTTGCTTAAAAACTGCTGCTGATGAGTCTTGGTTGTAGCATAGGAGATTATGTCATGCCAGTATGAAAACCCTTCAGAGAGTCACCCAAAAGGACTTAGTTAGAGGTGTCCCCAAGCTTAAGTTCACTAAGGACCACCTGTATGATGCCTCTCAATTAGGGAAGAAAGTTCAGTCCTCCTTTCACTCTGTTAAGGACATTAGCACCTCTAGACCTTTAGAAGTCCGTCACATAGATCTCTTTGGACCAATTAGCACTGCCAGCTTAGGGGGGAAAGTCTATAGTTTTGTGATTATTGATGATTACTCGAGGTTCACTTGGATTAAATTTTTATCACATAAATCTGAGTCATTTGATGAATTTAAGTCCTCCACTTAGATTCAGAGGAAGTTAGGTTGTGAGATCTTAACTATTCATAGTGATCATGATGGAGAGTTTGAAAATGTGAAGTTTGGAATTTTCTGTGAGGAGCAAGGGATTAGTCATAATTTTTCAGCTCCTAGGACCCCTCAGCAGAACGGGGTAGCTGAAAGGAAGAACAAGACCTTAGTGGAAGCCGCTAGAGCTATGCTTGCTGAGTATTCACTTCCAAAATACTTTTGGGCTGAAGAGGTGAACACTACCTGTTATGTGCTGAATAGGGTGAATATTAGATCCAATCTGAACAAGACACCTTATGAGATTATTAAGCGTAGAACCCCAAACCTATCCCACCTTCATATCTTTGGTTGTAAGATTTTCATTCTGAATAATGGGAAATCATCCTTTGGAAAGTTTGACCCCAAATCTGATGAAGCAGTGTTCTTAGGCTATTCTAGTGTGGGGAAATCCTTTAGGTGTTTAATAAGAGAACTTTTGTGGTGCAAGAGACAACTCATGTGGTGTTTGATGAATCTGATCCTAAGGTGACTAGAGTTGAGGAAGAAGAAGAGGTAGGGGAGATTACCCAAGGGGTTAAAAATGCAAATCTAGAGGAAAGGGTAGATCCTCAAGACACTTTTCCTAGATATTGGAGATATTTTTCGAGTCATCCTAAAGAACTAATCTTAGGAGACCCTTCTGAAGGTGTTAGAACTAGGCATGGACTTAGAAAGGAAGTAAACAATTCTGTCTTTATCTCAATGACTGAACTCACTAACATCAATCAAGCCCTCTCTGATGAATTATGGATCTTAGCTATGTAAGAGGAACTGAATCAATTTGTAAGAAATGATGTTTGAGAGTTAGTAGAAAAACCTAGGAATCAAAGTATAGTGGGAACTAAGTGGGTCTTTAAGAATAAGATGAATGATCCTGGTGTGGTGGTTAGGAATAAGATAAGATTGGTGGCTAAGGGGTATAATCAGATTGAAGGAATTGATTTTGAGGAGACCTTTGACCCTATAACTAAATTGAAAGCCATTAGGGTGCCACTAGCCTTTGCCTGTTATAAGGGATTTAAGCTGTTTCAAATAGATGTCAAGAGTGCCTTTTTAAATGGGGTAATAAAAGAGGATATTTTTGTAGAACAACCCCCAGGTTTTGAGAGTTCCCAATATCCAAATCATATTTACAAATTAAAAAATTCCTTATATGGATTGAAACAGGCACCCAGAGCTTGGTATGAGAGACTTAGCACATTCCTGTTAGAAAGAGAGTTTGTTAAGGGGAGCGTAGACACTACCCTTTTTTTGAGGAGAGTAGGGGATGATTTACTCATTATCCAGATCTATATAGATGATATAATTTTTGGATCTTCTAATAAATATTTATGTGATGAGTTTTCTAAAATAATGTGTAAGGAGTTTGAGATGAGTATGATGGGAGATTTGCCCTACTATTTGGGATTTAGCATAAGGCAAATGGATGATGAAACCTTTCTCAATAAATCTAAATACACTAAGGACATTTTTAAGAAATATGAAATGGATAAAGCCAAGCTAATCAACACTCCTATGAACTCTTATGTTCAGTTAGATAAGGATTCGAGTGGAAAATCTATTGATTAGAAGAAGTATAGAGGAATAATTGGATCACTGCTTTACCTGACTGCTAGCCAACCTGATATCATGTTTAGTGTTTATCTTTATGCTAGGTTTCAAGCTGATCCTAAAGAGTCCCACCTGACTGCTGTTAAGAGAATTCTTAGATATCTTTTAGGGACCCTAAACCTAGGAATTTGGTACCCTAGGCACAGCACCTCTTTTGAGATTATTGGATATTCTGATTCTGACTTTGTAGGGTGTAAGGTGGATAGAAAGAGCACTTCTGGAACTTGTCAATTCATAGGACAGTCTTTAGTCTCCTGGTCTAGTAGAAAATAGAACTCAGTTGCACTTTCCACTGCTGAAGCTGAGTACATTACCTTAAGAAGTTATGTGGCCCAAGTTCTTTGGTTGAAGCAATAAGTCTTGGATTTAGGATTACCTATGGGTACAATTTCTATTCTGTGTGATAATACTAGCACCATCTGCATTTCTAAGAATCCAATCTAATATTTTAAAACCAAACATATTGATATAAGGCATCACTTCATTAGGGACCATGTTACGAAAGGGGACATTAACCTACATCATGTAGCAACTAAAAATCAACTAGCTGACATATTTACTAAACCACTGACCTTTGACTCATTCAGCATTTTGAAGACCAGAATAGGAGTGATTGACATAAATGCTTGATTCTAATGACTACTGATTTCTGATTTATCTATTTTTCATTTTGTCTCTGTTAATTAGTTGTTTGATTTGATTATCTATTTTCTGTTGATTTTTATTTTTCTGCTGATTTTTATTTTAATCTTGTTGTTAGTTTGATTTGAAAATTTATTTTGATTTGATTTCCTGCTTGGTTCTTACTTACTGTTTTATGCTTTTCAAAATTCGATCACTGCTCACTACTACTGATAAACTGGATTTGTGACTGAAAATTTTTCCTTGGTTTTTTATTGGGAAGCTTGTAAGCAGTGATTGATTCCACTAGATCTTTTAAAGGAAAGAAACATCGATAATTATTTCTCTTCCTCTAACTCCTTTAATGGTGAATTATTTCTTTTGAATAAAAATCTTCTTCAAAATTAAAAAGTTGATTTTTGAAATAGAGATCTATTTTATCTTCCTATAGTAATCTACCTCATATGAATAGTATTTCAAAGTTTTGAGTCATTGTTATGATTTTCTGAACAAAGTGATTGCACCTATCATATGATGTATGGTTTTTGCTTTGTAAATTACTCTTCTTTATTGTGGAGATTGAGTTTGCCATCTCCTATATCTAGAAGATAATTTCACAGCTGAGACTATTTAACGATTATGAAAGGAAGAAAGCTTACAAAAGATGTGTAGTGCACCAAACAAATGGAAAAAAAGGCACAAAATGAGCCCAAAGCTGAAAAGATGCAAAATATTGCCAAACTGAAAGATACACAATATGTATCAAAAATTAAAAGATGAGCAAAGCGCCAAACAAATTAAAAAAGAGGCACAAAATGAGCCCAAACCAAGCTTTCTTCCCTTTCAGATCGTTAAATGTCTTAGAAAAATCTGTGCGCCACTTAATATTTTCAAAAGCTTGAGTTTGAAAATCTTGATTTCTGATTTCTTACTTTGTAATACTATTATATCAGAATTTTTCTGAAATGAGGCTTCAAAGGATCTCTTTTCGAATTCAATTTTTTTCTTCTGAATTGAATTTTGTTTTGAAAGGAATTTGTATCTGCAAGGTGTCCGAGGTGGGAGTTACGAAAGTTGATTTTCTAACTTTTCTGAATTTCAACGCTGTCGATCGTCTTCTTATTGGTTTTTGGATTCAAAATCAAGGGAAAGTTCTGATTTACTGCAACAGATCGATCCCAAAAAAAAATCATTGTTTTTTGTGTGTTTTTGTGTTTCTAGTTTTGAGTTTTATTTACACTACTCTTATTTTTTGTTTTATTATGTATTTTTGTGCTACTTTCTGTTTGTATTATTGTGTCTGTTCCTCCTCTTTTTTGTGATGTCAAAAGGGGAGAGTAGTTTTTATTTTATGTATTGATCTTATTTTATGTTGTTTATTTCAGTTGTAGTTATTTTCCTATACTGTTCTAGTTGTTCAGTAAAATTTGAAAAGATATTTGTTTTTCGTATGTGCATTGGTTAACTCCTGGTTATTTTATTTTAAACTACTACACTAATGTTTGCCATCATCAAAAAGGGGGAGACTGTTGCAAATCTAGTTTCAAAAAGTACAGTTTTGATGATGACAAACATGCTAGCATTATATTTTGCTTGGCTAACCCATCTCAGGTACAAAAGATCAAAAGCAACTCAAGCCAACTCAAGATCGGGTCCAAGTGTGTCTAAATGTAATGTTTTCCTTTTATTGAGTCAAAAGTAATGTAACTGATCCCCTAGCTAAGTAACCTTCCACACACACACTCAGGGGGAGAGCTTGAGTGAATTAGAGTTTCTATTCATTTTTTATTCAGATTGTCCTGGACGAAATTCACATCGTCATGGACTATCAAGTGAAAATAGAAACCCTAATTAGAGCGACCAAGTTAAGTCTGTCTGATTAAGCCGATCGTCTTGGACAATCCATACATCATACGGGATGATAAGCTCAAATCAAAAATTCTCAGCCGTCAGATCAAGTTAGGCAAGTTTTATTTTTAGAGATTTGATCTGATCGTCCCGGACGATATGTGTATCATCCTAGATGATTCAATACAATCATGCCTAAATTAGTCTGGTGATTAAGGAAAGCAATTAATATTTACTTGATACGATCATATCGTCCGGGACAATCACAAGGTCGTCCGGGATGATCATGATCGTCCAGTTTGTTTTAGCTGTACGTCCAGAGCGATGATCAGGACAATCTTGGCACTTTTTGAACTAATTGTACAGGACGATATCAATATCATCCTGGACGATCAAGTCATTTTTAGGTCGTCCAGCATAAGTTCCTCTAGACGACCAAAGCGATCTTCTGGATGAAATTCCAGAATTTACAGTAATCATCCTGGACGATCGCAGAATCGTACAGGACGATGTGAATATTTTTTTCTACTAATCGTTCAGAAGAGCGAGATCGTCCAGGCTGAAACAGGTGATTTTGAACTGATCGTACAGGACGATCTATAGATCATCCTGAATAATATTGGCCGACCAGTTGAGATTTAAGGCAAATTTTGAGCCCTCCTATAAAAGATCTTTTTCTTCCAACAAAAAAAAATCTTTTGTCACTTTTCTTTACAGAGAAACCCTAGAGAGAGAGAATTTGGGAGAGAGAGAGAGAGAGAGGATCTTATGAGGGGGAGTTTGTGAGGGATTCACAAAGGTTGCTCCAAGTAAGGATCAGAGTCATCTTCTCCATTCGTCGTCTCTCATCTTGTCGGTGTTTTCTGTGGGAGGTTCGTTCGCAAGAAGATCCGGGTTCTCTGCCCGCTTCAGGAGGAAGCGAAAGGAGTTCGGGTTCTCTGCCCGCTTCAGAAGGAAGTGAAAGGAGTTCGGGTTGTCTTCCTGCTTTAGGAGGAAGCGAAAGGAGTTTGGGTTCTCTGCCCGCTTCAGGAGGAAGCGAAAGGAGTTCGGGTTCTCTGCCTACTTCAGGGCGAAGCGAAAGGAGTTCGGGTTCTCTGCCAGCTTCAGGAGGAAGCTAAAGGAGTTCAGGTTCTCTGCTTGCTTCAGGAGGAAGCAAAAGGAGTCCGGGTTCTCTGCCTGCTTTAGGAGAAAGCGAAAGGACTTCAGGTTCTCTGCCTCACCGGGTTGGTGAAAAGGAGTTTTGTATAGGCTTCTCCGCCTTGCTGTGGGAGAAAAAGGAGAGTCACTTTATGTTAGTGCAATACCCGGAGGAGAGGCTCCGGGGAGTGGACGTAGGTCAAGTTGACCGAACCATTATAAAATCTGGTGTGTTCTTTCTGATTAATTTCTACACTTCAGCTTTCTTTTATTATCTGCTTGGGTGAAATCTGTGGTTGATCTTTTTGTTTGTGTTTACTTATTTCCACTATAAATTATCGAAAAGATTTTTCCTCTTGCTCATGAATTTTTAAATAACCAATTCACCCCCCCTCTTAGTTAACCTCAGGACTAGTTCATCAGGGCTTAACATCCCTATCGAACTTTCACTTATATGCATAAATGATATGAAACTATTTTAAAATTTAGCTTAAAAAATAAATTATTTCCTAGAGATTGCATAATATCCCCCAAACAGAACTACATCCTAATTGGTTAGGTGGTCTGCCACAATCCGAAGGCGGGAAGGTGCCTATGGAGGAGAAGATTTAGGATATATGCATGAGACCCTCGGCAAAACCAAGCTTACTTCTTACGATCATCTTTCTATGTTGGCCTAAAATTTTATTTTAATTACAAGTAGAAAGATTTTAGTCCTTAAAGAGACTAGGCGCTTCTAGGCTAAAAAAAATGGCATGCAAGAGTAAGAAACCTTAAAAGATTATGAAACTCCTACTGTACTGGATTAAACACATCAATCAAACCATATAATGATAATAAATCAACCAAGTGTAAAAAGTTCATGTAGCAAATGTCACGTAATTACAATCCAAGTTCTGTAGAAATTAAAAGTGGTTGGGAACTATTGACAACAACTAGGGTTCTAGTACTAGAAATGACACAAGTAATTTTAAGAATGGGATATTCTCGATGTCTTGCTTTCTTCATCTTCTTGCCTTCTATGAGCTCCTTCGATTCGTCGGGTCTAAGTATCCAAATGAAAAATAACTCTATAAGCCATAACAATTAATATGTAGCATGAGATGTTCACAAGTAGAATATGAAGAGCGTATGATGAATCTCTAGACATCTATATCATCAATAATAATTCAACATAAGTCAAATACATCGATCCTCTATAGTCAGAAGCAGATGATGTATAGTAAATACCAATGCCTATGGCCCCTTGTAGAATATCCATCGTGCACTCAACATGTCACTTACAAGCAAATACAAAAGGGTTATGGCAAATACAAATGCCTACAGGATGCTATAAAAGACTCTTCATACACTCAACATATCACCTACAGGAAAACACAAAAGAGCTAAGACAAATATGAGTTTCTATGAGCTACCGTAGAAGATCCGTTAAATATTCCAAAAATGATCATACACATGCACCATAATATGTATACACAAGCACAAACACATGAATGTGCAATCACACACCCATATGGACCCCGATGAGCATGTCATGGGTACACACGTGATGCCTAGAGATGCTCAGGTGAGTGAATGAAGTCAAGATCGAACCCGATCCTTCTACATGGGTTAGTAGAAGTCGACATGTCCAAACTATCAAATAAATATATGGTCATAAAATTGATCGGGATATTTATTTTATACATTCATATTAGGCTTTCAAGGTCTGCAATAATGAAAATTCTTTAATAAAACCATAACATCAGCAATGAACCAGATCCTCTGTCGACAAATTGGCAGAGTCGATTAAGTTGAATAGACAAAATGAAAGTCTCCATAAGTACCCCGATGATAGTCATATTGAAATTAAATCTCAACCAGATGGGTCAATTCCAAATATTCAAAATTCCACCCAAATCCTCATTAAATTCAAAATTCCAAACCCTCAAAATTTAAAATATTTAAAATTCAAATTCAACCATCCAATGCTTAAATCAAATACACATACATCCTCTGCAATAGTTTATCGAGGTGGAAAATTGAAAAGTACTTCAGCTCACAAAGATCTAATGACTGATCGAGAATATCACTAGGATTCATTCTTAAACAATATCCTACTAGTAAGGATGTAGTACATGTCCTCTAATAGACGGTTTTATCGCCAGATGGCACCACAGTTAAATAGTTATGATTGAGACCCTCTGAACCGGGTGGTTTGCCTTCAAATGCCACCACTAAATTATGGTTAAGGCCATAGCCTATAAGCTCCTCAATGGTATTAAATCCTTGAGATATGAATCAATAGGATATAATCGGTATGGCACAAAGCCCTCTACTAGATAAGGTGGATTCAAATTTGTCCACTTAGGAAAATATTCACCCCAAGTCTACAAGGTACCCTTGGATGAAGAAATCAATGGCTACCGACAAGGATCCTTCTATCAGGTTGGGTCAATTACCACCTCTGACTAAGTAGACTAGGGATCATGATAACTTGGGACGACGGAACCATGGGATCTTGATCGGGTCCATCATCCATCCCCCCCCCCCGCAATCCGCTTTAACTGCAAGATGTTGAAGTTTCCAATTTGAAATATTCAAACTTCCAATACCTAAAGTCCCATGCTGCTACTATATGCTAGATAATATGTATCTTTATGTATCTGATTGATGACTAGCCTTAATCGAAAGTTCTCTCTCATTATCGGGAGGGGTAACTAACTATAGGGGCTTGCGCCTATAGGAACCAGAACTCAGATCATAAAGTCCTCACAAAATGAGGGAAAAATCTATGGGTAGTGTCTTATCTACAAACCTAATCCATCTTCCTAAAATTTACCTTGGAACATAATCCGTTAAAACTCCCCCAAAAGCACGGGGAGGCTGGGGCCGAGTTTTCGGAGCCCACACCTCTACTGTGTTGGGTCATTCTGAGATGTTGGCACTTGCAAATGATAACAAATAATGTTGCAAATGTAAAAATGTTGGTCAGTCTACCAATGTGATAGTAAAAATGGTGTTGGTAATCTGAGACATTACTTGCAAAACTATAAGAAAAGGGATACTCATATATAGGACAACTTATTTTTCAAAATAACTCCAGCTCATCTATTTCTATGTCTGAAAAAAAGTTTGATCATTGATCAAGAGGTTCGTAATTTATTAATTTACTACTTGTATCATCATGCATAATCTACCATTTCAATGTATTGAATAGGTAAGAGTTAGAGCACTTTTTTATTATTTGTGTTGAGACTTACAATTTGTTTCTAGAAACAGTGTGCCAAACGATTGTAAGAAATTATTTTATAAGAAAAAATGACATATTCAAGCGGTACTATCTAATTGTAAAAGTAGAGTTTGTTTGACATCTGATTTATGAACTTCTATCAATACAGATGATTTTATCTGTTTAACTGCACATTTTATTGATAATAATGGTAGTTACCAAAAAAAAAGATAATAAATTTTGATTTTATGGCATCCCCTCATGATGTATAGCATTATTTGAAAAACAACAGCATATTTTATTTGAAAAACTACAGCATATTTTAGTTGATTGGAAAATTGAAAGTAAGCTTTTCAGTATTACTTTAGATTATGCTTCTACAAATACTATCTCACTTGACTTCCTAAGAAATTATTTGAATTTGAGAGGTGGCCTCTTATGTATTGGTGAATTTTTTTATATAAGTTGTGCACATATTGTTAATCTTATTGTTCAAGAGGGTTTGAAGGAGATGGACTATTCTATCTTGAAGGTGCGTGAAAGCATCAAGTATGTTAAAAGCTCTCAAGCAAAAAAGCAAAAATTCTTTGAATGTGTTAGACAAAATTGTCTTGATGTTAAAAGAGGGTTAAGACAAGATATTCCTACAAGATATAATTCACCTTTTATTATGTTTGACAGTGCAATTTGTTACGGACATACTTTCTTGTATTTTTAGAACATTCACATTATAAAATAATTTATAATTTTAAGAAAAGAAAAAGAGATACAAGCAATTGAAAAAAAAAACACAAAAAAATGCCATCATATTTTAATGATTCTTGTAATCTTAATTCTATGTGCATGAGATGAATAATGATCAACAATAAGAATGACTCGAGTACCTGCTTGAGACGTTATATTTTAAGGCAATAGAAAGATATATCTTATCTCACTTTGGAATCTGCATTATTTGCTTTGCATCATCGGATTTCCTTCTTTTTATTTTCTTTTCTTAAAGATATATATTTTTTTAGAGAGACATGGTTATGTGTGAAGAAATTCATAAACCTAAAAAAATCGTAGCACTCCAAAGAAAAATAATCAGTTCTATTTTGTTGCTTTAAATTGATTAAGGTCAGGTTTTTGGATTCTTTGAAGTTTAAATAAAGCCTTCAAATCTTCACAGAATATATTCAACTTAGCTTCAAATTTGAGCTCCAAATTTGAGCTGCAACATTTTATAAAAGTGATCGTGAAGGTGCTTTGGAGAAAGCAAATTAACTATTCTAATTACAAACATCAGACAAATTTCTGAAAAGCAACGGAAAAACAGGAAGAAAGGCTCTGATTGTTATCTAAAATGTAAAGCATCGAAAACGTTATCCCAAATAAGCCCTTAATCCAAACAATCCAATTTTTACTTTTTGTACCAAATTTGAGCAAACTTGTACATTTCAAGGAACCGATTGATTTGAAACTACTGAATTTAGCACAACCATAGTGATTTCTTCAAGTGTGCAGTAGTTGATTTAAATATAAGTTGTGGGAAATTTGAAGCATTGCTACAAGAGAATTTACACAGCGAAGTATTGCTTATGCTTGATTAAAGTCCATAGCATAATCTCTGCTTGGCTTCTATGACAGGAATGAGGTTTGGTATCAACAAGAAGCTAGCATGTCAAGGTTTCGCCGCTTAAGATCACCTGATGCGATGTGGGAGTGAATTGAGCCATTCAAGGAAATTAAAGAATAGAAATTTAAAATTGTCAATTAGAAAATTGCAACCAAAGTTTTAGCCATTGTACACACTAATGGCAAAGAAGTGCGCAAACAATTTTCAAGGATAAAATAATGTGCTTCAAACTAATGAAAATCATAGGTCATGCAGATTATAGTTAAGATAGATGTGATATAAAGATTAACATATTTCTACTCTTCAAATTCAATTCTTATTCACATTGGATTGAATGTACATTTGTGGTGATATGGCACTCATCACAAGGCTCCTTCAAATGAAAATCTGTTAAGGTCATACACTGAGGAAAAGTACAGAATAACTATTTGTTCTATTTCTATCTAGGCAATACATGCTTTGAATGACGTTATTTCTATGTATTGATTTCATTCAAATTTGGCTAAGATAATTAGATCTTCAAAGCTCAAAAAAGGGAAATAACTGTCAGTTAAGTTTTTCTTTTCTTCCATCCATTTTTTGGCATAGTACTACTGTGCTGAAACATCCATCATTGGAGACTCCATTTTCTTTGGAGATCTTCTTTACTATGTTGAGCAGAGGCGATTTTGTTATTTGGTTCATTGAATTCATCCTTTATATAAGATGAAGTTCAAGTCTTGAAGGCTCAAAATATCTTTGGTAGAAGGCCTTCCTCATTTCATGCTGAAAAGCTAGGGAACAAATCAGACAACATTATTTATCTGACTTTATTTGTTCTAGCATTTTAACAACCTCAAACATGGTTGGCCTCTTCGAGGGATCCGGATCTAGACATTTGTCTGCAACTGCAAATACTTCCTTGACTTCTTCTGTGGGAAAACATACTAATCCACTATCAATTGCATGCTCCTCTCTCTTTTCTTCCATTACTCCTTTAACCTGTCATAAAATTAGTGAAGTAAGAAGATGTCGCAATGGCCTCACCTTAATGGATAAAATTATAATACATCTCACGTGGGCGAGAGATTTTCAACAGATATCTATATAATCAATCTTGAGGATTCAATGCAGATACTATTGTTGCATTGAAGAATGACTGGGAAAATTGAGACAACATGAAACCTTAGCTTTCTATCTTGTTGTATCTTGCAATTAATGGCGGGGCTGCTTTAGGAATGAAAATATTGTTCCCTTCTTTTAGTTTGTCCTGGCACTATAGGACTATCTAAAAATCATGAACTTATTTTGAAGAATTTGTCTATACCCTAGATGCGTACATATTTGAGATGAATTGGAACAGCACAACATATTAGGGAAAGTTATTGTTTCATAGAAGATATGCAACAATATTAGATATAATTTATTGAAATTCAACACCTAGGAAGTTTTTTGGTTGGGCAATTGAAAATTCTTATGAAAAGTGAATAAAACAATGAAATTATGCTTGTTAAAATTTTTATGATCTTTCTGTTCTGTCTATTGTTGTTTAGTAGTATGAAATTATGTTGCTGATATGTGACATATATTTACACTTGGAGGGAAAAAGGTTTGGGTAGTTTATTTTCTATCTTTATATTTCTTGAAGTAGTCATTGAAAGATGTTTCTTCAATATGTAATGAACAAAGAAAAGATGGAAGAATCAAATCCTGAGGTGCTAATGATGGGATTGTTTGAATCCTGGGCTAAGCTGAGGAGCTACTTTAAAATATTAAAGTAATTGATGAACCATGATTGACAGCATATGATGGAGCTATCAAAGTACTTTTTGCTTGGAAGAAAGTAAAATAAGCCCCTTTTTTTATGTCTATATATTGTTGTTTCATTCCTTGTAATTGATTCAAACAAAGAGCAACTATCCTCCCTTGAAATATATTGTCGAACCTAGTTTTTTTTGACAACATTCGTTATATAAACTATGAATATTAATAAGATTAAATTGTCTTCATGCGACCTTTGCTGAGCTTGATTTTAATGTGCTTATTTTACCTCTTATTTTTTTTGGCCAACACAACCCAAATTGATTTAAATTGTAGATGCATAACTATGATATTCTTAGTCTAAGATTTTACCTCATGAGGCTTTAAGGCCTCTACTTAATAACTTATCTCTAATACTCTATTTTATCGGCAAATTACCATAGGAGTAATTGGTTCCAAAATAATGATGTTCATCTCTACTAGCTTTTTTCATTCACAACAAATTGATTATGTTAGATTTATATTTCTCTCTCCTTTCACATTTTTCTTTATTGGTTTCTAACTTTCTCATGCATAGTTTGTTTGAAGTCCTTAGGATATATATCCTGGAGGACATGTATTTCAAGAAGTTGAAAATGATCATTCCTCATGACCTAATTTATGAGTAATTGGTTCCATGAAAAATATTTTACATTTAATAGCCTTTGAATTCCTAACATATTATTTTCTTTAGGTGTCATCTTTGGTTGTGTATTGGTCCGATTTATTATGCAAGACACGACACTCGTGTGAATTTCTTATAAATAGAGGTTGTAGGACGATATGTATAATGTGCCCTCGTCAAGATCAATTGAATAAAAGCACCTTTACCCTGCCTCTCCCTCTCCCTCTCCTCCCCCTCCCCCACTCCCTATTGCAAGAAGGCTCAAGAAGAGGACTTCTTCCTTAGGCAAGAAACATAATAAGTGGCATCAGAGCCTGGTGGAGCTGATTGGGAAAAGGAAGAAGAAGAAGACGGTTCTTGTAATTAAGAAAGAGATGAAGGAGGAGGAGGTTCCGCTCAGGGAAGTGAGATGTTCACATGATGGAATCTTGCTGTATAAACACTTGAGCACGATCAAGTGGCTAGTGGCTCGATTGCACACAACGGTGGAGAACGATAAGGTGGTTCACCATATTCGGGAGCGGATGGTAGGGATGGATGTGAGCCGACGCGGGAGGTAGAATCGAACGAAGTGGCCTGGTGCTGTGATTGGTACGAATGGGTCAGAGCAGGTGAAACTGGAGCCAGACTCGTGGCTTGCGGTTAACGCAAGTGCCAAGATTGGGAGGTGCGACTTCGGCCGCTCATTCATGCATGGGAGGTTCCACCATGTGTTATCGGGTTCGGAAGTTCCAAATCGGACATCGGCAAGGGAGGTTCCACCATTAGATGTCGGGCTCGGAGAGAAGTAACAAAGAGATTCTTGGCTTGGCTATCTTTGATGAGATCTTGTGCACAGGAGCAGGTTCTTGTGCAGGTGGAGCGACAAGCACGGGCTGGTGTCGCACAGGTAGGATTACGCACACGAAGACGAGATCACGCTGTGGTCAGACGTGGGTGTTCACACTGAGTGGAGTGCACGAGGGGCAGACATGCAAGAAGTAGGATGAAGGAACTAATTAAATATCTATTCAGATCTTTGAGATAGAGCCTCAAGATCATTTGGTTGTTGTGTGTCAGAACAGTGGATCAAAACTGACAAGATCATGAACCTCAAGGCGACAGGTTGGTCACGGATTTGGAATTAGATGGATAGCTCGTGCAAAGTAGTAGGTCTAAGCACGTACAGGTGCCCGATAAAGACTGGTGAGCCGGAGTGTGCTCAACGCTGGAGCACGGGTGCGCCGGGAAGGAGCAATTTCATGGGCCAATAGTACGCTCACGCATGTATGCAGATCACAGGAGGAATAATGACAACTGCAGGTGCGCGTGGGTTAGAATGTGTAGGAGTGCAAGCTGGAGCCATGAATCAAAAGGCATAGTAAAGTTCTGGCGCGAGCGTGATTAGGCTCAGTTCGACTGGTTTGCTCCTAGAGTAAGTCTAGAGATCCGACCAATCGCAGTAAGTGCACAGGTGATTTTTTTGATCCTTAAATCAGACCAAGGTGGAGATTATTATGTCTTGGTCCAATTTTAGTTAGGATGTTCTGCAAGACACCACACCGGTGTGATTTTTTGTCAACATAGGTTGTAGGATGATGTATAATGTGCCCTCGTTAAGATCAATTGAATAAAAGCTCCTTTTCCCTACCTCTCTCACTCCCTCTCCTCTCTCTCTCTCTCTCTCTCTCTCTCTCTCTCTCTCTCTCTCTCTCTCTCTCTCTTTCTCTCTCTTACAAGAAGGCTCAAGAAGAGCTTTTCTTCCTCAGGCAAGAAACATAACATCTTTCCCTTTGCTCTTTCACGTATTCTTTCTATTGTACTCTTATTTATCCAATTAAAGACCTATACAAATTTGCTTGGACAAATATTTTGAAGCACTTGCTTGAAATAACTATATAGTATTGGATTATCATTTTTTAGCTCCAATTTTTGTTCCATTGATTTACAAGCTATCATATCTCGAAGCCATTGTCCTTGTAGAATCTACTGAAATTCAATAAGATTGGTATCCATCTCTAAAAGAATCGTGTTTTGTCAAGACTTGGAAAATCAAACTAAGTGATCCAAGAATAAACATAATGCGATAATTCTTGATCAAGATCAGCTCCACTTAGTCTAATAGCTATTTCTAAAACTCTTGCCTCAAAGATCTTCATTATTCGTGCTCTAACCCCAAGAGGCTATGCTTAGATCATCTTGACTCTCCACTTAAGGTGTGGAGCAAGAATTCTTCTATGGTTAGGGAGTGTCCTTATGCTGAGAGGAACGAATCTCATTTCAATACAAGTTATTGGATTCATCGAAATCTTATATCTTAATTTTCATCTTGTGAATTTATCAAATGCCATTGGTTTTTTTTTTTTCTACTAAATGGAATAATTGAAGATCCTCATACAATTTTTTAAATTGCTTGACAATTACAATATTTAGAGCAATTAATTAGGAAGAATTTTGAGAGTGGATATCATTTTTGCTATTGGCCAAAATACTAGTATTATTTACTTTTCCTTCAACCATCTAAATAAAAGAACCAAAATATTAATAATGAGCATTATCTTTTTCATAAGGCAAGTTGATCGTTTACTTGAGAGGGATTTAGTTAAAGTATGATGCTATGAAGATGGGATCAAGTGGCTTGATTACATGAAATAGGTTTTTATTGACAAAGGAAAAGAAAATAAGAAAATACCAAGAGATTGGAGCTCTGCAAACTCACTTAAAGAAACTGAAAGGTAAACTACACACACACTCTATACGTTTATACCACTTAAAAGAATTCTCCAACAGCTAAAGAAGGGCTAAACTACATTGAAATGCACCCTTAATCTATATTTATAGATGGAGAAAGAGGTTCAAGGTTATGCTTGCAATGATATTCATTTACAATAATCTTTGGATGAGTTGGATTTAGCCATAACCTAATTGATAGTTTGCTTGTTCAATTCTTACATTAAGCTATGTTTTTATTTACATCTCTTGCGTTTTTAGTTTTCTAAGACTTCATGACTTATTTTTGTAGAAGAATATGATTTGTAGAATTTAGGATTGTGGGCTAAAAATAGTGGCTCTTGTATAGTCCACCACTAGTAAGGTTCAATGAAAGGTACATCGATATATTGTTCCTTTCATGCTACTATATCTGCCAAATAACATTTAATATGTAACCTCTTATTATTCTGTCCTAAAGAATGGAACAATAGATTAATTATGTGTGAAAAAGGGTGCATCTAAAAGGTCATGTCAGTGCAAGGTTTGGAGAGAGGTTATGTACAATGGATGTAGGGCTGCTATTTTATCAAAAAAAAAAAAATCTTTGATCCCTTGATTATAATGGAGGCAACTTAATCATTGCTTAGGCTCACACTCTATATTGTTGAATGTGTGAAAAAAGTTTAGGTAATAATTGATATTGTTTGATTTTTATATTTAACTAGAAAACATGTATGCATGGGAGCATAACCTAGATGATTGTTATGGCTCTTCATTTGCAATAAAAAAAGGAAAATGAAATTATTAAATGAAGCTATAATTTATATCTAGTTTAGAGAGTTTATGAACTAAGAAAAAGAAAAAATTGAAGGAAAAATGCAATAATCTTCGGAAAAAATAGGGAAAAATTATCTTCCTTATATCTTTTAACAAAAAGTTTAGATTCATAAAATTAACTACTTAGTCTAATTAATACAAAAATATTTAAAATTATAGGAATCTGTAAAATCATGTACATATAAATTAACTTTGTGCCACTTGTCATTAATTATGCTATATGCCAAATAGCTTTTGTCAAATATCTCCCCTAAAATAAATACTTGAAACATTACAACAAGGAAACTCTACACAAATCTTGTTCATACTAAATAAATTGCAGTGGGGATATAAAGAATATATATGTTTATAGGAATTACAAAGGCTATTTAACTTTAGCTAATGATAATATATAATTTAGATTAATTTTAATATTGATATTAAAGGCACATTTGAAAAGGCATCATCACTATAGTTTTGAGTTGTTGATACAACACAATACTAGAGGTATTAATGCATATGAGATTAGTCAAAACTCTGGAAAAATAGTCCGTTTTTACCATATGAGATTAGTCAAAACTCATATGAGATTAGTCAAAACATTTAGCTTCTTTTATTTGACTGCACTTCTTTGTTTTTTCTTGCTTACATGCATGACAGCTTTCTTGCTATTCATATAAAATGGTGAGTTATTTTAAAAAAATCTTAACTATTAATTGCTCCTTTAGCTTTATGGTATATATATATTAATAGAAAATGAGAGTGAGAGGCAAATTGATCACTATTTTTTTAATAGATCATACAAGCCTATTTACAGGCATTAAGGAAGACCCTTGCCATATATGATTTCCCACATATAATAAAATATACATGGTAATATTGCCCCACAAACTCAAGAAGATATAGAAGTCAACTTTCCATTTAGTACAATCTTGAAATTGTCGAGAATCTTGAGTTTTAGTGAAGTTAATGCTTGTTTCTCCCAAGAAGCAATAGATTGAAGAAGACAATAGAATTAGCAAGCTCTCCATGAATGAAGCAAAAATTTTAATGTAATTAGTTCTCTTATGGTAGACATTATTTTGAACAATGAAGGAGAAATCATTTGGAGTTGAAATGACTGAGATGTGGGCTCCGAAAATTCGGCCCCGGCCTCCGCCCGCATTTTGCTTTCTTTTCGAGGGGAGTTTTAACAGAATTAAGTTCCGGGGTAAATTTTGGAAGGCAGATGAGATAGTAGATAAAACATTACCCAGAGATTTCGCCCTCATTTTGCGAGGACTTTATGATCTGAGTTCTGGTTTCCTATAGGCGCAAGCCCCTATAGTTAATTACCCCTCCCGGTAACGAGAGAGAACTTTCGATTAAGGCTAGTCATCAATCAGATACATAGAAATATGCGGATCTGGCATATAGTAGCAACATGGGTATGAGTATTGGAAGTTTGAAATTTTGATATTTAAAATAGAAGTTTTCACCATCTTACACTTAAAGCGGATGGTGGGGGAATGGATGATAGACCCGATCAAGATCCCATGGTTCCGTCGTCCCGGGCCATCGTGGTCCTTGGTCTACTTAGTCAGAGGAGGTAGTCGACCCAACCTGACAGAAGGATCCTTGTCGGCAGCCATGGGTTGCTTCGTCCAAGGGGACCTTGTAGACCTGGGATGGGTATTTGCCTAAGGGGACAAATTTGAATCCACCTTAGCTAACAGAGGGCTTTGTGCCCTATCGATCATATCCTATTGATTCATATCTCAAGGATTTGATGCCATTAGGGAGCATACGGGCTCTGGCCATAACCATAATATAATGGTGCCATTTGGCGGTGACCACCTGGTTCAGAGGGCCCCGAGTCATAACCGTTTATCCTGCAGTGCCATTTGGCAGTGAAACTGCCGGTTAGAGGACTCGTACCACGTCCTTGCTGGCAGGAGATTGTTTGAAAATGGATCCTAGTGATATTTTCGACCAGGCATTAGCTCTTTGTGAGCTGAAGTAGTTTTTAGATTTGTTCACCTCGACAAACTGTTGCGAAGGATGGATGGATTTTGCTTTAAGTGTTTTGATAGTTGGATTTCAATTTTTAAATATTTGGAGTTAGAAAGATTTTTGGATTTTTGGATGTTTGGATGGCATTTTGAATTATTTGTATGAACCCCTCCGGTTGAGATTTGCTGTCAACGCGGCCATCATCGGGGTGTCTGGGATTGTTTGTATTTGTGGATTGAAACTTGTCAACTCTGTTTATTTGCCGACAGAGGATCGGGTTTCATAGGCTTTATGCCTTTGTTAGTGAATTCTCTTGATTATAGGCCTTGAAGGCCTAATATGAACTATAAAATAAATATCCCGGTCGATCTCGCGACCGCATATTTATTTAATAGTTCGAGCCGTGTCAATTCCTATCTACCTGAATAGAAGGATCGGGCTCAAACTTGAATTCACTTAATGACCCGCGCAGCATTTCTAGGCGTCACGTGTGTACCAATAACATGCTCGTCAGGGCCCATGCGGGTTTATAATACATCCCCTTATGTGTACCGAAGTGTATACATGTTATAGTGCACGTGCGGGGGGCATTCTTGGAATATTTATGAACACCTTTTGTCCGCTTGCATGAAAGTTGCGGATCCGGTGGCGTAGCGTCGTATGATATCCACAACTGTTGCTGGTAGGCAGGTAGATATTTTCATTCATAGATTGGAATTGACTTCAGGATACTGCATTTACTGAAGTCTTTCTGCATCTACCCATGAGTGATATGTTTTACATACATCTGTACTCAGAGAGAGATTGTATGTATTGCAGATCTTCGGTGCCACATAACAGCTTTTACATTTATCACAATTCTTCTATATTTGTATGTAGATAGCATATTATGTCTATGAAGGGTCTTTTATAACAACTTGTAGGAGTTTGCACTTGTTGTAGTTACTTTCTTTCACTTGCAACGAATCAGTATATTTGATTGACATGGTATGGGGGTTGACTACAAAGGTGATGTAACCTTCATCACCTTCTACCATACAACCTTTCTGCTGTCACTTGTAAGCACGCTATGTTTCTTATATATGACCTCTTGACATCGTTGTGAGTTTGCATCGTTGCTTGTGAATGAATGAACAATTCACTTCTATTTGGAATTTCAATGAATGTCCCTCATCCGTTCATTGATCTACACTTGCATAATCAAATTCAATGATTGATATGCATGATTTTGAGGTAATTATGCATCCATCAAATTCGATTATCTAATTATGGTTCAAGCTTGAGTTCACAAGCTCTTTTCATACACTTGTAAATGCTTTGCTGGCACTCAAATTATTCAAGCCATTAGTGTTCAACTCGAGTCCAGAGTACCAGTTCGAGTGGTCTTGTTTAATTTATTTTATCCTCTCATGCTTTCATGCCTCTTGAGAGCTAGTTCTTTATGCATTACAAATCCATATGTCTATTGAATTGCATGATTGGGGTGAACATTGTGAATTAAATGTTGTTATCCATATGTAAGTTTTGTTGTCCATCAAAGGTATTCTACAAAACCATGTTGTATCCTTCATAATTTTGTATCTCTTGTAAGTGATTTGTATTTGCAACTTCATGAATGTTCCGTTGTCATGTGAAGGTGATTCAAATCTTATATAGCAAACTTGTTTGATAATATTTGCACCTCAATCAATGTAATAACCCATTGATATCTCCTTGAAATTTTGTGTTTTGACTCTTGTTCAATTTGTTCAAGATCTTGTATGTCCAGTTCCTCTTCTGGATTTGAGTCTAAGTCCCTTCGTAGTCGAGTTGCAAGTTCTTTTATTCGTGTTCAAATTCAATGTTGAAATCAAGTTGTTCTTGGTTGAATTTTGATTCAAGTCCTTTGTGGTCCAACCCAAGTCTTTGCTTGAATTCAAATTGTTCAAATCTTTGCTCATGTAACTTTCGAATCAAATGTAAGTTCAAGCTCACTTAATACTCAAATAGAGTTTGAGTGTAGTCCTTTGTAATTCATCAAGTGCCTTATATCACTTTCAAGTTCGAGCTCCTTACTGTTCAAGTGGCAAGCCTGGGTCCCTCTCACTTGGGTCAAACCAAGTTCAAGAGTCTCAAATTATCTTGTTCAATTCAAGTTCATGATGAGTTTAGGTTCATTCCTCCTTTTGAGTTCAAAACACAAGTTCAAGTCCAAAATTGAGTCCAAATTCTGATTCCATTCAATCATCATTTGATTAAATTTTGTTTTAAATTTGATTTGAGTTTGATCTTGGTTATGATTGTTCGAGACAAGTTTGAGTTCAGTTCAAGTTTGATTCAAGCTCCTCGTTCTCTGTTGTCCAAGAGTTCTCATGTGTTCTTATTGAATTTAAAACAAGTCCAGGTACGATCTCCAGCTTCACCCGAAATTTTGGCAGCCTCCCGGCGTCTCCCCTGTTTAGGGAAAAAAAATGATAAGAGTGTGGGCCTTCCCACCACGCGCAATAAAGCGCGTGCATGGTAGGTGTCCTTAGACACCTCGGCCGTGGCCTTCATTCCCACCACGAGCAATAAAGCACGTGCATGGGGTTTTTGACGGTACCTATTTGAAAGGAAGTTTGCTTTCCCCTCGCTCGAGGGTACTTATAGATAATCTTGTCTCGTCGTAGGCGCCGCACCGGGGTCCCAACCCACCACGCGCAATAAAGTGCGTGCATAGGTGTTTTCCCGATCCGCCACAAACGACGAGAGCAAGTTCTCTGAGTTTACCCGTCTCGTCGTAGGCGCCACACCGGGGTCCCAACCCACCATGCGCAATAAAGCGCGTGCATAGGTGTTTTCCCGGTCCGTCGCAAACGACGAGAGCAAGTTCTCGGAGTTTTTAGGTTTTAGGGATCATACCTTGGCGAGCGTCGGGATAGAGATGTTGGCACGTGGATCGGGGCGAGAGAGTTTGCATTTGCACTTGCATTTTTTTTTCTCTTTCTTTTTATTAATTAATTATAATTATATTTAATTAATTACATTGACTTATAATTAATTAAAACTAATTATAATTATTAATTATAATTATAATGATCAATTAATATAATTAATTATAATTAACTTTCATTAATTATAACTAATTAATATTAATTAACTTAAAATAATTATAATTAATAATAATAGTTAATTATAATTAAAAAAGTATTAATTATAATTAATTAAAATTAACTTTAATTAAACTTAATTATAATTAATTAAAATTAAAATTAATTATAATTATTGAATTAAAATTAACAGTAATTAGTCATAATAATTATAATTAATTAAAAAAATTATAATTAAAATTAATTAAAATTAACTTTAATTAAACTTAACTAAAATACTAATCCCTCTCTCTCTGTGGATCGGGTTTACAGGATTTGGCCGAAAAAGCGTGCGAAAGAAGAAAGTTACCTTCACAGCTCGCGAGCTCCCGTAGTTGCTTTCGTTCAAAATGTCGTAACTTCCTGCCTGACAGGAAAGGAACGTCGTCGAGAGCGGCGATGGGAGCGGCTAGATAAGGGAAATCTCTATCTCTCTCTCTCTCTCTCTCTCTCTCTCGCCAGGACAGGGAGGCCGACGGGTCTGTGGCGGCTAGACTAGGGCTTCGATTGGTGGTTGGGAAGGGAAGAGGAGCTGAGGAGGTAAGGGTCGGTCGACTTCAAGAGAGGAGATCGGAGACTAGAGCGCAGGAAAGAGGAAGAGAATCGGAGCTTGGGCGATCGGCTTCGGTCGCAGAGAGCAGAGGAAGGATCGCGAGAGGGGAAGTGGAGTTTGCGTGTGTTCTCTCAGCCGAAGCCTCCTCGTCCTTTTATTAACGCAAAGAGGGGAGGAATCGATGTGGGATACGGGTTTTGAAGAGATTTTGACGCGAACGGGTAGGGAGAGATATAGCTTGAGTGATGTCAAGAATATATCAATATTTTTCATTTTGCCTGACCAATCTGAGTATAAGTTCTAAGACCAAAATATTAGGATATAGTTCCATGCCACCTTAAAAGATAAAGACAAAAGAGTCGATTCAAAGAGCTATTTGCCACTGTAGGGTCCTATTAAATGATTGTGTGAGGTGTGTCACATTGAGGAGAAACGACGTTTGTTAGGGTAGGGAGAGATATATGAATCACGTTCAATGAAGTAGGACTCCGATACAGAATATCAAAAAAATTATTTTAGCCCAGCCATTAGATCAAGATCAATAAACCAAGATGAGACCACACAATAAGTTCAAGAGTAGGCATACAATATGGAATCAAGAGCTATAATTTCATTATATATACATATAAAGAGGCTTGATATAGAACTTAAAAGTATTTTAAAAAATTTGAAGATTGAAATAAAAACTTTTTGTCCAAAAAGTTTGGATTTTTAACCTTATTTTACTATGTTATTATGGAATACTTTAAAATTATTTTCCCTTTATTTTAATTATCTTTAGGCATGATTAGAAAGTAATAGGGCTAATCACCACCCCATGCGAAAAGAGAATCATGGAGTGAAATTAGAGTGGTTCAACTCCACTTCTTTATTTGATTCCCTACATATAATTTTTTTCTCTTTAGCATTTTTTTATTATTTTTTGTAATAGAACCTAATGTAATGTTTAGATATTTATAGAAATAAAAGAAAAATAATTTTTGATTTTTTGATAAAAATTGGAGAGTGAAAACTTTAGGATAAAAAGCTTGGTGGTTGTCCTCCTCCTCTTTGAGTTCTTTTTGATGATTGACATAGCTATTATTCTTCTACTTGTTCTCCCTCCTAATCTCTCATAAAATTTTCTACCATATTCCTAGAATTATCTCAAAATATTCCCCCTCACCTACAGATATAAAAAGTTTTCTAAACCTCTCTTGAAGGCAACGACCACAACAAGGGTTCTCTCAAACTAATTTTAATCCTCCCTCTTCCTTGACCCCAAAAATACCTTTGGACCACCATCACTTAATCCATTTTTGATCTCCACATAATCATCTAACATTTTATTGAACTTTTAGCCCCTTAAAATAAACTTAAGCCTTTCTACTAATTTAAAATTTTAAGACTAGTAAAATCTGTCTAAACTAACTCACCTTAACTAAGTCTTGATTTCCCCATCCTTGATCTTCAAAATCAATTGGAATTTCACCAAACATTGAATATCACATCTAAAGACATTACCCTAATATTTTCAAGTGGTTTCATGCCTTCGAACCTCCACCATAAGAAACCCTAACCCTAATGAGGGCATTAGAATTGTCTATATGACCTAACCACTTGGCCGGCCCATTCTTTTCGACCGTCACCTCAAATAAAATTAATCTAACCACTCAAAGGATGTCTCCCAAATCCTTAACCCCCCCACCAAGCAATTGGATGTCCTGGATCCCCCATTCCAAGGTTAGGCCAAGCTAGAATGTAGAGGAGCAGTCACATGATTGTAGAAGGGACATTGTCGGACATAGTCGGCCATATGGATTCTAATAACGGGGAAATTGGAAATAGTTTTAGTCAAAATCCTGAGAAAGCCAAAGGATCTTGCTTTGATGCCAAGTTACAAAAAGAGTTATTCACAAATTGATCTCTACTTCTTTGTATAGAATATAAAATATACGTAAGCTTATTTAGACAGAAGAAGTGAAAAAGGAATACAATTGAGTATAATAATGAATATTTCAATAATGAATAGTGAAATAATAATAATAATAATAATAATAACTTACAGTCAGGCATGCGACGGTCATATTTGGCTTGTCTGCTTATTAAAATGGTAAAGGTTTGAATCCCTTCAAACAAAAAAAAAAAAAAAAACTAAATGAAAAATTAAATGGCAAAATCATACTATCCTGGTATGAGGCATGAATAATACATTTTTAGTAAAGCATCGAAAGCTTACAATAGAGCTTATGGCAGTTAAATCTTAGTTGCTAAAATGGTTAATAATTCTTCAAGAAAACGCACTTGATTCTTATGATCGCTAACATAACCGAGAGTATTAAGTATTCCTTTATAAAATAGTATTTTGATTATATGATTAGTTTAAAGTGTATAAATCTGGACGGAAAACATGATTTAATTTCTAAAAATGACTAATATTATGGTTAAAACATTTACCCAAGTTACAAGCCTGGAGCCTTCCTCAATAAATGATTCATCAGTTGGTCTTTTCCCCGTAAGAAGTTCAAGCAGGACAACGCCGAAGCTGTAAACATCTCCTTTTGTTGTTGCTCTGCCTGTTTCGAAATACTCTGTCAAAGAAAACGACATAAGTTGCTCTGTCATGAAAAAAGAAAATATAGATGCTTAAGATGGAAAGATTGCAGTCCTAACCTGGCGGTAAGTAACCGAAAGTGCCAGCAACCATGGTTGACACATGAGTTTGATCAGGTTCCATCATCGTTGCCAAGCCAAAATCAGACACCCTTGCATCCATGTTCTGATCCAGAAGTATGTTGCTTGATTTTATATCCCGGTGGATTATGTGAGGAATGCAATCATGATGAAGGTATGATAAACCCCGAGCAGCTCCAACTGCAATTCTGTACCTTGAAGGCCAATCAAGAGGTTTTTCTATTGCTGATTTCCCTGCATATTTATACAATTCATGAGATTATTGAAGTTGTAAGAAATAAAGTCCGGTCTTCAGAGAGGATGATCAACATTACCATGAAGTAATGCATCCAAACCTCCATTTGGCATCAACTCGTATATAAGAAGATTGAACTGTGGTGCAATATAGTATCCGTGAAGAGTAACGATGTTCCTGTGCTTTATGTCTCCCATGGTATTGAGCTCTCTCTCAAATCCAAGATCCTTATTGTCATTTCCCTTGTTGAGCCTCTTCACAGCGAAGGCGGTGGTTTCATCCACAACTAATCTATATACTGTACCGTAGCCTCCAGAACCAATAATATCTTTGTTAGTTAGCTTCATTGTCTTCTTCATAAGAGCTTTGGCGCTGAGAGCTTGAGTTGTCGGCGATCGAAACAATACCATCTTTCCACCTGTCTTCAAGAATCTCAGTGCTCTGATCCAATTAACAGTGTGTTGAGAATATGAACGATAACTTTGCAACTACTTTAAAAACAAACCTGACAAACTTTCTTCAATTATCCTTCGCTTTCGTACCCATCTTTTGTAGCAGAGGAGGGAGATAATGATCTTCGATATGATGAAAGCAATACAGCAGATCGTAATGTAGAACACCAGTGGAGGTGAACTGCCCATATTTTCTAAAGGAAACTATCCCACAACTCAGCTAGATACCAATTTGGTCTCTGAGATAAAAAAAAAAAAGAATGCAAGTGATGATTTCTGTTCTTGATATCATATAATCTTATAAAAATTGACTCGGAAATGCTGTGTATGTGCAAATGAATGCTCTGACACCTCATGCAAGAAGTAGCTTCCTTTTCATAGAAGGGAGCTGACGAAATGATTTGTGAGCAGTGTTTCTGTACATTACATTTCGCGTAGAACTTCAGCGAATTGAATAAGCGCTGTGTTCCGAACCGAAAGTCAGACTCATCGGCTTCCGTTCTGGTTGACCGCCTCTCATAAGCGCAATGTTGCGAAGAAAAAGTCAGACTCATCAGCTGCAAATCTTGTTGACGGGATTCTAGAGGGCGGTATGTACACCGCAATTATGTGTCGGTGGCTGAGCTGTGGAAGGTGTAAAATGCATCAGGCTTATCGCGGAGTCATGTGAATGCGCTGAACTTAATTATTGCGTTTTAGCGTCGCGAGCTGGCTTCGTCTCCTTTATTTTTTTTTAAGTGCTCGATTAAATAATTGATATTTGACTCTTAGCAAAATGTTTCCAGTTACGTAATATAAAAAAAATAAAATAAGAAATTTTTGTTAAAAAAATTATTTAATATTTAATTTGATGAAAAATAAATTCAAAGTAATATTGAATAAATTTTTATTTCGTAATTTATTATTGATATTTTCTAATTTCGTTTATTTTGAATTAAATTTCATTGAAATAGCATTTAAATGGAAAAAAAACTTTTTTTTTTTTGAGAAGATAATGAAAAAGGCTTTAGTCAAGTGGGTGTCATAGCCCGTGAGTACCACCGTGCCTGTAGACTGTAGGTTGGGTATACTTACTGTCAACATGCAAGCTTTCATTACGGTCGCCGTTAAGACTTCGAACTGTACAGGTGGCCGGTTCCGGAAGACAGGCTTCAGGGCGGTGAATCGTGAGATGGGGAAATTTTTTATTGGTATTGTGTTAAAATATTTATTAGGGATTTTCATATATATATATATATATATATATATATATATATATATATATATATATAACAACTAAAATTATTATAATTACATATCTAATATCTAATATCTAAATCATATTATTTATTTTTCTATTAATTAAATACCATTCCACTAATCTAAAATGCCGCTCAATTAACTCCCACCAAAACGCCCTGACCCTACCTCTCACGAGAGTAAAACCCTCGCCTTTTCTTTGCTCGAGCAGGTGCTCACGCCTCTCCTCTTCATTTTAGTATTTCATCTCGTTGTGCTTCTCCACCTCATACGACATCATCATTGTAGTAGGAACAAAAATGGCGACAGGAGCTCGCCACGAAGGTAACAATATTTCTCCCTTTTCATGCGCTTAGGAGCAAACTCTAAAACTTTTTTTGGTGGGGCATAAATTAATAATTTCTAAAATACTTTCAAATTTTTTCATGTGATTTATTTCTCTTTTATGCATATATAAATTATAAAAATTCTTTTTCATTTTTATATTTTGGATGCAAATCCAAATTACCAAATGACTTATTAATAAGGAGCAAATTTGATCGGCGGTGACCTAGTTTCTCAAGAAATTCTTCCCTGACGTCTACACCCAGATAAAACAATATTGAACAACTAGCAATTACTACAACTTCTACAGACATATTCTCATCCTCTACACCTCCTCCCTCAACATTTCCGGCTCCTTCGCATCCCTCATAATTTCCCACGCCACCACGAGATTTGGCCGCCTCTTTTTCACGCGCATTGGAGGCACCTTCGTCCTTGCTGGAGCCTCCATTAGCAACACGGCAATCAACGTCTACATGCTCATTTTCAGTCGCATCCACCTCGCACTAAAGGAAAATCTCTACTTACTGGCAAAAGTTCCGGCGAAATTTCGTCCACCGGTATAAGTTGCGGTCTAATCGGCAGATATTTTGCCAGTAACTTAGTGTTGAATTTTTCGGCTAATAAATCGATGGAACTTTACTGGTGGAAAAACTGCCTACAAAACCGCCTATTTTTCTAAAGCCGACGGTTACTTCCGACAAAAAATATATGGGAAATGACTAGCAGAACTACAAGCAAAAAATCTGCCTACTTACTTAAACCCGATGAAATACTTTCGGCCGAAATTTCGCCAGAAAGAGTTTCGGAGGAAAAGTAGCCAGAAATACAGTCGGAGAAAGCCCTATTTCCCTTTCCACGGTCGTGCTCTTCTCATTTCACTCCATCTCACTCACTCTCTCGTTCTGTTAGTCACCTCCGTCGCCAATGTTTGCCTCCGTCCCCAATGTTTGCCTCTATCCCTGACATTCACCTTCATTGCCAACATTCGCCTTTGTCACCTACATTCGTCGCCGCCATTGCCTTCATGTGATCGGTCCATCGCCATCGTTCCTTGCTCTGTTGCCAAAAATCCGCCATAAGTTCCGCATTTTGTTTTTCTTTGCCATAGATGTTCTCGGTATACATTTGCAAGTCATTGTACTGTAGTGTATACATTTTGTTGATGATATTCTTCTTATTGTTAAGACTTTAGAGGGAGTTAAGTGTTTGAAGAGTTATGTACGCATTTTGTCATCGACCTTAGCCTCTGTCGATTTTTGTATGCATTTTGGTGGTCATTAAACGAGAAGCATAACATTAAATTAAGTGTTTGCAGAGATGAGAATGCTTATGAGTGAGAGGGCTGCCTTAGATGGTTTGCTCACATAAAACGGTGGCCTCCAGATGACCTAGTTAGGAAAGTAGAGGCATTAGATTTGGCTTATATTAAGAAAGGTGCAGAGGTATTAGATTTGGCTTATGTCAGTAAATCCGTCGGATTATGTCCGGTGCAAATTGCATTTTCATATAGGTACCCCTGAAAGGCATGGCATGATTGAAGACTACGGTCGCGATGTCTTCCGACAGCGACCGTGCATGTCTTTCTTGATGTGGCGGGCAGGCTAGGACTTCTTATATTTTCCCTAAACGGGGGAGACGCTGGGATACTGCCAGATTTTTCATTGATAGGAACCTGTGTGAAATAACACCATCCGATTTACAAATCAATTTGAGTTAAATCTATTTTCCTTCAAAGATAAATCTATAATCTTCAATATCTTCATATTATATATAAGCTATATTATGGATATTAAAAATAAAAAAAATTGGATGTATAATTGATTGGCATAAGGATGAAAGATATTAATAGATAAGTTCATTAATGGGGTGAATTTTTTTTATTCGGATAGCTTGTCAACTCCCTAGTTTCATCTTAGGTGGAAAGTTTTGATGCTGATACTCTAAACTAAAAAAATCAAGTGTATCTAAGATCAGATGATGTAATTGTTGATCTATATTACATAGGGTTTATATCAGAATATTGGTATTGGACTTTTTATGGTGAGTACGAGTCACATTTCGATTCTTGATGTGGCTCGTCTATAAATTCTAATATAGTTGAGAAAGAAAATATCTGACATCTTGAAGACCTAGTTTATGATGCAACTAGAGCAAAATTTAAATAATATACATAAGTGTCACCAAATAAGGAGGCACAAAATTTTTATAATTTATTACATGCTGCCTAACAACCAATTGGAATAGGTACACCACTTACTCAGAGTTATCTGTTATTGTGAATATATTAAGCATCAAGACAAAATATGATATCCCCATGAATATTTTAATCAATTCGTTGGGCTGCTTAAAGAAACCAATCTAGCAAAATAATATAATTCCTACTGATTTATATCAGACTAAAAAGTTAGTTTTTAAACTTGGTTTGACATGCACAAAGACAGATTATTATGTTAATGAATACATGTTATAGTATAAATATGATTTGTCATAGATTGTATGCTATCATTGTAATGTACCAAGATTTAAACTAATGCTTGAGATGAAAAGAAAGCTAAAGGAAGTATCAATTAATATGTTATTTTACTTACCATAATTTATAGACAATAAAGATTATATGCATCCATGAGGTATACTACACATATGAGATGGCATAATAAATACATCTCTTAAGAAGGTTTTTATTATACATCTATCAGAAGCAGAGGCCTGAAAACATTTTGATCGTACACATCCCACCTTCATCATAGAATCAAAAAATTTAAGATTAAGTTCATGTGTAGATGATTTTACTCAATTTAGCCAGTCTGTTTCACCTTACTCATGCTTTTTTGATTAAAAAGTGTTATTTTGAAAACTTAAATTAGTTTTGAAATCGAACATCTTATTATGAATGATATATCACCTCAAAAGGTGAACATATCGTTCCCTAATAGGTTTCAGATTACAAAACTTTAGATTTGCCCCGATTATCATATTCAAACTGAGGGAAAGATTACATATGACCCCGGAGGGTCAAAATGAAATTTGATCGAGTGTTTGATTATGTTAATCTGGATAAAAGGGATCATTAATTTTATAATCAAAATTATATTAGTAATTGATATATCTCTCTAAAGAAAGAAGATATTATTCACTATCCATCATTTGAAAATGATGATAATGATTGTCAGGCTTGATTTTTCCAAAGATAATTAATTAAAGTTTTTGAAAAGATTGATTTTAAAAATTATATTTGAATTTCTAAATCTCCTACGAGCACAAGCCCTCGTTGTTAATTACGTCACAGAGAACTAAAATTTCCTACAAATACTCTCGATTAAAATAACGGTTAAAATTTCATTTAAGATTTCAAAGCTTGATATCAAAGGAGATGAGGATTGCAAGTTTAATTGGGATTGGATCAAGGTTGAACACTTATTTTTGGAGGTCAAAGAAGGAATGGTAAGTGGTGTCTTGAGAATCGGAATCACTTCAGCAATACCTCAGCCTATTCTAAGTATTGGGCTTGAATTTGATTGAAAAATATTTTAAGTTTGAATGGTTAATTTTATTAGAAAATTGGGATTCAATTTCCAGAGATTGAGGTCCTATAGCCTAAGCTTGCCTCAGAACCTAATGTAATGCATGATCTGGATTTACCCCAGCCTTGATTAGGGAACCAGATAAACCACCTAAATACTTTAAAACCATGTATCTAGTCTTTAAAAGTAAGAGTGGTAGGGATATTATTTAAGGTAAAATTTTGAGAGTAGGGCCAACATCTAGAATAGTTCTTAATTTGACCCCTTAACATATATTGGGTGATATAAAACTTGAAATTAAAATGCATTTAAATTTTAAACTCAAATTTTAATTTATTACTAATGTAATGCATGTTAGTTGATTCGAATGCTTAAATCCTAATGAAGCAACTTTTAAAAAAAAAGCTTAGAAAATAAATTTTTTCCTAAAAGTATGCACAATATTCTCTTGACAGATCTGCATCCTCATAAGCTAGGTGGTCTACCAGAACTCACAAGCAGGGAGGTGCCTAATAAATGGAACGAAAAAGCATCAAGAATACTTATAAGAACTCCCGGTAGTCCCGGACTGACTTCTTAAAATATTTAGTTTCTATGTCATCTTAAAATATTTTACTTTAATTAAGGTAGTAAAGGTTTGTTCGTACCCTCACGAGCGTCCGATCGGGTTCAACGCTAAATCAAAATTGGCATGCAAGAGTACCAAAAAACTACTAAAAGCATATAAATCCTAATCTCAATCAATATCAAATAATCAATATTAATAAACAAATTAATTAAAATTTAATGTCCATAGGCAAATGCCTTTTAATATTACAACTTATGGTCTGTAGAAAGTAAAGTGGTTGGGTACCACTTACTACAACCCGGATTCTACTCCTAAGACATAAGTGACTTCAAGAATTGGGATTCTTCTTGTTCTTTGCTTTTTCATCCTTTTATGGGCTCCTTGTATCCATCTGGTCTGGATTTTCAAGTGAAAAAGAAACTCCTTCTCAAAGGGGTGTTTTCTTTTCTCCTTGGATACTCAAAGTATCCTAATCTGAATATCCAAATGAAGAGAGACTCTCCCCTAGGGGATGTCACCCTTCTCTTTGGATTTCAAATTAGATATTTAATATCCCATCTCAAAACACTTAAATATTACAACTCAATTTAATTAAAATTACATCAAATTATATTGAATATAAAAGAAAATTTCTAGACTCAACAACTTGTAGGGTTATCCTAATAAATCAGCATTTAAATTAACATCCCAAGCAGTTATATATTTGAATTTAAAAGTACTCAAACCAGCCACACTTGGCTATGCTCTTTTAATTTAAAGGGGGACTTAACAAATTTTTGAAGCACCTGTAAAAAATAATGTCAATTTAAAGCTTTGATTTATGCCCCCTTTTATTTTTAATTTTTCTGTGTGAGCATGGCCACCTAAATAAAATTGAATTAGTACAGATCGTTCCTACCCTAGGGGTAAATCTAACGCACAATCAATCAAAATATAGAAGGTAGAAATTAATTAAATAATCAATTAATTACTTAATTCTAACAATTAGCATGCAATGAAAATCATAAAAAAATCGGCATGCACAAGTAGCAGAAAAATAAACATCGGCCTAGTCTAATACTAGAGTTGGTTGTCCTAGCAAAGCATCTAAAGTGTGTGGGGTAGGTTGTATGGCTTGGATATATCCTATATAAGGTACTTAATTAAAGTTATTTGATGTTTTAGTTGGTTTAAAGGTTTGAGGAAAACTTTACTTAAAGTTTAAATATTAATGATTTGAAATTTATTTTAAAATATATTATTTTAAAGTTAAATGATTACCACCATTATTGCTCTCTGAGGTCGTGAAGTTTATTTCATCTTCCTTGGGAATAATTTAATAGCCTCGTAGGCGTGAGTTACCCAGTGGTAATAGATATAATTAAATAATTTGATTTCAATAATATTTAAAAGTTATTAAACTTTAAGTGAGCTTGATTGGTTACTGATTTTAAGGTTTGAATTAATTAAATTTACTATCAACCAGTTTGTGGCGCTGTACCACTAGGCTCGAGGAACAAAGCCTCCTCAGGACACGTAGCCCTGTAGCCCAGAGTAGTCCATCTTAGAAACTTGATTGATATAATTACAAGTTTTGGGCATTTATTGGAATTATTAAAATTGTTTAATTAAGGGTATTTTATTGATTCTATTCCAAATGAACTCCCAACTCCTTAAAATCAACTCCAAAGGCTAAGAATTACCTAAGGAGAGATTCCCAGGTGTTTGAAAATTTTCTAGAATTTTTAATTATTTTTAATTAATTGAATTAATTAAATATTAATTTTTGGTTAAAATTAAATTAAAGTCACATCTGATGTCAAATCAAGGGGATTTTAATTTTTTTAAATTAAGATTTGAATTTTAGTCAGTTTGAGGTATTATTTGTAATTTTTTGATTTAATTTGGATTTATTGTAATTTTTAGAAGTTTTAATGCTTAATTTAGGGTTTAAATTTAATTAAATTAATTAGGCCGCTTAATGATTTCAAAAATTAGTGGGGAAAAATCTATGGATTGAGGGTGTCACTATATTCAAATGGTTCAAATTTCAAGTCTATTGGATATTTATTTTAATTTCTAAAATTAATCAAAGTTTTTTAGATGTGTCTTAAATTATTATCCTTAATGATGTCACTAAGTTTTGTAGGATCAAATAAATATTTTACTAACCCTTAAACTTAACATGTATACATCACTCATGAGCACAATCAATTCCTAAATCTAGGAGAGACAAAGCTAAGTGGTGTGCTCTTCCTAAGCATGCAAGCATTAAAGATACTTAACATATCTAAAGCTATAATTAGTGGATGATTGGATTATAACCATTCACTAATCATTCCCCATAATTCCAATTCACATAGGCTCAAACATGTTTAAAGTTTCAAGGGGCCTCTCAAATATATAAAGACTAAAGTATCTATAATTTAAAATAGTTTATATACATATATATATATATATATATATATATATATATATTAATTTTAAAATAAATTTTAAAATTATCATAATAAATAATTTAAAACATTCTAGGAGATCCTCAAATTATCCTTAGATAATTTGAAAAAAAATTTCAAATTTTTAAAATATTAAATATAATATTTATTGTTTAAATTATGATATAAGAATTTTTTTATTTGAAAATGTTTAAATTAATATTAATTAAATGTTAATTATATATTAATATATTAATATTATTTAGAATAATTAAATAAAACATCTTAAATTAAATTAAAAATTAAATTAAATTGATATTTTTAAATGAAAATATTTTAAATATTTACCTGAAATATTAAAGTAAATTTAATTTAGAATTTTTTTTAAATTTTATAAAATACTTTAATCAATTTTTAAATAATTACTAATTTAAAATATCAAATATTTAATCAATTGAAATAATTTAAAATATATTTAATATTTTAACTTAATATTAATTTTAAATTAACATTTTTTATTTTTTAAAAATATTTATGTAAAATAAATATTTTTTGGAATTTTAAAATAATTTTTAATAAATTTTTAAGAAATTTGTATTTAAAATAAACTTAGATTAAATAAAAAAAGATTTTTTTTAAAAAAATGGCGGCGGCGCCAAATGGCAGCGCTTGGTTTACCCTATCCTAACACATGGCGGCGAAGGGCTACGTGGTGGCTTTTGATTGGCTGCGTCTAAAAGACGCGGCGGCAAGCAATCATTTGCAATGAATGCATCGCCGTATAATCACTACAAATGATTGCAAAGGTGGCATGGTGCGATGTGGTTTAACTTAACGACGTTACCTCCACGTCGAAGCCGTTTGATCACACGTATTTCAAAATCAACAGCTCTGGTCAAGCCAAACATAAGAGTTAACTGCGGGATCGGATCCACAATTAATTAGAGCCATGGAAGGGCTTAATCTGGATCGTTGATCGAGTGATCAATGGTCCATAAAATATACAACTGCTGTACGTTACAAAATAACCCTAGAAAGGGTTTTTTTAGCAGTTCTCTCGATCTAATTAACCAAATCAAATGAAATTTTAAATACACATTGAGCCAATGAACAAAAATTATGTGGAATAAGTTTGGTAGCTTGAAAATCACTTAGTATAGAGCTATTTTATGCTAAGTATTTTAATTCGGGTTTGAGTTTTAGGAGAATCTAATCGTTCGATTGGAACGATTTTGGATTCTCTGAAACTGTGGTCTGTCCATGCTTAGTATTGCTGAAGACTCCATGAGCTGGAAGTGCCTAGATCGATCCCTATAATCCTTTGAACAAAAATCACTTGTCGCCGGCGAGGTTTGATTGATGGATCTTGTTCAGGAAAGCTTAAAGGGCTCCTGGAGAGCTCAAATGAAAAGAAATTTTTCCTGGAGAGCATGAGTGTAGAGAAAGAGAGTGGGTGATTGAGAATGATAGGTATTTTTGAAGTCATGGCTTATTCAGACGTCCCTAAACCCATTGGATGTTATTGTTTGCTTTGTCTCTATTTCCTGATGGTCTCCAGCTATCCTAGGGTGGTTAGGAGTAGGGGTATCAAGGCAAATAAGGACAAATGACATGGAAATTCCATTTAGTCCTATATCAGCATGTGGTGATGATTAGAGCCATTGGATCCTAAATTAAGGGTTGGGAAATACTCTAAGAAGGTTCTAGAGTACTTCCAACTAGTCGGTGCTGAGTTGACATGGGCATGGAAGTAATTTGAGCATGTTTGACCAAATTTGACCCACTTGAGAGCTTGATTTGATTGTTTGACCAGTCAAAATAATCAATAAGACTATTGAGGTAGCATGGAGAGGTGCTCACCTGCTAACTAAGCAACCCCCTAGGCTTTAAAATGATATATATGAGGTTTGAATGGGGTTTAGCCATGTCTTAAAGCCACTTGAGCTTCTAGTTGACTGTTTGACTAGTCAAATAGTCAACCTAAACTTAGGTGGACATGGGAAGACTTAAAATTGTTCGTTGGGCTGATTTTAAAAAGGCTTAATACTTAAGGAGTTTGAATTTAAATGAAAGCATGTAGACTTAATGTGATTTAACCAAGTAGTATAGGGTTGACTTGGTCAAATGACCATGAGGTGACTCATGTTGGATTTAGAGAGGTCGAAAGCATGTGATTGAAGGGTCTTTGACATTTGAAAAGCTTAATTGAATTAGGTTTAGATATAGGCCATGAATTAGTCTAAAATGGGTTAGGTTTGACTAGACCTGGGCCAAGTTGGCCATGTCAACTGGTGACTGGGTTAGGATGACCAATCAAGTCCAAGTCATCAAGGATATGTTCAAGGGAGTTTAAATGAGGTTTTGATTGCATCAGAGGTTTGATTCAAGGGTGGAAAGAGCTTAAGGTTTAATCTAGTCAACCTAGGTTTTCTTGGTCAACTAGGTTGACCTAGGCCCAGGGTTTGAGCTTGACAGGTTTAATTTGATGTTTTGAGACCTATGAAGGTGGTCTCACAGTGTGGATTTGTTATTTGAGTGGAAATTGCCAATTTCATCCTTAAAGGGCATTTGGGTCAGCCTTGGTTGACCTTGTCAACTTGGTTAACCCATTGTCTAAGTCTGGGATCAATAAATTTGAAATGATATTTTGAGTCTATTGGGGGTGGTCCCAAGGTCTGGAGAGTTCTGTTTGGTCACAATGACCTATTATTGGTCCCATAAGGGCCTATTTGGTCAACCTAGGTTGACTTGGTCAACCAGGTTGACCCAATGCTTCGGTTTGGGTCCAACAGGTTTTGTTTGAGATTTTAAATTAAATAGAAGTGGTTAGAGGCTTTGGAGAAAACTGTAGGGTCAAAGTCCATAGGGTGGTAGGTTCAGTGATATAGGCAGTAAATTTTTGAAGGTTTTATAGCCTTTGGAAATTAATTTAGTTTTTGGGTTTAGAGACCTCAAAATGAGCTCAAATTTGAAGGGTTACCTCTAGAGACATGTCCTATCAATATGCAATTGATAGACTCTAAATTAGAGGTCATTTGACTGGGGTTTGAAGTATTTGAATAATTCCTGGAAAAGGCTTTTAGGATAGGGCCTTTGAACCTAGAATTTGGTTTAGATTTATGAATTTGCTCTAGATTTTGAGTTTGAATAATTTGAATTGAATTATCCAAATCATTTATGATCATTTGGATGATCATAAATGATTGAATAGGATTGGTGCTAGATTAAAGGCAGGATCAAGGTTTGAACTAGAGTTGAGATCTGAATTGGTTTGAAATCGAGATATATTTAAAGTTTAGACATGATTGAAGTTTGAATTGAGTTGACATATGGATTGGATTGAATCTAGATTGATCTAGGATTTAGATAAATCATAGGGTGTGGGTAGATCTACGGTCAGGATAGATCCTAGGATCTGGGTTAATCTAGAAAAACCTAGGGTAGGATTGGTTCTAGTGACCTCATATAAAATTGAGGTCAACAAATGGACCCCCAATATGTATAATAGAATGAATTTTATTGCACATATTGGTGTTGAATAAATTGAAAAGTCAAATCTGGAGTTCTGATCCTAAGGGAGGGCAGATATCTAACCCTAAGGAATTAAGACTGAATTGATACTAGGGTGGTCCCAAGGAAGGCGTACTCTACCACTAATGAATCTAAAACTACAAAAAGGAGAGACCTAACCTAAAGGAAGAAGAAGCTTGAATTCTAGAGTTTGAAGTTGAAGCTAGGATGGTGCCACAAAGGGTATACTCCATCTCTCGGGAGTATAATCCTAAGGGAAAGAGAACACCTAACCCTATGCAGAAGAAAACTAGACGATCTTGTGGGAAGGAAACATTACCTCGTATAGAAGATCTAGCCTAGAATTTTAAATTTTTAAATTGGGATGGTGCTGTAAAGGGTGTTATCCACCACTAGAAGATCTAATCCTAGGGAGATAAAATATCAAACCCTGAGGAAGAGAAAGCTAGATGATCTTGTGGGAAAGAAGCATTGCTTCCCATAGAGGATCAGGTTTGAAGTTTGAAATTAAGATAGTGCCACAGAGGGTGTGATCCATCACTAAGGGATCTAATCCTAAGGAGAGAAAGTGCGATGACTCACATCTAACCTTAAGGAAAAGAAAATTTGATGATCTTATGGGAAGGAAGCATTGCTTCCCATAAGAGATCGAATCTAGATTTGAAATCTTGGATGGTGTTATAGATGGCGTGCTCCATCAATAGAGATCTAATCCTAAGGCAAGAAAGCATGATGGCTCACATCTAACCTTAAGGAAAAGGGAATTAGAAGATCTTGTGGGAAGGAAGCATTGCTTCCCATAGAAGATCGGAGCTAGAGTTTGAGGTTTGAAACCTAGGATGATGCCTCAGAGGGTGTGCTCCACTACTAGTAGATCTAATCATAAAAAAAGAAGGTATGATGACTCACATCTGTCCTTAAGGAGAATAAAATTGAAAGATCTTGTGGGAAGGGAGCATTTCTTCCCATAGAGGATCAGGTCTAGATTTAAAATTTGAAATCAGGATGGTGCCATAAAGGGCGTGCTCTATCACTAGTTAATGATCTTATGGAGAGGAAACTTGCTCTGCATAAAATATCAACTCTAGAATTTGAGATTAGGATGGTGCCACAAAGGGCGTGCTCCATCACTAAAAGATCTAATCCTAAGGAAAAAAGCACGATGACTCACATCTTGTCTTAAGGAGCAGAAAACTAGATTTTAAAACTTGAAAACTTAAACAAAATTGAGTCAACTTGATTTAAAATTTGAAAATTTTAAAAATTCAAAGTTTGAGCTATAGAAAGTATAGTATCTCTTAAGGAATCTCCTTTTTATAGGAAGCATTGGGTGATTTCCCTCACAATCCACTAGCTGATAAAAGCCTCCTTCGTAGACTATCTCTACTACGAAGGGTCCTTCCCAGTTGGTTTAAACTTCTCACTGATCTTTTGGTGAGCTAAGATAGGCCTCCAAAAAACTAAGACCAAATCGCCTACTCAAATGGTTTTAGGTTGCACTAACTTATAGTGAGCTTGAACCATTCAGGCTTTGTAAAGTTCTAGATTTTTTTGGGCTTGGAGATGACGTTCTTCAAGACCCTCAAGCTTTTTTAGTCAAAGTTGTGCAGTCTGTTCTGTGGTGATTTGATTCTAGATTACAGTTATGCGCGATGGAATTTGAATTTTTAGAGGGAGTATGGCCTCGGACCCATACACGAGTGCAAATGGTGTGGATTGGGTCGAGGTTTGATAAGTGGTCTGGTAGGCCCACAAATCTTTCACCAACCTATTATTCCACTGATGTTTGTTATCATCTAGGGTCTTTTTGATGATTTGCACCAAGATTTTATTGAAGGCCTCAGCCAACCCATTAGTACGTAGATAATAGATTGTTGAGTATCTCTAATCGATACTATGATGATTTGCAGTGTTATTAATTTTTGTAGATTTGAAAGTGGACCTATTATCAGATATGATTCTATGGGGCATGTCGAATCGATATATGATATAGTTACAAAAGAATTTTATTATATGGTGTGATGTTACATTTCTTAATGGGACTGCTTCCTCCCACTTTGAAAAGTAATCAGTCGCTGCTAAAGTGAAGTGATAACCCCTAGAAGAAGGAGAGTCAATTAGCCTGACGATATCCATGCCCTAACTTTCAAAGGGCCATGTAGCTATCATTCGATGCAACATGTTTGGCAGATAATGTAAAACCATACAATGCACTTGGCACTGATGACAACACTTTATAATTTTCATGCAATCATCAATCATCGTAGGCCAGTAATAACCAAGTCTTTTATTTTTCATTTACATCTTTAGACCCAATTAATGAGCATGGCATAGTTTAGTATGGACTTCATTAATGATCTTTAGGGCCTCTCATTTATCTAAATAATGGAGCAACATCTGATTGAATGATCGACGGTATAACAAATCATTAACTAGTGCATATGATAAAGCACATTTCTTGATTTTATTGATATGTACTTATCATGGGGGAGCTTGCCTTCTTAAAGGTACTTGATTATCTGTTATCTCCAATCATCTTCTTCATTGACTACTGAAGAGTTAGAAAAGACATGGGAAGTTTATTTGTTGAGGTGTTCCATATCTATAGGAGACAGGACTCGATGACCCTGAACTTCTATAGGGATGGAGTATTCTACTAGGCAGGCAAATTCCTTTGCAAGTTTTGCAAGGGCATCCATCGAAGAATTACTTCCACTGGGGAATCCTATACATAGTTACAACGGGAATTTGCTCGAGCAAGTGCATTATGTACTAGTCGTACTCCAGGAGTTTAGGATTAAAAATCTTTTAGGTCTCTGTAATCTGGTTGATCACAAGTTGAGAGTCATTAAAGATCTTAATCTTTTTAATCTCCATCAGGATTGCATGTTCCAGGCTAGTTATCAGAGCTTCATACTCAACTTCATTATTTGTGCATGGCTCTGATAAGTGGTAGGAAAAGTACATCATTCCCTTATCCGGTGTTATGAAAATCAAGCTAACTCTGGCTTTTCTAGGATTATTAGATTGAGGTGTTTTGCCCCATTAAGAGGATGCTGCATCTTCAAAATACATTTCCCAAGTTTGAGTATTAGATTCCTCAAAACTTATTATTTTCTTGTCAAGTAAATCATCATTTATAGGAGATTTCGTCGGTAATGGGTGTGCCACAAGGAAGTCGGTGATAGCCCACCCTTTCACAATACGTAGGGGAATGAAAGTGATTTCAAATTGAAGTAATATTATAGACTAACGGGCTAGACATCCTGACAATATAGGCTAGGTCATAAGATATTGCAGGGGATTGACACTGGAAATCAAATTAACTTGATGAGAAAGCATATAATGCCTTAGTTTTTATGCTACAAAGACTAAGGTAAGGCAATGTTTCTTGATTGAAGGGTATCAAATTTTCATTGGAAGGAGTCTTTGACTTAGGTAATAGAGAGCATTCTCTATCCCATCATTATTGACTTGAGCTAGGAGGGCCCTGAGAGACTCATGAAGGGCTATAGCGTAAAGGATTAAAGGTCTCCCTGGAATAGGGGCTACCAAGATTGGCATTTTTGTCAGGTACTATTTGATATATTCAAAGGCAGATTGACATTTCTCATCCCAAATAAATTTGGTAACCTTTTAGCTAGGATAGAGAATAGTTGATATCTTTTAGAAAGATTAGAAATGAATCTTCTTATATATGCCAACCTACCTTCAAGGGATCTCAGTTAAGTAAGGCTCTTGAGAGGCGGCATATTTAAGATAGCTTTAATTTCATCAGTATCAATTTTAGTTATGTGGTGTTTCGCTATAAAGCTTAGGAATTTTTTTAACGTGATGCTAAAAGTGCACTTTAAGGGATTCATCTTAAGATCATAGCGGTGCAACCACTTGAAGATAATTCTTAAGTCATAAAGATGAGCCTCTTTCACTCTGTTCTTGACAATTAAATTTTCGATACAGCACTTGACTTGATTATGGATTAAGTCATCAAAAATATGAGTCATGGCCCGCTGGTAGGTTACACCAACATTTTTAAGATCAAAGGGTATCAATTTATAATAAAAGATCCCTATAGAACTTCTAAATATAGTGTTTTTCTCATCTATTAGGGCCATCTTGATTTAGTTATAACCCGATGAGCCATCCATAAAGGAGAAAACAATGTGCGAGGAGGCATTGTTCACCTTAAGTTCTGGAATTGGTAAAGGAAATTCATCCTTAGGACATGCCTTATTCAGGTCTCTATAATCAATGTAGACTTGGATTTGACTATTTTTCTTTCAAACAGGCACGATGATGGCTACCCAAGAGGGGTATTATTCCTCTTAAATAAATCCAGCTTCAGCCAACTTATTGACTTCGAAAATGACTTATTGTTCTATCTCGAAATGCATGCATCGTGGAGCTTGCTTGACAGGAATGTCATCATACCAGATTCCAGGTTTATAGACTGCTATGTTAGTGGATAAATCTAATATTTTATTGTATCTCTAGGTGAAGCAATTCTTAAACTCATAAAAAGTTGAATTAGATCCCTAGACTCATCCTCACTCAACAAAGAACTTATGAAGGTGGGGTGAGGGTCGTCCTTTATTCCAAGGTTGATTTCTTTAAGTTCATTAACTATTGATTTAATTTCTTATTCGAATTTAGGGGGTGCTTCCCGAACTTGAAGTTCATCAGAATTATCTAAAGTCTCCAAACAAAGTCTAACTAGTTAATCGACAACTTCAGTAGGGACATTTTCAGATGTAGGATGACTAGTTATTATTAAACAAAATTCATCGTCATCAAATGAACTAACAGTACCAAAGCCGATACCACTTATCTAATTCTTGTTAAATTTTGAATTCCAAAGATTTTTATGGTATCTAGCTTGACCCTTAATCCATCGACTCCGAGCAAAAACTTTAGAGATAAGAGCCTTGACATAAACAAGAAAGTAGCCAAAAGATAATTCCATTAATTTATTAAAATTTGTTTCCTCAAGTATTACCTCATCTTAATTCCTTGAGGAAGAGGAGCCAAGGAAGAACTTCTGGACTTTTCTTATTTCTCCATCTAAGTTAGGGGCATCCTTAATTACTAACCCTGAGACCCTGTCAGCAGACAGTGGGGTTAAGGTTAACAATTCAACTTCCCTATTAAGCTTTTCATATAGACTCAATTCATGCTCATCACTTTTAATTTTTGATTTGGTACCCTCCTGGTTACTATCTGATTCTAAGGTGAGATCAAAGTTCAGAGGAGGATTTATTTTTTTATAGTCAAAAGTAATTCTAGCATCCCTCTTTCTTGATTCTTTATTAGAACTTGATTCAAGTTTGATGTATATTAGGGGATTTCTTTTATTAGCTGAAGGGCGGCCTCGACCATGTGCTATTTGGGCCATCCTCCCACCTCTTTATGGTAAACTGTTTGGAGGCTTAAAGACCACGCACTCGACGTCTTCTTCGCTACTTGAATTCTATCTTTTTTTATTCTTAATTTTTTCTTTTTTCAACTTTTGAATTGCTTTTTGAACTTTGACTTTCTACTTTTTTCTCCTTGACATTGATCTCTACCTATGAACAGATAATGACCCTTTAGGTACGTAGTATGCTGCATCCTTATAGATCCTGATCTTGTAAATCGGGAATAGTTACAGATCACCCTTGATTTTAAATTCAATGCCATCTCGTTGGTACATGATGCATTGATGTAGGGTGGAAGGAACCATCCTATACTCATGGATCTAGGGCCTACCTAGGAGTGCATTGAAGGATGTCACCAAATTAATTATATAAAATTTTGCTTCAATTTTCAACTCTCCTATCTCTAGAAGAAGGGTAATTAAACCTAAAGCCCTCTCGCCCTTTCATTATACCCACGAAGCACTAACTTGTCTGTTGAGATCTTGCTAGTATCAGCCCTAAGGTATGTGAGAGTCTTTATGTTCATCACATTGACCGGTGCACCCAAATCAATGAGAACTCTTGATAACATGAAATTACCTATATTTACAGCGATGTAAAGTGGATGATTATGGTCGGTAGTTCTGAGGAGTAAATCTTCATCAAAGAAGATAACTCATGGGATTTCCTTAAAATATAAAGCATTTTCTTTAGAATTTGAAGCTAGCTGAGATAAATAAATCTCTGGATCTAGAAGTGCTTTAATTAGAGTCTTCCTTATATTTTTTAAAAGTATGAGGGCATCATAGATGCTCAACTTAGTAGGCAACTTTCTAAGATAAGCTAAGATATTATAATAAACACTTAGAATATTGACATCAGGACCCGATGGATTTGAAGGAGAATTCGATTATTGAGTTTAGATTTGAATTGGATCGTTGGAGGCAACTTATTTTCCTTTTTCCTAAGGAGGAAGCCTATGGGGTAAAACCTTACCACGATGTAGTTGTACTTACACAATTTCATCAGAAGGATAGGCTACAATGGGGTCTATGCTCTCTTTAGACGTTTGACTGTCATTTCTTGAGTGGGAGTCCAAATTTGAAATGTCTATCATGATAGGGCTCCCTTAAAAGTTAATTTCAGGGGAATCACCATCTGATAAGACATCAGATTTATTTCTCCCTTGAAGAGTTAAATCTAAAGAGCTGAGTGTTTGAATTTCTTAATTGATCTCAGCTGGTTCTTGATTGTTTTCAACAGAAGAGTCATTTAAATTTTTGTTCTCAATACTAATCATCAAAATCTGAGCAGAAGGATCAATCTTTTTATTCAATTTTTAACCCTTTGCCTTTAATTGGGCAAAGTAAAAGTCATATAACTTCAGTGGGGACAGTGGTTTTGAGTCACCATCCACCACTTCTACAGATCTCTCATCAATAAATTTCCTTTCTATAGAAAGTTCACTCTTTTCATTTTTATTTATTACTGTAATTCTTATTACTACTAAAGAGGAAACTATCCCAACATCCTCCTTTGAAGCCTCTAGGTCAACCTCCAAGATCAGGCCCCATGCTCTCATCGATAACTATTGAGAAAGATGAAAAGATTTATTAATTGACTTTTTAAATGCCTGGGATAATGTTATATCCCAACCATCTTCAATAGACAATGAAAAGTTTGAATTTTTACCTGAAATAGAATTGACAGACCCCTGATCCAGATCGACCACATACTCTTTTAGTATTATAAAATTACCTTGATGAAAGTTCTTCTCGAGCTGGTCCTTAAAGATAATACAATCCTTAATTGTATAGCCTAACATGTGATGGTAGGGACAAAAAGTTGGATAATCATTCTTATTTTCCTCTTCTAGCTTCTTGGCCTCTAGCAATAAAAAATCTAGTTTCTTTTGAAGACTCATGAAAATCTTTCTCACTGACTCCCTCTTAAATAGATACAGATGAGCTAATCTCTATTTAAAAGTGATCGGGTGAGATTCCCTGGTAGCTTGAGAAGTTACCTGAAAAGGTTTAGATTTTTGAGTTTATTGAATTGGAGGATTACTTGATCGAATATTGACTGGTTTCTTCCCTTTATTGATAGTTAAAATCATTATTGTTCTCTTTTCAAAGGACTCAACAATTTACTAGCTTTCTTTTCTTCTGTAGAATCCTTCAAGAATAGCATTCTAGAAGCCTCTTCTTGTAGATTACTAGCTTTATTGAGAAGTTTTTCAAAGATTTTGATTGTAAACCCCTTTAACAGAAAAGAAATCGTCCCATGGATATTCTTTAAAAGAATCTCTACTGCATGTTGCTGATGTAGTTAGGGTTCATTTTTCATCGAGAGGTTTCATCACCTCAAGATGTACTAAACCAAAGACTTGTCTGATTTTTATTTTTTGATGATGAGATCGCCAATAGTTACACGTGCTGAGCTCCTAAGAATATCTTTAAGAATAGACCCTCAAGCTTTGTGAAAGTTTTTACTAAACTATTTAGCAAATCTATATACCACTCAAAAGTAATACCGGATAGACTACTCATAAACTGATGAAAGAGTAGAGCATCCGACCCTCCTGCGTTGCAATAGCTCGCTCAAAAGTGGGCCAAATGCTATCTCAAGTTTTCTAAACTACAAAAAACTTTAAAAGAAGGTGGCACAAAGCCCTTTGGGTAAGGAGCTAGATCATATTCCTCGGGGTATAGCCTACCCTTTAGAATAGATACAGTCCCTTGAGAGTGAGCTAGGACCTCCCTTACCTAGGTCTCAATCATTTGACGAATATCCTTGTCTGCTGGAGAGACTGGGGAAGTAACTTTTGAAATCTTACGATTTGAATCTACCTTCCTGCTATGTTCAACCACTATTTAAACTTTTGGTTGCAACTACTCGGATTGAGATTGTTGAACTTTAACGAGCTGACTCTACATTTGTTCCACTCTTAACATCATCTACTCAATCTTTGTCTCCACACTCATGATGTATGCAACATTATCATGCAACTTATCTGAACCATCTGAGTCTAAATCTATAACTGTAGATGCTTCCTCTTTATTGGATCGGTGTCTTGAAGGCTCAATATTTTTGGTTGATGCTCGAGTTTCAACCCTACAGATATTTCTAGCTGAATCTTTCATTAACAAATCATCAATATACAGATTGAAGGCCTCGATTTCCTTCTTCTTAAGTATATCTCTAATCTCCTGGACCATCTCATCGATCGGTCTACCATAAATTGACTTGATATTGATGGGTAGGTACCCTTTGTAATTCAACATTTCCTCAAACTCTTCTTCTTTTAACTTGGCAAGAACAGCTTGGATTTTTAGAGCATCTGTAGAAGGCTCTGCCACTAATTGATCTAACATCTCCTGATCAACATCTGGAATTATCCCCTCCCCTTCAATTATCTTGGGGTTGGTAGTCATAAGGGTGATATCTTCCATCGGGTGAGGTATATCCATCTTAACAGGTGACAAAGGAGTTTGTAAAGTAGGAAGTCCAAAATTAATGGGAGTAGAATCCTCACATCCCTGAAAGGGGAGTCGGGGGACATCAACTGGAAACTAAACTGAACTATCTCTGATCTGAGTCCCAATAGATCTATTTATCTTCTTAGGAACATACTCTTCTATTTCTTGCAACATGGGCCTTTTGCCCTTAACATCTACTGATCTCAAATCCTTAAAAATCTTTTTAGATTTAACTGTCACAACAACCAACTTTGACAGTCTTAAAGGGGGAACTGGTGGTCTACCACTGAGAGGGTTACCAAGTCCAGTTAAAACTATCTCCTCCATCTTCATAATTGGGAGGTGAGGCACCCAATCGTATCCATCTACCAAAACAGAAGTGGCAGGTTGCTTAATGAACTTTTTGCTCCTCCTCACTGGCTGAGGAGTCAAGTTTCTTGCTTCAGACTTCTCTTCTTTCAAAACTTCCTTCTCAAGTTTATGAGAGATCACCCCCTTCAGGTGTCTCATGTACCTTTGTTAGACCTGCTTGAGCAGTGCAGGTATGGATGATATTTCTTAACATTCTGGTTCTCAATGTGTGTTTCTCCTTATGAGTTCTCTTAACACTATAGTCCACCGGGCTAGGTGAAGAGCTAGTAATCCTGATAACTCTCTCCTCCCCTATAGCAATTGAAAGGGGTGAAAATGACTCCTATTCCAGAGTGGAGAAGAGGCAGGAATTGGTAGTTCCTCAATAATCTCAGGTTCAACTAGACTCAAAGCCTTTTATTCAGCTATCTTCCTTAACTTGGTGATCTTCTTTCTCACCCTTCTCCTAGCACTCTTAGTGCCAAAAAGTGTTTCAGAGCTAGAAGACCCTTTCTCAAACATAGTCTTGATTTCATATTTAACTATAGATTTCTATTCCTTTCCCTCCTGAGCAGAGGGCATAGTAGGTATGGTGGCGACAACTGCCTCCGTTTCAAGAATGGGAGGAACATCAATCCCTGCCCCTACTGCTAAATTCACTACGGGAGCATCTTTATTACTTTCAGTAGTGAGGTCCATAATTGTGTTTCCATTAATGGATAGCCTTAGGGACTTAAACCCCATTCCAAACTAGATTGCACTTGTATGTATTAGTTCTTCAATCTAGAGGTATCGATCAATAAAGAAGAGGAGCTTTCCGGCCATTTCAGAGGATTTGATTATCTGAAATTTGAAAAGAGAAGATTTGAATGAGAATTTTGAATTTGTAATTTAAAAAAACCTTATATTTTATCATGCATATTAAATCATAGGACTTATAACTTGATATGCAATGATAAGATATAGAATTTAACTTTGATTTGAAGAGGATTTGAATTTCCACTGTATATGTTTAACTACAAGAGAATGTTGTAGAAAAACATATAATAATGATAATCTGGATTTGACTTGAATAGAATTTGAAGAAGAATTTGAATTTTGGAGATTTGGAAGAGATTTTTTGTGGGTTTTGAAACTCAACATGTTAGATTTGCGTTCCACATAATGGTTTATAAATTTATAAGGAAAATTAAGAAATTTTGGCTTGACTCTTTTCACCCTATTGAATGATTTAGAGATGAAATATTAAAGTCTGGGTTTAGATTTGAAGTTACATCACATGTGTTAGCCTATAAGGGAACATTATATGAAACACATAGCAATGACGATTGAAGTTGATTTGAAAAAGGTTTTAAAATTTTGAAAGTTTTGAAAGATCTTCCGTTAATTTTGAAACTCAATGTGTTGAGTGTATACTAAACATGAAGGTTTACAAATTTAGGAGGAAGATCATAGATTTTTAAACATGACTCTTTCACCTCACTGATTGACTCGAGGTAAAATGTTAGAGTGCAAATTTGATAGATGTATTTAATCTTGAGTTTAGATTTAAAAGTGATTGAGTTTGCATTATACATGTTATACCACAAAAGACTATTGTAGTAATACATGTGATAATGAAAATTAAATATAATTTAAAAAAAGGAGATTTGGAAATTTAAAAGTCCGGCAGCATTTCCCCTTACTTTTGAAATTTAATGTGTTGAATTCGCATTCAATATAAAGGTTTACAAATTTTGAGTGAAATTTTGAGAAGTGACTCAACACTTTCATTCTGACGAACTGTTTGGGGGTGAAATGTCGAAGATCAACTTTGTCGGGAGGATCAAGATTTTGAATTAAATCCGAAGAAGATATCTATCATACACACTGAATTATAAAAGTTATAACTATGCATGTAATGATAGAGGTCGATTAAAATTTCAATGAAGATTGAATTTTGGGTAGAGGATTGAAATCTGATTTTAAAATTGAGGGATCTTCTATAGCTTATGAAATTTGACATGCTTAGGATTAATCTTAGCATGCAAGTTTTCAATACTATAAGAAGATCTTTAAAAGACTTGGCTTGACTATTTCACTCTACCAATCAGATTGGAAGCAAAATGTTAAAGACTACTTGAAAAAGGTTTGGCTACACTCACCTCTCATTTTGACAAGTCTTATTGAGTTGGCTACACTCACCCAAGGGAGAAATGGGTAGAGGGACCAGCAGAAGAAAGGTACTTAGAACTACCAATTTAATAAAATTTTTACCGCTATTAAAGATGGAGAGTGAGACTTTTCCCAAGTAGAGATACCTTTTTTGTTTGATAAAAAAGTGTTATTTTAAAAACTTAATTTTCTTTGGGAGAAATAAATTTATGAAATTTTAGTTTTGAAATCGAATATATTATTATGAATGATATATCACCTTGAAAGGTAAACATATAGTTCCCTAATAGGTTTATATTACAAAAGTTTAGATTTATCCTGATTATTGTAGTCAAACTCAGGGAAAGATTACATATGACCCTGGAGGGTCAAAATGAAATTTGATCAAGTGTTTGACTATATTAATTTGGATAAAAGTGATCAATAATTTCATAATTAAAATTATAATAGAAATTAATATATCTCTTCGAAGAAAGAAGATATTAATCAATATTCGATCATTTGAAAATAACGATAATGATCATCGGGCTTGATTTTCCCAAAGATAATTAATTAAAGTTTTGAAAAGATTGATTTTGAAAATTTTATCTAGGTATCTAAATTTCCTATGAGTATAAGCCCTCATAGTTAATTACATCATAGAGAACTAAAATTTCTTACGAATACTCTAGATTAAAATAGCGGTAGAAATTTCATTTAAGATTTTAAAGCTTGATATCAAAGGAGGTGAGGGTTGGAAGTTCAATTGGGATTAGATCAAGCTTGAATACTTATTTGTGGAGATCAAAGGAGGAATGGTATAAGGTATCTTGAGATTCTGAATCACTTTAGAAATACCTCAGCCTATCCTAAGTGTTGGGCTTCAATTTGATTGAAAGATATTTTAAGTTTGAATGGTCAATTTTATTAGAAAATTGAGATTTAATTCTCAGAGATTGAGGTCATATAGCATAAGATTACATTAGAACCTAAGTCTAAAATGGGTACTGAAAATCAGTGAGCTGAACCTAGCTAATGCAATGTAGGATCTGGACATACCCCGGCCTGGATTGGGGAGCTAGCTAAACCACCTAAATGCTTTAAAACCATGTATCCAGTCTTTAAATGTAAGAGTGGTAGGGATGTTATTTAGGATAAGTTTTTGAGAATAGGGCCGACATCTAGAATAGTCCTTAATTTGGCCCATTAACATATATTGGGTGATATAAAACTTGAAATTAAAATGCATTTAAATTTTAGACTTAATTTTTAATTTATTACTATTACGATGCATGCTAGTGGACTCAAATGCTTAAATCATAATGAAGCAATTTTTTTAAAAAAGTCATTGAAAATAGATTTTTTCTTAAAAGAATGCACAACATCCCCTTGACAGATCTGCACCCTCATAGGCCAGGTGGTTTGCCAGAACTCGTAGATGGGGAGGTGCCTAAAAAATAGAAAGAAGATGCATCAAGAGTGCTTATGAGAACTCCCAACATTCCTGAGCTTACTTTCTTAAAATGTTAGATTTCTATGTCATCTTAAAATATTTTAATTTAATTAAGGTAGAAAAAAATTATTCGTACCCTCACAAGCCTCCGATCGGGTTTCATACTAAATTAAAATCAACAAGAAAGAGCACCAAAAAACTACTAAAAGCATGTAAATCCTAATCATAATCAATATCAAACAGTCAACATTAATAAAAAAAAATTAATTAAAATTTAATGTCCTTAGGCAAATGCCTTTTAATATTACAACTCAGGGTCGGTAGAAAGTAAAGTGGCTGGGTACCACTGACTACAACCAAGATTCTACTCCTAAGACATAAGTGACTTTGAGAATTGAGATTCTAATCATTCTTCATATTTTCATCCTTCTAAGGGCTCCTTAGATCCATCAAGTTTGGATATCTAAGTGAAAAGAAACTCCTCCCCAAAGGGGTGTTTTCTTTTCTCCTTAGATACTCAAAGTAACCTAATCTAAATATACAAATGAAGAGGGAATGTCACCCTTCTCTTTGGATCTCAAATTGTATATTTAGTATCCCATCTTAAAGCACTTAAATATTACAACTCAATTTAATTAAAATTACATCAAATTACATTAAATATAAAAGAAAAATTCTAGACTCAATAACCTGCAGGGTTATCCTAATAAATCAGCATTTAAATTAACATCCCAAGTAGTTATATACTTGAATTTAAAAGTACTCAAATCAGCCATGCTTAGCCATGCTCTTTTAATTTAAAGGGGGACTTAGCAAATTTTTGAAGCACCTGTAGAAAATAACATTAATTTAAAACTTCAATTTATGCCCCCTTTTATTTTTAATTTCCCTATGTAAGTATGGCCACCTACATAAGATTGAATTAGTACAAATCATTCCTAACCTTAGGATAAATCTAATGAATAATCAATCAAAACATAAAGTGCATAAATAAATTAAATAATCAATCAATTACTTAATTATAACAACCATCATGCTAGGAAAACCATAGAAAATCTGGCAAACATAAGTAGCAAAAAATTAAACACCAACCTAGCCTAATACTAGAGTTGGTTGTCCTAACAAAGCATTTAAATTGTGCGGGGTAGGTTGTGTGGCTTGGATATGTCCTATATTAGGTACATAATTAAAGTTATTTGATGTTCTGGTTGGTTTAATGGTTTAAGAAAAATTTTAATTAAAATTCAAATATTAATGATTTGAAATTGATTTAAAATGTATTATTTTGAAGTTAAATGATTACTACCTTTGTTGCTCATCGAGGCCGTGAAGTTTATTTCATCTTCCTTTGGGCTAATTTAATAGCATCATAGGCTTGGGTTACCTAGTGGTAACCGGTATAATTAAATAATTTAATTTGATTAATATTTAAAAGTTATTAAATTTTAAGTGAGCTTGATTGGTTACTGATTTTATGGTTTGAATTAATTAAATTTACTATCAACTAGTTTATGGTGTTGTGCCACCAGGCTCAAGGAACAAAGCTTCCTCAAGACATGTAGCCCTGCAGCTCGGAGTAGTCCATCCTAAAAACTTGATTGATATAATTAGATTAAATATTTTAATGGGTTTAAATAATTAATAATAAATTAATTTTAAATTTTTAACACTCTATTGAATTCATTGGTGGCATTGTACCACCATGCTCGAGGAACCATGCGTCCTTATTGCACTTAGCCCTGCAATCCAGAGTAGTCCATCCTAAAAACTTCATCTTTGGAGTGATTGTTGTGTATTAGAGGGTTGGTTAATGATTTAAATATTAACTTAATATTCTCTGGAATTTAAGATTAATTATCAAAATTTGAAATTTTATAGATTATTTTAATCATTTAATTAAGGGGTCAAAAGTTAACTTTTAGATTTAATTAGATTTCTAGAGTTTTGATATTTTTGTTAAATATTAGACCATTTAATGAGTAATTAGACTTTGAGTTAACTGGATTTGGAATTTCGTATGAGAAGTTATGAATTTTTGAAGTTCTAAATTGAATATTTTGATTTGAGGTTGACCAGATTAGTGACTTTTTAGATCTGAGTTATTTCTGATGGTTTGATATTTTTTATAAATATTAGACCTCAAATGCAGTCTAATGCCTTTGAGTTTACTCAATTTTGAATTTTTATAATTAGTTATGATTTTTAGAAGTTTTGGGCATTTATTAAAATTATTAAAATTGTTTAATTAAGGGTGTTTTATTGATTTTGTTCCAAATGAACTCCCAACTCTTTGAAATCAACTCTAAAGGTCAGGAATTACCTAAGGAGAGATTTCCAAGTGTTTGAAATTTTTTTGGAGTTTTTAATTATTTTTAATTAATTAAATTATAAATTTTTTTTATTAAAATTAAATTAAAGTTAGATCTGATGTCAAAATAAGGGTATTTTAATTTTCCTAAATTAAGGTTTGAATTTTGATCAGTTTGAGATATTATTTGTAATTTTTAGATTTAATTTGGATTTATTGTAATTTTAAAAAATTTTAATGCTTAATTAAAGGTTTAAATTTAATTAAATCAATTAGGTGGCTGAATGATTTCAAAAGTTAGTGGGAAATATTCTATGGACTGAGGGTGTCACTATGTTCAAATGTTTCAAATTTTATTTTGATTTCTTGAATTAATCAAAATTTTTTAGACGTGTCCTTAATTATTGTCCATAATGATGTCACTAAGTTTTGTAGGATCACATCAATGTTTTACTAACCCTTAAACTTAACATGTATACATCACTTATGAGCACAATCTATTCTTAAATTTAAGAGAGCCTAACCAAAGTGGTGTGTGCTTCCTAAGCATACAAACATTAAAGATACATAACATATGTGAAGCTTTAATTAGTGAATGATTGGAATACAACCATTTACTAATCATTCCACATAATTCCAATTCACATAGGCTTAAAAATGGTTAAAGTATCAAGGGGCCTTCCAAATATATGAAGATTAAAATATCTATGATTTAAAATAGTTATATATATATAAATATATGAAATTTAAAATAAAATAATTAAAAAATATCATCAAAAATAATTTAAAACATTTTGGGAGATCCTTAGATTATCCTTAGATAATTTGAAAATAAATTTCAAAATTTTAAAATATTTAATATAATATTTAATTATATATTAATTACATATTAAAGTAAATAAATATCTAAAATTAATTAAGATAAATTAAATTTTTAATTCCTAAAATTAATTTTAAATTAAAATTCTTAATTTTTTGAAAATTTTAGGGTATTATTTGTTTTTTCTGATTTAATATGAATTTGTTCTGAATTCTTAAAATATAAGGTTAATTAAATTATTTAAATTAATTTAAAATTAATTAAAAATTAAAATATTTCTGAAATTAAAATAAATTAAATATTAAATGTTTTCTAAAATTTGGAATTATTTAAATTTCTAAAAATTTTCAAATTTAATTTTTATTAAATATCAATTAAATATTTAAACCTTTAAATATTTTAAATTTATTGAAATATAAAATATATCTTAAATTAAGTTTGATTTAAAATTAAATAATTTAAAATAATCCTTTGAGTTTTTAAATATTTTGAAAGTGCGAATAGATTGTTAGACCTATTGATTACGTCGCTAGGCTAACCAAGAGGGGGGGTGAATTGGTACTTTTAAAATTCTCTTGGATATTTTTTAAAAACCTTTCACAAAAAATTTATGTAAATCATATAATACGATCCACTTCGTACAGTATGATCAGTTCTAAATGCTTTCTTTTTGTCAACCACAAAAATAAAGTACAAAGCAAAAAATAAAAATTATAGAAAGTAAAACAAAGACAGAAAATACGAGATTTTATAGTGGTTCGGTCCAACACGACCTACATCCACTCCTTGGAGACTCCTTCTCCAGTTATTGCATTATACTCAAGTGACTCTTCTTTAGCCCCCTCAGTAAGACATAGAAGCCTTTATATACTCTCTTCCACCAACCCAGTGCGGCAGAGAACCGTCGTCCTTTTTCACCCTCCCGGTGAAGGTAGAGAACCCCACATCCTTTCTCACCCTCCTCGTGATAGCAGAGAACCGCTCCTCTTTTCTTATCCTCCTTGGTGACGGCAGAGTACCTAGCCTCCTTCGAGAATTCTCTTCCAAGAGCTTTTTAAGAAAGTTGGGAAGAACTTTGAAGAACTAGAAGGAGATCCTCACTGTTTGACAACCTTGTGAATCCCTCATAATTTTCTTACACAAGATCTCTCACTCTTCACTCTCAAAACACTCTCCCAAACACAATCCTCAAGCCCACTCAAGAGAAATTCATGGAAGACACACTCAACAATCAGTTTTTTGGATCATTATATTCAAAGGACAAGAAAAATCATCCAAAAATTGAAAATTGCAAGTTTGACGGACTTGGATCGTACATTACGATCGATCTTTGTATGTATGAATAGTTCAAAAAGTCTCGTACGATGCTGTACGAACCTCATTTCATACTCTGATCGACGTGTGTGCGAACCATGTTCGTACGAGATGATCCGTTCAAATTTTTTTACAATAACTTCCTCCTCATCTATACGATCGTGTATGAACCCTATTTTGTACTCTGATCGGCGTCTGTACGAACCATGTTCGTATGGGACGATTAGTTCAAATTTTGGTATTTCGTACAAGACGATATGTACGGACATGATTTCATACAATGATCAGTATCCAGGACGTACTCACTTCGTAACGTACGATCAGTTCAAAAGATTTCATGGATCATACGGGATGGTTTAAACGAAGCTGATTTCATACTCTAATGGGCATTCTGGATGACCCCATTTCATACAGTACGAAATTTACTTTAAAAACTTTTCATTCGGGCACCAATCAACTTCGCTTCTGAGGGACATAGAAGACAAATCATCTAGTATGATTTTAAATCATACAGTATGATTAGTTTTAAAAAAAAAATTGTCACATTCCCCCTGTATGTGTGTGTATAATTATCCAACTAACAATCACACTCTCTCAAACTCAAGAAAAGTAAAGCTTACAGACTTCAATTACAAGAATCCTTAATCTAATCTGTCTTAAAGTCTTTAGCGATCTGGTGTATGATTTTCCTGAAAAATATGTTTGTACACATAGAAACAAACTTTCCAATATATATGTTAGGAGAAACGTTGGGTAAACAATAAGATTTTGTAATCATAAAAAACTCAAATAAATATAGGGATGAAAAATAACATGCAATGCTCTCAACAATCTCCCCCTTTTTGATGATGGCAAAAATAACTATTATTTGAGTTAATCATTAACACACAATTTGTCCTTAGCTCCCCCTAAATGAATGAACTAATTGACATAAGGGATACTATTTAAGATCAGAGGATACCCTAAATCATTAACACACAATTTCTCCTTAGCTCCCCCTAAATGAATGATCAATTTGACATAAAGGATACTATTTAAGATTAGAGGATACCCTAAATCTACATACAAACATACAAACAAGCTCACACACATACACACAAACACAAATACATACACACAAACACAAATACAGAAAACTAGCTTACATTCATATCAAATAAAAGAACTCCCCTTTTGGACAACAACAAAAAGGGGTAATAATAAAAAAAAACTTGGTAGTTGATGATTAAGATAATGTTAAATGAATTATAATTACAATGTTAAAGTCAAAAGCAAAATATAAGAACTCAAATGATTTAAACATAGTATAACAAGGATAAGAAAAATTGATCGATGTTAGTATTGTAATAGACAGATTATGTAACTATAACGGTTGCATAAAAGATGAAATAAAATTACTAATTTTTAATTCAATAGTGACGATCATTGATTATTGTGAGAGAGAAACTTGATAAAGGAAAGTGTAATTTGTGACATTGTGCAATTTGTTTCTCAATTTCCATGGCACTCTTTGTGCATCTTGTCAATTTTTGGGCTAATTTTGTGCCTCTTTACAATTTGGCGAACATTGCGCATCTTTTTGTATTCATGGCACACTTTGTGCATCTTTTTAGTTTTAGACTTATTTTGTGCCTCCTTAAAATTTTTCTTTCCAAAATCATTATCTCTTGACATTAATACAATAATGAACACTTTGGGATAGAAGCAAGAGGAAAAGTATAACATCGAATTTGCAACAATTTAAGTGATGTAATACATGTCTAAAAATAATATAAAAGTAGATCTTCTAATCTTCAAAAAGTCACACAAAGTAATTTAAATATTTTGAGAGATTAAATTTAGCATAGAGATTACTATTATAAATACAAATTCAACCAACACTTTTTATAAGGGCAATCAACTACATTCGATAGATAAGTTTTAAAACATTTCAAGTCACAATACCAATCACATTCACATACTAATATGCATAAAAACATTTTTTTTAATTAAACATAAAAGCAAGAATAATACATCATCCACATTACATCAACCAGAAAAATTATCATAGGACAACAAACAATAATACCATAAACACATAACTAAAGACATCTAAGCCTAGAAGGATCATCATAAAAGCAGAGCAGAAATACAACTAGAACTGTGAAGGACCTTGGTCAGGAGGTGGCTGTGGGTTGAAGGCAGTGAAATAGCTATTTATTGTGGCAATATTGGTGTTCATGTAATCAAACTGGCCACAAACCCAACCCATTTCCTCCTCGTATCATGAATTCTGCTCGGTCAAATGAGTCTGGATTTGATCAAAGCATTGATCAAACTGAGTCTCAAGTCTGTTAAATCACTGTACCATCTCTTGATAGATATTCTGGTCAGGTCCAGGTATAGAAGTAGGTGTAGGGGCAGGTACTTCTTCCTCAGAATCTTCTCCAGAACTCCCCTTCCGAAAAAGTGACCGTAATGAGGCATTAGTAAAGTAAATGGGAAGTTTGGTTGGACCATCAGGATGTGTGATAGTATACTTCTTCTCCAAGATATAAGCCGCTAAATGTCCTAACACCACATTTTTCTTCCTTTTGTTATTTGGATGTCCAATATCAGACAAATTATAAAGATAATCCATAATCAATTGGGCTTCATCTAAGGGTTTGTTAGTCATGATAAGATATATGGTTACAGACAAAAGTGGAGTCATGTTAACATGATCACCAGCTTTTGGGATAATTGAAGTGCGCAAAATATGCTGGATGATACGGGTATTTTGGTTTAAGGTATAGACTCGTGGTAAATGGCTAGGCTGGGCTACCCCTCTAAGAACCTTATTGACTTCCAACTAGTCAAAATAGGCCCTAGATGAGAGTGTATAGGCTCTAGCTCCTTGGGTTCTTAAGAGGAGGTAGGTACCTATGTCTTCCTTCATGATTTCAACTCTTTGTTTCAGAACATAGGAAGTGATCCTGGTGTGATCTTGATTGATTTTCATGTTGGCTAGGAAAAAGTAAAAAATTTCTTTGTTGTATGCAAAGATAAGAGTGAGGATGAAAGAGAACTGAGTTGAGGCTAGTAGAGGCATTACTGTAAAGTGGACATCAACTTGGATCAAAAGTCGAGAGGGTGTGATCTTGGCACTCAAAAACCTATAGAATGCGTCCTCCTTTTCCTTGGACAAGAAGTTTTCATCTACGACATTCCTAGAAGAAGAAGCTTTGGAGCGTGGACGCTTGGTACTACTAGCCATGGCTTAAATATGATATTAGGAGAGTTTGGAAATGGAGAAGGTGATGAAGATGTCTCCTATAACCCTTGTATTTAAAGAAAAACCAAACTTCGTACAGTACAAAGTGCTGATTGTACGTACGATCTAGAATTCATCCAGGACAAAATTTATTTCGTACATATGAATGAAAATGGCCAAAAATGAAATGGCTTTTTATAAAATACCCATCCCGAGGTATCCTTTTGTATAGACTTTTTGACTACAGGTTCGTACAGATGAACAAGTGTTCGTTCGAGATGATCATAAAATGAATGGTCATCCAGCGACAGTTGGAGTCGTCCACGTGAAATGATGACATTTATATCATATAGACGGACAGGTGTTCATCCAGGATGATCAAAAAGTTAAAGATCATTCTGTGATGGTTAGGTTCATCCTTATCCAAAATCAGCTAAATGGATCGTACAAACGAACAACACATTCGTATGTATGACCAACAATAATAACTGACCAAAATTGTAAATTCGTCCCCAAGCGTACAGACGAACCTGTACAAATCCTTCAGTACGATATATGGATCGTACTGTATGAAGAGCTTTAACAATCTAAGTTTAGTCTTTATGCCCAGAATCCTATCATGTAGATGCTACAAAATTCGTACAGTACGAAAAATTCGTACAGTAAGAAAAATTCGTACATTATGAATTGAACAACCAAAAAACCAATTCATGGAAAAGCTCAAAACTATTCAACACAAAATATTTTTATACAATAAAATCGCCTTTTTTATTAAAATACAAATAATAACAAATAAAGCAACTATAAACAATCAAAAACTCAACAAAATAAAAACTTATAACCTATACTACACACACTTGACATAAACTAACCCATAATCATATACAAAGTAAATTTGCAGAATTTTTAATAATGCATTAAGATCAATCACACCTAGCCTTGTCCTTAACATGCTAAAAGTGTCAAAAGCTAGTGGTTTTGTGAAAATGTCTGCAAGTTAATCATTAGTAGCGATATGATGTAATTCAATTATGCCTCTCGCTACATGATCTCTTATAAAATGATGCCTTACATCAATATGCTTGGTTCTAGACCGTTGAATAGGATTCTTTGAGATGCATATGACACTAGTGTTATCACAAAAGATTAGAATTGTGCCAATAAAAAATCCTATGTCAACCAGTTGTTATTTCAACCAAAGCACCTGTACCACATAACCACCTAAGGCAATATATTCTACTTTAGCTGTAGAAAGTGCTACTGAATTTTATTTCCTACTAGACCAGATACTAAAGAGTTTCTAATGAATTGACAAGTTTTATATGTACTTTTCTGATCAAGCCTACAGCTTACAAAATTCGAATCTGAATATCCAATTATTTCAAATGAAGAGCTGTGCTTAGGATACTAAATCCCTAAGTTTTGAGTTCCCAAAAGATATCTCAATATTCATTTCACTGCTGTCAAATGTGATTTCTTTAGATCATATTGAAATCTGGCACATAAGCAAACACTAAACATAATGTCTGGTCTGCTAGTTGTCAAATAAAGCAATGATCCAATTATTCCTCTAAATTTTTTTTGATCAACAGATTTTCCCTTAGGATCCTTATCTAACTATACTGAGGAACTCATGAGTGTAGTCACTGGTTTAGCATTATCTATTTTATACTTTTTAAGGATGTCCTTAACATACTTAGACTGACTAAGAAAAGTTCATTTCTCATTTTATTTTATGCTGAGACTAAGAAAATAACTCAAGTCTTCCATTAAACTCATCTCAAATTCAGTACTTATTATTTTTGAAAATTCATCTCATAGATTTTTATCAGTTGATCTAAAAATGATATCATCAACATATATTTGAACAATGAGTATCTCATTTTATATTCATTTTAAAAAAGGAGTGGTGTCCACACTGAAAGTTTGATAGGGATGTTAAGCCCTTATGAACTAGTCCCGAGGCTAACCAAGAGGGGGGTGAATTGGTAGTTTTAAAAATTCTTTAGCAATAGGAAAGATCTTTTGATAATTTATAGTGGAAATAAGTAAACACAGTAATGAAAAGATCAATCACAGATTTCACCCAAGCAGATAATAGCAGAAAAATAAAGTGCAGAAAATAATCAGAAAGAACACACCAGATTTTATAGTGGTTCGGTCAACTTACCTACATCCACTCCCCGGAGCCTCCCCTCCAGGTATTGCACTAGCACTAAGTGACTCTCCTTCTGCTCCCACAGCAAGGCGGAGAAGCCTGTATAAAAACTCCTTTCCACCAACCCGGTGAGGCAGAGAACCTGAACTCCTTTCGCTTCCTCTTAAAGCAGGCAGAGAACCTGTACTCCTTTTAATTCCTCTTGAAGCTGGCAGATAACCCGGATCTTTTTGCAAATGATCCTCCCATGGAGACCCTGACAAGATAAGAGATGACGAATGGAGAAGACGACTCAGATCCTTGCTTGGAGCAACCTTTGTGAATCCCTCACAAACTCCCCCTCAAAAGATCCTCTCTCTCTATCTCCTAAGCTCTCTCTCTCTCTCTCAAAGTTTTCTTTGGTAAGGAAAGTGGCAAAAGATATTTCTTGTTGAAAGAAAAAGATCTTAAATAGGAGGGCTCAAAAATTATCCTAAATCTCAACTAGTCGTCAAAGATCATCCAGGACGATCGATCGATCGTCCTGTATGATCATTTCAAAATCACATGTATCTGTCTAAATGATCTGGTTCCTCTAGATGATTAGTAGACAAAATTTGTTCAGATCATCCCATATGATTCTGCGATCGTCTGGGAAGATTAGTGTAAATGAAGAATTTCATCCAGAAGACAGCTCTAGTCGTCCAGGGGAACTTGTGCTGGATGATCTCAAAATGACTTAATCATACAGGACGATATGTATATCATCCTGTATGATTAGTTCAAAAGCGACAAAATCATCCTGCACACAGCTTTGGTCGTACAACCAAAAACATCCTGGATGATCTTAACATGACTTGATCATGCGGGACGATATGGTGATCATCCCGTACGATTAGTTCAAAATTGCCCAAAATTATTCGATACTGAAAGTGCGAATAGGTTATTAGACCTATTCCTCACATTCCTAGGCTAACCAAGAGGGGGGGGGGTGAATTTGTCCTTTTAAAAATTACTCTCGAAATTTTGGAAAAATTTTAAGTAAATAGTACTGTACGATTTGACTTCGTACAGTACGAACAGAGTTAATTTTTTAATTCCTTCAAATCACAGAATTTCAATCACAGAAACAAAATATAACACAGAAAAAGAAAGGTGCAGAAAAGTAAATAGTAAGAACAAAAAACACCAAAATTTATAGTGGTTCGGTCAAACACGACCTACATCCACTCCTTAGAGACTCCTTCTATAGGTATTGTACTAAACTTAAGTGACTCTCCTTTTGCCCCTACAGCAAGGCGGAGAAGCCTTTACAAACTCTCTTCCACCAACCCGATGTGGCAGAGAACCGTCATCCTTTTAAAAGATTGTGCTGTTTATTTAAATCATCATACTCATCCAACAAAGTCATGTGGTTGCTATCAATTAATGCATGATCTTTTCTAAGGATCTCATAATCTTTTTGCAGCTCTATGTAATCCAAATTTAACTTAGCATGCAGTTTCTTAAGTTTCCTATATGCAGAATATATGCGTTCAGAAACTTCAAATAATTCTTCATAGCTTAAATCACATACCTCATCCTCATCTGAATGGTCGAGATTATCAGCCATTAAGCACAAATTGGTAACTTCCTCTTCTGGTACTGTTTCTGATGAATCTGAAGCTGAGTCTGCCTAGAAAGCTCGTTGTACTCTCTTTTTATCCCTTCTATTCTTTGGTTTCTCCTCGGTCTTCTCCTTGTTAGGATTTCCTTTGAGATTGGGGCAATCTGTCTTGATGTGACCTGGCTTTCTGCACTCATAGCAAATGACTTCATTCGAAGCCTTGACATTCTTCTGAAACTTACCCTTGTTCTAATTCTGGGGTCTTCTCTGCTTCCTTTTTATGAAACTTTTAAATTGCCTCGTCATCAGGGCAATATCCTCTTCGTCCTCAGGTAGCGATTGATCACTTTCAGAGTCATCCACCTTTAAAGCAATGTTCTTCTCCTTTCGCTTCTCACCTGCATCAATCTGTCTTTGAGTCACCGATTGCTCATAAGCAATTAGTGATCCAAGAAGATTGTCAACAGAATAAACATTCAAATCTTTAGATTCTGTTATTGCAGTTATCTTTGCATCATATGCAGGAGGTAAACAACGTAATATCTTGTTAACTTTCTCAGCATTTGTTAACTCCCTACCTAAAGCATGTAATGAAGTGGCTATGTGTGTAAAGCGAGTGTACATGTCAGAGATTGATTCATTCTATTTCATGTGAAAAAGTTTATAGTCGTGCAAGAGAATATTCAATCTAGTTTGTTTCACTTCATTTGTACCTTCATATGTGATGCAAAGTCTATCCCAAATTTCCTTTCCTGATTTACAGGTAGACACACGCATGTAATCTTCCAATTTTAAAGCACAAAAGAAACTATTCAAACACTTAGCATTTAGTTGAGCTAGTTCACGTTCTTCTACAATCCAGTTTACAAAAGGTGTTTGAACTCTTATTCCTTCTACAATCCTAGTTGGTTCAGTATAACCATCCTGAACTAACATCCACATACGATAGTCAAGAGATTGCAGAAAAGTAGACATGCGAGTTTTCCAAAAATCAAAAGGAATATTATCAAATAACGGTGGTCTAGTGGTCGAGTATCCTTCCATAGTATTTCTATTTCCAAAATTAGCCATGATCAAAATTTCAAACAGTATTTAAAACAGTTATTTTGAAATTAGCTCTGATACCACTTGAAAGTGCAAACAGGTTGTTAGACCTATTGCTCAATGACCCTAGGCTAACCAAGCGGGGGGGGGGGGCGGGGTGAATTGGTTCTTTTTAAAATTACTCTTGATATTTTGGAATATTTAAAAGCTAATCGTACAGCACGATATAACTTCGTATAGTACGAACAGAGATAATTTTTTCTCTTTCTTTTAAAACAGAAATTCAACCACAACGAGAATAAACTACAGAATATAGAAATGCAGAAAATTAAATAGTAAATAGAAAACACTAGAATTTATAGTGGTTCGATCAAACACGACCTACATCCACTCCCTAGAGACTCCTTCTCTAGGAATTGCACTAAAACCAAGTGACTCTCCTTTTGCCCCCACAGCAAGGCGTAGAAGCCTTTACAAACTCTCTTCCACCAACCCCGGTGCGGCAGAGTACCGTCGTCCTTTTCACCATCCAAGTGCGGCAGAGAACCGTCGTCCTTTTCACTCTCCAAGTGCGGCAGAGAACCGTCGTCCTTTTTACTCTCCAAGTGCGGCAGAGAACCGGAATCCTTTCGAACAATACTCTTGCAAAAGTCTCCAAGGAACTAGGAAGATGCTTGAAGAACAAGTAAAGGGAATCCTCTCAATTGGATAACCATGTGAATCTCCTCACAATTTTCTCTTGAAAGATCTCTCAAAACTCACTCCCAAACACTCTCCCAATCACTCTCCTCTCACTTCCCAAAAGAATTTTTGCAGAAGGATATTTTCTCCAAACAGTTTTGAGTCATTTTTATACTTAGGACAGAAAAAACCGTCCAAAAATTGAATTTTCAAGTTAAGATCGTGTCGATCGTCCCGTACGATCGACAATCGTACTGTTCGAATAGTTCAAAAATTTAAACAATTCGTCCTGTACGACTCATCAGACGAACAAATCAGAGCCGTTCGTACACATAGTTTATCCCGTACGAACCCTTGGACGATCAAGTCAGCAAGCTTCGTCCGAACACTTCGTCCCGTACGAACGCTTGGACGATCAAGTCAGTAAGCATCGTCCGAACACTTCGTCCCGTACCAATGCTTAGACGATCAAGTCAGTAAGCATCATCCGAACACTTCATCCCGTACGTACGCTTGGACGATTAAGTCAGTAAGCATCATCCGAACACTTCGTCCCGTACGAACTCTTGGATGATCAAGTCAGTATGCATCGTCCGAACACTTCATCCCGTACGAACGCTTGGACGATCAAGTCAGTAAGCATCGTCTGAACACTTCATCCCGTACGAACGCTTGGACGAATCGAACAGAGTGCTTTGTCTGATCCATTCATCTCGTACGAAACTCAGGACGAACCCAATTTTGAGCTGTTCGTACAGCAAAAACTCATGTACGAATGGTATTCGTACTGTACGAACATGCCTTAGAAAAATTTTCTAGTCTGATGGGTTCTCCCTGGAGGACATATTCTTCATATCGTACTGTACAAAATAAATTCGTACTGTACGACAAGTTTAAAACATTTAAACTTTTTACTCCCCCATTGTGTGTGTGTACACAGTTATCCAACTTACAATCACACTCTCTTAGACTCAAGAAAAAAAAAAAATTTACAGACTTCATTTACAGTGAACAAGTGAACTTGAAGTCTTCAACAGTCTTGAGTGTGAATTTCTTGAAAAATACTTTAGTACACACAGACAAAAACTCAAATATATGTTAGAAGATAAATTAGACAAACAATAAACTTTTGTAATCATCAAAAATATAAACTTAGATTAGAATTCTCATGAACAAAATGATTCACTCAAATCAAAACAACTTAATCATCCGGGACGATATGGCGATAGTCCTGTATGAATAGTTCAAAATTACCCAAAATCATCCGGTATATAGTTCTGGATGTACTAGTGAAAGGCATTGGACGGTCAGGATTTTTAACATATCGTCCTGTATGATCTTGCGATCGTCCAGGATGATATGATCAAATCAATCAAACCTTAATTACTTTCCTTAATTACCTGACTAATTTAGGCATGATTATAATGGATTATCCAGGATGATACACGTATCATCCAGGATGATCAGATGAAAGATCCAAAAATAAGAACTTGCTTAAATCATTCTGGTGACTGAAAGTTTCTTATTTGAGCATATCATCCTGTACGATGGTAGTATTATCCAAGATGATTGGCTTAATCGAACCTACTTAACTCGACGGCCCAAGCTAGGATTTTTATTTTTAATGGATTGTCTAGGACGATATGTCTATCATCCAGGACGATGTGATCAAAACTTAACAGAAACTCTAAATTGAGAAAAATCTCCCCCTAAGTGTGTGTGTGCAAGGTTACTAAGCTAGGGGATCAATAACATTGAATTTGACTCAAGAAAGGATAAAAATACATTAGACCTAAACCACATACAGACCGACTCAATCTTAAGCTGACTTGGATTGTACTTAATCTTGTGGATCTGAAATGGTTAGCCAAGAAAAATAGAACACAGACATGTTTATTATCATCAAAATTATACTCATTGAATTCAGATTTACAACACACACTTCCTTTAACAAATGATCCTTTTAATAAAAAAGTGCTTAACCTCTCATACCACACCCTAGGTGCCTATTTTAGTCCATATAATGCCTTTTTCAATTTAAAAACATGATTAAGAAATTTAAAATTTTTAAAACCTGGAGATTGCTCAACATAAATATCCTGTTCTATCACCCCATTCAAAAAGGCACTTTTAACATCCAATTGATATAATTTAAAATCTTTAAAATAGGTAAAGGCTAACAAAACCCTAATTGCTTCAAGTCTTGCTACAGGGACAAATGTCTCCTCAAAATCAATCCTTTCTATTTGGTTATACCCCTTAGCTACCAATCTAGTCTTATTTCTAATCAAAAACCTTGAATCATTCATTTTATTTTTGAACACCCACTTAGTCCAAACTATACTTTGATCCTTTGGCCTTTCAATTAACTCCCAAACATCATTTCTTATAAATTAATTCAATTCTTCTTGCATGGCCAAAATCAAAAATTCATCCAAAAGTGCTTCATTTATATTAGTGCGTTCAATCATTAAAATAAAGACTGAATGATTGACTTCTTTCCTCAAACCATGACTAGTCCTAGCTCCTTCACTTGGATCTCCTAAAATCAACTCTTTAGGCTGACTTTTAACAAATTTCCATTCATTAGGCAATTGGTTTTCTTCTTCATTTTCAACCCTTTCTTCAACTTTTTCATTTTCAAGTCCTTGGAATATTTCCTCAACTTCATCTTCATCCAACCTAGACCCTCCATTATTATCAGATTCATGAAAAATAACATGAGTGGTCTCCTCAACTATTAATGTTCTTTTATTAAAATCTCTGTAGGATTTTCCAACACTTAAATATCCTAGAAAAGTTCCTTCATCAGATTTAGGATCAAATTTTCCTAAGAGAGTTTTTCTATTATTATGTATAAACACTTTACATCCAAAAATAAGTAGATGTGAGAGGTTGGGAATTCTACCTTTAGGAAGTTCATAAGATGTCTTGTTTAATTTTGATCTAATATTCACCCTATTCAACACATAACATGTGGTACTAACTGCTTCAGCCCAAAAATAACTTGGAAGTGAATATTCTGCTAACATGGCTCTAGCAGCTTCAATTAATGTCCTGTTCTTTCTCTCAACTACTCCATTCTACTGAGGTGTTCTAGAAGCTGAGAAGTTATGATCTATTCAATGGGATTTATAAAAATCATCAAACAATTCATTTTCAAATTCTCCCCCATGATCACTTTTGATAGTAATAATTTCAAATCCTAATTTTCTCTAAATCCAAGTGGTAAAGTCTCTAAACTCCTCAAATGATTCACTCTTATGATACAAAAATCTAATCCATGTGAATCTTGAATAATCATCCATAATTACATACCCAAACCTTTTTCATCCTCGACTTAGGGTACTTTTCAAAATAAGCTCTCATACCACTTGAAAGTAATTTAAAAAGTAATTTAAATAGTAATTTTTAAAATAAGCTCTGATACCACTTGAAAGTGCGAATAATTTTTAGACCTATTGATTAAGTCCCTAGTTTTCAAACCCTAATTTTCTCTAAATCCAAGTGGTAAAGTCTCTAAACTCCTCAAATGATTCACTCTTATGATACAAAAATCTAATCCATGTAAATCTTGAATAATCATCCATAATTACATACCCAAATATTTTTCCTCCTGGACTTAAGGTACTTTTTGAAATAAGCTCTGATACCACTTGAAAGTAATTTAAATAGGAATTTTTAAAATAAGCTCTGATACCACTTGAAAGTGCGAATAGTTTTTAGACCTATTAATTATGTCCCTAGGCTAACCAAAGGAGGGGGGGTGAATTGATACTTTTAAAATTCTCTTGGATGTTTTTTAAAACCTTTCACAAAAAGATTATGTAAATCGTACAGTACGATCAGTTCTAAATATTTTCTTTTTGTCAACCACAAAAATAAAGTATAAAGTAAAAAATAAAAATTACAGAAAGTAAAACAAAGACAGAAAATACCAAATTTTATAGTGGTTCGGTCCAACACGACCTACTTCCACTCTCTGGAGACTCCTTCTCCAGGTATTGCACTATACTCAAGTGACTCTCCTTTAGCCCTCTCAGTAAGGCGGAGAAGCCTTTACAAACTCTCTTCCACCAACCCCGTGCAAAAGAGAATCGTCATCCTTTTGCACCCTCCTGGTGAAGGCAGAGAACCCCACGTCCTTTCTCACCCTCCTGGTGATGGCAGAGAATTGCTCCTCTTTTCTCATCCTCCTTGGTGACGGTAGAGTACCAAGCCTCCTTCAACAATTCTCTTCCAAGAGCTTTCTAAAGAAGTTGGGAAGAACTTTGAAGAAGTAGAATGAGATCCTCACTATTGGAAAACGTTTTGAATCCCCTCACAATTTCCTTACACAAGATCTCTGACTCTTCACTCTTAAAACACTCTCCCAAACACACTCCTCAAGCTGACTCAAGAGAAATTTGTGGAAGACACACGCAATAGTCAGTTTTTTGGACCCTTATATTCAAAGGACTAGAAAAACCATCAAAAAATTAAAAATTGTAAGTTTGACGGACTTGGATCATATAGTACGATTGATCTTTGTATGCAAGAATAGTTCAAAAAGTCTCGTACGATGTAATATGAACCTCATTTCGTACTCTGATCGGCGTCTGTATGAACCATATTCGTACGGGGCGATCAGTTCAAATTTTGGTATTTCATACGAGATGATCTAGACGGACATGATTTTATACACTGATCAATATCCAGGATGAACTCACTTCGTACCATACAATCAGTTCAAAGATTTCATGGATCATACGGGATGGTTTAAATGAAGCTGATTTCATACTCTGATGGGTGTCTGGGATGACCCCATTTCGTACAGTATGAAATATACTTAGAAAATTTTTCATTCAGGCACCAATCAACTTTGCTTCTAAGGGACACAGAAGACAAATCATCCAGTACGATTTTAAATCGTACAGTATGATTAGTTTAAAAAAAATTGTCACATTCCCCCTATGTATGTGTGTATAGTTATCCAACTTACAATTACACTCTCTCAGACTCAAGAAAGTAAAACTTACGGACTTCACTTATAAGAAGCCTTAATCTAATCTATCTTGAAGTCTTAAGCTGTATGGAGTATGATTTTCCTGAAAAACATGTTAGTACACACATAAACAAACTTTCCAATATATATGTTAGGAGAAACGATAGGTAAACAATAAGATTTTGTAATCATCAAAAACTCACAAAATTATAGAGATGAAAAATAACATGCAATTCTCTCAACATATTTAAAAATAAGAATTTTTTTATTTGAGAATATTTAAATTAATACTAAATAAATGTTAATTATATATTAATATATTAAGATTATTTAGAATAATTAAATAAAATATCTTAAATTAAATTAAACTTTAAATTAAATTGATATTTTTAAATGAAAATATTTTAAATATTTATTTAAAATATTAAAGTAAATTTAAAGTAGAATTTTAAATTTTATAAAATACATTAATCAATTTTTAAATAATTACTAATTTAAAATATCAAATGTTTAATCAATTTAAATTTAAAATATATTTAATTTTTTAACTTAATATTAATTTTTAACCAACATTTTTTATTTTTTTTGAATTTTAAAATAATTTTAATTATTTTTTAAGAAATCTATATTTAAGATAAACTTAGATTAAATAAAAAAAAAGATTTTTAAAAAACAAAAGGGCGGTGGTGGCAACGCTTAGTTTACAAGATCCTAACGTGTAGTGGCTGAGGGCCATATGGCGGCTTCTTAGTGAATGGGTCCTAAAGATGTAGTGGCGGGCAATCATTTGAAATGATTACACTGCCGTACAATCATTGCAAATGATTGCAAAGGCAGTACGACATGACGCAGCTTAACTTAACCATGTCAGCACTGTGTAGAAGCCTTTTGATCGCCCGTGTTTTGGAATCAATAGCTCTTATTGAGCCAAACGTAAGAGTTAATTGCGTGATCGGATCCGCGTTTAACCAGAGCCATGGAAGTCCAAAAAAAACACAACTACTGCATGTTATGGAATAACCCTAGAAAGGATTTTTTGAGCCGTTCTCTCAATTCGATTAACCAAATCAAATGAAATTTTACACACACATCAAGCTAATGAACAAAAATTATGTGGAATATGCTTGGTAGCTTGAAAATCACTTAGTAGAAAGCTATTTTATGCTAAGTATTTTAACTAAGGTTTTGAAAGTTCGATAGGGATGTTAAGCCCTAGTGAACTAGTCCCGAGGCTAACCAAGAGGGGGGGTGAATTGGTTATTTAAAAATTTCACGATAACTATGAAAATCTTTTTATAAGTGCAACAGAAACGAATTAAAACAACGATAAAAAGATCAACCAAAGATATTCACCTAAGCAATTAATATCAGGAAAAATTAAAGTGCAGAATTGAATCAGAAAAAGCAAACCAGATTTTATAGTGGTTCGGTCAACTTGACCTACGTCCACTCCCCGGAGCCTCCCCTCTGGGTATTGCACTAAACAGAAGTGTCTCTCCTTTTGCTCCCACAGCAAGGCGGAGAAGCCTGTACAAAAATCTCCTTTTCACCACACGGTGAGGCAGAGAACCCGACCTCCTTTCGCTTCCTCCTGAAGCAGGCAGAGAACCTTCGAACTCCTTTCGCTTCCTCCTGAAGCAGGCAGAGAACCTACGAACTCCTTTTGCTTCCACCTGAAGCGGGCAGAGAACCCCGGATCTTCTTGCGAACGATCCTCCCACGATGAACACTGACTAGACGAAAGACGACGAGCGGAGAAGATGACTCTGATCCGTGCTCGGAGCAACCTTAGTGAATCCCTCACTAACTCCCCCTCACAAGATCTTCTCTCTCTCTCCCAACTCTCTCTCTCTCTAGGGTTTCTCAGGGAAGGAAGGCAGCAAAAGATTTTTCCAAAAATTAGAAAAAGTTCTTTTAAAGGAGGGCTTAAAATTTGCCCTAAATCTCAACTGGTCGGCCAAGATCATCCAGGACAATCAGTTCAAATTCAGCTATTTCAGCCTGGACGATCTGGCTCTTCTGGACAATCAGTAGAAAAAGTTGTTCATATCGTCCCGTATGATCCTGCGATCGTCCGGGTCGATTAGTTCAAATTGAGGGAAATCGTCCAGAAGACAGTTCGGGTCGTCCAGAGAAATCTGTGCTGGATGACCAAAAAATGACTTGATCGTCCCGGACGATAGGGTCATCGTCCGGTACGATTAGTTCAAAAAGGCCCCAAATCATCCTGTACATAGTTCTGGACGTACAGCTTAAATGTACTAGACGATCAAGATCGTCCGGGACGATCCTGCGATCGTCTAGGACGATATGATCGTATCAACCAAAAATTAATTGCTTTCCTTAATTACCAGATTAAATTAGGCATGATTGTACTGGATCGTCCGGGACGATACACGTATCGTCCGGGATGATCAGACCAAGTATCTAAAAATAAGAACTTGCCTAACTTGATCTAGCGGTTGAGAATTTCTGATTTGGGAATATCATCCCGTACGATCCGTAGATCGTCCAGGACGATCGTCTCAATCAGACCCTCTTAACTTAGTCACCCTAATTAGGGTTTCTGTTTTAACTGGATCATCCAGGACGATGTGGATATCGTCCAGGACGATCTGAACAAATTTTTAACAGAAACTCTAATTCACTCAATCTCTCTCCCTGAGTGTGTGTGTGCAAGGTTACTTAGCTAGGGAATCAGTTACATTACAATTGACTCAATAAAAAGAAAAATCATACATTTGACACACTTGGACCCGATCTTGAGTTGGAGTGAGTGGCTCGAAGTCTTTTGTGCCTGAAACAGATTAGCCAAGCAAAACACACTGGAAACATGTTTGTCATCATCAAAACCAGATTTGCAACAATCTCCCCCTTTTTGATGATGGAAAACATTTGTAAAGTAGTCTGAAAATAAAAGTAAACTAGGAGATCAAACAAACAAACATTTTTTAAATTTTCATTTAACAGCTAAAACAATACAGGAAACATGACTCAGAAAACAGAAACATACACGACTACAACTGAAAACATACACGACTACAACTGACTCCCCCTTTTGACATCACAAAAAGGAGGAGCGAAAAACATAACACGGAAATAAAACATACAATAGAACTTAAATAGAACAACTACACAACAGGAAAATCAGAATTTTTCCTTGATTTTAGATTCAAAAATCAATGACAGGACGATTGACATCGCTGAAATCTAAAAAAGGTTGGAAATAATCAACTTTCGTAACTCCGACCCCGGGCACCTTATCGATGCAAACCTCTTTCAACACAAAAATCCGATTCAAAAGAAGAGACATTAGATTTGAAAAGAGATCCTTTCAAGCCTCGTTCTAAAAAAATATCTGATATAATAGTGTTACAAAGTAAAAAATCATAAATCAGGATTTTCAAAACTCAAGCTTTTGAAAATATTAAGTGGCGCACAGATTTTTCTAAGACATTTAATAATCTGAAAGGGAAGAAAGCTTGTTTTGGGCTCATTTTGTGCCTCCTTTTCAAATTGGTTGGCGCTTTACGCATCTTTTGATTTTTGATACAAGTTGTGTATTCAATTTGGCAATTTTGCATCTTTTCAGTTTTGGGCTCATTTTATGCCTCTTTTTCAAATTATCTGGCGCACTGCGCATCTTTTATAAGCTTTCTCCTTTTCATAATCATTAAAGAGTCTCAGCTGTGAGATTATCTTCCAGACATAGGAGATGACTCTCCGCAGTAAGGAAGAACGATTCACAAAACAAAAGCCATACAACATATGATAAATGTAATCACTTGGTTTAGAAAATCAAACTAATGACTCAAGACTTTGAAAAACACTATTGATATGAGGCAGATTACTGTAGGAAGATAAAATAATCTCTATTTCAAAAACTAATATTTTAATTTTGAAGAGGATTTTTATTCAAAAGAAACTACACACCAGTAAAGGAGTTAGAGGAAGAGAAACAATTATCAATATTTCTTCCCTTTAACAGATTCAGCGAAGTCAATCACTGCTTATCAGCTTCCAAACCAAAACAAGGTAAAAACTCCCAGTCAAAAATTCAGATCACCAGAAGTAGTGAGCGGTGATCAGATCTTGAAAAGCATGAAACAGTAAGTGCAAGATATGAACCAGTAAATAAATAAAAACATGTAGAAAATCATAGCAAAGTAAATACTCAAATCAAACTAATAGTAAAGCTAACACAGAAATCAGCAAAAGAAATAAAATCAACTGAAAGTAAATAATCCAACCAAAACTAACTAACAGAAAATAGAAATCAGAATACCAAAAACTAACTAACAGAAATCAGAAAATAGAATACAAAAACTAACTAATAGAAATCAGAAAACAGAATACAAAAACTAACTAACAGAAATCAGAATACCAATCAGAACAATCATAAATCAGCAGTCATCAGAATCAAGCATTTATATCAATCACTCCTAATCTGGTTCTCAAAATGCTGAATGAGTCAAAGGCCAGTGGTTTAGTGAATATGTCAGCCATCTGATTTTCAGTTGCTACGTGGTGTAGCTCAATGTCCCCTTTTGTAACATGGTCCCTAATGAAGTGATGCCTAATGTCAATGTGTTTGGTCCTAGAATGTTGGATTGGATTCTTAGAGATACAGATGACACTAGTATTATCACACAGAACAGAAATTGTGCCAACAGGTACTCCTAAATCCAGACTTGTTGCTTCAACCAAAGAACTTGGGCCACACAACTCCCTAAGGCAATGTACTCAGCTTCAGCAGTGGAAAGTGCAACTGAGTTCTGTTTTCTACTGGACCAGGAGACTAACGACTGTCCTATGAACTGACAAGTCCCAGAAGTACTCTTCCTATCCACCCTACACCCCACAAAATCAGAATCAGAATATCCAATGATCTCAAAAGAGGTGTTGTGCCTAGGGTACCAAATTCCTAGGTTTGGGGTTCCTAAAAGATATCTAAGAATTCTCTTAACAGCAGTCAGGTGAGACTCTTTAGGATCAGCCTAAAACCTAGCACAAAGACAGACACTAAACATGATATCAGGTCGGCTAGCAGTCAGGTAAAGCAGTGAACCTATTATCCCTCTATACTTCTTCTGAACAACAGATTTTCCATTTGAATTCTTATCTAACTGAACTGAGGAGGGCATGGGAGTATTGATTGGCTTGGCTTTGTCCATTTCATATTTCTTCAAAATGTCCTTAGTGTATTTTGATTTATTGAGAAAGGTTCCATCATCCGTTTGCCTTATACTAAACCCCAAAAAGTAGGACAATTCTCCCATCATACTCATCTCAAACTCTTTACTCATTGTTTTAGAAAACTCTTCACATAAGTATTTATCAGAAGATCCAAAAATTATATCATCAACATAGATCTGGACAATGAGTAAGTCATCTCCTAATCTCCTCAGAAAAAGGGTGGTATCTACGCTCCCCTTAACAAACTCTCTTTCTAACAGGAATGTGCTAAGCCTCTCATACCAAGCTCTGGGTGCCTGTTTCAATCCATAGAAGGTATTTTTTAATTTATAGACATGACTTGGGTATTGGGAACTCTCAAAACCTGGGGGTTGTTCTACAAAAATATCTTCTTTAATTACCCCATTTAAAAAGGCACTCTTAACATCCATTTGAAATAGCTTAAATCCCTTATAACAGGCAAAGGCTAGTAACACTCTAATGGCTTCCAATCTAGCTACAGGGGCAAAAGTCTCCTCAAAATCAATCCCTTCTATCTGATTATACCCTTTAGCCACCAATCTTGCCTTATTTCTCACCACCACACTAGAATCATTCATCTTTTTCTTAAAGACCCACTTGGTTCCCACAATACTTTGATTTTTAGGTCTTTCTACTAACTCCCAAACATCATTCCTTACAAATTGATTCAATTCTTCCTACATAGCTAAAATCCAAAATTCATCCGACAGGGCTTGATTGATGTTGGTGGGTTCAGTCATTGAGATAAAGGCAGAATGGTTTACTTCCTTCCTAAGTCCATGCCTAGTCCTAACACCTTCAGAAGGGTCTCCTAAGATCAGTTCTTTAGGATGACTCGAAGAATATCTCCAATCTCTAGGCAACTCTTTTTGAGGTTCTACCCTTTCATCCAAATTTGTATTTCCAACTCCTTGGGTAACCTCAATAATCTCTTCATCTTCTACTTCAGATCTAGACTCCTTAGGATCAGATTCATCAAACACTACATGGGTTGTTTCTTCCACCACCAAAGTCCTCCTATTGAACACCCTAAAGGATTTCCCCACACTTGAATATCCTAAGAACACTCTTTCATCAGATTTGGGGTCAAATTTTTCTAAGGGTGACTTCCCGTTGTTCAGAATGAAAACCTTACAGCCAAAGACATGGAGGTGGGACAGATTTGGAGTTCTACCCTTAATGATCTCATAAGGTGTCTTGCTCAGTTTAACTCTCACATTCACCCTATTCAACACATAATAGGCAGTGTTCACCGCTTCAGCCCAAAAGTATTTTGGAAGTGAATACTCAGCAAGCATGGCTCTAGCGGCTTCCACTAAGGTCATGTTCTTCCTTTCAGCTACCCCGTTCTGCTGAGGGGTCCTAGGAGCTGAAAAATTGTGACTAATCCCATGATCCTCACAAAAACTTCCAAATCTTTCATTTTCAAACTCCCCTCCGTGATCACTATGGATGGTAATAATCTCACATCCTAACTTCTTCTGAATCCCAGTAGAGAAGGATCTAAACTCATCAAATGACTCAGATTTATGTGACAAAAACTTAACCCAAGTGAACCTCGAATAATCATCTACAATCACAAAACCATAGACTCTCCCCCCTAAGCTGGCAGTGCTAATGGGTCCAAAGAGGTCCATGTGAAGAACTTCTAAAGGTCTAGAGGTGCTAATGTCCTTAACAGAGTGAAAAGAGGACTGGACTTGCTTCCCCAACTGACAGGCATCACACAGGTGATCCTTAGTGAACTTAAGCTTGGGCACACCTCTGACTAAGTCCTTTTGGGTGACTCTCGTAAGGGTTTTTATATTGGCATGACACAATCTCCTATGCCATAACTAAGACTCATCAGCAGCAGTTTTTAAGTAAATTGAATTATAAGATTTAATGCTACTTACATCCAGCTTGTAGACGTTGTTGATCCTTTGCCCCTACAAAACAACTTCATCATTTAAGCTTAAAATGCAGCCAGTGGGCAGGAATTTGATGCTGTATCCCTTGTCACAGAGTTGACTGATGCTCAGCAGGTTGTGTTTCAGTCCATCTACAAGCAAAACATTATCAATCATAAAGTTCTTTGAATCACCAATTATACCTGTACCTACCACCTTCCTGGTGGTGTTATCTCCAAGTGTAACCTTGCCTCCAGCTCTGGCCTCCAGCAAAATGAACTGATTTGTATCTCCAGTCATATGTCTAGAACATCCGCTGTCCAGGTACCACATGCTCTCATGAGGTCTTGTGTGAGAGCACACCTACAAATGTATCAAACATCAGTCTTAGGAACCCAAACAGGTTTGGGTTCCTTCTTATGAAAAGAAGAATGCAATGCATGCGTGCTGTGCTGTGAAACAGGCAGTTTAGGTTTCCACACCCAATGTGTACTACGGTGAATAGTGCAGGTGTGAGAAATATGTCCTAACATGCCACATGAAAAACATCTAACACCAGGAAAAGGGTTAACTAATCTACATGGATGATAATGCCTCTTCCTAGATGTATATAAAACATGCTTTGAAGAACTTGCAACAGATTTTTCAAAAGGTGGCGGTGCATAAAACTGTTCAAAAGTAGGCGGTGTCTTGTTCTTTTCAAAAGCACTGATCTTTACTTTCAAAAACTCATTTTCTTTCTTTAAACTTGCAATTTCAAATTTTAAGGATCCCTTGCTACTTTCTACTTCACATGCCATTGTATCTAATTCTTTAAAAGCGCTTTCTAAGTCCACATGCGTAGTTTTCAATGAATCATGCTCAGAAACTAAATCAGAATATTTTTTATTCAACTCATCGAATTCATCGAGCAAAGACATGTGATTTGAATCAAGTGTGGAATGATCTTTAACCACAGAATCATGCTCTTTTTGCAATGTTAAGTAATCTAATTTCAAACTAGCATGAGTTTTCTTAAGCTTCCTATACGATGTATGAATTCTTTCAGAAACTTCAAATAATTGATCGTAGGTAAGCTCACATACCTCTTCCTGATCCGACTGACCGGGGTGATCATCAGCCATAAGACACAAGTTTGTTTCCTCCTCTTCAGCTTCAGTCTCAGAAGAGTCGGATGCAGAGTCTGCCCAGAACGCCTTCTGAATCCGCTTCTTATCCTTTCTGAACTTTGGTTTCTCCTCACCCTTCTCCTTGCTTGGGTGAGCTTTAAGTGTTGGATAATCAGCCTTTATGTGTCCAGGCTTCCTGCATTCAAAATAAACAGATTCAGATGAACTCTTAAAATTTTTATTGGACTTACCCTTGTTCCACTTCTGATAGTTCTTATGTTTCTTCCTTAGAAAGCTTTTGAATTGCCTTGTGATTAAGGCAACATCATCGCTATCAGACCCGAAAGAGCTAGCATCTGAATCCTTGGCCTTTAGTGCCACTGTCTTCTCTTTCTTGCGTTCACCTGCATCAAGTTGCCTTTGGTTCACCCCTTGCTCGTAAGCAATGAGTGATCCAAGTAAGCTGTCAATAGAGTAAGTGTTTAAATCTTTAGATTCAGTAATAGCAGTAATCTTAGCATCATAAGAAGCAGGCAAACATCTTAGAATTTTGTTCACTCTTTCGTAGTTAGTAAGTTCTCTACCTAGAACATGTAAAGAGGTAACAATCTGAGTGAACCTTGTGTACATTTCTGAAATAGTCTCACTAGGTTTCATGCAAAAAAGTTCATAATCATGTAACAAGATGTTTAACCTAGACTGTTTGACTTCAGTTGTACTTCAGTTTTCACATCGTTAATCAGTCTAAAAGGTTGTTCGTATCCGTCCTTAACTAACATCCACATGCGATAATCAATAGACTGTAGAAAAGTAGACATGCGTGTTTTCCAAAAATCAAAAGGAATATTGTCAAACAATGGTGGTCTTGTAATAGAATATCCTTCAGCAGTATTACTATTATTACAGTTAGCCATGGATCAAATTCAAAAGTTTTTAAACCTAAATTTTGAATCCCGCTCTGATACCACTTGAAAGTTCGATAGGGATGTTAAGCCCTAGTGAACTAGTTCCGAGGCTAACCAAGAGGGGGGGTGAATTGGTTATTTAAAAATTTCACGATAACTATGAAAATCTTTTTATAACGTGCAGCGGAAACGAATTAAAACAATGATAAAAAGATCAACCAAAGATATTCACCCAAGCAGTTAATATCAGGAAAAATTAAAGTGCAGAATTGAATCAGAAAAAGCAAACCAGATTTTATAGTGGTTCGGTCAACTTGACCTACGTCCAATCCCCGGAGCCTCCCCTCCGGGTATTGCACTAAACAGAAGTGTCTCTCCTTTTGCTCCCACAGCAAGGCGGAGAAGCCTGTACAAAAATCTCCTTTTCACCACACGGTGAGGCAGAGAACCCGACCTCCTTTCGCTTCCCCCTGAAGCAGGCAGAGAACCTTCGAACTCCTTTCGCTTCCTCCTGAAGCAGGCAGAGAACCTACGAACTCCTTTTGCTTCCACCTGAAGCGGGCAGAGAACCCTGGATCTTCTTGCGAACGACCCTCCCACGATGAACACTGACTAGACGAAAGACGACGAGCGGAGAAGACGACTCTGATCCGTGCTCGGAGCAACCTTAGTGAATCCCTCACTAACTCCCCCTCACTAGATCTTCTCTCTCTCTCCAAACTCTCTCTCTCTAGGGTTTCTCAGGGAAGGAAGGCAGCAAAAGATTTTTCCAAAAATTAGAAAAAGTTCTTTTAAAGGAGGGCTTAAAATTTGGCCTAAATCTCAACTGGTCGGCCAAGATCGTCCAGGACGATCGGTAGATCGTCCTGTACGATCAGTTCAAATTCAGCTGTTTCAGCCTGGACGATCTGGCTCTTCTGGACGATCAGTAGAAAAAGTTGTTCATATCATCCCGTACGATCCTGCGATCGTCCGGGACGATTAGTTCAAATTGAGGGAAATCGTCCAGAAGACAGTTCGGGTCGTCTAGAGAAATCTGTGCTGGACGACCAAAAAATGACTTGATCGTCCCAGACGATAGGGTCATCGTCCGGTAGGATTAGTTCAAAAAGGCCCCAAATCGTCCTGTACATAGTTCTGGACGTACAGCTTAAATGCACTAGACGATCAAGATCGTCCGGGACGATCCTGCGATCGTCTAGGATGATATGATCGTATCAACCAAAAATTAATTGCTTTCCTTAATTACCAGATTAAATTAGGCATGATTGTACTGGATCGTCCGGGACGATACACGTATCGTCCGGGACGATCAGACCAAGTATCTAAAAATAAGAACTTGCCTAACTTGATCTGGCGGCTGAGAATTTCTGATTTGGGAATATCATCCCGTACGATCCGTAGATCGTCCAGGACGATCATCTCAATCAGACCCTCTTAACTTAGTCGCCCTAATTAGGGTTTCTGTTTTAACTGGATCGTCCAGGACGATGTGGATATCGTCCAGGACGATCTGAACAAATTTTTAACAGAAACTCTAATTCACTCAATCTCTCTCCCTGAGTGTGTGTGTGCAAGGTTACTTAGCTAGGGAATCAGTTACATTACAATTGACTCAATAAAAAGAAAAATCATACATTTGACACACTTGGACCCGATCTTGAGTTGGCTTGAGTGGCTCGCGGTCTTTTGTGCCTGAAACAGATTAGCCAAGCAAAACACACTGGAAACATGTTTGTCATCATCAAAACCAGATTTGCAACAGGTTTTAGTTTTAGGAGAATCTAACCATTCAATTGGAATATTTTTGGATTCTCTGAAACTGTGGTCTGTCCATGCTTAGTATTATTGAAGACTCCACGAGATAGAAGTGCATAGATCGATCCCTATTATCCTTTGAATGGAAATCACTTTGGTTCGCTAGGAAGCTCATCGCCGGCGAGGTCTGATTTATAGATCTTGGTCAGGAAAGCTTAAAGGACTCTTAGAGAGCTCAAATGAAAAGAAATTTTGCTTGGAGAGCTTGAGGGTAGAAAGAGAGAGAGGGTGATTGAGAATGATAGGTATTTTTGAAGTCTTGGCTTATTCAAATGTCCCTAAACCCCTTGGATGGTCTTGTTTGCTTTGTCTCTATTCCCTGATGGTCCCCAGCTTTCCTAGGGTGTTTAGGAGAAGGGGTATCAAGAATAATAAGGACCAATGACATGGAAAGTCCATTTTGTCCTATATGAGCATGTGGTGATGATTAGAGCCATTAGATCCTAAGTCAAGGGTTGGGAAATACTCTAAGAAGGTTCTAGAGTACTTCCAACCAGCTGGAGTTGAGTTGGCATGGGCATGAAAGTAATTTGAGCTTGCTTGACCAAATTTGACCCACTTGGGAGCTTGATTTGACTATTTGACTAGTCAAAAGAGTCAATGAGACTATTAAGGTGGGGGATAGGTGCTCACCTGCTGACTAAGCAAGCCCCTAGGCTTTGAAATGAAATATTTGAGGTTTGAATGGGGTTTAGCCATGTCTTAAAGCCACTTAGGCTTCTTATTGACTGTTTGACTAGTCAAACAGTCAACCTAAACTTAGGTGGACTTGGAAAGACTTGAAATTCCTGGTTGGGCCTAATTTGGAAAAGGCTTAATGCTTAAGTAGTTTGAATTTAAATGAAAGCATGAGGACTTAATGTGATTTGACCAGGTAGTATAAGGTTGACTTGGTCAAATGACCATACAGTGACTCATGTTGGATTTAGAGAGGTCCAAAGCATGTGATTGAAGGGTCTTTGACATTTGAAAAGCTTAATTGAATTGGGTTTGGATATAGGCCATAAATTAGTCTAAAATGGGTCAGGTTTGACTAGACCTAGGCATAGTTGACCAAGTCAACTGGTGACTAGGTTAGGATGACCAATCAAGTCCAAGTGATCAAGGATATGTTCAACGGAGTTTGAATGAGGTTTGAATGCATCAAAGGTTTGATTCAAGGGTTTAAGGTTTGATTTGGTCAATATAGGTTGACCTAAGGCAAGGGTTTGAGCTAGACAGGTTTGATTTGATGTTTTGAGATCAGTGAAGGTGATCTCATAGTCTGGATTGGTCCTTTGAGTGGAAATGGCCAATTTGACCCTTAAAGGGCATTTGGGTTAACCTTAGTTGACTTGGTGAACCAGGTTGACCTAGGGTATGGGCCTGGGCTCAACAGATTTTAAATGATATTTTGAGTCTGTTGGGGGTGGTCCCAAGGTCTGGAGAGTTCAAATTGGTCAAAATGACCAAATTGACCCTAAAAGGCCTATTTAGTCAACCTACGTTAACTTGGTCAACCAGGTTGACCCAATGCCTGAGTTAGGGTCCAATAGGTTTGGTTTGAGGTTTTAAATTGAATAGAAATGGTTATAAACTTCGGAGAAAGCTCTAGGGTAAAGTCCACTAGGTGGTAGGTCTTGTGGCATAACCCATAAATATTTGAAGGTTTTACAGCCTTTAGAAATTAATTTAATATTTGGGGTTAAACACCTTAGAATAAGCTCAAATTTGAAGTGTTGCCTCCATAGAGATTTCCTATCAATATGAAATTGATAAATCTGAATCAGAGATCATTTGACTAGGGTTTAAAGTATTTGAAAAATCCCTAGAAAATGCTTTCAGGATAGGGCCTTTGAACCTAGAATTGGGTTTAAATTTCTGGATTTGCTCTAGATTTTGGGTTTGGATAATTAGAATTAAATTATCCAAATCATTTATGATTATTTGGATGATCATAAATGATTGAATAGGATTGGAGCTAGATCAAAGATAGGATCATGGTTTGAACTTGAGTTGAGATCTAAATGGGTTTGAAATCTGGATTTATTAAAAGTCTAGACATGATTAAAGTTTGAATTAAATTGACTTATGGATTAGCTTGAATCTAGATTGATCTAGGATCTAGATAAATCATAGGGTCTGGGTAGATCTAGGGTCAGGGTAGATCCTAGGATCTGGGTTGATCTGAAAGAAACCTAGGGTAAAGATAGATCATAGGGTCTGGGATTGGTCTTAGTGACCTCATACAAAAATAAGGTCAACAATGCTGGCCCATGATACTTACCCCTTACATTCTTCCTCTAGACTTGTGTATGACTACTCCTTACATGTTTCTAATGCTAATAATTCCAGGGCCACATAATCCAAAAGTAAAGATTGATGTATTTTTACAATCATTAATCGATGATTTAAATTTATTATGGAAAGAAGGAGTAAGTATTTATGATATCTCTACCAAATAAAAATTTATAATAAGGGCAAAATTACTTTGGATAATTTGTGACTTTCTTATGTACGATATTCTTTTAGGTTGGAATACTTCTAGCAAGTTAGCTTGTCCATATTGTATGGAATTTACAAAATTATTCACTTTAAAGTATGGAGGGAAGAACACTTGGTTTGATTGTTACCACATGTTCCTACCTATAAGTCATCCTTTTAGATTAATTAGTAAAGAAATATTTAAAAGAGTAAGTCCATGCGTACAGTAGTAGAACTCCAACATTAGCCTATTATAAATTGCCAGGGTATGATGTCAAACATAATGGTACCAAGAAAAGTATTTTTCAGTCATTATCATATTGGAAGACAAACCTAATCAGAATAACTTGGATGTGATGCATATAAAAAAATATTTTTGATAATATATTCAATACAATCATGAACATCAATGATAAAGTTAAGGATAATATAAAAGCAAAGATGGACTTAGAGGAGATTTGTAAGAGGAAAGTTTTAGAGTTGAAGGATGGTGGAAATGGAAAACTTCTTAAATAAAAAGCTCTATTCTCCTTAACTTTAGAGTAGAGACAAGCAATTTATGAATGGGTGAAGACTCTACGAGTTCCTTATGGATATTCTTCCAATCTAAGTAGATGTATTGACATAAGATTAGGGAGATTGTTTGGGTTAAAAAGTCATGACTATCATATCTTGATGAAATGTCTACTATTATCTGCCTTTAGTTTTCTACCAGATCTAATTTTAAAGCCCTTGATCGAGCTAAATATCTTCTTCAAGGATTTATGTTCTTTAAAATTGAATACAGAGTACTTGATTCTTATGGAGCAAAATATTCCTTTTATTCGGTGTAAACTTGAAAAGTTATTTCCTCCAGCATCTTTTGACTTTACAGAGCATCTACCCATATATTTATCATATGAGGCTATAATAGATTGACCTATTCAATATCAGTGGATATATGTGTTTGATTGAAAAGTGATATTTTGAAAACTTAATTTTTTTGGGAGAATTAATTTTTTGAATTTTTAGTTTTGAAATCGAATATCTTTTTATGAATGATATATCACCTTAAAAGGTGACATATCATTCTCTTATAGGTTCAGATTGCAAAACTTTAGATTTATCCAGATTATTATAGTTAAACTTAGGGAAAGATTATATATGACCTTAGAGGGTCAAAATAAAATTTGATCGAGTGTTTGACTATGTTAATTTAGATAAAAGGGATCATTAATTTTATACTCAAAATTATGATCTCTATGAAGAAAAATGATATCAATCACTATAGATCATTTTAAAATGATGATAATGATCGCCGGGCTTGATTTTTCCAAAGAAAATTAATTGAACTTTTTGAAAATCTTAATTTTGAAAACTAGTCTAGGTTTCTAAATCTCTTATGAGCGTAAGCCCTTATAGTTAATTACCTCATAGGAAAACTAAAGTTTCCTATGAACACTCTCGATTAAAATAGCGGTATAAATTTCAATTAAGAATTCAAAGTTTGATGTCAAAGAAGGTAGGGATTGGAATTTTCATATGGGACTGGTTCAAAATTGAATACTTATTTCAGGAGTCAAAGGGGGAAGGGTAAGAGTTGTTTAGGATTCTGAAATAATTCAAAAATACCCCAACCTATCCTAAGTATTAGGCTTGAATTTGATTAAAAGAGATTTAAGTTTGAATGGTTGATTTTATTAGAAAATTGGGATTCAATTCCCAGAGGTTGAGGTCTTATAGCCTGAGCTTGCCTTAGAACCTAAGTCTAAATTTGGGTACCAAAAATTAGTAATCCGAACCTAGCAAATATAATACAGGATCTGGACTTACCCTGGCCTGGATCTGGGAGCCAACTAAACCACCTAAATGCTTTAAAACCATATATTCGGTCTTTTATGTGAGACTGGTAAGGGCGTTAATTAGATTGAGTTTAAGGAATTGGGGTAGAAATTTAGAGATCCTAATTGGCCCCTTAATATATATTGGGTAAATTGATGCTTAAAATAAAATATAATTAAGTTTTAAACTCATTAAATTTGTTTCTAATGCAATACATGCATATTGACTCGATAAATGCTTAAAATTTCAAATGAAGCAGTTTTCAAAAAGGGCTTAAAAATAATTTTATCCTAGAGACTGCACAACTTCCCCATGACAGGACTACACCCTAATAGGTCAGGTGGCCTGCCAAAACCTACAGGCAGGGAGGTGCCTAACAAGGAAAAGAAGATTTAATATGAATGCATGAGAGACTCCCGGTGGTCCCAGGCTTACTTCTTAAAGCATTAAAATTTTTATGTCGACTTAAATATTTTAAATTTAAATTTTAAGTAGGAAATATTTTTAAGCGTACCCTCATGAGCATCCGATCAAGTTCTAGGCTGAAACGAATACGACATGCAAGTAAAAAGACTAAAAAAGTAGGTAGTTCTACTGCACAATCAATTAAATAAATCAATTAAATTAAATGTTCAAATTGAATATCCATATGGCAAGTGCCACTTAATAGTACAACCTAGGGTCTATAAGAAAAGTAAAGTGGCTGGGCAATACTAAAATTAACCCAGATTTTTAATCCTAAGACTAAAGTGACTTTGAGAATGAATCTTCTCGTTCTTCACTTCTTCGTGCTTCTACAGGCTCCTTAGATCGTCAGGTCTAGATATCCAAATGAAAAGTAACTTCCCCTCAAAAGAAGTATTATCTTTTTCTTTTGGATATTTTAAAGTCATCTTAATTTGGATCTCCAAATAGAGAGGTTCTCTCCCTTAAGGGATGTGAAAGTTCGATAGGGATGTTAAGCCCTAGTGAACTAGTCCCAAGGCTAACCAAGAGGGGGGGTGAATTGGTTATTTAAAAATTTCACGATAACTATAAAAATCTTTTTATAACGTGCAGTGGAAACAAATTAGAACAACGATAAAAAGATCAACCACAGATATTCACCCAAGCAGTTAATATCAGGAAAAATTAAAGTGCAGAATTGAATCAGAAAAGCAAACCAGATTTTATAGTGGTTCGATCAACTTGACCTACGTCCACTCCCCGGAGCCTCCCCTCCGGGTATTGCACTAAACAGAAGTGTCTCTCCTTTTGCTCCCACAGCAAGGCGGAGAAGCCTGTACAAAAATCTCCTTTTCACCACACGGTGAGGCAGAGAACCCGACCTCCTTTCGCTTCCTCCTGAAGCAGGCAGAGAACCTTCGAACTCCTTTCGCTTCCTCCTGAAGTAGGCAGAGAATCTACGAACTCCTTTCACTTCCACCTGAAGCGGGCAGAGAACCCCGAATCTTCTTGCGAACGATCCTCCCACGACGAACACTGACTAGACGAAAGACGACGAGCGGAGAAGATGACTCTGATCCGTGCTCGGAGCAACCTTAGTGAATCCCTCACTAACTCCCCCTCACAAGATCTTCTCTCTCTCTCCCAACTCTCTCTTTCTCTAGGGTTTCTCAGGGAAGGAAGGCAGCAAAAGATATTTCCAAAAATTGGAAAAAGTTCTTTTAAAGGAGGGCTTAAAATTTGCCCAAAATCTCAACTGGTCGGCCAAGATCGTCCAGGACCATCGGTAGATCGTCCTGTACGATCAGTTCAAATTCAGCTGTTTTAGCCTGGACGATCTGGCTCTTCTTGACGATCAGTAGAAAAAGTTGTTCATATCGTCCCGTACGATCCTGCGATCGTCCGGGACGATTAGTTCAAATTGAGGGAAATCGTCCAGAAGACAGTTCGGGTCATCCAGAGAAATCTGTGCTGGATGACCAAAAAATGACTTGATCGTCCCAGACGATAGGGTCATCGTCCGGTACGATTAGTTCAAAAAGGCCCCAAATCATCCTGTACATAGTTCTGGACGTACAGCTTAAATGCACTAGACGATCAAGATCGTCCGGGACGATCCTGCGATCGTCCAGGACGATATGATCGTATCAACCAAAAATTAATTGCTTTCCTTAATTACCAGATTAAATTAGGCATGATTGTACTGGATCGTCCGGGACGATACACGTATCGTCCGGGACGATCCGACCAAGTATCTAAAAATAAGAACTTGCCTAACTTGATCTGGCGGCTGAGAATTTCTGATTTGGGAATATCATCCCGTACGATCCGTAGATCGTCCAGGACGATCGGCTCAATCAGACCCTCTTAACTTAGTCGCCCTAATTAGGGTTTCTATTTTAACTGGATCGTCCGGGACGATGTGGATATCGTCCAGGACGATCTGAACAAATTTTTAACAGAAACTCTAATTCACTCAATCTCTCTCCCTGAGTGTGTGTGTGCAAGGTTACTTAGCTAGGGAATCAGTTACATTACAATTGACTCAATAAAAAGAAAAATCATACATTTGACACACTTGGACCCGATCTTGAGTTGGCTTGAGTGGCTCGCGGTCTTTTGTGCCTGAAACAGATTAGCCAAGCAAAACACACTGGAAACATGTTTGTCATCATCAAAACCAGATTTGCAACAATCTCCCCCTTTTTGATGATGACAAACATTTGTAAAGTAGTCTGAAAATAAAAGTAAACTAGGAGATCCAACAAACAAATATTTTTTTTAAATTTTCATTTAACAGCTAAAATAATACATGAAGCATGACTCAGAAAATAGAAACAGACACGACTACAACTGACTCCCCCTTTTGACATCACAAAAAGGAGGAGCGAAAAACATAACACGAAAATAAAACATAAAATAAAACATATACAGAACAACAATAAAACAGGAAAATCAGAATTGTTTCTTGATTTTAGATTAAAAAAAAACAATGACAGGACGATTGACAGCGCTGAAATCCAGAAAAGGTTGGAAATAATCAACTTTCATAACTCCGACCCCGGGCACCTTATCGATGCAAACCTCTTTCAACACAAAAATCCGATTCAGAATAAAAGACATTAGATTTGAAAAGAAATCCTTTCAAGCCTCGTTCCAGAAAAATATCTAATATAATAGTGTTACAAAGTAAAAAATCAGAAATCAGGATTTTCAAAACTCAAGCTTTTGAAAATATTAAGTGGCGCACAGATTCCTCTAAGACATTTAACAATCTGAAAGGAAAGAAAGCTTGTTTTGGACTCATTTTGTGCCTCTTTTTCAAATTGGTTGGCGCTTTGCGCATCTTTTGATTTTTGATACACTTTGTGTATCCAATTTGGCAATTTCGCATCTTTTCAGTTTTGAGCTCATTTTATACCTCTTTTTCAAATTATCTGGCGCACTGCGCATCTTTTATAAGCTTTCTTCTTTTCATAATTATTAAAGAGTCTCAGCTGTGAGATTATCTTCCAGACATAGGAGATGACTCTCCGCAATAAGGAAGAACGATTCACAAAACAAAAGCCATACAACATATGATAAATGCAATCACTTGGTTTAGAAAATCAAACTAATGACTCAAGACTTTGAAAAACACTATTGATATGAGGCAGATTACTGTAGGAAGATAAAATAATCTCTATTTCAAAAACTAACATTTTAATTTTGAAAAGGATTTTTATTCAAAAGAAACTACACACCAGTAAAGGAGTTAGAGGAAGAGAAACAATTATCAATGTTTCTTCCCTTTAACAGATTCAGCGAAGTCAATCACTGCTTATCAGCTTCCAAATCAAAACAAGGTAAAAACTCCCAGTCAAAAATTCAGATCACCAGAAGTAGTGAGCGGTGATCAGATCTTGAAAAGCATAAAACAGTAAGTGCAAGATATGAACCCGTAAATAAATAAAAATAGGTAGAAAATCATAGCAAAGTAAATACTCAAATTAAACTAACAAAAAGGGTAACGTAAAAATCAGCAGAAGAAATAAAATCAACTGAAAACAAATAATCAAACCAAAAGTAACTAACAGAAATCAAAAATCAGAATACAAAAACTAACTAACAAAATCAGAAAACAGAATACAAAAAACTAACTAACAGAAATCAGAATACCAATCATAATAATCATAAATCAGCAGTCATCAGAGTCAAGCATTTATATCAATCACTCCTAATCTGGTTCTCAAAATGCTGAATGAGTCAAAGGCCAGTGGTTTAGTGAATATGTCAGCCAGCTGATTTTCAGTTGCTACGTGGTGTAGCTCAATATCCCCTTTTGTAACATGGTCCCTAATGAAGTGATGCCTAATGTCAATGTGTTTGGTCCTAGAATGTTGGATTGGATTCTTAGAGATACAGATGGCAGTAGTATTATCACACAGAACAGAAATTGTGCCAACAGGTACTCCTAAATCCAAGACTTGCTGCTTCAACCAAAGAACTTGGGCCACACAACTCCCTAAGGCAATGTACTCAGCTTCAGCAGTGGAAAGTGCAACTGAGTTCTGTTTTCTACTGGACCAGGAGACTAATGACTGTCCTATAAATTGACAAGTCCCAGAAGTACTCTTCCTATCCACCCTACACCCCGCAAAGTCAGAATCAGAATATCCAATGATCTCAAAAGAGGTGCTGTGCCTAGGGTACCAAATTCCTAGGTTTGGGGTTCCTAAAAGATATCTAAGAATTCTCTTAACAGCAGTCAGGTGGGACTCTTTAGGATCAGCCTGAAACCTAGCACAAAGACAGACACTAAACATGATATCAGGTCGGCTAGCAGTCAGGTAAAGCAGTGAACCTATTATCCCTCTATACTTCTTCTGATCAACAGATTTTCCATTTGAATCCTTATCTAACTAAACTGAGGAGGGCATGGGAGTATTGATTGGCTTAGCTTTGTCCATTTCATATTTCTTCAAAATGTCCTTAGTATATTTTGATTGATTGAGAAAGGTTCCATCATCCGTTTGCCTTATGCTAAACCCCAAAAAGTAGGATAATTCTCCCATCATACTCATCTCAAACTCTTTACTCATTATTTTAGAAAACTCTTCACATAAGTATTTATCAGAAGATCCAAAAATTATATCATCAACATAGATCTGGACAATGAGTAAGTCATCTCCTAATCTCCTCAGAAAAAGGGTGGTGTCTACGCTCCCCTTAACAAACTCTCTTTCTAACAGGAATGTGCTAAGCCTCTCATACCAAGCTCTGGGTGCCTGTTTCAATCCATATAAGGCATTTTTTAATTTATAGACATGAATTGGATATTGAGAACTCTCAAAACCTGGGGGTTGTTCTACGAAAACATCTTTTTTAATTACCCCATTTAAAAAGGCACTCTTAACATCCATTTGAAACAGCTTAAATCCCTTATAACAGGCAAAGGCTAGTAGCACCCTAATGGCTTCCAATCTAGCTACAGGGGCAAAAGTCTCCTCAAAATCAATCCCTTCTATCTGATTATACCCCTTAGCCACCAATCTTGCCTTATTTCTCACCACCACACCAGAATCATTCATCTTATTCTTAAAGACCCACTTGGTTCCCACAATACTTTGATTTTTACGTCTTTCTACTAACTCCCAAACATCATTCCTTACAAATTGATTCAATTCTTCCTGCATAGCTAAAATCCAAAATTCATCCGACAGGGCTTGATTGATGTTGGTGGGTTCAGTCATTGAGATAAAGGCAGAATGGTTTACTTCCTTCCTAAGTTCATGCCTAGTCCTAACACCTTCAGAAGGGTCTCCTAAGATCAGTTCTTTAGGATGACTCGAAGAATATCTCCAATCTCTAGGCAACTCTGTTTGAGGTTCTACCCTTTCCTCCAAATTTGTATTTCTAACTCCTTGGGTAACCTCAATAATCTCTTCATCTTCTACTTCAGATTTAGACTCCTTAGGTTCAGATTCATCAAACACTACATGGGTTGTTTCTTCCACCACCAAAGTCCTCCTATTGAACATCCTAAAGGATTTCCCCACACTTGAATATCCTAAGAACACTCCTTCATCAGATTTGGGGTCAAATTTTCCTAAGGGTGACTTCCCGTTGTTCAGAATGAAAACCTTACAGCCAAAGACATGGAGGTGGGACAGATTTGGAGTTATACCCTTAATGATCTCATAAGGTGTCTTGCTCAGTTTGACTCTCACATTCACCCTATTCAGCACATAACAGGAAGTGTTCACCGCTTCAGCCCAAAAGTATTTTGGAAGTGAATACTCGGCAAGCATGGCTCAAGCGGCTTCCACTAAGGTCCTGTTCTTCCTTTCAGCTACCCCGTTCTGTTGAGGGGTCCTAGGAGCTGAAAAATTGTGACTAATCCCATGATCCTCACAAAAACTTCCAAATCTTTCATTTTCAAACTCCCCTCCGTGATCACTATGGATGGTAATAATCTCACATCCTAACTTCTTCTGAATCCAAGTAGAGAAGGATCTAAACTCATCAAATGACTCAGATTTATGTGACAAAAACTTAACCCAAGTGAACCTCGAATAATCATCTACAATCACAAAACCATAAACTCTCCCCCCTAAGCTGGCAGTGCTAATGGGTCCAAAGAGGTCCATGTGAAGAACTTCTAAAGGTCTAGAGGTGCTAATGTCCTTAATAGAGTGAAAAGAGGACTGGACTTGCTTCCCCAACTGACAGGCATCACACAGGTGATCCTTAGTGAACTTAAGCTTGGGCACACCTCTAACTAAGTCCTTTTGGGTGACTCTCCTAAGGGTTTTCATACTGGTATGACACAATCTCCTATGCCATAACCAAGACTCATCAGCAGCAGTTTTTAAGCAAATTGAATTATCAGATTTAATGCTACTTACATCCAGCTTGTAGACGTTGTTGATCCTTTGCCCCTGCAAAACAACTTCATCATTTAAGCTTAAAATACAGCCAGTGGGCAGGAATTTGATGCTGTATCCCTTGTCACAGAGTTGACTGATGCTCAGCAGGTTGTGTTTCAGTCCATCTACAAGCAAAACATTATCAATCATAAAGTTCTTTGAATCACCAATTATACCTGTGCCTACCACCTTCCTGGTGGTGTTATCTCCAAGTGTAACCTTGCCTCCAGCTTTGGCCTCCAGCAAAATGAACTGACTTGCATCTCCAGTCATATGTCTAGACCATCCGCTGTCCAGGTACCACATCCTCTCACGAGGTCTTGTGTGAGAGCATACCTACAAAAGTATCAAACGTCAGTCTTAGGAACCCAAACAGGTTTGGGTTCCTTCTTATGAAAAGAAGAATGCAATGCATGCGTGCTGTGCTGTGAAATAGGCAGTTTGGGTTTCCACACCCAATGTGTACTACGGTGAATAGTGCAGGTGTGAGAAATATGTCCTAACATGCCACATGAAAAACATCTAACACCAGGAAAAGGGTTAACTAATCTACGTGGATGATAATGCCTCTTCCTAGATGTATATGAAACATGCTTTGAAGAACTTGCAACAGATTTTTCAAAAAGTGGCGGTGCATAAAACTGTTCAAAAGTAGGCGGTGTTTTGTTCTTTTCAAAAGCACTGATCTTTACTTTCAAAAACTCATTTTCTTTCTTTAAAATTACAATTTTCAAATTTCATGGTTCCCTTGCTACTTTCTACTTCACATGCCATTGTATCTAATTCTTTAAAAGCTCTTTCTAAGTCCACATGCGTAGTTTTCAATGAATCATGCTCAGAAACTAAATCAGAATATTTTTTATTCAACTCATCGAATTCATCAAGCAAAGACATGTGATTTGAATCATGTGTGGAATGATCTTTAACTACAGAATCATGCTCTTTTTGCAATGTTAAGTAATCTAATTTCAAACTAGCATGAGTTTTCTTAAGCTTCCTATACGATGTAAGAATTCTTTCAGAAACTTCAAATAATTGATCGTAGGTAAGCTCACATACTTCTTCCTGATCCGACTGACCAGGGTGATCATCAGCCATAAGACACAAGTTTGTTTCCTCCTCTTCAGCTTCAGTCTCAGAAGAGTCGGATGCAGAGTCTGCCCAGAATGCCTTCTGAATCCACTTCTTGTCCTTTCTGAACTTTGGTTTCTCCTCACCCTTCTCCTTGCTTGGGTGAGCTTTAAATGTTGGACAATCAGCCTTTATGTGTCCAGGCTTCCTGCATTCAAAACAAACAGATTCAGATGAACTCTTAAAATTTTTATTGGACTTACCCTTGTTCCACTTATGATAGTTCTTATGTTTCTTCCTTAGAAAGCTTTTGAATTGCCTTGTGATTAAGGCAACATCATCGCTATCAGACCTGGAAGAGCTAGCATCTGAATCCTTGGCCTTTAGTGCCACTGTCTTCTCTTTCTCGCGATCACCTGCATCAAGTTGCCTTTGGTTCACCCCTTGCTCATAAGCAATAAGTGATCCAAGTAAGCTGTCAATAGAGTAAGTGTTTAAATCTTTAGATTCAGTAATAGCAGTAATCTTAGCATCATAAGAAGCAGGCAAACATCTTAGAATTTTGTTCACTCTTTCGTAGTTAGTAAGTTCTCTACCTAGAATATACAAAGAGGTAACAATCTGAGTGAACCTTGTGTACATTTCTGAAATAGTCTCACTAGATTTTATGCGAAAAAGTTCATAATCATGTAGCAAGATGTTTAACCTAGACTGTTTGACTTCAGTTATACCTTCGTATGTTATGCATAATCTATCCCATATTTCCTTTCCCGTTGTACAAGTAGAAGCACGCATATAGTCTTCGGATTTTAAAGCACAAAAGAAACAGTTCAAGCATTTTGCATTTAACTGTGCTAAATCGCGATCATCAAACGTCCAATCAGTAAAAGGCAGTTCAGTTTTCACATTGTTAATCAGTCTAAAAGGTGGTTCGTATCCGTCCTTAACTAACATCCACATGCGATAATCAATAGACTGTAGAAAAGTAGACATGCGTGTTTTCTAAAATCAAAAGGAATATTGTCAAATAACGGTGGTCTTGTAATAGAATATCCTTCAGCAGTATTACGATTATTACAGTTAGCCATGGATCAAATTCAAAAGTTTTTAAACTTAAATTTTGAATCCCGCTCTAATACCACTTGAAAGTTCGATAGGGATGTTAAGCCCTAGTGAACTAGTCCCGAGGCTAACCAAGAGGGGGGGTGAATTGGTTATTTAAAAATTTCACGATAACTATGAAAATCTTTTTATAACGTGCAGCGGAAACGAATTAGAACAACGATAAAAAGATCAACCACAGATATTCACCCAAGCAGTTAATATCAGGAAAAATTAAAGTGCAGAATTGAATCAGAAAAGCAAACCAGATTTTATAGTGGTTTGGTCAACTTGACCTACATCCACTCCCCGGAGCCTCCCCTCCGGGTATTGCACTAAACAGAAGTGTCTCTCCTTTTGCTCCCATAGCAAGGCGGAGAAGCCTGTACAAAAATCTCCTTTTCACCACACGGTGAGGCAGAGAACCCGACCTCCTTTCGCTTCCTCCTGAAGCAGGCAGAGAACCTTCGAACTCCTTTCGCTTCCTCCTGAAGTAGGCAGAGAACCTACAAACTCCTTTCGCTTCCACCTGAAGCGGGCAGAGAACCCCGGATCTTCTTGCGAACGATCCTCCCACGACGAACACTGACTAGACGAAAGACGACGAGCGGAGAAGACGACTCTGATCCGTGCTCAGAGCAACCTTAGTGAATCCCTCACTAACTCCCCCTCACAAGATCTTCTCTCTCTCTCCCAACTCTCTCTCTCTCTAGTGTTTCTCAGGGAAGGAAGGCAGCAAAAGATATTTCCAAAAATTGGAAAAAGTTTTTTTAAAGGAGGGCTTAAAATTTGCCCTAAATCTCAACTGGTCGGCCAAGATCGTCCAGGACGATCGGTAGATCGTCCTGTACGATCAGTTCAAATTCAGCTATTTTAGCCTGGACGATCTGGCTCTTCTGGACGATCAGTAGAAAAAGTTGTTCATATCATCCCGTACGATCAGCATTTAAGTTAACATCTCAAACAGTTAATATTAATTGAAATTAAAATACTCAAATCACAATCATAATTGGCTCTGCTCTTTTAATTTAAAGAGGGACTTAAGCATTCTGAAGCACTTGAAAAAATATCATTAATTTAAAGCTTCACTTTATTTTACCCCATTTAATTTTAAATGCCCTGTATGAGTATGGACATATGTATAAGATTAAATTATCATAAATTATCTCTATCCTAAGGATAATCTAACGCACAATCAATCACATCACAGAGTACAGAAATCAAATAAATAAGCACATTAATTAATCATACTACTAGCAATCAGCATGTAGTGAAAGCTCAAAAAAATCTGACACACAATAGTAAGAAATTAAAATACCGGCCTAACCTAAGACTAGAGTTGGTTGTCCTGACAAATCATCTAAAGTGTGTGAGGGAGGCTGTGTGGTATGGATGTGTCCTATGTAGGGCAATTTATTAAAGTTATTTGAGATTCTGGTTGATTGAAAAGCTTAAGGAAAAAAATTAATTAAAGTTTAAGTATTAATGATTTAGGATTAATTTTAAAGTGTATTTTTGAGTGTTAAATGGCCACCACCTTTGTTGCTCACCGAGGCCGTGAAGTTAATTTCACCTTTCTTAGGGCTAAATTAATAGCCTAATAGCCTGAGTTATCTAGTGATAACCAGTATAATTAAGTGATTTGATTTGTTTAAAGTTTGAATGTTGATAAATTTTGATTAAGATTGATTGGTTGCAGGTTTTAAGGTTGAATTAATATTTTTTGGATTTTAAAATTAATTATTTAATTTTCTCAAATTATTGTAATTATTTAAATGCTTCAATTAACGGGTCAAAATTTGACTTTTAGATTAGGTTTGATTTCTAAAAAGTCAGTATTTTTATTAAATACTAGACCTTAAAATGAGTCATTGGACACTAAGTTTGTTAGATTTGAATTTTTTACATTTAGTTATGAAGGTTTGAAGTTTTGACTTAATTTTGACTAAAAGTTTATCGAAAAGCTGACTTTTCAAATTTGAGTTATTTCTAGTGGTTTGATATTTTTAAAAAATATTAGACCTCAAAATAAGTCTAATGCCTTTGAGTTTATTCAATTTTGAATTTTTTAGAATTAGTTATGATTTCTGAAAGTTTGAGGTGTTTATTGGAATTATTAAAATTATTTAATAAATGGGGTTTTATTGATTTAAATTCAAATGAACTCCAAACTCGTTGAAATCAACTCCAAAGTTTGGGAATGACCTAAAAAGCGATTTTCAAGTGTTTAGAAATTTTTTGGAATTTTTAATTATTTTTTATTTATTAAATTTATTAATTTTTAATTAAAATTAAATTAAGTTAAAATTTTATGTCAAATCAAAGGAGTTTTAATTTTCTTAAATTGAGAATTGAATTTTAATCAATTTGAGATATTATTTGTAATTTTTGAGTTTAAACTTGATTTATTAGAATTTTTGGAAGTTTCAAGACTTAATTAAGGGTTTAACTTATGTTAATTAATCAAGGATCTTAATGATTTGTAAAATCAGTGAGGATTTTTCTTAAGGTTGGGAATGTCACTAAGTTTGAATGATTCAAGTTTCATGTCAATAGGATGTGTATCCTAATTATTAAATTTTTTTTTTAATTCTTTAAACATGTCTTTAATTATTATCTTTAATAATGTCATTAGGTTAAGTAGGTTTGAATCTAAGTTCTACTAACCCTTGGACTTAACACATACATGCAAACACAATCACAACCAATCATAAATCTAGGAGAGCCTAGGCTATGTGCATGTGTGTGCAACCTAAACATGCCACAGAATAAAAAGAAACAAATAATTAAGAATTTTATTAGTGAACAATTGAAATACAATTGTCCACTAATTCATCCCCATCAATTATCTTCATTCAAGATAAGCCATGCCTAAAATTTCAACATCCTCACTCAAGGCTATCAAATTTAAATATATACATAATTTTAAAATAGAATTTAAAATATATACATATATAGTACACATATATACATAGAGATATTAATTTTGAGATTAGAAATTTGAAATATCATTAATAATAATTTCAAAATAACTTTGAAGGGATCTCTGATTATTTAATATATTTTAAAATAGATTCTCGGATTTTATAAAAAGTTTAAGTTAATACTATTTAAACATTATCTAAATACTAAAATATTAATAATATTTAAAATATTTAAAGGAAGATCTTTGAAATTCAATTTGATTTTAAAATAAAATACTTAAAATATTCATTTTTGAATATTTAAAATATGTTCAAAATAGAATTTAAAAATTGAAAACATTTAAGTTAATATTTAATAACTAAAAAATTAGGATAATTTGAAATAAATTAAATATTTTAAATGAATTTAAATGTCAAAATATTTTAAATACCCTCTTTGATTTGAAATGATATTAAAATTAATTTATCTTAAAAGTTTGAAATTAATTTGATTTATTTTGATTAATTAATAATTAAAATGTCAAATTCTAATATTTTTAAAAATTACTTAAAATATATTAAATATTTTAAAATAATTTTAATTTTATTTAAAAGGGTTTAAAATTATGAGCATTTCGATATATTATATAGATTTTTTTATTTATATTTATTTTTTAATGAATTTTTAAATAAATCTAGAATAAAATGATTTAAAAAAATTAAAGTTAATTAACCTTAATCTGGCAGTAGCTTGTGTGTAGATTGGTGCAAATCTATTTCCTCCAGTGAGTTTGTGATGTGAGTTTTTGATGATTATAAAATCTTATTATTTGTTTATTATTTCTCCTAACAAATGCTGGAAAATTCTATTTTTGTGTGTACTAATATTTCATTTCAGGAACATCACATTCCAAACAGTGATAGACTTCAAATTTATTGAATTAGAGGTTATTAATCTTGGAGTATGTATTCTTTCTTTTCTTGAGTCTGAGTGATGTGATTGTAATTGGGTAATCATGCACACACACATTGGGGGAATGGGACAAAATATATTTTTTAAAACTAATCGTACTATACGATGTGAATCGTATGGAATGATTTATGCTATTTCTCCTGTAATACAAACTTGCCAGGTTTAAAATTTTTTAAGTGTAATTCCTACAGTACAAAATGTTTTCGTAGGTCATTTTCCAGAGTACGAAATGGGAGCTTACATGGTTAATACTAGATCATACAGGACAAACTGTTCAATTTTTTGAATTTATCATACAGTACGAATAGGCTTCGTATATCATTTTCCAAAGTATGAAATGGGAGCTTACATGGTTCGTACTGAATCGTACGGGATGAACTATTCAATTTTTTAAACTGATCGTACAGTACGAATAGGCTTCGTATATTATTATGGGAGCTTTTATTTGTTCATACAGGATCATACGGGACGACCTATTCATTTTTAAATTATTCGTACAGTATGAATGGGTTTCATATATTATTTTATAGAGTATGAAAATTGGGTTTCATTAATTCATACAGTATCGTACGAGACAAACTGTTCATTTTTGAACTGTTCGTATAGTACGATTTTAGTTCATATTTCATTTTTTAGAGTATGAAAACTGGGTTCATTAGTTTGTATAGTATCATACAGGATGAACCATTCAATAATTTAAACTGCTCGTACATACGAATATCGATCATACAATACGATCGAACTACGTCAAACTTGAGATTTTTTAGTTTTTGGATGTTTTTTTCTTGTCCTTTATATAAAAGGTTCCTAAAAACTAATTGTCCTACGAATCTTCTACAAATTTCTTCTTGAGAGTGGAAGGGAGAGTGATTAGAGAGAGTGTTTGGAAGTGAGTGTGGTGAGATCTTTGAAGAGAAAATTATGAGGGGATTCATAAGGTTGCCCAAATGTGAGGATCTCATTGGTTGTACTTCAAGTCTCTTCCCTATCTTTTTGAAGACTCTTGAGAGAAGATCTTTGAAGAAGAGTCTGGTGTTCTCTATTCTTGCATTTATTTACTGCATTTTTAATTTCTGTATTGCACTTTATTTTTTTGTGGTTGAAAAAGTAAAATTTTTATAACTATTCGTATAGCACGAACTTAATCATACTGTACGATATACGTAAAGTTTTTTTTTATTAAAAAGAGTTTTTAAAATATCCAAGAGATATTTTAAAGAACCAATTCACCCTCCTCTTGGTTAGCCTTGGGACATAGTTAATATGTCTAATAACCTATTTGCACTTTTAAGTGGTATTAGAGCCTATTTTGAAAATTACTATTTAAATTACTTTTTGAAATTTGATTATGGCTAATCTTAGAAACTGAAACACATCTGAGGGTTTTTTGATCACTAAACCTCCACTGTTTGATAAAATTCTATTTGACTTTTGGAAAACTTGCATGTCTACTTTTCTGCAATCACTTGACTATTGCATGTGGATTTTAGTACAGGAAGGTTACACTATACCTACTAAACTTGTAGATGGAATTAGAATTCAAACACCTTTTACTGATTCGACTGTAGAAGAACGTGAATTAGCTCAATTAAATGCTAAATATTTGAATAGTTTCTTTTGTGCACTGAAATTTATAGACTAGATACATGTTTCTACTTGTAAATCTGGAAAAGAGATTTGGGATAGGCTTTGCATTACATATGAAGGAACTAATGAAGTGAAATAATCAAGATTGAACATTCTACCTCATGACTACAAACTTTTTTACATGAAATTGAATGAGTCAATCTCTGACATGTATACTCATTTTATACAGATAGTAACTTCATTGCATACTTTAGGTAGAGAACTAACCAATTCTAAAAAAGTAAATAATATATTACATTATTTACCTACTACTTATGATACAAAGATTACTGCTATAACGGAGTCAAAATACTTAAATGTTTACCATATTGACAATCTGCTTGGATCACTATTTACTTATGAGCAAGGAGTGACTCAATGATAGATTGATGCAGGTGACAAATGGAAAGAAAAGACCATTGCACTTAAAGTGGATGACTCGGAGAGTGATCAGTCCCAGCCAGAGGATGAAGAGGATATTTCTTTAATGACAAGGTAGTTCAAAAGTTTCCTAAGGAGGAAGTAGAGAAGGCGCTAGTAGTGGAATAAGGGTAAGTTCCATAAAAAATGCTAAGGCTTCTAATGATGCAATTTGTTATGAGTGCAAGAAGCCAAGATACATAAAGACTGATTGCCCTAATCTCAAAGTCAATCATAGCAAGGAAAAAGCCAAGGAGAAACCCATTAATAGAAGGGGAAAGAAGAGATTACAATGAGCATTTTTGACAGATTCAGCTTCAAATTCCTCAGACATAGCACCTAAAGTGGAAGTCACTAATTTATTCTTGATAGCTAATAATCTTGATCATTCAGATCAAGAGGAGGTATGTGACTTAAGTTATGATGAATTGTTTGATGTTTCTTAACACATTCATTCTATATATAGGAAACTAAAGAAATTGCATGTAGAACTAAATGTGGATTACTTAAAATTGCAAAAAGAATTTAAAATCCTTAAGAGAGATTATGCATTAATTGATAGTAACCACATTACTCTATTGGATGAATATGATGATTTGAATAAATATCATGAACTTCTAAAATCATCAGACACTGAACTTGAAAATGATTTCAAAACTTTTATGGATGAATCAGATAATAGAGAGCATAACTTAAAGATTAAAAATTTAATTCTAGAAAGTGATAACTCATATCTTGAAGTTAAGTTGAAAGCACTTGAGGAAAATAGGATTCTACCCAAACTTGAAGATTTTCATAAGTCTTACCACAAGTCCACTAGTTCAAAATCTAGGAGAAGATCTTACAGTACACATAGATTAGTAAATCTTTTTTCTAGAGTAAAATGTTTTTCTTGTGGTATGATTGGGCATATTTCCCACACTTTTACTATTCATCATAGAACACATTTAGTGTGGAGACCTAAGATGCATAAATCACAACATATCACACATGTATCTGGTTTAAAATTTCTAAGAGGTGAACCCAAATTTGTTTGGGTTCCCAGGCTAACTCTTGATTTTATTGTAGAAATGCTCTCATATAAGACCTTATGAGAGTATTTGGTACATGGACAACAGTTGTTTAAAGCACATGATTGGAGATGCAAATCAATTCATATCGCTGGAAACCAGGAATGGAGGCAAGGTTACACGCTGGAAACCAGGAATGGAGGCAAGGTTACACTTGGAGATAATACTACCAAGAGAGTGGTAGGTATATCTATGATTGGAAATTCTAAGAATTTTGTGTTTGAAAATATTTTGTTAGTAGAAAGACTAAAACACAATGTATTGAGCATAAGTCAATTGTGCGATAAAGGTTATTATATAAAATTTTTGCCTACTAGCTGTGTTATTAATCAAAATGGAATCATTGTGTTGAATGGTGATAGAGTAAATAATGTATACATGCTAGATTTATATTCTGTAAAATCTTCTACTACTTTTTGTTTGAAAACTATATCTGATGAATCATGGTTATGGCATAAAAGACTTTGTCACGCTAGCATGAGAAATCTTAAGAAAATCACCCAAAAGGATTTAGTCAGAGGATTACCCAAATTAGACTTTACTAAAAGATCACTTATGTGATGCATGTCAACTAGGAAAATAAGTTAAATCCTCCTTCAATTCAATCAAGAAAGTTCAAACTAGCAAGCCCTTAGAAATTCTTTACATGGATCTCTTTGGACTTATTAGTACTTTAAGTCTAGGAGGAAAAAAGTTTAGGTATATAATTATGAATGACTACTCAAGATTCACATGGATTAAATTTTTAAATCATAAGAGTGAATCATTTGAGGAGTTTAAGACTTTCCCACTTGGTTTGAAATTATTACAATCCAAAGTAATCATGGGGGAGAATTTGAAAATGAATTATTTGATGATTTTTATAAATCCCATGGAATAGAGCATAACTTCTCAGCTTCTAGGACACCTCAACAGAATGGAGTAGTTAAGAGAAAGAATAGGATATTGATTGAAGCTTCTTGTGTCATGTTGGCAGAATATTCACTTCTAAGATATTTTTGGGCAAAAGTAGTTAGTACTGCAAAATATGTATTAAATAGGGTGAACATTAGATCGAAAATTAAATAAGACACCCTATGAACTTCTTAAAGGTAGAATTCCCAACCTCTCACAGCTACATATTTTTGGATGTAAAGTGTTCATACATAATAATGGAAAAACTCTTTTAGGAAAATTTAATCCTAAATCTAATGAAAATTTTTTTTCTAGGATAATCAAGTGTTAAAAAATCCTATAGAGTTTTTAATAGAAGAATATTGGTACTTGAGGAGACCACTCATGTTATTTTTGATGAATAAGATAATAAAGAAGGGTCTAGGTTAGAAGAAGATGAAGTTGAGGAAATCACCTAAGGACTTGAAAATGAAAAAGTGGAAAAGAGGGTTGAAAGTGAAAAAAGAAAACTCATTACCTAGAGAATGGAATTTTCCAAAGAGTCATCCTAAGGAGTTTATTTTAGGAGATCCAAGTGAAAGAGTTAAGACAAGGCATGGATTGAGGAAAGAAGTGAATCACTCCACTTTCATTTCAATGATTGAACCCACTAGTGTAAATCAAGCACTTTCAGATGAATTTTGGATTCTAGCTATGCATAATGAGTTAAATCAATTTGCTAGAAATGATGTTTAAGAATTGGTAGTAAGACCGAAAGATCAAAGTGTTGTTGGAACAAAGTGGGTATTTAAAAATAAGATGAATGATTCTAGAGTAATTGTAAAGAATAAAGCAAGGTAAGTGGCTAAGGGGTATAATCAAATTGAGGGAATTAATTTTGAGGAGACATTTGCCCCAGTAGCCAGACTTGAAGTAGTTAGAGTGCTTTTAGCCTATGCCTATTTTAAATATTTTAAGTTGTATCAAATGGATGTAAAGAGTGCCTTTCTAAATGGGATGATAAAAGAGGATGTTTATGTTGAGCAACCTCCATGTTTTGAAAATACATAATTTTATAATCATGTTTTCAAATTGAAGAAGGCATTGTATGGACTTAAACATGCCCCTTGAGCTTAGTATGAAAAGCTAAGCACTTTCCTACTTGAACGATCATTTGTAAAAGGGAGTGTGGACACCACTCTCTTTATAAAAAGAGTAGGAGATGAAATACTCATTGTTCAAATTTATGTAGATGATATCTTGTTTGGATCTACCGATAGAAATTTTTGTGATAAATTTTCAAAAATATTGAGTAAGAAATTTGAGATGAGCTTAATTGGAGATTTGAGTTACTTTTTGGGGTTTAGCATTAAGGAAGATGAGGATGGAACCTTTCTGAGTTAGTCAAAATATGTTAAAGACATCCTTAAGAAGTACGAAATAGATAAGGCTAAACCAGTAAATACACCCATGAGTTCTTCAGTGTAGTTAGATAAGGATCCTAAAGGAAAATCAGTTGATCAAAAGAAATTTAGAGGAATGATTGGGTCTTTACTTTACTTGATAGCTAGCAGACCATATATCATGTTTAGTATTTGTTTATGTGCTGGATTTTAAACCGATCCAAAAGAAATACATCTGACTGTCGTTAAGAGAATTATGAGATATCTTTTGGGGACTCAAAACCTAAGAATTTGGTATCCCAAGAATAGCATTGCATTTGATATTGTTGGATACTCTGATTTAGATTTTACCAGTTGTAGCGTTGATCAAAAAAGCACTTTTAGAACTTATCAACTCATAGGAAACTCCTTAGTTTCTTGGTCTAGTAGAAAATAGAACTCAGTAGCCCTTTCAACTGCAGAAGGTAAATATATTGCCTTAGGAAACTGTGTTGCATAAGTGCTTTGGTTAAAATAATAGTTAATTGACTTAGGATTTTCTTTTAGCACAATTTCAATCTTTTTTGATAACACTAGTGCCATATGAATTTCAAAGAATCCTATTCAGCATTCTTGAACCAAGCACATTGATATAAGGCATCATTTTATTAGAGATCATATAGTAAAAGGGGAAATTGAATTACATCATGTTGCTACTAAGGATCAACTTTTAGATATTTTCACAAAACCACTAGTTTTTAACACATTTAGCATTTTAAGGATAAGGCTAGGTGTGATCAATCTTAATGCATAATTTCTGCAAACTTATTTTGTGTGTGACAATATGTTTATTTAATTCAAGTGTATGTGTAGTATAGGTTATTTGCTTTATTTGTTTGAATATAGTCACTTTGTCCTTTTAATTATTTTAAAAAATATATATGTGTGTGATTGGCTATTGAAAGTTTTTTTTAGTTATCATATTTTTTTTATTCTATTCGTACTATGAAATTATTTCGTACAATACAAATTTTGTAGCATGTGCATGAAAATTAATAGAGTTGAGGGAGGAAATAATATTTTTATAATCGTTCATACTGTACGATGACGTCATCATACTGTACGATATATATAGGTTCATCTATACGGATGGGGATGGGTTTGTAGTTTTAGGCAGTTATTTGTTGATCGTACGTACGAATGTATCGTTCGTCTGTACGATCCTTATTGTCATTTTTGGATAAAGACGAAGCCAACCGTCATCAAAATGATCTTTAATATTCTGATCATCCTGGATGAACACGTGATTATTTATATGATCGGGTAGTCAAAAAGCCTAACTAAAGGACCCATCGGGAAGGGAAGTTTATGAAAAGTAATTTCTTTTTCTGGTGTTTTCATTCGTATGTATGAAATTTATTTCATCCCGCACAAACGTTCTTTCATCCTGTACGAATGTTCTTTCATCCCATACGAAACTTTTTTCATACTATACGATAGATCAATTTTCTTTAAATGGAAGGGTGGTTTTCATTCTTTTCACTTTCATTTCAAGAAAACTCTTAGAAGCCATAAATTAGAGATTTCTGGCAGCGAAAAGAGATCACGACATGCTAGAGGATTGTCCTCCAGATAGGATTGAGATGACAAATTTTTGTCTCAACAAAATGAGGATGCATACCTCAGGTTTAGTGCATCCAAGATCACACCCTCGCATCTCTTAATGCAAGAGAACATCCACTTTACTGTAATGCCACTTTTTGACTCTACCCAATTTGTATTCATCCTAACTCGCGTTCATGCTTACAATAAAGACGCTTTTCATATTTTCCTCATCAACATGAAGATGAACCAAGATCACACCAAAATCATTACCTCTGTTCTGAAACAGAGAGTAGAGATAACTAAGGAAGATTTGGGGAGTTTCCTTCACCTTAGAACCTGAGGGATTAGAGCGCACACCCTGACCTCCAGAGCTGCTTATGATTGGTTAGAAGTTAATCAAGTTATTAGGGGAGTAAGCCAACCAAGTCATTTATCTAGAGTCTACACCCTCAACCAAAATGCAAGGATCATCCAGCATGTCCTTAGAACCTCCATTATCCCAAAAGCTAGAGATCGAATCAATATGACACCCCTCCTTTCAACTGTCACCTACTTAATTATGACTGGTCAACCTATAGATGAAGCCCAATTAATCATGGACTACTTGTATTCTCTTACTGACATTGGGCATCCTTGCATCCAGAGGAAGAAAAATATTGCACTGGGCCTTTTAATTTCATATATCCTAGAGAAGAAGTACAACTTAGTCCACCCTAACGAACCTATTCAGTTGCCTGTATACTTTATCGATGCTTCTTTTCAGGCACTTTTCAGGAGAGAGGGTTCTAGAGATGATTCTGAGGAAGAAGAAGTACCTGCCCTGCACCTGCCCCTACACCTAGACTTAATCAGGATTTTTATCAAAACATGGTCCAGTTCTTTGATCATCTTGATCAAAGATTTGATTATATTGAGGGACATTTAAAGTAGCAGGATGATAGGTATAATGAAGACAGAGGGTGGAGCCGAGATCAGTTTGAATCAGTTAATACTAATATTGTCACGATCAATAGCTATTTTGTAATGTTCACTGCTCCACCACCACCTCCAGATGTGGGTCCTTCAAATTTCTAGTTATGATTTTGGTGTTTTACTATTGCCTTGTATGGGTATTGTGTTTGATGTTACTGTGTTGTCCTTTGTTTTGTTAGGCTATATGGTATTTGGTTGTATGTGGGAGAGTTGATGTGTGAATGGTAGCTCTTTGTGTTGGAAGAGGTATAGGAAATATGCTTGTAAGAAAATTGCATGTTAAATGAAATGAACAACTAATGTTTGACTGCATATTACATTGTGACTGATCTAGTAATATTTGTTCTTTAATTGTAGTTGCTTGCAATATAAATTGTTAAATGAGTTTGCTCTTAAAAATTAATTTCCTTAAAAAAATAGTCTCTCAAAATTCTTGACTTACATTGTCACTTGTTATAGAATAGAAGATCTATTTTATGTTTTCAATAGTCAAGCATTATACAGCTAAAATTATTATAAAATTTGATGTTATATCTTTACTTTTATTTCTATTTCAAAGTGATAATCTTTGTTCATTATTGCAATTTGTGCTAAGAGTGAGTGATTTTGGAAAGACATAGATTCAAAAGAGGCACAAAATTAGCCCAAAATGAAAAGCACAAAGTGTACCATTCCTATGAAAAAGATGCATAATGTTCACCGAATTAGAAAAGGGTACAAAATTTGTTGAAGTGACAAGATGCACAAAGTGTGCCATAAATAATTAAAAAGATATGCATTGTCGCCAATTGATCTTTCCTTTATCAGTTTCTCTATCCCACAAATCTTTATAATAAACATTGATCTTCATTATTGGATTAGAAAAATTCATAATTTTGTTCCATCTTTTCTACAATAGTTATTGTTACATAATTTGTCTATTTCAAATGCTGAAATAGATCAACTTTTTCTTATCCTAGTTATTCTGTAATTTAAATTTTGAGTTTTTATCTTTTGCATGTGATCTTAATTTTATTATAAGGAATTTATTTAACATTATCTTAATGATGATAGTTCCTTTTTGTTGTTGTCAAAAGGGGGAGTTATTTGTTAATTATTTGAGTTTAATTATTTGAGTTTGTTTGATACATTTGTACATTGGTTGAATGTGTGTATGGTGTGACCTGTATGATTGTATGTGTATGTGTATGTGTTCAATCTTTGTAGTAGGATCAATTCTTTATAGGCAACCCCTTCCCTTGTAGGAAATCCTACCCCATGTTAAAAATTGATCATTCTTTAGGGGGAGCTTACTTTTAGGGGGAGCTTAGGAGAAAATTTATGTTTGAAATGACATTTAAATTATATTGGAAGTGTTTTGAGGGATTAAGAAGGTTATCTGGGTTAAATCACCTATTTGGGCCCTAAAAAGGCCTTTTGGGTCAACTAGGTTGACCCAGGGTTAGGAACTGTGTTCAACAAATTTAAAATGACATTTGGAGACCAATGGAGATGATCCCATGATCTAGGGAGAACATCTTAGTCAAATCACTTATTTGGTCCTTAAGGACCTATTTGGTCAACCTAGGTTATGTTGGTCAACTAGATTGGCCCAAGGCCTGAGTTTGGGTCCAATAGGTTTGGTTTTATGTTTGAAATTGAATGGAAGTGGTTCCATGCAATTTGGAGGGCATTTGGTTTAAAATGGGTATTTAAACCCCTTAGTGGTATTTTGGTCAAAAGAGTCAATCTGGTCAACAACGCTTGATCAGGGTCTAGGTTTGAGTCCAATGTTCTTCTAATGGTGATTAGAATGCATTGGAGAAGGTTCTGGGGCTTGATTTGAAAAGGACATATTGAAGTCTATAGAAAACTCCAAAATGTCCTTGAGGGGCATTTTGGTGATTTTGATGTCGGGTCAACTGTGGGTCAAAGTGAGTCCATCAAAATATAATTGAATGCTTAACAAGTCATAATCAAGGGTTTGGAAGTGATTATAGGCTTTGTAGAAAGCTCTAAGGTCAAAATCCACTTGGTGGCCGGTCCAGTGGCATAAGCCGTAAATATTTGAAGATTTTGAAACCTTTGGAAATAGATTTAGTTTCTGAGGTTAGAGACCTCAGAATGAGTTCAAATTTGGAGTGTTTTGTTTAGAGACATGTCCTATCAATATGTAATTAATATAATCTAAATTAGAGGTCATTTGATTAGGTTTTATATTATTTGAAAAATCCCTAGAAAAGGCTTTCAAGACATAGCCTTTTACACTGGATTTTGGTTTGGAAATCAAGATTTAAGCAAGATTTTGGATTTGATTGAAGTATAGATAGATTGAGGTATAGATGGGATTGAATTTGAGTTTATCAAAAGTCTAGATTAATTTGAATTTAGATTGATCTGGTGTCTGGATTGATCTAGGGTTTAGGTAGATCCTAAGGTCTGGAATCTAGATGGATTCTAGGGTCTTGATAGGTTCAAGAACTGGATAGATCCTAGGGTCTAAATAGATCCTAGGGACTGAATTGGTCCTAATGTCCTCATGTAAAAATGAGGTCAACAGTATCCTTTTGAGAGGTACTTAAGTAAACTTAAAAAGACTACTAAGAATAAAACACATGCTGAAGGCTCAATTTGTAAAGCATACCTAATACAAGATAACCTAGTTTTTCTTATATTACTTTGACATAGTATCACAATCAATTAGAAGTACTGCACCTCAAAATGTAAGTTATGAAGATTCATGTAAATCCTCAAATATATCTTTATTCAATGAAGTGGTGAGCCAACAGATGCTAGCATCGCGTGCTATTTAATTGATAAGGAGATGAGAGCTAGCATATTATATGTCTTGCTTAACTATGATAAAGTTGAGTCATATCTTGAGTAAGTATGAGTTAGATTGTTCATATGTTTATTACTAATAAATTATAACTATTTAAAATTTACAGGAGTTTCATTAATGGTTTGAGTACATCCGTATCAGTAGAAGTCTAAAAGATAGTGGAAACAGAATTCCCTAATTGGTTCAAAAATATGGTATATATTTCAACTATTCATTTCTATTAATTTATCTTAATTAGTTAATATAGTAGTCAATAAATATCATACTAATATATCAATATTTGATCGACAAATTAGGTGCACACTCAAGGTAGTGATTTGTAGTATCAAGGATTACTAGTTCTAGCTTTGGGACCAAATGAATTAGTGAAATATTGGCCAATTTTTTGGTTAATTGCTACAAATTCTAAGCTAAACCTTGGTGTGAAGGTAGGAAGACAAATAATTTTGGTATTTGTATAAGAGAGAACACCCACACATGTGATAGTTTTGAGTAATACAGGGTATTACAAGAAATATTATAGTTAGAATATACCGATCACAGGAATAATATATATCTATTCAATTGTGATTGGTTTTATCTAGTATAGAATAGAGGTACAATAATACATCCACTTTATAGTATAACAAAAGTAAAGCGGGGTAGGAGATATACAAAGTTTGACCCATTCACCATTCTAGCCAGGTAAGCTAAGTTTATTTTGCTAACTATCTTAGTAAATTATGAGGCAAATAGGATTGGCTCATAGTTATAACGACCAAACCCAAGGGAGTCATTGAGAAAACTATATCAATTCCACTAGCACATCAAGAAGAGTTTATGTCAAACTTAAAAGGTTTTACTATTGATGTTGATGATCATATTACAACTAATGAGAGTGAGTTACAGTTAGAGGAAGTAGATTTAAACATAGAGAAAAGTCATGAGGAATATGATAGTGGTGCAGATATTTTATCATATGAAAGTGAATCAATAAATGATGAGTAAACAGAAGATAAATGTACTTAATAATTTTTGACAATTAATTATGAATTAATAATTTATATTAGTAATATGATTTATTTTTAATAGCATAATAATAGTTACCTTATTTATTTTATTGTTGCTCTAGTTTATTTATTTAATTGATACTCTATTTTATATTAAATATTTTTTATAATTTATATTGCTAATATTTCTTAAATTTTTTTATAAATGGCTTTATGTGATGAGCCTCCCCTAGGATTGATCAAAAATATTTTTGGCAGGCGCAAGAAGGTGACTAGTGGCTCATCTAGTAGGTCTACATATACTAAGGAGATCTTTTCTTTTAATCTAGCCACTCAGAGTCACCCTAGCTTGCCTTTACCTACTCGTGCAGCTAGTAGCCCATAATTCTACTCACTATACCCACGCTTTCCTTCGCTAGATGCCACGCACAGTACTCCCTTCTACCCTTACTACCCCCCACCTTCTCGTGAAGGCCCTCCCACTTATCCATATCAACCACATGTTTGACCATAGTATCCCCCACTACCCACTTAGCCCATTGCAGGTGGACCTTCCACCCCCATTACAACGGAGTAGTTAATAAAGGGGCACATGTTAATTGAACCTAAGGGTGTCATATACCTAGTTATTATAATCTTAATATGCTACTAAAATTAGGTTTCATTCGTCAAAGCAGTCGATCTAGAAAATACGGGACATCATGCTCCTTATATTTCTTGGAAAAAAAATCTCGAAAGAAGTGTGTGATATGTGGTTAAGAGAGTTTGAGGTTAGTTATTATACAAATATATTCTATATTATATCTTTCTTAATTAAGCTAATAAAAATATTCAATATTATATATTTTTTAATACAGAAAGATTTTTATTGGTTGCTCTAGTATAATGATAAAATTAGAAAGAATTTTGAGAAGCGTGGGTTGACTCGCATGCGAGACATATTTAATGACATTAAAAAGTCAGGTGAGCGATCACTCTAGATTGGTGAGTGTATTGGCCGAGCTAACTAGTGCTTGGGGTAGCCTAGATTATACCAGGAGGAAGGACCAGAATAGATATAACCAAGCTTCTAATGTTGTGGGCATGGGTAGTTCTCTCCATACTGGGGCTCAATTCCACATACTGAGCACATGTGACATTTGATAAGAAATTTTAAAAGATTTTAATAATTTACTTATATATGATTACTAATGTTGTGTATATTATAGAAAGAGGTACTGGGTAGAGAACTAATCTCTATTGAATTGTATAGTCATACCCACAAGCGATAAGAGGACCAACAATGGTTTGATGAGCAAGAAAAGAGAGCCTATATGAGTACATAAGTTTAACATTTTTGGTGACATGTATAAATTTGTTAATCTTGTATTAACTTTTATAGGACAAGTATGCACGACTTTGAGAGAGTAGCTAGGAGCAGGTGAGGGATACTTTGGGAGATCAACAGAGTATTCAAACTATTGCACTTTGTAAGAGGAATGGATAAAGATAGGGTTTATGGTTTAGGCTCACAATCCTACGCATCTGAGGGGCAGGCATCTGGTGGCTCCAGCTTCTCAGCAAGTAGCCAGGAGTCATTATACATCCAACAGCTAGCTGCCCTAACAATCAAGCGTAAGTTAGGAAATCACAAGCTGACATGCAGATGCAGATACAATAGACTCAGTTATTGGATGAGCTATAAAAAATGAGGGAGTAATTTAGTGGAAAGTAAGCAGCATCAACAGAGGAGGAGACTAATTTTGATTAGATATATTTTTCTTATTTCTAGACATCTATTTTATACGATGGACATTTCATTTACATAGTTATTTAAATATGTTATTAAACTATTTGTTGAATGTTATCTCTACTTTTAATCTATTTATTGAATGTTAAACTATTTATTTATGTTCAATGTTTGAATGAATATGATATTTATATATTTTTATATAGGTTTGTTATGTTGTAGAAATCATAAATTTAAGAGAAAGTACTATTATTTTTTTTTTATATATAGGTTTCCAGTGGGTTATCCCTCAAAAATGGAGATATGATGAAATGTATCGACTTTCCAGCGGAAACTTACAGCCTGAATTTTTGGCAGATAATTCATTGGACCAATCTCTCGGTCTGTGTTCGATGGTTACTTCCGATGGATTATCCACCAATCTTTCTGGTGTTAAGTTTATACCAGTATTTATGACCAAAAAAAGATGAATCATACTGCTATATTTCACCAATATTTTGTTGGTAAGCTCACCGAAAATATTTCTATCAAAGAAGTTCCGCTTGAATAAGGTTTCCGACATGCATTTTTCCTTCTAGGGTTGTTTTGCTAGAATCTTCCAAAAAATTAGATTTTTTTGGTAGAATTATCCTATTTTTGGGAGAGCTAGGCTGTTGGTTTTGGCATTGGTTTCCTCATTTAGGTAACACATGATTTTCCTGTAGTGTGATTTTTGCATTGGTTTCCTCATTTAGGTTTACAATTTGAAAAAAATATATAATAATAATTTGACTTTTTTCTATTGATCTGCAAAATTGATCTTTTTATTGTATATTTCCCTCTAACCCTCAGAAACAACACCAAGAAGGTACAAAAGAGAAATTTTCAACATCTAGGACATATGTCTCACCTTCACAAAATTGATAGTGAACCTTGTCAATTGCGAGAGCCAAAATATCTAAGCTAGCTTGGGCTGGAGAATCTCCCTCAATGTTACCTCTTCTTGCCGCCTGTTGTTACAAATTTAGGCCCAAGTACTATAATTTTTATGATAACAAATATTATTATTTTCTTATCACTTTTACTCTTGCATATCTATTTTGTTGCCCTACTTACTAACATTTTAGGTCCATAAGTCCACTGGCAATGTCAATTTGCTCACGATTAGGTAGACTAAGGTTGAGTCAATCTATAATTTTAATTTCAAGCACATTTTCCTTTCTTGAATCAAATTAAGTATATGGTGGACATTAAGATGAGTAACCTTGCACACACACACACACACACTCAAGGGAGTGAGTTGGTGAGTTAGTAAAATTTTAAGATTTTGAACTCATCTTACGACACAATTTTTATCATATTAGATGATTATTTTAAAATAAAAAACCCTAATTAGGGCACCCCTATGAATTAAGAGTGATTAAATTAATTAAACTAGATGATTCATATCGTATAGGACGATCAGTTATGGTTGTGAAAAATAACTAACAATCACAATTTAGGTAATATTTTAATATTGAGATTTTGCTATAATCATACAGGATTATGTGAATCATCCTGGATGATTTAAGATAATCACTCCTAAATTAATCCTGTGATTAGGAGATTAATTATGGTAAAACTACTTGATCAGATTATATTGGATGATCGGTGACGATAGTCTTGGATGACCTGAGAGATACACTGGACGATACTTGATCATCCTAGACAAAAAAAACCATGATTTTCCTATGATCATACAGGTATATAATCCTGGATGACCTGAGGGATATATGGGATGATATTTAAATTGTCACCCATTGTCGTCTTTCATACTGGATGATCAGTACAATATCTTGAACTAATCATACAGTATGATCACAGAATCATATTAGATGAATAACATAAATACTTGACCTTATTATACAGGATAAAGTGGATCGTACTGGCTGAAAGGGGTGATTTGTACCAATCATACAGGATGATCTATCGATCATACTAGATGATCTTTGATGGAAAATTGAAAATTAGGGCTTATTTGGGAGGCTCCCTATTTAATCTCTTATATTGTCTTATGAGAGATCTTTTACTGTTGACTTGGTTTGAGAGAGAGCTTAGAGGAGGAAGAAAGAGAGAGCTTTGTGAGAGAAGAAAGAGAGAGATCCTTGTGAAGGGGAGTTGTGAGGGATTCACAAAGGTTTCTCCAAACAAGGTTTCCATCGTCTTCTTCAAGCTTCATTCCTATTTCCTTGGTGGCTCTGAGGGAGACATTCTTCTGCATCTGATCAAGGTTCTTTGCCTACTCCAGGAGGGAGTAAAAGGATTCAGGTTCTTTGCTTTCACTAGGTGGGTGAAAAAGGATTCCAAGTTCTCTATCGCACTAGGTTGGTGGAAGAGATTTTATTAGGGCTTCTCCACCTAGCTGTGGGGGCTAAAGGAGAGACACTAAGAAGTTTTGTGAAATACCCAGAGGAGGCCTCCGGGGAGTGGACGTAGGTTAGATTTGATCAATCCACTATAAAATCATTTCTGTTCGTTCTTTTACTTTTCCACATTTTAATTTCTGCATTTTTTGTGATTTACTGTATGGATGAAAAACTCTGATTTTGTTATTGTGAAACTGATCTACTTCCGTATCAAGGTTTTTATTTTTTATTAAAGAATTTTTAAATTACCAATTCACCTCCTCTCTTGGTTCGCCTCGGGCTAGTTCTTAAAGGTTTAACAACCTTTATGAACTTTTACCTACCTCATCCTTGGCGTGCTCTTTATCCCTTAGACCACCACTAGCATAATCCAACTATTATGTGATGGGTTAGTGGGGGCCTGAGCCCTAAGGGCCACCATTGTGGGCCCACCTCTACATGGCTCTTCTTTGGCTAAATCTGCCAAAAAAAAATGGATTTGTAAAATCCTAGAATTAGGGCAAAAATGATAAAAATGCTATAATTAACTCCATACTATTTACTAAAAAAATAATTTTTATGATATAGGAATAAATAGTTTGCTATATTTTTTTTGTACAAATTTTGAAGATGAGTTGGTTTTTTTTATACACTTTATTATTTGAATTATTTTAATGCATTTTCTGAACTACATTTGTATCAAATTTACTATTTTCTTGCATGTATTGCTTCTCAAGTTATATGAAGGTCGATGTTTAGGTTTTCCTTAATCCGTGGCCTGGATTTTAGTTGTTTTAATTTGTCCTACTAAGCAAAGTAATTATCTCTATTGTTACAAATCAGACCATCTAAAGTAATGACTTTATTCAATACATTTATTTTAATTACTTATGACAGTTCCATATTTCAAAGTTCAATAGACTTAAATTGAAGTTGAGCTTAAGTAAATTTAGATCAAGATATCTCCGAATTTGGTAATATTTGTTATGTGAATATGGTAAACTGTTTATTAGTCAAAATACATAATTTAAATTTGCCCCATGTTCTAGTAATAGAATACTAGAGCCTGCAACATCTTTGATGTGTAAATTTTAGTCACCTGAGGAACCATATAATTTATTCATTGTGTGAGGTTAGATCATGTGCTTCTTTTGAAGGATTCTATGTGGTAGTTGCTAAATATTTAGTTTGTTTTACAGTGTTTCTTCTCTTTAGAAGGTCCATCTATAAAGTTGATACTATCTATTTTTACACACCATATTACATATATCTATAGCTTTATCCTCTGATACTAACAAAAGAGCTACAAAGCTTACTCTTTAGGTCATTTTATTCATTAAGAGTTTGATGGTCTTTATGGTTTTGTGGATTTCTTAATTAGTTCTTTATTTTGTAATTGCTGTAAAGACATCAACAAGTTATTGAGAGATTGTGAAATAACTTTGAGGCTATATAAACCATATCCTGGAGCATGTGGCTATCATCACAACGAAAATGTTTCTTAACATTTTTTCATAGGTGTCTCATGCAAACTTTATGCTTTGTATTGGGAAAGACAATCTTTATAGCCTCACCTAACCCTTTCTCCATATCCGATATGAAAGCCAAATGTTATATATCACAGTTAGAAGTTTGTAACAAATTTCTAATAAACCACTCCCAAGTTTTTTCGTATTTAGATTCAACTACTGAATATGTAATAGTAAAGAGCCCGTTATTGCCATCCAAAAAAATTACAAAAATCACTAAAGCTAAATACTTAGATTTAAGGTGACAAGCATCAACTCCAACAAAATATTCACACATAACAAGAAAACCATCATTGTAAACCTTGAAACTAATAAAGAAATATTTGAATAAATAGTTATAAAGCTGAAACATATATGTTATGTGTGAGCCTAGATTTATGTTGATTAACTCTGACCTTAGAGTTGACACCAACATGTAGTTATCATTCTAACTAAGTCAAACATGATGTCTCATGCTAGTTCTCTTGAATGCCATATTTTCATGTATGGTAATGACAATCCAAAAGTGATTTCCAAGTTATTGTCGATGTTCTTTAGAGTAATAATAGGGTTCTTCATCATAATATCCTTGATTTGATGAGGTGTCTAACTTGTAGTAGTTTTCTTGTTTCTAGCTCTGTCGACTCTTGAGCACAATGTGTGGAATATAGTTTTCTAAGTTCAAAAGAGCGGCCATCTGGATATAATGAAGCATGTATTCTCCAAGGACAACAATGGTATATGTAAGTAGCTATTACTCTGAATTTGTCACTAGTCTTGATCTTAACAACAATGTTATATAAAATTGCATTAGACCGAATTGCTTGTTTGAAACTTATTGAATCCTCAAAATGAGAACTGACATATAGAGAATTTGCCTTAGTTTGATATGGTGAGAAGCCATCACACATACCATCTAGTATAATGTCATTGTTCTCACCTCTCTTTGAAGTTAAATGATGCATTTCAACTAATTGATTATTATTTACAAATTGAATATTTTGTTACTGACCCAGTTCTTCTTTTTGAACTTTCACTGCAACCATCGCCTTTATTCTACTTCTTTCATAAGAAATGTTGAGCATGTCAAATACATCAGTATCACTCGTAATCGATAAGTAAATTTTTGGCAATGTTCCAATGATATGATAGTGCAAGTCAAAGGCATGACTCTGAAGCCATGGACAAAGTGGTTCATTTTATTCTTTCAACAACAATAAAGTGATTTCATTTCTCTCAAGCTTTATAATTTCCTAACTTCCATAAATATATTTTATTCTACTGTAGCTCTTCACCACACTGCTATATCTTTGAAATTTGAAAATAATGAAGTACAAGTTATTCAAATCCATATCTACGAATGCAAATAATAAACTATACTAACACCTAAAATTTCAAAGTTCTTAAGATAACATTAAAATATAAAATTTGGACTTTGTTTACATTTGAATTTCAAATTATTGAATCTTATATAATGCATATAAAGATATAAGTAAACCTTTCTCCTCTAATAATGTGCTTGAAAAATAAAGAGTTCTGTGTAAGTGAGTTTTTTGGCTCGACTTGGAGAAGAGGTCATAGCTGTAGAAGTGGACTTCATATGGTAAATTGATGAGAGGATTTGGATTGATGTAAGAAACGAAGAAGTGATGGTGGTGGGATTTGAAATGATAAGAGGGTGATATAAGAAGAGGCTCTTTCAGAGTGCTACTTCACAAGAAGTAGAATAGCAACATCCTAGGAAGCGGACAAGCTCAAAGTGACTCTTTCTGAACTACTTCATGTGACTGCAACAAAGAAATGGAGAAGACTAAAAGCAAACCATGGTAGGTAACGATAGAGATGAAATACTAAAATAAAGAAAAGTAGATTGGAAAGGTGTGAGTAGCTACTCGAGTGAAGAAGAGGCATGATATTTAGTCTTGCGAAAGGTAAGGTCTCGAGGGAAGAAGAGGCGAGGCGTGAAAGGCAGGGTTGGGGTGGGGTTTTGATGGGAGTTAACAGAGTTGTATTTTAGATAGGTGGAATGATATTTTGGTCGTAGATAAGTAAATTGTATGGTTTAGGTGTTACATTTGTAATTATAGTAGTTTTAGGTGTTATTTATGTAAAAACCCTTATTTATTAGTGCTAAAAATAAAATATTTAAGGGAACAACTCATGAAAAGTTTTCATTCTAGTGAAAGCTTAGGATAATTTTTTATTATGTCCAGCATAGTTAGCTTAATTATTATTATTATTATTACTATTATTATTATTATTATTATTATTATTATTATTACTCTTTGTACAAGGAGTAGGTTTTTTTTTATTTTTTAAATAAATCACTACTTAAAGTAAAATATAAGGGTGTCAAAATGGGTTAATGGGTAGAGCTTGGGTTCTAGTTCCATCTAAAATCAAACAATCTAAATGTAGTTAACTCAATACGAATCCGACCCATTTTTAAATGGGTCGGCTCGAACCAAAACTTTTTAAGTCTGGTTCGAGTCGGATTCGTGAGTCGAATTATTTATTGACACCCTTGAGAAAGAGAGAGCCAATAGGATGAGTTATCTTGAATCTGATGAGTTACAAGAAACATGCTTGCATATATCTATTTTTCATCAAACTTATGAGAGGGTTTTATTTTTATTCTTGAAATGATGCATTCTATTTACTTCTCAACGTTCATCTTTTGAAGATCAATATTTTAGAAATACGCCTTGAATTAAATCAAGTTAATGTTAATTATCACGAAAATGTAAATAATATTCATGATATAGTTAAAGTTTTGCATTTCATCTCAAAAGAAATCAAAGTTTTCCTGAAATCAAAGCTTTTATTCTAGAAAATCTATCATCAAAAGAAATCAAAGTTTTCCTAAAATCAAGCATGTAGGTTCAATATTCCTACTATTTTTAGGGATTTTCAGACATAAATCAAGTTGTGATTTGGTTGTAAATTAAATGAATTTTGAATGTCAATCCAATTTTGATTTTAACCAAGTTCAAATTTTAGTTTTGGTTAGAATCCTATAATCAAGAGAATTTTAGTTTTATTTTGGTTCACGTTTTATATTTATTGAATTAGAATATTCTAATACAATAAAATATAAAATAGTATATAACAAAACATTAAAAAAATTGTAGGATAAAAAATAACATACCCTAAAGTCCTAGCCTAGCATCCTATGTAGCACCTAGTGTGTACTGTCGTGATGGTGCTACTCTACTGTCTATTCGGTGTTTTGTTTTTTGTTTTAAATTATTCAATTTATTCTAGGCATGATTTTCCAAAAAATTCTTTATGATTTACAACTTTTATTTGAAGAATTTGGGATTTTATCAAGGTTTGTTGGTTCGACCGGTTCAACTGTGAAACGGCCACAAGACCGGTCCGGTCTAATGTGAAAAACTTCTTCTTCATCAAATCGGACTGAACCGATCAAAACCGTCGATTCAACCGGTGAACCGGCCGGTTCAATTATCATAATTTTAAAATAATTAAATAAATGATTTTATCATATTCAAGATTAAATATTAAATATTTTTCTTAAATAAATTAATTAATTTATATTTAAAACATTTAATTTAAGTTATAATAATTTTTTTATTTTAAATATTTTCCCAAAAACATCAAGAAGCATCTTCACATGGCCTCACAACTCTATGTGAGCTCTTAACACAAGGAAACTCAAATAGCTATATAAACAGTAATAAGAAAGAGTTTCCAAGTTGGGACTAAAGAAAAGAGTTAAGATGTGTATGAGCTCATAACATTTATTTTAGGTTTGGTGGGATTATAAATTATTTATTTAGTAATTTTATGAGTTCACAAAAATTTATTTGATTTTTTAAAATTTTCTTGAATTTTTATTAATTTTTTTTTTTAATTTTTAGATTATTTGATTATTTTGTTTTATTAGTTTTTATTTGTGTTTAAATGATGTCAATAACTTATGAGATAATTCTTTGTGGTTAAGGAAAACCTAAAAAACACCTCATTAGAGTTTGAAAATATGTTGAACTTTATATTACCTTTTTTTATTCAATGATGAAAATTTAATTTACTATTAATATGAGTTCTAAAAAGTTATATGAATGTTTGCAGAGCTTAAGGAAAACTAGATTACATGACATAAGAAATTGCATTTTAATTTAATTTCATTTTCCTAGAATATTTTTATCATGTAATGAACTTATTTTTATTTTCCTAATTAAATCAACACCAAATTCAATGACATTTGTAATAGGATCTAAATATGTCCCATGATGATCTCATAAAAATCAAAGTCAAATGGATATTTTTTAGTTTATTATGATTTGTTTGATTTATTGGTGCGTTATATTAAAATATTTATTAAAAATATTTTTTTATTGAGTCCAAAATAATTAGATTTTCAGTATTTTCATAGGTGATTAAAATCCTATGAAAATTTATTTTAATTTTTAAGGATTTTTTGGGATTTTTGGTGATTATTACAAAAATTAGGTCAATTAAGAATTCTAGTTAACCTAAGTATTAGGATTTGTGTTTTGAAACTTCAAATAACTTCAAACTTTCATAAAATTATTCTCACTAGTCAAAAATACCTCAGAGAACATTTCTTGAAAATTTGGAAGCTTTTGAAGTTATTTTTTATTTGTTGTGTTTTACTAAAAATATGTATTCATTATTTTAAAATTTTGATAAAGTATGTTTCTTATTTTCAAATCCATTTAAACATTTTTTAACTTTTAGGGTTTAAAATGAGTTTAATGCTCTTTACTTTCTATTTTAATTTTTTTCTCGAATTAATTATGAATTGTAGAAGTTTTAATGCTTTTATAAGGATTTACTTGGATTGAGGTTAGGGTTTGATAATTAACCTCTCAAATTAAATTAGTTATGAAAATTTGAAGTTAAGGAGCTTTTTGTTTATTTAATAAGCCCTTTAAATCTAATTTAATATGATTTGGGTTGATGCAACATGTACTTCATATATGACAACCTTATATTGGAGAGTGTTTTAAGTAGTAAATCCTATGCTCCATATCGGATTGACCTAAGCCATCCAATTTTGGATTGGATGGTGTAGATTAGTTCTTGCAAGAATATAAGATGGTCGCAAGGTTTAGTATATGCCAAGAACAGCACTGCGCATTCTGCTCAGAATGAATGAATGGTGATCTCATCATCTCTTTCCTCTAACTAGGGATAGAGATCATTGATCAAACTTCCTTAGACTAGGATGTTGATCTCCATAAGTCTATAGTGGTTTCTAATATATTGATGATTACAATTATTATTAATTGTGATATTTTTGAAGCTAATAAATTTGTGTGCCCAAGCCTTCTGGTCATGCTAAATATTTTAGGTAAATTAAAAATTTACCTAATTAAAGGCTGAGAATCAAGGAAAGAATTAAAGAATGAATCAAGGAAAAATTTGTAATATACGAAGATAATTGTACTAGCCAATCAAAAAGAGAGAATTACCTCTTGAATTGGAAAAATAAACTAATCATATTATATATATAATAAATAACGTAACAAAAATAAACGGAGATGATTGTTGGGGTTTGAGAAGGATTGTGGTAATCATATTTTACGTGGAAAGGATTAGACTGTATGATATAGCAGTCCTGTTTAATAAATAGTAGCTCTTATGATTCATTGTTAATCCATCATATAAAAATGGTTCTATATAAACATTAGAAAGAATTTTGCAAAAAAAAAAAAAAAAAACTGCTAAGAGATTTGAAATGCTTATTGAAAAATTCTTCTTGCAATCTCTCTTTTTATTTTGAGCTTTAGAAATCTTTGGGAGATACTTATTTGAGTCTATACCTATGATTGTTCTCAAATCATATCCTTATGTTTCTCTGATTTGAGAGTCTAAAGCTCTTTAGTTGAGAACCTTTTGTGCATTTTTTGTAGAGATCGAAGAGATATTAAGGTGTTCTTATGTTTTGTGGAACTAATTATTATGACTAGGGATTAATGTACTTATTGAGGAGAAATGTGTTGTAAAGTGCATCTCCAGAAGGAGAGGGACTTCTTCATTATGCTGAGAGTAGAAGAGGGGGGGGGGGGGGGAGAGAGAGAGAGAGAGAGAGAGAGAGAGAGAGAGAGAGAGAGAGAGAGGAGAGAGAGAGAGAATGGAATTCCTGAGTATAAGATTTTGGGAGTTGACATAGGCCAGTAGGCCGAACCACATTAAATTGGTTAGTATTCTTTTTCTTTTCTTTTTATCTTTCTTTTCTTTTTTCCATTCTTTTATTTTACCTTTTATTGCACTAGTACTTTCATTGATGAAGATTATTGTTAAATATGATGACCATGGAATGGAAATTATGAAATCTTGATATCCTCTTAAAATTAAATATATTTTGATATAGAGTCATTTTTGTCTCTGAAAATATAAGTTATTTTTGATAGTAAAGAGTAAATTCTTAAGAAAACATTTTATTTGCTTCAAAAACAAAATAAAAAAAATTACTTAGCACATGGATTCCTAAAAATTTTATATTTTGTGTGTTTATGATTCCATCAATTTTATCAAAATTTTTAAAGACACACAAATTCATCACCAACCCCCTTTGGCTGTGCTATACATTATCCAATTATGGCACAACTAGGAAAAAGAAATACTTTGGAATGATATTCAATTATTTGACCTACACATTTTGTTAACATGTCTTTGATTTTTGAAAAGTACATATGGCAAATTTCATGCAATTTATTGACTATAAAATGTGAAACCTAGTACAAGTTGAATATACACCAAACTGTAGGGTTGACAATAGAAAAAGGTTGAAAGTCCAGTAAGTGAATTGACTTTTAATGAAAGAAAGCCTATGCAACTTAATTTAAAATGCTTGAACTAATTCTTTCTGCACTTAAATCTTATGATTACATGGCACCTATATAACAAACAAAGAAATATGGGATAGACTATGCATTAAATATGATGGGAAAAATTAAGTGAAATAATCACACTTGAATATTCTTTTACATGATAATGAACTATTTTGCATGCAACAAAAAAATATTTTAAGGCGTACCTTCATAAAGGGACTAATGAAGGAATGTGTTACCTGGGTAGTGGGTGCTCATAACATTTGACTTGAGACAAAAGCAAGTTCATTATGCTCGAATCCAAAAATGGTGGAAATGTAAGCCCTAGTTATAATACCACCTGAAGGGTTATTGAATAAGGTATTGTCAATAAGATTAAATTATTTACAATTGAAAAGGTCCTATTAGTTAATGCTCTAAAATATAATATGTCAATCACTAATCAATTATATTATATAGATTTTTAAATTAAATTTTGTTATGAAAAATACTTTCTTGTTATGAATGGTAAAATTATTTTAGAAGGGCTATATATAGTAAGTTTATGAAAGGGTGTTATCTAGAATCACAATAATAAGTCTTGGTTATGGTATACGAGATTTTGTCATGTGAATAGGAATACACAAAAGAACATCACACATCTACAGTTTGTTAAAGGGACAACTAAATGGAATTTAATAATAACCACATATATGATGCATGCCAACTTAAAAAGTAGGTCATATCACCATTTCAATAAATTCAGGATATAATAACTTCAAGACCATTAGGGATACTACATAACCCATTAGTATCACAAACCTAGGAGGGAAGTCTTATGGATTTGTGCTTGCACCTAATTACACTAGTTTTACATGGGTTAGTTCCTCAGCTCATCAGAGTGATTCCTTTTTTAATTAAAAATATTTACTATATGTATTAAAAAAATAAGTTACACAATATCATTACTCGTAGTGGTCATGATGGATAATTTAAAAAATATTAAATTGGAAATATTTTTTCAAGATATAGCAATAGAACACAACTTTATAGCCCCTAAAGCATCACAATAAAATGGGATAGTAGAAATGAAGAAAAGAACCTTAATTGAAGCCACTAGGGCTATATTAAATGAGTATAAGCTACCTAAGTACTGTTAACCTCATTTTTGTATGAGGTCATCAGGCATTACCCCAAACTCTTGATTATATCTGATGGTTGACAATCAACCAGTTGTCAATCATCTAACCACTTCAAACATGAGCCTAACATACTGTTCCAGCCTCCAATCAATATTCAATTAATTATCTCCAAATCAATCAGCCTATCAATCATCATCAATCAATGGACTGCATTCAATCAATTAATGACCCTACAATTTCTAGTAAAAATTCCAATATTCAACCAATCTTCCAGTCTATATATACATTCAACCAATTGTCATTAATCAGCTATTCAATCAATCAATCAATATCTTAAATCCAACTTACAATCATTTCTAGCTCTCAATACTTCCAGCATCCAATAAATCATCTTTACAATCATCAATCAATCATTATCAAGTCAATCAATCATTCAATCCAACCTACAATCAAATCAATCAATAAAAATTCCAGTTAGCCTTCAATCAACAATCATTCATTATCCTATAATCAATCAATCAAATACCAGCCTGCAATCCAAAATTGAATTTGTACTTCAACCACCTTCAGCTTTTAATCAGCCTATATACATTCAATGAAATCTTAATTAAACTTTAATCATACATTAAACCCACAATCAATTAGATCTAAATTTAGCCTATATTCAATCAACAATATACTCTTTAAATAATCATTATGAAGCCCTTCAACTACCTTGCAATCGATTAATTAACATCTCAAGCATTCTTTATTCAAGCTTTTGTTGAATTTCAACTATATATGCCAATTCAAACTTCAATCAATCACTCTAATTATTTAACCTTTAGCCTGCACTTATTTAATCAATCACTTCAATCAGTCAACCTTAAGTGCTTTAGTCAATTAATCACCAGTCTCCATTCAAAATTTAATCATCTACAATCAATCCTACAATCCAGCTTTTAATCAGCCTGCATACATTCAATGAAATCACAATCACCTATTCAATCTCTAGCAACATTCAATCAACATTCAATCAAACCTTAATCAATCTCTTCATTCATTCAATTTTTAAATCTCCAATCAACCAATTTGTGTCTACATGCAGTTATAGCCTTACACTGTAAGTATCTGACTCATTGCATTGCCCATCTCAATGCACTGCCACCCATGACTTTAATCATGTCCAAATCTTCTCATTAGGAGCCCTATACAGTAAATCCAGCATTACTGGTCCTCTAAGCTAGTGATTGATCAAGATGATCAATTGAGCTAGCTCAGGTCAGTTCGATCAATCTTTAACATCATCACTTCCCATTGAAGTCCAGTTGACATCTGACCCTCACTAAAACCCCCTACTTAGTCCCTTCTAGTGAAATGGATCTGACTAATCACCCTGGCTCAATCAATAGTTGACTTGGTTAACTAGACCCATGTTTTGTCAAACCAAGTCAACTGGGGGTCAAATTATTACATTCAACCAAATCAAACTCTCTAAACTTTATTAAGTTCATAATTATTGCATTCCATTGCCTAAATCTATCTAAACTATAAGTCAGTTAAATCCTAGTGGATTTGACCAATTCAACTCAATGAAACTTGATCAAATCTCACTATATACGTACTAACAGGCTCATACATTTAATCCATATCCTCAATCATCCTTTAATCCACCTCCCCAGTAAACTTAATCTTGCCTTGGAATCCACATTAGTTATGTTGATAGTTTGACTAGTCAAACTATCAACTATTACATAAAAGAGTCTTATATAGTCAACATAGCTAATACAAATGAATTCTCTCCATGGTAGCAAATCTAAACAATTCAAAGACCTTCTAGAGCCCTCCTAAATATCTCCTAAATACCCTTTAAGCTTTAAATTAGCTTAATATAAGCTAATCATCACATGTGCTCACTAAAGGACAAAACACCCTTTCCACATCATTATACTTTGTCCATTTGATTCTCTACCTTCTAATTTCCTAGAGACAGGTGTCTAGCATCATAGAATACCTCCAAATGAATCCTAGCCATCTAAGTCATCCCTTGGGGTTTGAATTAGGCAAAAGGGCCCAAAACACTCATTGAAGTAATCCCCTACTCTCTCACCTCCTTAAGCTCATGACTATTTTCATTCTAGCTCTCCGACACTTTATCTACAATCCCCAAGTTTAAACCCACCATTTAGATGCAGCCGGTAGTGATCCTCTAGCCACCCAAGCTCCAAGTTCCATCCAAGCCTGAAATCTTACGATCCAAACCTTCTTAATTCGTGAAGTCTTCTAGGAGATTGAGCTTGGACAATCTACAAGTCCAACAAGCCCTAAACCATCTAAATTGATCTACCTTATCGAGATAACAAGCTAACCCTAATTTAAACTCATTAGATTTAAATAAATCTACATAAAGTGCATTTTAGAACACAAAACTAGCTCTCCATTATTCCTTTATCCTCATTAAAGCTCTATTTAAACTTTTATAAAAATTCATTTAGTTGTTCGCGAGAATAAGCCTTTCTTCATCATTAGGGTTTTACCCTAATAGTGCATGAACTGTCCAAAATATAATCTATTGATCGAGGGATAAATGGCTCAAATCTTGTCTTTCTATGGTTCATTTGAATGCTGCCAATCACCTTACTGTTTAGATCTCGATCTGATGAGACCCTGGCTATTTATTTCAAATTGTGGAGGATCCAATGGCTGCCTCAGTTTGTTGATGTGGATAAGTCTAATCTTTGTCCCTTACAAGGCACGCACCTTCTTTTTAATCTATGGCAATGATTGCACTGCCATGCAATCATTGGTAATGATTGGTTTGCCATCACTATGATTTGAAGCAGCCAATTGGATGCTAACGTGTGGCCTGTCATCGTTGCCACCGTTAGTTTAATTAATAAAATTAATTTTTAGTTGTTTTAAATGCATTTAATTACTAAGAAATTCAAAAACAATTTAGTTAATTTATTTTTTTACCAAATTAAGCATATAGTACCTCATTTTGACCAGAATAAAATCTACTTTTACTTAAAATTAAAACCAGACAAAAATATTATATAAAGTTTAAACGATTTCATTTATTTTATTTTCAATTTTTTTCATTAATAAATTTTTAAATAAAATTCAAATAATTTGAAATTTCATGATAATAATGTTTGGCATGTTTTTCACTCCCAATCATTTTTTCAGATTTATTTGAGCAGTATTTTAATATTAGTTGAATTTATAAAATTATAGGTCATAATTTGACCTTTACTTTTGAAGATTCATTATAAATCCATTTCAATCATATAAATACTCTCTAGAATCATTAAATAGAACTTTATCAAGAAAACAATAGATCTATGTGGATTTGTTGATTGTTTGGAGAATGATTATGATAGCATTGAGTTCTTATATCCCTTAATTATTCTCCAAATTTTCAATAAATTTAGTTCAATTTAGGCTAAGTTAATATATGATACATCATTGATATAACTTAGTCATGATTTAAATTAAAATTTTGGAAATTCATTCACTTTCATGCCATCTAGTTTTTGTACACATGTTTGATTGCTAAGTGATGTGATTATTTATGTGTTTACAAGGATTAGAGATAGTTATTCTTTACCTATACAAAAATAATGACACTTAAGGATAACAATTAGGATTGTGTCTTAGCTAACTTAGCCAATATTAGGATTCATTGCACACATCTTTTTTGGATGAAATATAAACATAGAAAACTTAGTATCATGAACCCCATAATCAAATTCACCATGATTTGACATTAATTGATCCTCAAATAATGATTAATTTTTAATTAACCCTTCATTAAGGTTTAATTTCAACAAATTCTAATAAGTTAAAAAAAAATTCTTAAAAATTTTAAAATCAACTTTAAATCAGTCACACAATCATTAAAAATTAAATCAAAATTCAAATTTTCTAAACTTTTAATAACACTTAATTACCCTTAATTAAATATTAATTAAATAAATTCATCATAAACTTAAAATAAAGTTCAAAATTATAAAACAAATTAAAATAAAGATAAGGTAAAATCAAAGAATAATAAATTCAATTTTAATTTTTTTTCCAGTTAAAAATTAATTTTTAATTCAATAATTAAGTAATTTCATTTATGATTAATTAAACATAATAAATAAAATAAAAAAATATATAAAAATAAAATAAAATAAAATAAAATATAGAGATTAATAATTTAAATTTAAATAAAATTTTTTAAATAAATATTATTCACAATCAATTAATGATCAAGTAATAATCTATTAAAATTAATTAAAAATTTAATAATTATTTAAAATTCCAAATATTACAATAAAATTTAGAAAATTTAAATTAAATTCTAATTCATTTAAAGTTAATTAATTTGATAATTTGATTGATTAAAATTTATTTTGATCAATCAAATTTGATAATTAATTTTAAATAAATGGATTAAGGTCTTTATGCCTTGTGTTTGATTCCTTTTGGAGGGCATTTTGGCATTTGATTTCATGGCTTTTAACACACTTAAATAACAAAAGGATCCTCTATGTGTTGTGCATGACTCCTTTCAGGAAGGCACTAATACATTGAATTGGAGGAACTTCAAACATTAATAATACACCGACCTTATACACTATGCTTGCTACCATCTGGAGCGCATATGAATTTAATTTTACAAGGCCCCTTTTCTATCTCTAATTAAAATTTAAAGGTTCTCACATGATCATCTATTCTGCATAGAGGATGTGTGTTTCAATTGAAAGCTTTAGGACTTATAAATTAATAACCTTTTGCACTCTAAAGGTTATTAATCTATAAGTTCTTTAAAACTAAATAAACAACTTCAACAATTAAAATTCGAATAATTCAAAAGGAAAATATACATAACTTAAACTTCAATTGAATTCCCTTTCAACCTTTAATGAATAAACATTAAAAATACTTGCAATCTAAATAATAAATCTCTATTGGATCTATCAAAGCAATACAACCTCTTACACACACATAGATGGTTTGCTAGGATAATAGACTTTAGCCTAGGTTAGGCTGATGGATTGATTTGGTTTGATTACGAGTGTCTTTGCCAAAAGGGAACCTATGTGTGTTTGCTTGCTTTTAGCAAAATATACCTGCCATATTTACTTTTCTGTAGGTGTAGCTGAGAGCGGAGTGAATGAATTCAGGACCATGTAATTTAATTTCATTTACTTTCTTGTATATGTAACTACTCACAATGCACTCTCATATATACATTTTATTTTTTGCTTTTACATTTTTGTAAATTTGAATGTTTCTAGGTGATGATGTATATGAAAAGAGAATTTTAAATTTAAATTTCATATGTTTGTTATATATAAATCAAGTTGTATAGAGCCAAGAGTTATAAAAGAGCCAAATACAAATGCTTATACATATATAGGTGAGACTCAAAAAAGTAATGTCCTCTTTCAAAAGGGATATTCTTGTTGGAATTTCAAAGAAGACTTAGAACTCGAAGACCATAAGCAGTTGTTGGTGGGGTCTGACCACCATTACTTTACTACAAACACTAGGTTATAATTTACAAATTTTTATTAATAAAATTAGCTCTTTTATATATTGTTATTCATACATTATATGCATGATATGAGTTGTTTTCATTTTTTGTAAGCATGTTATATTGCATCTGATTTAAATTCCATAGCAACTCCTTGATTCTTAGAAAAGAGCTTTCTAAATCTTGCATACATACAACGATTCATTGTGATTAGGATTGTTAGCTAACATCTCACTCTAAGCAAGTAGTAAGTCAAGATTGTATACACCATCTCTACACTTTCTTTAATCATTTCAAATAAAAAAATTTCAAATTTAATTTCAAGAATTTATAATCTAAAGTACGTGCATCCAAATTTCATTAGCCTAGGTATTTTTTTTAACTTATATGCATTTTAAAATTATTTAGTCTTCATTTTAATCGGGAGTATTATCTTAGAAGATGTAATTAATTATAGAGGCTTGCCCCTATAGGGAATCTAGATCCCAGAATAAAAAAAAACCTATCTTAGTTTCCATTCTAGGATAGGGGGAAATTTGTGAACGTAGACTATCTTTATTCATATTTTATATTTAATTTCATAATCAAAAGATAAATGGATATTTGGTTTGATTTTATAACAAATTGAATATCCTCTATGTTTGATTTTGAAAATAAATTTATAATTTATTATTCTAATTGTAATGATAGGAGAATGTGCTTATTATCTTTCTTGATGATCTATGTATTCCCTATGCCGCATTTGATTAAAGAAATAAATTATAGTTTCTTTCTTTCAAATCAATAGTAAAATATTAGTCTACCCTTTAGGATGGTATAATGTCAAACTATGTAGATTTAATCGAAAGAAATCATTAACATATAATTAAAGCAAATCTTGTTAAATAAAAAGCATTTTGCATTTTAAGAATTTATCTCACAGATTTTTTTGGCAACTCCATTGGGGACAGACTTCTCTCTCCATCTTAAATAAAGACTAATTTTTTTAAAATACATATAAGTTTAATTAAATATTTAGGCCATTAAATTTAATATAAATATTTGTTTATTTAAATTTCTATTGTGTGTATTCATGTTTTGTATAGTCTTGTGATTTATGTCATGTTCTGTCGATGTATTTTAAATTATAATTATAGTCCATATCGAGTCAAACCCAGCCTGGATTGTTATTTGTATGACATTTGCATGTTTATTTTGAGTCCAAAGCTTACATGTTCATGCTCATGCGAGTGAGCATAACCTAAGGTTACTTGGATTCATCCTTAAAGCCAAGTAAAAGGCCAATAGAAATACCAATTTGGTCCTAGGCTTGGTAAGGGTTTTGCCCGTTTATCGTCTGACATTTACATGTCATTTATATGGTTAGTTCTTAGAATTCATTTGAATTTATTCAAAATTTTGAGCTTTCAAATTTCATTTGATTGGTTGCTTATTTAAATTTTTTTTGTGTATACTAATGCTTTGAACAATTTTATGGATTTATGTCTTATATTTTAATTTATAATTGTGCATTCCATATCGAGTGAAACCCAACCTGGATTATCAACTGTATGACATTTGCATGTTTACTTTGAGTCCACTGCTTGCATGTTCATGCTTACATGAGTGAGCATAACCCAGGGTTACTTGGCTTTGTCCTGGAAGCCAAGTGAAAGGCCAACCAAAATACTGATTTGGTCCTAGGTATAGTAGGGTTCTGTCTATTTGTCATCTGACATTTACATGTTATTTGCATTATTATTTTGAGTTCGTAGTTTGCATGTTCCATGCTCACACGAGTGAGCACAACCCAGGGTTATTTGGATTGATCCTAAAAGCTAAATGGAAGGCCAACCAAAATATTGATTTGATCCTAGGTCTGGTAGAAGTGCTGCTTGTGAAGCTTACATTTTTGTATGTTTTGGAGTCTTTTATGAAAGTTTGAAAGGGATGTTAAGCCCTTGTGAACTAGTCCTAAGGCTAACCAAGAGGTGGGGGGGGGGGGGGGGGGTGAATTGGTTATTTTAAAAATTCATGGACAAACAACGATTTAAAAAAAAACCTTTTTGAATATTTTATAACAATTACAATTTCACGATGATTTGCAGATGTTCAACGATGATCAAAGTATAATAATAACAATCACACAATCATCAACATAAAAGTAAGTGCAAAAAATAATCAGAAAGAACACACCAGATTTTATAGTGGTTCGGTCAACTTGACCTACGTCTATTCCCCGGAGCCTCCCCTCCAGGTATTGGACTAACACTAAATGACTCTCCTTTTGGTCCCACAGCAAGATGGAGAAGCCTTTACAAAACCTCTTTTCCACCAACCCGGTGAGGCAGAGAACCTGAACTCCTTTTGCTTCCTCCTGAAGCAGGCAGAGAACCCGGACTCTTTTCGCTTTCTCCTGAAGCAGGCAGAGAATCTCGATCTTCTTACGGACGATCCTCCCATAGAAAAAACTGATAAGATAAGAGACGATGACAGGAGAAGATGACTTAGATCCTTGCTTGGAGTATCCTTTGTGAATCCCTCACAAACTCCCCCTCACAAGATCCTCTCTCTCTCTCCCGAGCTCTCTCTCTCTCTCTCTCAAGATTTTCTCTGTAAAGGACAGTGGAAAAAGATTTTTCTTATTGGAAGAAAAAGATCTTAAATAGGAGGGCTCAAAAATTGCCCTAAATGTCAACTGGTCATCAAAGATCATCCAGGATGATAGGTCGATCGTCCTGTACGATCAGTTCAAAATCACATGTATCAGTCTGGACGATCTGGATCCTCTGGACGATTAGTAGACAAGATTTTTCAGATCATCTCGTACGATTCTATGATCTTCTGAGACGATTAGTGTAAATTGGGAATTTTATCTAGAAGATAGCTCTGGTCGTCCAGAGGAACTTGTGCTGGACGATCTCAAAATGACCTGATCGTTCGGGATGATATGGGTATCGTCCAGTACGATTAGTTCGAAAATGACAAAATCATCCTGCACACAGCTCTGTACGTACAGGTCAGAACATGCTGGATGATTTCAAAATTATTTGATCGTCCAGGATGATATGTCCATCATCCTGTATGATTAGTTCATTTAAAAAATCATCCTGCACACAGCTCTGGATGTACAGGTGAAAGGCACTGGACGGTCAGAATTTTTAACATATCATCTCGTACGATCTTGCGATCATCCAGGATGATATGATTGAATCAATTAAACCTTAATTACTTTTCTTAATCATTAGACTAATTTAGTTATGATTATAATGGATCGTCTAGGATGATACACGTATCGTCTGGGACGATCAGACTAAATCTCTAAAAATAAAAACTTGCCTAACTTAATCTGGTAGCTGAGAATTTTTGATTTAAGCCAATTATCCTGTATGATATGTGTATCGTCCGGGATGATCAGCTTAATCAAATGGACTTAACATGATCATCCTAATTAGGGTTTCTATTTTTACTGGATCTTCCAGGACGATATGAATATTGTCCAGGATGATATGAACAAAACTTGAAAATAGAGGCTCTAACTCACTAAAAACTCTCCTCCTCAGTGTGTGTGTGGAAGGTTACTTAGCTAAGAGATCACTTATATTATATTTGACTCAAGAAAGGGAAAAAATTATAACTTAGGCCGGACCGATTCTTGAGTTGGCTTGGATTGTATTTGATCTTTTATACCTAAAATATTAGTTGACCAAAAATAGAACACAAAAATGTTTGTTATCATCAAAATTATAATCCTTAAATCCAGATTTTCAACAATCTCCCCCTTTTTGATGATGGAAAACATTTATTTAATAGTTTCAAATACAACAGACAGGTGTAATCAACGCACATATGAAAAAAAAATTTCATTTTAAAGTTCACTAAACATTGACAAACAGTGACACTAAATACAATAATGGAAACAACTACAAGACAAAAATGGTAAAAGAAACTACTAGTAACTCAAAAACCAACTCCCCCTTTTGACATCACAAAAAGGAGGAGGAACAGAAAAAACAATACAAATAAGAAACATCACAAAACAAAAATGAAGGATGGAGGGAAAAGATCAGAGATCCTAAAAACACACAAAATAAAAAGAAAGCAAAAATCCAATAAATAAAAATAGAAACGATAAAACAAAAATAAAAATAACCCTTTTTTTTAATGAATTGATCGGCACTAGTAAGTCAGAATTTTCCCTTAATTTTCAATCCAAAAACCAATAAGAAGAAGATCGACAATGCTGAAATCCAAAAAAGTTAGAAAATTAATATTCGTAACTCCTACCTTGGACACCTTATAGTTTCAAATTCCTTTCAAATAAAAGTCTAATTTAGAAGAAAAGAAATTAGAATCGAAAAGAGATCCTTTCAAGCCTCGTTCCAGAAAAATATCTGATATAATAGTATTACAAAGTAAGGAATCAGAAATCTTGATTTTTCGCCTCAAACTTTTGAGAATATTAAGTGGTGCATGGATTCTCTAAGGCATTTAAAGATCTGAACGGGAAGAAAGCTTATTTCTTTATGGGCTTATTTTGTGCCTCTTTTTTAATTTATTTGGCACTTTTCGCATCTTTTAATTTTTGATACACTTTGTGTATCTTTCTAATTTGGTGACATTGCGCATCTCTTCAATTTTGGGCTCATTTTGTGCCTCTTTTCATTTTGGCGCTCTTTGCGCATCTTTTGTAAGCTTACTTTCTTTCATAATCATTAAATAATCTCAACTGTGAAATTACCTTCCAGACATAAGAGATGACAAAACTCACTCTCTACAATAAGGAAGAGTAATTCACAAAATAAAAACCATACATCATATGATAAGTGCAGTCACTTGATTAAAAAAATATAATACTGATTCAAAGCTTTGAAAGCACTATTCATATGAGGTAGTTTACCGTAGGAAGATAAAATAGATCTCTATTTTAAAAACTAACTTTTTAATTTTGAAGAAAATTTTTATCCTAAAGAAATAATACACCATTAAAGAGAGTTAGAGGAAGAGAAACAATCATCAACGTTTCTTCCCTTTAACAGATTCAGAGGAGTCAATCACTGCTTACAAGCTTCCAAACAAAAACAAGGCAAAACTCTCAGTTAGAAATCTAGTTTATCAGCAATAGTGAGCAGTGATCTGATTTTAAAAGGAAATATTAATTCAGGAACAAGTAGGAAATCACATCAAAATAAATACTTAAAATAGAAAAACACCAACCAATAAAAGGAAATCAGCAGTGAATAAAAAATAAAATATGAAACAGATAATCAAATTAGAAGACTAACCGAAACAAATAAAAAACATAAAAACTCAGAAATTATCAGTCATTAGAATCATGCATTTATGTCAATCACACCCAATCTGGTCCTCAAAATACTGAGTGAGTCAAAGGCCAATGGCTTAGTAAAGATGTCAGCCAGTTGATTTTTAGTTGCTACATGATGTAGCGCAATGTCCCTTTTTGTAACATGGTCCCTAATGAAGTGATGCCTTATATCAATGTGTTTGGTTCTAGAATGTTGGATTAGATTCTTAGAAATGCAGATGGCACTGGTGTTATCACATAGAACTAAAATTGTCCCAATAGGTAATCCTAAATCCAAAACTTGTTGCTTCAACCAAAGGACTTGGGCCACACAACTTCGTAAGTCAATGTACTCAGCTTTAGCAGTGGAAAGTGCAACTGAGTTCTATTTCTTATTAGACCAGGAGACTAAAGACTGTCCTATGAACTGGCAAGTTCCAGAAGTGCTCTTTCTATTCACCCTACACCCTGCAAAGTCAGAATCAGAATATCCAATAAATATCAAAAGAAGTGCTGTGCCTAGGGTACCAAATTCCTAGGTTTGGGGTCCCTAAAAGATATCTAAAAATTCTCTTAACAGCAGTCAGATGGGACTCTTTAGGTTCAGCTTGAAACCTAGCATAAAGATATACACTAAACATAAAATCAGGTCGGCTAGCAATAAGGTAAAGTAGTGATCCAATTATTTCCCTAAACTTCTTCTCATCAACAGATTTTCCATTTGAATCCTTATCTAACTGAATAGTGGAACTCATGGGAGTGTTGATTGTCTTGGCTTTGTCCATTTCATATTTCTTCAAAATGTCCTTAGTGTATTTAGATTGATTGAGAAAGGTTCCATTATCCATTTGCCTTATACTAAATCCCAAAAAGTAGGATAATTCTCCCATCATACTCATCTCAAACTCCTTACTCATTATCTTAGAAAAATCATCACATAAATTTTTATCAGAAGATCTAAAAAGTATATCATCAATATAGATCTGGACAATGAGTAGATCATCTCCTACGTTCTTAAGGAAAAGGGTGGTGTCTACGTTCCCCTTAGCAAACTCTCTTTCTAGTAGGAATGTGCTAAGCCTCTCATACCAAGCTCTGGGTGCCTATTTCAATCCATATAAGGCCTTTTTTAGTTTGAAAACATGATTTGGATATTGGGAACTCTCAAAACCTAGGATTGTTCTACAAAAGTATCCTCCTTTATTACCCCATTCAAAAAGGCACTCTTGACATCCATTTGAAATAACTTAAATCCTTTATAACAGGTAAATGCTAGTAGCACTCTATTGGCTTCCAATTTAGCTACAGGGGCAAAGGTCTCATCAAAATCAATTCCTTTAATTTGCTAATACCCCTTAGCCACCAATCTTGTCTTATTCCTAACCACCACACCAGAATCATTCATCTTATTCTTAAATACCCACTTCGTTCCCACTACACTTTGATTCCTAGGTTTTTCTACAAACTCCCAAACATCATTTCTTACAAATTAATTCAATTCCTCCTGCATAGCTAAGATTCAAAATTCATCAGAAAGGGCTTGATTGATATTGGTGGGTTTAGTCATTGTGATAATGACAGAGTGGTTTACTTCTTTCCTAAGTCAATGCCTAGTCCTAACACCTTCAGAAGGGTCTCCTAAGATCAGTTCGTTAGGATGACTCGAAAAATATCTCCAATCTCTAGGAAATGTGTTTTGAGGTTCTACCCTTTCCTCTAGATTTGTATTTTTTACTTCTTGGGTAATCTCTCCTACATCTTCTTCTTTCTCAACTCTAGTCTCCTTAAGATCAGATTCATCAAACACCACATGAGTTGTCTCCTCCACCACTAAAGTCCTCTTATTAAACACTCTAAAGGATTTTCTTACACTATAATAGCCTAAGAACACTCCTTCATCAGATTTGGGGTCAAATTTTCCTAAGGATAATTTTCCATTATTTAGAATGAAAACCTTAAAGCTAAAGACATGAAGGTGGGACAGGTTTGGAGTTTTACCCTAAATGATCTCATAGGATGAATTATTCAGTTTGGATCTAACATTCACCCTATTCAGCACATAACAGGCAGTGTTCACCGCTTTAGCCCAAAAATATTTTGGAAGTGAATACTATGCAAGCATGGCTCTAGTGGCTTCCACTAAGGTCTTATTCTTCCTTTCAGCTACCCCGTTCTGCTGAGGGTTCCTTGGAGCTAAAAAATTGTGACTAATCCCTTGCTCTTCACAGAAAATTCCAAATTTTTCATTTTTAAAATCCCCCCATGATCACTATGAATATTCAAGATCTCACAACATAACTTCCTCTGAATCTAAGTGGAGAAAGATTTAAATTCTTCAAATGACTCAGATTTATGTGACAGAAATTTAATCCAAGTGAACCTCGAGTAATCATCAACAATCACAAATCCGTAGACTTTCCCCCCTAAGCTGGCAGTGCTAATAGGTCCAAACAAATCTATGTGAAGGACTTCTAAATGTCTCGAAGTGTTGATGTCCTTAATTGAGTGAAAAGAAGATTGAACTTGCTTCCCTAACTGACAGGCATCACATAGGTGGTCCTTAGTAAACTTAAGCTTGGGGACACCTCTAATTAAGTCCTTTCGGGTGACTCTTCTAAAGGTTTCATACTGGCATGACATAATCTCCTGCACCACAACCAAGACTCATCAGCAGTAATTTTTAAGCAAATTGAAACATCAGCTTTAAAATAACTTACATCCAACATATAGACATTATTGATCCTTTGTCCCTGCAAAATAATTTTGTCATTTAAGCTTATAATACAGTAAGTGGGTAGGAATTTGATGTTATATCCTTTGTCACAGAGTTGAATGATGCTCAGTAAGTTATGTTTTAGTCCATCTAAAGAGCAAAATATTATCAATAATGAAATTCTTTGAATGACCAATTATACCTGTTCCTACCACCCTCCTGGTGGTGTTGTCTCCAAGTGTAACCTTGCCTCCATCCCTGGCCTCCAGCAAAATGAATTGATTTGCATCTTCAGTCATATGTCTTGAGCATCCGCTATCCAGGTATTATATGCTCTCTCAAGATCTTGTGTGAGAGCACTTCTACAAAATCATCAAATGTCAGATTTAGGAACCCAAATAGGTTTAGGTTCCTTCTTATGAAAAGATAAAAGCAATGCATGTGTGCTATGCTGTGAAACAGGCAATTTGGGCCTCCATACTCAATGTGTACTACGGTGAACAGTGCAGGTGTGGGAGATGTGTCCTAACATGCCACATGAAAAATATCTAACGCCAGGAAAAGGGTTTACTAATCTACGTGGGTGATAGTGCCTCTTCCTAGGTTTGAATGAAACATGCTTTGATGATTTCGAATGTGATTCTTCAAAGGGTAGAGGTGCATAAAATTATACAAAAGTAGGAGGTTTCTCATTTTTCTCAAAAGCACTAATTTTCACACTCAAAAATTCATTTTCTTTCCTTAGACTTGCAATTTCAAATTTCAAATAATGCTTACTTCTATCCAAATTAGATGCATGAGTTTCTAATTCCTTAAAAGCTCTTTCTAAATCAACATGCAATTTTTTCATTAAATTATGCTCAATAATCAGTTCAGAATGCTTTTTGTTCAATTCATCAAATTCATCAAAGTAAATACATGTGATTGCTATCAAGTGTAGAATAATTCTTAATCAAAACATCATGCTCTTTTTACAAATTTCAGAAATCCAATTTCAGGCTAGCATGCATTTTATTAAGTTTCATATTTGATGAACAAATTCTTTCAGAAATATCTAGCAATTGATCATAAGTAAGCTCACATATCTCTTCTTGGTCAGACTGACCAGGATGATCATCTGCCATTAAACGCAAGTTAGTAGTCTCCTCTTCAGCCTCAGTCTTAGAGGAGTCGGATGCAGAATCTGCCCAGAACGCCTTTTGAATCCGCTTCTTATCCTTCCTGAACTTGGGTTTCTCCTCACCCTTCTCCTTGCTTGGTTGAGCCTTAAGTGTAGGATAATCAGCCTTTATATGTACAAGTAACCTTTAAAATTTTTATTTCCCTTACCTTTGTTCCACTTCTGAGAGTTCTTGTGTTTCTTCCTTAGAAAGGTTCTGAATTGCCTAGTGATTAAGGCAACATCATCGCTATCAGACCTAGAAGAATCAGAGTCAGTATCGTTGGCCTTCAATGCCACAGTCTTCTCCTTTTTCTACTCACCTGCATCAAGTTATCATTGGTTCACTCCTTGCTCGTAAGCAATGAGTGACCAAAGTAAGTTATCAATAGAATAAGTGTTCAAATCTTTAGATTCAGTAATTAAAGTTATTTTGGCATCAAAAGAAGAAGGCAAACATCTTAAAATTTTGTTCACTTTTTCATAGTTTGTAAGTTCTCTTCCTAAAGCATGCAAAGAAGTGACAATTTGAGTAAACCTAGTATATATTTCAGAAATCAATTCACTAGGTTTCATGTGAAAGAGTTCATAGTCATGAAGTAAGATGTTCAATCAAGAATATTTAACCTCAGATGTACCTTCATAAGTAATGCATAGTTTGTCCCAGATTTCTTTGCCAGTAGTGCAAGTGAAAACACGCATATAATCTTCAGATTTTTAGATTTTAAAGCACAGAAAAAATAGTTCAAGCATTTTGCATTCAATTGTGCTAAGTCAAGATCATCAAATGTTCATTCATTAAAAGGAAGTTCAGTTTTAACGCCATTAAGAAGTCTAAATGGTGCTTCATAACCATCTTTAACAAGCATCTACATACGAAAATTAATAGATTGCAAAAAAGTGGACATACGAGTTTTCCAAAAATCAAAAGGTATGTTATCAAATAACGGTGGTCGTGTAATTGAATAACATTCAACAGTATTACGATTACCTAAGTAAGCCATGGATCAAAATTCAAAAGTTTTTAAACTTATTTTTGAATCTCTCTCTGATACCACTTGAAAGTTCGAAAGGGATATTAAGCCCTTGTGAACTAGTCCCGAGGCTAACCAAGAGGGGGGGGGGGGGGTGAATTGGTTATTTTAAAAATTCATGGATAAACAATGATTTAAAAAAAAATCTTTTTGAATATTTTATAATAATTATAGTTTCATGATGATTTGCAGATGTTCAATGATGATCAAAGAATAATAATCACAATCACACAATCATAAAAAAAAAGTAAGTGCAGAAAATAATCAGAAAGAACACACAAGATTTTATAGTAGTTCGGTCAACTTGACCTACGTCCACTCCCCGGAGCCTCCCCTCCAGGTATTTCACTAACACTAAGTGACTCTCCTTTTGCTCGCATAATAAGGCGGAGAAGCCAGTACAAAACCTCCTTTCCACCAACTCGGTGAGGCAAAGAACCTAAACTCCTTTTGCTTCCTCCTAAAGCAGGTAGAGAACCCGGACTCCTTTCACTTCCTCCCGAAGCAGGCAGAGAACCTCGATCTTCTTGTGGACGATCCTCCCACAGAAAACACTGGCAAGATAAGAGACGATGACCGGAGAAGACGACTCAGATCCTAGCTTGGAGTAAACTTTTTGAATCCCTCATAAACTCCCCCTCACAAGATCCGCTCTCTCTCTTTTCTCAACGTTTTCTCTGGAAAGGTTAGTGGCAAAAGATTTTTCTTGTTGGAAGAAAAAGATCTAAAATAGGAGGGCTCAAAAATTATCCAAAATCTCAACTGGTCGTCAAAGATTGTCTAGGATGATCAGTTCAAAATCATATGTATCAGCCTGGACAATCTAGATCCTCTGGACAATCAGAAGACAAAATTTGTTCAGATCGTCCTGTACGATTCTGTGATTGTCTGGGATGATTAGTGTAAATCAGGAATTTAGTCCAAAAGATAAATCTTGTCATCCAGGGGAACTTGTGCTGGACGATCTCAAAATGACTTAATCGTCCGGGATGATATGAGTATCGTCCAGTACAATTAGTTCAAAAATGACAAAATCGTCTTGCACACAGCTCTGGATGTATAAGTTAGAACATGCTGGATGATTTTAAAATGACTTGATTGTCAAGGTTGATAAGTCCATCATCCTATACAATTAGTTCAAAAATGACAAAATTATCCTGCACATAGCTCGGGACGTACAGGTGGAAGGCACTGGACGGTCAGGATTTTTAACATATCGTCTCGTACGATCTTGCGATCATCCAGGATGATATGATTGAATTAATTAAACCTTAATTACTTTCCTTAATCATCAGACTAATCTAGGCATGATTGTAATGGATCGTTCGGGATGATCAGACCAAATCTTTAAAAATAAAAACTTGCCTAACTTAATCTAGCGGTTGATAATTTTTTATTTAGCCAATCGTCATATACGATATATGTATCGTCCAGGACAATCAGCTTAATGAAACTGACTTAACATGATCCTCTTAATTAGGGTTTCTATTTTCACTGGATCATCTAGGATGATATGAATATCGTCCAGGATGATATGAATAAAACTTGAAAATAGAGGCTCTAACTAACTAAAAACTCTCCCCCTGAGTGTGTGTGTACAAGGTGACTTAGCTAGGGGATCACGCACATTATATTTGACTCAACAAAGGGAAAAAATTACAACTTAGACACACACGGCCCCGTTCTTGAGTTGGCTTGGATTGCATTTGATCTTTTGTACCTAAAATATTAGTTGACCAAAAATAGAGCACAAAAATGTTTATTATCATCAAAATTGTAATCCCTAAATCCATATTTGCAACATTGCATTCTTGCATGTGTATAGACTTGAGTGGGTGCATTAAATTTAAGCTTTAGATTATAAATTCTTAACTCCTCCTCTTCCTGCTCATAAAATCTTCTCAACTCATGTCTACCCCTACTATATACACTTAAATTCTTTCGGGCAATGGTCCTTACTTAATGTCTTTTCAATCTAATTCCGAAATCATTCTTTAATTCATAATCAATCACTTTTCCAAATCTACACTTTACGGTTGTGCTTTCTTTGGTTTGGGTCCTTAATTGGATTCCATCACAATCCAAATCTTTAATTGATCTTGGATTTATCTTAGATCTCAAGCAAATTCAGCTCAATCAGTTCTTCTGATTCAGTATTCATTGTATAGATTCAGAAAGTTCAGTTATTAATTTGGATTTCTGTTAAATTATAAAAAATGTCTTGAAAATTGATTTTCAACATAATGTCACTATTACCCAATCTGCTGAGGGCACCAAGATTAAGTTTGGGTTAGGTTTCAAAAATCTATAAGTCACTTTCAATGCACAATAAGTTAAAATGGTTGTGTCTGTTGCTGAATTTTTCAGGTCAACTCTCCTCCAAGTCAATATCAAGGGTGGATCTATAGTTTCCCCTACAGCTACTAAACCCTTGATCTTTTATGCTTGACTTTCCCCCAGTCAGCTGCCATGACAAAGTTGAAGTCTCTAGTTATTTCTGAAACCCCTGTATTTGAAAATTTTGAGATGGGTCATCTTCTAGAATCCAGGAGATAACTAAATTTCAATGTCGCAACATGAATCACCGCATAAGGCAAAGACCTAAAAGAGCTGAGATGTCATCAAAACTCTTGAGGCATACGTTAATTCTCTTAAGTTGGCTGGAAGAAGATTTCATTTATTGTACATTGCTGCTAGAGAAGAGAGAGTACAACGTATAGCAAATTCTCCACCTACTCCATTCCATGAAGATCCTTCCCTTCCTTTTTCCTATCTGAAAGGTAGAGAAAGTTTAAGACTCTACTGAATGGCCTAATTCAGGACTGTGCCACTAGTTATGGACAGTCAAAGATATTATTTTTGAGAAGCATCAAGGATGATATCTCAATTGATGTGCATCTATACTCATGTGGAAGGCGAGGAGAGTCCCGTCATACAAAGAGAAGAGTTCAACTCTAGGAATCGGGTTCAAGTCGACTAGCTTTTATTATAGATCGCCATGGGGAATAAAAGAAGTTTTCATATCATGATTAGCACGTAACATTAATCCATCATCACACTCAACAAACTCCTATCAGATCTTTAGGGTCTAGACCATTAGCCCGTCGTGGGTATAATCCCATATCTCCTCCATCTTTAGATCAATCCAAAAATCCTCCATTTAGAACTTCTAATCATTCTGTAAATCAATATCCATCAAGGGCCAATCAACACCATTCACGAGGTAGCAAATCATTTTCTAATTTTGATAGGTGGAGACTAAAATTCATAAATGAGTCAATCTCACTATCTGACAAGGAGAGGGTTTGGCATCTTAAGATTTTTCCCACTCTAACTACATTGATGAATCAGAAGAATAACGCAGAGGATAAAAGATTAAGAAAGTTGAAGTCCGTAATATAAATATCTCCTTCTAGAGAATATACTCCAGTAGATCTACACCATGTGGAAGGGAAGTGAATAGAATAGATGGTGGATCATTTGAAAGAAAGCATCTGCCAGATCATGAGCACGATGCTGCAGAGGATGAAGAAATGAATGAAAATATGCCTAATAGTGTTAACATGGTTGACACTCATTTATCTCTGTAAACAGAGAGAACTTGGGTATAGACTTTTGTTAGAAAGTGTTTAATTTATCTTTATTAAGAGGAATGAATCCTCTATCTTAAACTTTAACAGAAGGAAGTTGTGGTCTACTATATCAAATATTCAGAGGAAGATGAACTTATAAATGGTCAAAGCTATAGAAAATGTTTATTTTCCTCTCTCCCACCTCTTATGTGTGGGTAGACATCTATTTTAAATTTAAACCTAATATCAAAAGTAAAATTGGCTTAGAAATAAAACCTTATCAAATTTCCTATAATTTTTTATCTTGTAGGTATCATTATCATAATCATAAATCTATTCAACGATTCTCTTAATCAAGTTGTCATTTCTATCAAAAGAAATTGGGATTATTTTGTAGATATTTCTTCCTTATATACGAGAGTGAGTTTTCTTCTCTCATGTTCGAAAGATAATCTTTCAATTGAGAATCATTTTAAGGTTTTAAAAGGAAGCCCCTTACTAAAAAATAGAAAAGATGCGCATTGCGGCATACAAATGTGCCAAATAAAAAATCCACAGAGTGTACCAAATAGATATAGAAAAAGAAAGATGTACAAAGTATGCCAAATAATGAAAGATGCACAACGTGTATCAAAAATAAAATAAGTAAATGGCTTCCTTTTAAAAATCCTAAATCTCAAAAAATTTATTTACTCTAGATATTTTTCTTGATGCTTGATTTTGAAAATCTCGATACCAGATTCATCATTAGGTATTGAAATCTTGTTAGATATAAAAATGAAGCAAGAATATGAAAAGATTAATTTTCTTTTCCTTAATTTAATCTTTTGAAATAGGTTTCATTTAACAATACGAGCTAGACACCAATTTAACTTCCAGGGAAATTAATCTGGGTCCATAACTTTTGGTCGATGATTCTATCATAGTTCAACATTATATTCACTCCTCTACGAGTAGTAAAATGACATGTTGTAGTAGATTTGTAGCTACTCACCAAGTGCAACATGATTGCTTGATAAATTATGAACTACTAGATGAACAAATCATTAAACTCAACTTGAATGAGAAATTCATCTAAAAATTCTATTTTGATAGTGCTTCCACTAGCCAACAAGGAACATCAAATTATATTTCCCTAGGCCAAGATGGGATTGGAAAAGTATTTTGCAAACCTAATAAAAGTGTGATGTATTACTTATACCATATGTCAGAACCATGTCCCAACAATGAAATTGAGTACGAATGCTGATAACTAGTTTAAAATTGACAATTCTAAATGGGATTGAAGAGATTAAAATCTTCAGAGATTTGTAGCTCATGATTAATCAAGTAGTTTAAATTTATAAAGTATTAAGCGAGACTTTGATTCCTTAACATCATTTTATAGAATTCCCCACAGAATGACTTCTATGATGGACGCTCTTGCTAAGTAAGCTAAGGCATTAGCATGCTCTAACGTAGACTCAATTCTGTTAGAAGTGCAAGGCTAGTAAGTGCGGTCTCCCATAGACTTTGAATATATAAATAGAAAATCACTAGCTGAGGTGAAAATTGTTTTTGCAGTAGACTGTGAATCGATAGATTAGAGAAAACCTTTCATCAAATACCTGTGAGAAAATAAGCACCCACATATAAAATCAGTGGCATATCATATCAAGAAATGATCATTATCCTATGCTTTAATTAATGACACTCTATACATAAGATCATTCAATCAGACGTGCTTGGAGCATCTAAATAAATCAGAAATACAAAAGTAAGCAATTTTGCTAAACATCACAACATTGATTGGAGATACTCTACCTATTACCCTCAGGAAAATGGATTGGTGGAGGCCTCCAATAAAACCCTTGGTTCAAATCTTAAAGAAGGCCTTAGATGACAATAAGCACCAATGGCATATTAAGTTGGTTGAACCATTATAGGTATATTGAACCACATATAAAAATCTAATTTAATCTATGTCGTATGCTTTAGTCTTTGGTGTAGCCATTTGGAAATACAGTTACCTTTATTCATAGTTGCACTAAACTATAAGATTACCTTAGAACAGATTGCTAAACTCTATTTAGAAGAGCTCGAACATTTAAAAGAGAAGCATCTACAAGCTCAATCAAACCTTGAGTTATATAAAGATAAAAAAAGAGTCAAGCTCACAAGAAACAAGATAATCAAGAAACATATCCCCAGTGGAGTTTAGATGTCTAGGTTCTAAATCCACTCATTTAGGAATCGATCTTCCATTTGAGTATCTGCTTTGTCTAGAAATTGATCTTTCATCCTTTTGAGTATCCACTTTGTCTAGAAATTGATCTTCCAATTAAAGTTTAAATTCACCTTTTTGATAATCGAACTATCAGTCAGGTTCTAAATTTAATTATTTGGGAATCGATCTCTCATTTGAGTATCCACTTTGTTTGTAAATCAATCTTTTAATCAAAGCATAAATTCACCTCTCTGATAATCGATCTATCAGTTAGGTTCTAAATCCACTCATTCGGGAATCAATCTCCCGTTTGAGTATCCTCTTGGTTTGGAAATCAACCTTGCAGTCTAAGCTTAAATTCACCTCTCCGATAAAGAATATATTGTTTAGGTTCTAAATCCAATCTTTTGGGAATCTCTCTCCTGTTTGAACATCCGCTTTACTGGAAATCAATCTTCTAGTCAAAGTTTAAATTCACCTCTTCGATAATCGATCTATCAGTTAGGTTCTAAACCCACTCATTTGGGAATCAATCTCCCATCTGAATATTTCACTTTGTTTAGAAAATTAATCTCCCAGTCAAAGTTTAAGTTCACTTTTTTGATAATCGATCAATCAGTTAGGTTCAAAGTCTACTCATTCGAGAATCAACCTCCCATTTGAGTATTTCACTTTGTCTAGAAATTGATCTTCAAGTCAAAGTTTAAATTCACCTTTTTGATAATCAATCTACTGATTAGGTTCTAAATTCACTCATTCTGGAATCAATATCTTGTTCAAGTATTTCACTTTGTCTGGAAACTGATCTTCTAGTCAAAGTTTAAATTTACCTCTTCGATAATCAATCTATCACTTAGGCTTTAAATCCACTTATTTAGGAATCGATCTCACATATGAGTACCCACCTTTATTTAGGAATCGATCTCCCATTTAAGGTTTAAATTTTCCTCTATGAGAATTGATCTCTCAGTTAAGTCTTGCATGTACTTGAAGAAAATCAATCTTTCAGTCAAGTTTCCATCTTTTAAACTCTATTGATTGCTTTGATTAATATTAACTTGTGAGATTTACTGTTTAAGTTCATCACACTTGTTGGGGGTCCATTTATTGATCTCATTTTTATATTCATCTTATTACTTCAAATTAACCTTGAAACTTTAGTTACATTTTTTATAGAATATAATCATGTTAGTTTATTCTATTTTAACTTCTATCCCCAAATAAAAAATCTCCATAAAAAGCGTTGAGGCATAACATGTTCATTTATTTTCTATCTTTCTGAGTAAAGACAGCATACACAGCTCACCTTGATTTGTTGGTTGAGAGCTTTGACTACAAATAAAGAGATTTTAAATATGAGTCTTATATATATGTGTGTGTAAGTTTCCATCTTTTAAACTCTTTTGATCGCTTCAGTCTATTGAGAATGGTGCAGATCTGTTTATTCAAGTGAGTTTTTGATGTGCGTTTTTGATGATTACAAAAGCTTATTGTTTGATTATTATTTCTCCTAACATATACTGAAAAATTTTATTTTGTGCGTACTAACATGTCTTTCAGGAAATTCACACATCTGACTGCTGAAGACTTCAAGTTAATTTGTTAGAATCTATTATTAGTGAAGTCTATAATTTTTACTTTTCTTGAGTCTGAGAGAGTGTGATTGTAAGTTGGATAACTGTGCAAACACACATCACGGAGTGAGATAAAAATTAATTTTTTAAAACTAATCGTACTATATGATGTATGATCGTATGGGACGATTTGTATTATTTCTCCTCTAATACGAACCTGCCTAGTTGAAATTTTTTCTAAGTATAATCATAAAGTACGAAATGTTTTCGTATATCATTTTCCAGAGTACAAAATGAGAGCTCACATGGTTCATATTGGATCGTACGGGATGAACAGTTCAAATTTTTGAACTAATCGTACAGTACGATATTAATTTGTATATCATTTTCTAGAGGATGAAATAAGAGCTCACATGGTTCATACTGGATCGTATGGGACGAACAGTTCAAATTTTTGAACTAATCGTACAGTGCAATATTAGTTTATATATCATTTTCCAGAGTACAAAAATTGGGTTTCATTGCGTCGTACTAGATCGTATAGGACGAACTGTGCATTTTTTGTACTGTTCATACAGTACGATTTAAGTTCATATATCATTTTTTAAAGTATGAAATATGGGGTTCACAGGTTCGTACAACATCGTACGAGACGAACCGTTTAATTTTTTAAACAGTTCGTACAATACAATTTGGTTTTGTATTTCATTTTTCAGAGTATAAAATAGGACTTAGATGGTTCATACAGGAGGAAGTGTTTATTTCTTGAACTATTCGTATGGTATGATTGTCGATCGTATAGGACGATCCTACTTCGTAAAACTTGAAATTTTCAATTTTTGGACGGTTTTTCTTGTCCATTGAATATAAGGTTCCTAAAAACTGACTTTTCAGTTAATCTTCTATGAATTTCTTCTTGAGAGTGGAAGGAAGAGCGAATAGGGAGAGTGTTTGGCAGTGAGTGTGGTAAGATCTTTAAAGAGGAAATTGTGAGGGGATTCGCAAGGTTGTCTAAGTGTGGGGATCTCATTATTTTTACTACAAATCTCTTCTCTACCTCTTTGAAGACTCTTAAGTGAAGATCTTTGAAGAATGTCCGATTCTTTTCCATCACTAAGAGGGTAAAAAAGGACGCTCGGTTCTCTGCCATCACCAAGAGGGTGAAAAAGGATGAGTGGGTTCTCTACCTTCATTAGGAGGGTAAATTTTTGCTGCATTATTAATTTTCAAATTGCACTTTATTTTTTTTTTTGTGATTGAAAAAGGAGTAAATTCACATCTATTCATATAGTACGAACTGTATCATACTGTATGATATACTGAAGTGTCATATAATAAGGTTTTAAAAACTTCTAAGAGATTTTTAAAGTACCAATTCACCCCCCCTTTGGATAGCCTAGGGACATAATTAATAGGTTTACCAACATATTCGCACTTTCAAGTGGTATTAGAGCCTATTTCAAAAATTACTATTTAAATTACTTTTTGAAATTCAATCATGGCTAATTTTGGAAACTGAAACACACCTGAGGGTTATTCGACCACTTGACCTCCACTGTTTGATAAAATCCCATTTGATTTTTGCATGTCTACTTTTCTATAATCTCTTGACTATCGCATGTGAATTTTAGTACAGGAAGGTTACACAAAACCTACTAGACTTATAGAAGGAATTAAAATTCAAAAACCTTTTATTCATTGGACATTAGAAGAACGTTAATTAGCTCAATTGAGTGCTAAGTGTTTGAATAGTGTCTTTTGTGCATTGAAATCGAAAGACTACATGCGTGTTTCTACTTATAAATCTAAAAAAGAGATTTGAGATAGGCTTTGCATTACATATGAAGGAACCAATGAAGTAAAATAATTTAGATTGAACATTTTACTACATGACTATGAACTTTTTTGCATGAAACCAAATGAGTCAATCTCTGTCATGTATACTCATTTTACATAGATAGTAACTTCATTGCATGCTTTAGGTAGGGAACTAACCAATTCTGAAAAAGTAAATAAGATATCTACTTCTTATGATATAAAGATTACTACTATAACAGAGTCAAAAGACTTAAATGTTTACTCTATTGATAATATGCTTGGATCATTGATTGCTTATGAGCAAGGAGTGACTCAAAGATAGATTGATGCAGGTGATAAAAGGAAAGAAAAGAACATTGCACTGAAAGTGGATGACTCGAATAGTGATCAATCCCAGCTTGAGAATGAAGAGGATATTGCCTTAATGATCAGGCAATTCAAAAGTTTCCTATGGTGGAAGTAGAGGAGACGCCAGCAAAAGAATAAAGGTAAGTTCTACAAAAATGTTAAGGCTTTTAATGATGTTATTTACTATAAGTGCAGGAAGACAGGACATACAAAGACTGAGTGCCCCAATCTCAAGGCCAATCCTAGCAAGGAGAAAGCCGAGGAGAAACCAAAGGATAGAAGGGATAAAAAGAAACTATAGTGAGCATTTTGGGCGGACTCAGCTTCAGATTCCTCAGAAATAGCACCTAAAGAGGAAGTCACAAATTTATGCTTGATGGCTGATAATCTTGATCATTTGGATTAAGAGGAGGTATGTGACTTGAGTTATGATGAATTGCTTAAAGTTTCTGAGCGCATTCTTTCTACATATAGAAGACAAAAAAAATGCATGCTAAGTTGAATTTAGATCACTTAGAATTGCAAAAAGAATTTTAAATCCTTAGGAAAGACCATGCATTAATTGATAGCAACAACATGACTTTATTGGATTAGTTTGATGATTTGAACAAACAGCATGAACTTTTAAAATCATCACACATTAAACTTAAAAATGATTTCAAAACTTTTATGGATGAATCAGATAGTAGATAGCATAACTTGAAGATTGAAAATTTGATTCTAGAAAGTGCTAATGTATATCTTGAAGTTAAGTTAAAAGCACTTGAGGAAAATAGGATTCTACCTAAACTTGAAGATTTTCACAAAACTTACCATAAGTCCATGAGTTCAAAATCTAGGAGAAGATCTTACAGTGTACGTAGATTAGTAAATCCTTTCCCTGGAGTAAAATAATTTTCTTGTGGTATGATTGGACATATTTCCCAAACATACTATTTATCATAGAACTCATTTAGTGTGGAGACCTAAGGTACATAAAACATAACATATCACACATGCATTTGGTTTAAATTTCCAAGAGGAGAACCCAAACTTATTTGGGTTCCCAAGTCTAATGTTTGATGATTTTGGAGGCTCGCTCTAACACAAGACCTCGTGAGAGCATTTAATACCTAGACAATGGCTGTTCAAAGTATATGATTGGAGATGCAAATCAATTCATATCGCTGGAAGCCAAAAATGGAGGCAAGGTTACACTTGGAGATAATACATCAAAGAGAGTGGTAGGTATATGTATGATTAGAAATTCAAAAAATTTTGTGATTGAAAATGTTCTGTTAGTAGAAGGTTTAAAACATAATTTATTGAGCATAAATTAACTATATAATAAAGGTTATCATATAAAATTCTTGCCTACTAGCTGTATCATCAGTCAAAATAGAATTATTATATTGAATGGTGATAGAGTAAATAATGTGTATATGCTTAATTTGAATTCTGTAAAATCTTCTACTACTTTTTATTTAAAAACTGTATGTGATGAGTCATGGTTATGGCATAGAAGACTTTGTCATGCTAGCATGAGAAATCTTAGGAAAATCACCCAAAAAGAGTTAGTTAGAGGAGTACCTAAATTTGACTTTACAAAAGATTACTTATGTGATGCATGTCGACTAGGAAAAAAAGTCAAATCCTCCTTCAATTCAATCAAGAAAATTAGGACTAGCAAGCCCTTAAAAATTCTTCACATGGATGTCTTTGGACCCGTTAGTACCTTAAGTTTAGGAGGAAAAAGGTCTGGGTATGTAATAGTCGATGATTATTCAAGATTCACATGGATTAGATTTTTGAATCATAAGAGTGAATCATTTAAGGAGTTTATAGATTTTGCCACTTGGATTCAGAGAAAATTAGGATTTGAAATTGTTACTATTCAAAGTGATCATGGGGGAGAATTTAAAAATAAATTATTTGATGATTTTTACAAATCTCATGGAATAGATCATAACTTCTCAGCTTCCAGGACACCTCAGTAGAATGGAGTAGTTGAGAGAAAGAACAGGACATTAATTGAAACTGTAAGAGCCATGTTGACAGAATATTGACTTTCAAAATATTTTTGGGCTGAAGAAGTTAGTACCGCATACTATGTGTTGAATAGGGTATACATTAGATCAAAATTAAATAAAACATCCAATGAACTTCTTAAGGGTAGAATTCTCAACCTCTCACACTTACATGTTTCTGGATGTAAAGTGTTCATATATAATAGTGGAAACACTCTCTTAGGAAAATTTGATCCTAAATCTGATGAAAGAATTTTTCTAGGATATTCAAGTGTTGGAAAATCCTATAGAGTTTTTAATAAAAGAACATTAGTAGTTGAGGAGACCACTCATGTTATTTTTGATGAATCCGATAATTATGGAGGGTCTAGTTTGGAGGAAGAAGAAGTTGAAGAAAAAACCTAAGAACTTGAAGATGAAAAAGTTGAAGAAAGGGTTAAAAATGATGAAGAAAACCAATTGCCTAAGGAATGGAAATTTATTAAAAGTCATCCTAAAGAGTTGATTTTAGGCGACCCAAGTGAAGGAGTTAGGACTAGGTATGGTTTGAGGAAAGAAGTAAATCACTCCGCCTTTATTTCAATGATTGAACCCACTAGTGTAAATTAAGCACTTTTAGATGAATTTTGAATTCTAGCTATGCATGATGAGTTAAATCAATTTACTAGAAATGATGTTTAGGAATTGGTAGAAAGACCAAAAGATCAAAGTGTTGTTGGAACAAAGTGGAGATGAATGATTCTGGAGTGATTGTTAGGAATAAAGAATGGTTAGTGGCTAAGGGGTTTAATCAGATTGAGGGAATTGATTTTGAGGAGACTTTGGCCCTGGTAGCCAGACTTGAGACAGTTAGAGTACTTTTAGCCTATGCCTTATTTAAAGGATTTAAGTTGTTTCAAATGGATGTTAAGAGTGACTTTCTAAATGGGATGATTAAAGAGGATGTTTATATTGAGCAACCTCCAGGTTTTTAAAAATGCACAATTTCCCAATCATATTTTTAAATTGAAACAGGTATTATATGGATTAAAGTAGGCACTTAGAGCGTGGTATGAAAAGCTAAGCACTTTTCGACTTGGATGATCATTTGTAAAAGGGAGTGTAGACACCACTCTCTTTATAAAAAGAGTAGGAGATGAAATACTCATTATTGAAATTTATGTGGATGATATCTTGTTTGGATCTACTGATGAAAATCTTTGTGATGAATTTTCAAAAATAATGAGTAAGGAGTTTGAGATGAGCTTAATTGGAGATTTAAGTTACTTTTTGGGGTTTAGCATTAAGCAGGATGAGGATGAAACATTTTTGAGTCAGTTAAAATATGTTAAGGACATTCTTAAGAAGTATAAAATGAATAAGGCTAAACCAGTAAGTACACCCATGAGTTACTCAGTGCATTTAGATAAGGATCCTAAAGGAAAATCAGTTGATCAAAAGAAGTTTAGAGGGATGATAGGATCTTTGCTTTACTTGACTGCTAGCAGACTGGATATCTTGTTTAGTGTTTGTTTGTGTGTTAGATTTTAAACATATCCTAAGGAGTCACATCTGACTGCTGTTAAGAGAATTATGAGATATCTTTTAGGGACTTAAAACCTAAGAATTTGGTATCGTAAGAATAGTACTATTTTTGAAATTATTGGATACTCAGATTCCGATTTTGCTGGTTGTAGAGTTGATAGGAAAAGTACTTCTAGAACTTATCAATTTATAGGAAACTCCTTAGTTTCTTGGTCTAGTAGAAAATAAAACTCAGTAGCCCTTTCAACTGCAAAAGCTGAATACATTGCCTTAGGAAGTTGTGTTGTACAAGTGCTTTGGTTAAAACAATAGCTAATTGACTTAGGATTTTCTTTTGGCACAATTTCAATCTTTTGTGATAACACTAGTGCCATATGCATTTCAAAGAATCCTATTCAATATTTTAGAACCAAGCACATTGATATAAGGCATCATTTTATAAGAAATTATGTAGCAAAAGAGAAAATTGAATTACATTATATTGCTACTAACAATTAACTAGCAGATATTTTCACAAAATCACTAGCTTTTGACACATTTAGTATTTTAAGGACAAGGCTAGGTGTGATTTTCATGTTTATTTATGTTAAGATTGTGAAGTATAAGTTATAAAGTTTTTCTTTTTGTTTTTGTTTTTATTGTGTTTTGTCACTTTATATTTTTTATTATTTGCACTTTATGAAAAAAGAAAAATATTTCACTTTGAAAGGTTTTTAAGCTTTCCATGTAATATCTTTTTTGTGTTATATTTGTACTGTATGAAATTATTTCATACAATACAAATTCTGTAGCTTGTGCATGAAAATTTGTAGAGTTGAAGTGATGAAACTATGTTTTCTTAGTCTTTTCATATTGTACGATGACGAGATCATACCGTACGATATGTACAGGTTTGTTAGTACGTATGGGGATGCATTTATGGTTGTGTCTATTATTATTGATGATCGTATGTACGAATATATCGTTCGTCTGTACGATCGATGTTGCTGATTCGGATAAGGATGAACCCCAACCATCTCTAGATGACCATTCATTTCCTGATCATCCTGGATAAATGCCCATTCGTCTGTATAATCCATGTTGTTGATTCAGATAAGGATGAACCCCAGCTGTCTCTGTATGACCATTCATTTCCTGATCGTCCCGGACGAACACATGTTTATTTGTAAGATCGGATAGTCAAAAAGCCTGTACGAAAGGATGACTCAGGAAGAGCAGTTTACGAAATGTAATTTTAGTTTTGTCATTTTCCATTCGTCTGTATGAAATATGTTTCGTATTATATGATTTCATTATCGTACGTACGAACCTGAAATCGTACTGTACAATCGACCAATCTTCTTTAAATTGGATAGGTTTGGCTATCATTTTCTTCACATTTCTTTCAAAATTTCATACCTTCAACTCATAGGAATGGTTAGCCGTAGCAAGCATGTATGTGGGTTAAGGGGTTCTTCATCTAGAACAGAGAGAGATGATGATTTCTTAACTAAGGAAAATGAAGAAGCCTTCAATAGGTATTGTGCTGCAAAAATTACTGCCTCTAAAGTCCTCATTCAACAGGAACTGAATTTCTCTATCATGCCTTTGTTTGCTACAACCCAGTTATCCTTAATTTTAACTCTAATCCATGCCTATAACAAAGAAACCTATCAAGTATTTTTAGCCAACATGAGGTTCAATGAGGATCATTCTAGAATAAATTCCTATGTTTTTAAACAATGAGTCCAAATCACGAAAGAAAACTTAGGAACTTTTCTACATCTTTGAACCCAAGGAATTAGGGCACATACTCTGACTTCTAGAGCTGACTATGACTGGAGTGAAGTTAATCAATCTCTTAGAGGAGTCTGTCAAGTTATTCATTTACATCGAATATATACCCTAAATCAAAATGCTAGGATCATTCAGTTTGTTTTGAGAACCTCAATCATTCCTAAAGTTGGTGATCGTATCAGTATGACCCCTCTTTAGTCCACTGTCACCTATCTAATATTGACTGAAAAATATTTTGATGAAGCCCTACTCATTATGGACTACATTTATAACCTTTCTGATAATGGGCATCCTAGCAGTAAAAGAAAGAAGAATGTGGCATTAGGTCAATTGATTACCTATATTCTGGAGAAGAAATACAGTTTAATACATCCTGATCCTCCCACTGAGTTTTCTATTTTCTTCACCAATGCTTCCTTTAGAGCACTATTTCATCAAGATTCTAGGGAAGATGATTTTGAGGAAGAAGGGGGAGTTCCTGCTACTGCACCTGGACCTGACCAGAACTTTTATCAAGATATGGTCCAGCATTTTGATCGGCTTGATCAATGGTTTGTTGAAGTGGAGGCTCATTTGAAAATGCAGGACGATAGGTATATTGAGGACTGGGGGTGGATCTGAGATCAATTTGATTCTATGAACACTAATATTGCTTCAATTAATAGCTATTTTGCTATATTCAATGTACCTCCACCTCCTCCAGGTGAGGGTCCGTCAGATTTCTAGCAATGATTCTATTGTTCTTGATGGGTGTTTTCAGTTTGATGTCGTTGTTTCTTGTCTTTCTTAGGCCTGGTTGTGTTTAGTTCTTTCTTTAGAAGTTTGATGTATGAATATTTGTATTTGGTTGTATGGAAATGATGTGATGTATGGATGTTTGATGGTATTTAGTTATATTTGAATTTGATCAGTGATTTATGTGATGAATTATTGCAACAAAAAGTTACAGTTTAAATGAAATGAAAAAAAAATCATGTTTTGATGAATATTTTTTTGTGACTTGAATTTTTTTTTAATCAATTGTAGTTGATTTATTTTATAAAATGTTAGTTGAATATATTTTACAATAGTAATCGTTATGTATAATTTAATCTCTCAAGATTTTAGATTACTTTGACTTGGTATAGATTAGAAGATCTTTCTATTATTTTTATTTAGACATGTTTAACATAGCTTAAATTATTGCATATTTGATGTCTTAATTTTTCTCTTATTTTTATTTCAAAGTGTTCATTATTGTATTTGTGTCAAGAGATTATGATTTTGGAAAGAAAAATCTTTATGAAGGCACAAAATAAGCCTAAAATTGAAAAGATGAACAAAGTGTGCCACCAATTCAAAAGATGCGCAATATTCGTCAAATTATAAAGAGCCATAAAATTAGTCCAAAATTTACAAAATGCATAAAGTGTGTCAGTCAAATTAAAAAGATACAAAATGTCACCAATCGTTCTTTCCCTTATCAATTTCTTAAATACACAAATCAATGATCGTCACTATTGAATTAGAAAATTGATAATTTTATTTTATCATTTCTGCAACAGTTATGGCTACTTAATCTGTCTATTACATTATTAAAATAGATCAACTTTTCTTATCCTTGTTATTCTGTGATTTAAACTTTTGAGTTTTATCTTTTGCATCCGATTTCAATATTATAATTATACTTTATTTAACATTATCTTATTCATCAACTACTTTGATAGTTCCCTTTTTATTGTTGTCAAAAGGGGGAGTTTGTATTGTTCGATTATGTTTAGTATTGGTATTGGTTGTTATGTGATTGCTTGTTAAGTGTGTCTGTTTTGTTTGATATGCATGTTATGTGTGTATTTGTGTGTGTTTGTTTAGTCTTGTCTTATCTTTCTATTTTCCCCTTATTCCAAAAAGACCATTCATTTAGGGGGAGCTTACATTTAGGGGTAGCTTAGGAGAAAATTTATGTTTGCTAGTTAACTCAAACAATAATTGTTTAGCCATCATAAAAAAGGGAGAGATTGTTGAGAATGGTGCAGATCTGTTTATTCAAGTGAGTTTTTGATGATTACAAAAGCTTATTATTTGATTATTATTTCTCTTAACATATTATGGAAAATTTTGTTTTGTGTGTACTAATATGTCTTTCAGGAAATTCACACCTCTGATTGCTGAAGAATTCAAGGTAATTTGTTAGAAGTTATTATTAGTGAAGTCTGTAATTTGTACTTTTCTTGAGTTTAAGAGAGTCTGATAGTAAGTTGGATAACTGTGCACACACACACTGGGGAGTTAGATAAAACTTAATTTTATAAAACTAATCATATTGTACGATATATGATCGTATGAGATGATTTGTGTTATTTCTCCTCTAATATGAACCAGCCTAGTTGAAAATTTTTCCAAGTATAATCGTACAGTACGAAATGTTTCGTATATCATTTTCCAGAGTATGAAATGAGAGCTCACATGGCTCGTACTAGATCGTACGAGATGAACATTTCAAATTTTTGAACTGATCATACAGTACGATATTAGTTTGTATATCATTTTTTAGAGTATGAAATGAGAGCTCACATGGTTCGTACTGGATCGTACGGGACGAATAGTTCAAATTTTTGAACTAATCGTATAGTATGATATTAGTTCGTATATCATTTTCTAGAGTATAAAAATTGGGTTTCATTACTTCGTACTGGATCATACGGGATGAACTGTGCATTTTTTGTATTATTCGTACAATACGATTGAAGTTCATATATCATTTTTCAGAGTATGAAATATGGGTTTCACAGGTTCGTACAACATCGTACGGGATGAACCGTTCAATTTTTTGAATAGTTTGTACAATACGATTTAGTTTCGTATTCCATTTTCCAGGGTACAAAATAGGACTTAAATGGTTCGTACGAGATGAAGCATTCATTTCTTGAACTATTAGTACGGTATGATTGTCGATCGTACGGGACGATCCTACTTCGTAAAACTTAAAATTTTCAATTTTTGGATGGTTTTTCTTGTCCTTTGAATATAAGGTTCTTAAAAACTAACTTTTCAGTTAATCTTCTACAAATTTCTTCTTGAGAGTGGAAGGAAGAGTGAATAGGGAGAGTGTTTGGGAGTGAGTGTGGTGAGATCTTTAAAGAGAAAATTGTGAGGGGATTCACAAGGTTTTCCAAGTGTGATGATCTCATTATTTGTACTATAAATCTCTTCTCTATCTCTTTGAAGACTCTTGAGTTAAGATCTTTGAAGAAGGTCTGATTCTCTACCATCACCAGGAGGATGAAGAAGGATGCCCGGTTCTCTGCCGTCACCAGGGGGGTGAAAAAGGATGAGTGGGTTCTCTACCTTCATTAGGAGGGTGAAGAAAGACGACGGTTCTCTCCCGCACCGGGATTTGGTGGAAGAGAGTTTTGCAAGGGCTTCTCCACCTTACTTTTTTATATAGATGCAATATGCATTAAAGAAACAAAAGAAACTAATTACACTTGATAAACGGGTTACATTCCTCCTATAAAAAATCAAACAAAGAGGAAGGAATGTTACCAAAAGAAGTACTATCAAAGGTAAAACTACTCTCTAAAGCCAAAGTAGCAAAAAAATTAGCTACTTTATTACATTCTCTATTAACATGATGAAATATGACTTTATTGAAATCATTAAGAAAGAAAAGCTCCTTATCCGCCAAATTCTCCAATTACCATTTTGCCTTATTCATAGAATCTTGAATGAATGTAATAATATTGAGATTGTCACTCTAAATGTTAACACCTTTGCTTTCAAACATCCACCTTTGAATGGATTCCATAGTTGCTAAGACCGCCTCCATCTCTAATTGTGCAACGTCCCAATGAATTCTATTCTTCCCAAATGCTAGAAGAAACTTTCCTTTGTGGTCTCTAAAAACTCCCCCAATGCCAGCTAGATTTGAACTCAAAACTACAGCATCCACATTAATCTTGATCCAATCTAGCAATGGAGGGCGCCAAGTTTTGTGAAACTCCCTAAGGAGATTAACACCCCAGCTATCTAGAAATGGACTAGATTGTTTCATAGCTAATGATAATACATTGGTTGCAACCAATGAACTGGGCAAAGCAGCCTTTCCATACTTCACATTATTACGATTTTTCTAGGACAAATAAACTGCTGCACAATACATTTTCACCATATTTGAATTCCAAAGTGACAACCTTCTCAGCTCCTCTAAACAACTATCAAGGGACTGAAAAACAGGAATAGCGAAGCCCCATTCTCTAATCTTTGAAATGACATCAGTAAGATATTTGCAATGAACCACTATGTGATCATAGCTTTCAACCTCTTGACACCCTCTAGCACAAAAATTTTCAAAACAAAGCCTGCAATATCTGAGAAACCGATTTGTAGGGATAACAAACTTGCTTAAACGCCACCAAAAAAGTTCCACCCTTGAATTGAGTTTTAACTTCTTAAGCCATTTGAAGAAACCATCATCATCCTCTTTGCTTCTTCCTTGCATCACACATTGATATGACAAGGGAGATATGGTTCTACCCGAGTGCTGGAACAAAGCTTCCACTTGATCCTCCTTCCTGATGGAATCAATAGGTATTTGCATAATCAGCATGATAAGTTCTCTATGAAAATACCTTTTCAACTCCAATACATCCCAGCCACTGTCCCTCGAAATGAATTATTGAAGCACCATACCCTCCAAAGCCCCACAATCAACAAAAGTAGTCCAAGCATTAAAACATTTGTCAAGCAACCAAATGTCATTTAAGACATTAATTTTATCACCTTTACCCACTTTCCATTTGACAATGGGTTTAAGATGTTTTCCACCATCAATCAAAATTAGAAGCACTCTTTTTACAAACACCCTTCATGATATTGTCACCATATTTTGCACTTAAATTTCTGTGGAGTAAGGAATCAGGATTTTGGACTAAGTTCCACGCCAGCCCACCCTAAGTGGTCCACCTCTAAGCAATATTGAATGCACCCCCAACCCTCCAGCACTTCTTGGTTTACAGACCTCCTCCCAAGCAACATAATACAAACCTTTCTTCCCATTTGGTTTGTGCCAAATAAAGTCTCTACAAAGTTTCTCCAATTCATGCAGCATTCTTTTTGGAACCAAAGAATGCGTAATTAAAAAGTTTGGCATTGATAATAATGAAGACTTAATAAGAGTTATTCTACCTCCCAAAGATAAGGACTTATTTCCCCATGCATTCTTCCTATCCAACACATGATTCAACAGATCTTGAAAATCTGCCATACCCAACCTTCTCAAAGTAATTTTGATACCCAAATAATGCATTTCCTTCACAATATTAAAACCAAGTCTTCTAGTAACTCTATTCTTATGGGAACGTTTAATAGCCTTACCAAACATGACTTGAGATTTGTTGATATTGACTCTTTGGCCAGTCCATCTGTACTCTTGCCAAAGTAGATGTTGCTTGAGAAAAGATAAGCACATCGTCAGCATAGAGAAGATGTGTAATCTTCTGACATCTAAAAGATACCTGGATACCCAACTCCTACCCCCTTTGCCCAAAGGAGTTGGATAGAAGTTGAGAGCACATAATGAACAAGTAGGGTGAAAGTGGACATCCCTGCCGAAAACCACTATAAGCATTGATTCATCTTGAGTTCTTCCCATTCAAGATAATTGAGAACCTTGCCTTCACCACACATTCCATGATGAGATCAAAAAACATAGAGGGGAAACCATACCATTTAAGAATTTTTTGCAGAGTCGGCCATCCCATGCTATCATATGCCTGCTCCATATCCAGCTTTATAGCCATCATGCCTTTTTTATTCTTAGAGACCCTAAATTTGTTAAAGATCTCCTGAGCCAGTAAACAGTGTTCTAACATTGATCTCCCTGGAATAAATTCCACTTGTTCCTTAGAAATCATCTTGGACATACATCTTTTCAATCTAGTGACCAGCATAGTAGCCACAATCTTGTAAGTGGTTTGACAAAGACTTATTGGCCTATAATTGGATGGCAAGATCGAGTTCTTCACCTTGGGAATTAAGACAATTAAAGCGTCTTTCCACTCCTTATGCATAACTCCAGATTTAAAGAATCCATTGACAGCATTCGAAGTAGTCTCCCTCACAATGCTCCAATAGAACTTATAAAAAGAAGAAGTCACCCCAGCCACTCCAGGTGCTTTATTATTCCCTTGTTGAAAAATAGATTCCCTAAACTCTTCCATGGTAAATTCTACACTCAACATATCCAAATCTAAAGTTACTAACCTCTGATTATTAGAAATCAAAGGCCAATCCGAAAGTTTGCAATCTCTAGATCTCCACTTTTTCTTAAAAAAATTCAGAAAAACCTCCTCAATCTGATCTCCCTCCTCAAGCACATTGTTGTCAACATCTTTGATCTGCCTAACCCAATTCCCATTTCTCCTTGCCCACGCAAAGTTATGAAAGAACTTAGAATTATTATCCCCTTCCTCATGCCATCTTGCCTTAGCCCTTTGGTTCCACCAAGTGGAAAGCCTTCTTTACATGACATTAAGTTCATGCACCTTGCTTCTAAGTAAAAAAAGATTTTCCACAGAGATACCTCCATCCGTGGATTCCTTCATCTGCAATTCCAGGATTTCCCTCTTCAAATTTTCCTTTAACTTGCATAAATCTTTGCACTGGTTCTTGTTCTAAAAGAATAAAGCTTTTAATTTTCTTCGGAGCTTTCTATGTAGCACATCTACCTCATTACCAAAATCAGCTTTCTTCAAAGAGTTATGCACAATACTCCAAGCTGCTGGGTACGATCTCCAAGTGTCTTCAAATTGGATGATCTTGCCTTTGTTGAACTGCTTTTCTTCCAATTTAAACACAATGGGACTATGATCTGAAGCCACTCTTGCAACATGTCTAACTTTTGCTGAAGGAACCAATTGTAAAGTTGTAGAATTCAACAAGCATCTATCGAGCTTCTCCCAAATCCTTGAGGTGCCTTCTTTATTGTTACACTAAGTAAAGCTTGGTCCAACAATCCCTACATCATGAAAATCATTGTTAGTCACAAAACCTCTCATCTCTCTAGGTCCCCTAGAAAAGAGAAATCTCTTTCCACCTTTCTTTTCCTCCTTACAGAAAATACAATTGAAATCCCCCCCACAATGGATGGGACACTACCCACCATACACTTCTTAAGCATACCCCACAATCTTCTTCTCTCAAGACAACACTTATTCCCATACACAGTAGCAACCCTCCAAGCCCCATAGATGGATTAGAGAGGAAACCAAACACCATCTAAGAAGAATGCTCAACAACCACAAAAGACACCACCTTCCTATTCTACACAACCAAAATCCCATCAAAAGTACCCTCAACAGGATGGTGGGAAAAATCCCAGTCACTCCCAATGAGACAATAAACATCCCCCTTATCAATACTCGTTAACTTAGTCTCAGTCAACCCAATAAAAAACACATCATGGTCCCTCACAATCTCCCTAAGATACAGAGAGGCCTCCTTCTTTCTAGCCCCCCCTACAATTCCAAAAAACAAAGGAAGACATTAAACACCAAGAGGGGAAACATCCCTACCTAATACATTCCCCTTCCCATCTCTCCTCTTCTTTCTATAATCAGGCTCCAAGGGACCCAAAGACCTCAGCTCCTTAGCCAATTTGATCTTGACCAAGCTGCCACTTGGAGAATCAGCAACCACCCTTCTATCTGGAATAGAGACAGCAACAACAAAAGCCTTCGGATTCTCCACCTGGACAGGAACAACAACTTCCCCATCTTCAATATCATAAGTCAAAGCATTAAATTTGTTTTCCACAACAATATCCTTCTCCTTACCCCCATCCACTTTTCCTATTTCAGAAACTACATCTTCAACCAGCAGCTGTTGTTCATCAATTACCTTCTCTATGTCCACACCATCCTTTTGCACTAGACTGGTTCCTTCACACCAGCTTCTTGAACACCAACCACCTTGCAATTAACATCATTCACACTACTTCCACTCTTTCCTCCACCAGCATACCTCCCATTTTTAAATCTTCCATTCTTAAACTTAACATGAATCCAAGGCCCATATTCATTATTTTTCAGAGAAGATTTTTTTCTACCAGGTGCAACCAGATCATCAGGCCCTACTAAACCATGCTTCTTCACAGACTAAGCATTCTGAGTAAGGGCCACATCATCAGAACAATCCACTCTACCATGACCCACCTTACCGCAATGATAACAAAGCAGATCAATCTTCTCATACTCAACTTCTTGAAAGAATCTACCTGCTATTCCATCCACCCATATGCCATTAGGAAGCTTATTCTCCAAATTTATTCTCATAAATACACGAGCAAATTCTCCTTTTCCCCATTTGAAAGAGTTCCCATCCACATACATAGGTACTCCAACACAAGATGCAATTCGTGCAATATTCTCCTCATTCCAACAAAATAAAGGCAAACAGGGAAACTGAATCCAGATGGGTACTGCAATACCTTTAAAGGAGTTTGGAGAGAACAAAGGGGACCATTTGTCCATACCAACAATGTGACCTCCAACATACCAAGGACCACCACTTAACACTTTATCCATAGCTTCAGCTGTCTTAAACGAACATAGAATCCAATTCATACCAAGCGTAGTCATATGGAAATTTCCAAATTTACTCCACTGACTTCTCAGCTCCAAGCTACAAATAGGAAATGGCATCTTGTTTCCCAAGACTATAATCACCAAAGAATTCTTCAATGTTTACGAATTCATGTGTTCCAGATCAGTATTTAATTTTACTGCAACCCCGTCATCCGACATCTCTGTTCTATCACTCTTGTAGGAAATCTTAATACGTTGTGGTTTGTTCCATGCTGTAATAAAACCATCATTCACACCAGTTCTTTTGCTATTTTCACCATCAACATTTGAAACTTTCACATTATTCTCGAAGTTTGTCGTAAGATTGCAATTTATATGGTTACAATCAGCATCTTCTTGATTTCCCAGAAACTTATTCACCTTTAAAACCAAACAAACAGAAGAAGATGCTTCAGGGTTATAATTACCTGAAGTAGCATATAAATCCATAAGCTCTTTAACATTTCTTGCATCACGAACAATCACCACATTTTTGTTGCAAATCTGGTTTTGATGATGACAAACATGTTTCCAGTGTGTTTTGCTTGGCTAATCTGTTTCAGGCACAAAAGACCGCGAGCCACTCAAGCCAACTCAAGATCGGGTCCAAGTGTGTCAAATGTATGATTTTTCTTTTTATTGAGTCAATTGTAATGTAACTGATTCCCTAGCTAAGTAACCTTGCACACACACACTCAGAGGGAGAGATTGACTGAATTAGAGTTTCTGTTGCAATTTTGTTCAGATCGTCCTGGACGATACCCACATCGTCCTGGACGATCCAGTTAAAACAGAAACCCTAATTAGGGCGACTAAGTTAAGAAGGACTGATTGAGCCGATCGTCCTGGACGATCTACGGATCGTACGGGACGATATTCCCAAATCAGAAATTCCCAGCCGCCAGATTAAGTTAGGCAAGTTTTATTTTAAGTATTTTGGTCTGATCGTCCCGGACGATACGTGTATCGTCCTGGACGATTTACTACAATCATGCCTAAATTAGTCTGGTAATTAAGGAAAGCAATTAATGTTTAATTGATACGATCACATCGTCCTGGACGATCGCAGGATCGTCCCGGACGATCGGGATCGTCTTGTGCATTTCAGCTGTACGTCCAGAACTATGTACAGGACGATTTGGGGCCTTTTTGAACTAATCGTACCGGACGATTACCATATCGTCCGGGACGATCAAGTCATTTTTTGGTCGTCCAGCACAGATTTCTCTGGACGACCCGAACTGTCTTCTGGATGATTTCCTTCAATTTGAACTAATTGTCCCGGACGATCGCAGGATCGTACGGGACGATATGAACAACTTTTTTTACTGATCGTCCAGAAGAGCCAGATCGTCCAGGCTGGAACAGCTGAATTTTAACTGATCGTACAGGACGATCTACCGATCGTCCTGGACGATCTTTGCCGACAAGTTGAGATTTAGGGCAAATTTTAAGCCCTCCTTTAAAAGAACTTTTTCCTAGATTTGGAAAAATCTTTTGCTGCCTTCCTTCCCTGAGAAATCCTAGAGAGAGAGAGAGTTGGGAGAGAGAGAAGAGATCTTGTGAGGGGGAGTTAGTGAGGGATTCACTAAGGTTGCTCCAAGCACGGATCAGAGTCGTCTTCTCCGCTCGTCGTCTGTCGTCTAGTCGGTGTTCTTCGTGGGAGGATCGTTCGCAAGAAGATCCGGGTTCTCTGCCCGCTTCAGGAGGAAGCGAAAGGAGTTCGTGGGTTCTCTGCCCGCTTCAGGTGGAAGCAAAAGGAGTTCGAAGGTTCTCTGCCTGCTTCAGGAGGAAGCGAAAGGAGGTCGGGTTCTCTGCCTCACCGTGTGGTGAAAAGGAGGTGTTTTGTACAGGCTTCTCCGCCTTGCTGTGGGAGCAAAAGGAGAGTCACTTTCGTTTAGTGCAATACCCGGAGGGGAGGCTCCGGGGAGTGGACGTAGGTTAAGTTGACCGAACCACTATAAAATCTGGTTTGCTTTTCTGATTCAGTTTTGCATTTTACTTTTCAATATAAACTGCTTGGGTGAATATCGTTGGTTGATCTTTTCGTTATTGTTTACTTGTTTCCGCTGCTAAGTTTCGAAAAGATTTTTGTAGTTATCATGAAATTTTTAAATAACCAATTCACCCCCCCTCTTGGTTAGCCTCGGGACTAGTTCACTAGGGCTTAACATCCCTTTCAAACTTTCAAGTGGTATCAGAGAGGGATTCAAAATTTCTGTTTAAAAACTTTTGAATTTGATCCAATGGCTAACTGTAACAATCGTAATACTGCTGAAGGTTATTCTATAACTAGACCACCGTTGTTTGATAACATTCCATTTAATTTTTGGAAAACACGCATGTCCACTTTTCTTCAGTCTATTTATTATCTCATGTGGATGTTAGTTAAGGACGGATACGAACCACCTTTTCGAATGATTAACAATGTGAAAATTGAATTGCCGTTTGCTGATTGGACGTTTGATGATCGTGATTTAGCACAGTTAAATGCCAAATGTTTGAACTGTTTCTTTTGTGCTTTAAAATCTGAGGACTATATGCGTGTTTCTACTTGTACAACGGGAAAAGAGATTTGGGATAGATTATGTATAACATATGAAGGTACAACTGAAGTCAAACAGTCTAGGTTAAACATCTTGTTACATGATTACGAACTTTTTCGCATGAAACCTAGTGAGACTATTTCAGAAATGTACACAAGGTTCACTCAGATTGTTACCTCTTTGCATGCTTTAGGTAGAGAACTTACCAACTACAAAAGAGTGAACAAGATTCTTAGATGTTTGCCTGCTTCTTATGATGCTAAGATTACTGCTATTACTGAATCCAAAGATTTAAATACTTACTCTATTGACAGCTTACTTGGATCACTCATTGCTTACGAGCAAGGGGTGAACCAAAAGCAACTTGATGCAGGTGAACGCAAGAAAGAGAAGACAGTGGCACTAAAGGCCAAAGATTCAGATGCTAGCACTTCGGGTCTGATAGCGATGATGTTGCCTTAATCACAAGGCAATTCAAAAGCTTTCTAAGGAAGAAACATAAGAACCATCAGAAGTGGAACAAGGGTAAGTTCAATAAAAACTTTAAGGGTTCATCTGAATCGGTTTGTTTTGAATGCAGGAAGCCCGGACACATTAAGGCTGATTGTCCGACACTTAAAGCTCATCCAAGCAAGGAGAAGGGTGAGGAGAAACCAAAGTTCAGAAAGGACAAGAAGCGGATTCAGAAGGCGTTCTGGGCAGACTCTGCATCCGACTCTTCTGAGACTGAAGCTGAAGAGGAGGAAACAAACTTGTGTTTGATGGCGGATGATCACCCTGGTCAGTCCGACCAGGAAGAGGTATGTGAGCTTACTTACGATCAGTTATTTGAAGTTTCTGAAAAGATTCATACATCATATAGGAAGCTTAAGAAAACACATGCTAGTTTGAAACTAGATTATCTGACTTTACAAAAAGAGCATGAAGTGTTGATTAAGGATCATTCCACCATTGATAGCAATCACATGTCTTTACTAGATGAGTTTGATGAACTGAATAAAAAGCATTCTGATTTAATTGTTGAGCATAACTTGTTAAAAACAGCGCATGTTGAATTAGAACTTGCTTTTAAGAAAGTGAATGATTTGGCATCTGAGTTAGAAAGTATTGAAAGTGCAAAAACGTTTGAAATTGGAAGTTTAAACAAACACATTGAGTTTTTGAAAGTGAAAATCAGTTCTTTTGAAAATAACAAAACACCGCCTACTTTTGAACAATTTTATGCACCGCCACCTTTTAAAAATTCTGTTGCAAGTTCTTCAAAGCATGTTTCATACACTACTAGGAAGAGGCACTATCACTCACGACGTTTAGTTAATCCTTTTCCTGGTGTTAGATGTTTTTCATGTGGCATGTTAGGACACATATCACACACTTATACTGTTCACCGTAGTACACATTGGGTGTGGAGACCCAAACTGCCTGTTGCACAGCACAGCACGCATGCATCGCATTCTTCTTTTCATAAGAAGGAACCCAAACCTGTTTGGGTTCCTAAGACTGACATTTGATGATTTTGTAGGTGTGCTCTCACACAAGACCTCGTGAGAGCATGTGGTACCTGGACAGCGGATGTTCTAGACATATGACTAGAGATGCAAATCAGTTCATTTTGCTGGAGGCCAGAGCTGGAGGCAAGGTTACACTTGGAGATAACACCACCAGGAAGGTGGTAGGCACAGGTATAATTGGTGATTCAAAGAACTTTATGATTGATAATGTTTTGCTTGTAGATGGACTGAAACACAACCTGCTGAGCATCAGTCAACTCTGCGACAAGGGATACAGCATCAAATTCCTGCCCACTGGCTGCATTTTAAGCTTAAATGATGAAGTTGTTTTGCAGGGGCAAAGGATCAACAACGTCTACAAGCTGGATGTAAGTAGCATTAAATCTGATAATTCAATTTGCTTAAAAACTGCTGCTGATGAGTCTTGGTTATGGCATAGGAGATTGTGTCATTCCAGTATGAAAACCCTTAGGAGAGTCACCCAAAAGGACTTAGTTAGAGGTGTGCCCAAGCTTAAGTTCACTAAGGATCACCTGTGTGGTGCCTGTCAGTTGGGGAAGCAAGTCCAGTCCTCTTTTCACTCAGTTAAGGACATTAGCACCTCTAGACCTTTAGAAGTTCTTCACATGGACCTCTTTGGACCCATTAGCACTGCCAGCTTAGGGGGGAGAGTCTATGGTTTTGTGATTGTTGATGATTATTCAAGGTTCACTTGGGTTAAGTTTTTGTCACACAAATCTGAGTCATATGATGAGTTTAGATCTTTCTCTACTTGGATTCAGAAGAAGTTAGGATGTGAGATTATTACCATCCATAGTGATCACGGAGGGGAGTTTGAAAATGAAAGATTTGGAAGTTTTTGTGAGAATCATGGGATTAGTCACAATTTTTCAGCTCCTAGGACCCCTCAGCAGAACGGGGTAGCTGAAAGGAAGAACAGGACCTTAGTGGAAGCCGCTAGAGCCATGCTTGCCGAGTATTCACTTCCAAAATACTTTTGGGCTGAAGCGGTGAACACTGCCTGTTATGTGCTGAATAGGGTGAATGTGAGAGTCAAACTGAACAAGACACCTTATGAGATCATTAAGGGTAGAACACCAAATCTGTCCCACCTCCATGTTTTTGGCTGTAAGGTTTTCATTCTGAACAATGGGAAGTCACCCTTAGGAAAATTTGACCCCAAATCTGATGAAGGAGTGTTCTTAGGATATTCAAGTGTGGGGAAATCCTTTAGGGTGTTCAATAGGAGGACTTTGGTGGTGGAAGAAACAACCCATGTAGTGTTTGATGAATCTGATCCTAAGGAGTCTAGATCTGAAGTAGAAGATGAAGAGATTGTTGAGGTTACCTAAGGAGTTGGAAATACAAATTTGGAGGAAAGGGTAGAACCTCAAACCCCATTGCCTAGAGATTGGAGATATTCTTCGAGTCATCCTAAAGAACTGATCTTAGGAGACCCTTCTGAAGGTGTTAGGACTAGGCATGGACTTAGGAAGGAAGTAAACCATTCTGCCTTTATCTCAATGACTGAACCCACCAACATCAATCAAGCCCTGTCGGATGAATTTTGGATTTTAGCTATGCAGGAAGAATTGAATCAATTTGTAAGGAATGATATTTGGGAGTTAGTAGAAAGACCTAAAAATCAAAGTATTGTGGGAACCAAGTGGGTCTTTAAGAATAAGATGAATGATTCTGGTGTGGTGGTGAGAAATAAGGCAAGATTGGTGGCTAAGGGGTATAATCAGATAGAAGGGATAGATTTTGAGGAAACTTTTGCCCCTGTAGCTCGATTGGAAGCCATTAGAGTGCTACTAGCCTTTGCCTGTTATAAGGGATTTAAGCTGTTTCAAATGGATGTCAAGAGTGCCTTTTTAAATGGGGTAATTAAAGAAGATGTTTTTGTAGAACAACCCCTAGGTTTTGAGAGTTCCCAATATCCAAGTCATGTCTATAAATTAAAAAAGGCCTTATATGGATTGAAACAGGCACCCAGAGCTTGGTATGAGAGGCTTAGCACATTCCTGTTAGAAAGAGAGTTTGTTAAGGGGAGCGTAGACACCACCCTTTTTCTGAGGAGATTAGGAGATGACTTACTCATTGTCCAGATCTATGTTGATGATATAATTTTTGGATCTTCTGATAAATACTTATGTGAAGAGTTTTCTAAAACAATGAGTAAAGAGTTTGAGATGAGTATGATGGGAGAATTGTCCTACTTTTTGGGGTTTAGCATAAGGCAAATGGATGATGGAACTTTTCTCAATCAATCAAAATATACTAAGGACATTTTGAAGAAATATGAAATGGACAAAGCCAAGCCAATCAATACTCCCATGCCCTCCTCAATTCAGTTAGATAAGGATTCAAATGGAAAATCTGTTGATCAGAAGAAGTATAGAGGGATAATAGGTTCACTGCTTTACCTGACTGCTAGCCGACCCGATATCATGTTTAGTGTCTGTCTTTGTGCTAGGTTTCAGGCTGATCCTAAAGAGTCCCACCTGACTGCTGTTAAGAGAATTCTTAGATATCTTTTAGGGACCCCAAACCTAGGAATTTGGTACCCTAGGCACAGCACCTCTTTTGAGATCATTGGATATTCTGACTCTGACTTTGCGGGGTGTAGGGTGGATAGGAAGAGTACCTCTGGGACTTGTCAATTCATAGGACAGTCGTTAGTCTCCTGGTCCAGTAGAAAACAGAACTCAGTTGCACTTTCCACTGCTGAAGCTGAGTACATTGCCTTAGGAAGTTGTGTGGCCCAAGTTCTGTGGTTGAAACAACAAGTCTTGGATTTAGGAGTACCCGTTGGCACAATTTCTGTTATGTGTGATAATACCAGTGCCATCTGTATCTCTAAGAATCCAATCCAACATTCTAGGACCAAACACATTGACATTAGGCATCACTTCATTAGGGACCATGTTACAAAAGGGGACATTGAGCTACATCATGTAGCAACTGAAAATCAGCTGGCTGACATATTCACTAAACCACTGGCCTTTGACTCATTCAGCATTTTGAGAACCAGATTAGGAGTGATTGATATAAATGCTTGATTCTGATGACTGCTGATTTATTATCTTTCTGATTGGTATTCTGATTTCTGTTAGGTAGGTTTAGTTTTTCTTTTGATTTCTGATTTCTGTTAGTTAGTTTTTGGCTTTGATTATTTACTTTCAGTTGATTTTATGTCTTTTGCTGATTTCTGTTTTAGCCTTATTGTTAGTTTGATTTAAGTATTTACTCTGATATGATTTTATACCTGTTTTTTTTATTCACTAGCTCATATCTTGCACTTACTGTTTTATGTTTTTCAAAATCTGATCACCGCTCACTACTTCTGATAATCTGAATTTCTGACTGGGAGTTTTTACCTTGGTTTGATTTGGAAGCTGGTAAGCAGTGATTGATTCCATTGAATCTGTTAAAGGGAAGAAACATTGATGATTGTTTCTCTTCCTCTAACTCCTTTACTGGTGTATGGTTTCTTTTGGATAAAAATCTTCTTCAAAATTAAAATGTTAGTTTTTTGAAATAGAGATTATTTTATCTTCCTACAGTAATCTGCCTCATATCAATAGTGTTTTTCAAAGTCTTGAGTCATTAGTTTGATTTTCTAAAACCAAGTGATTGCATTTATCATATGATGTGTGGTTTTTTGTTTTGTGAATCATTCTTCCCTACTGTGGAGAGTCATCTCCTATGTCTGGAAGATAGATTCACAGCTGAGACTCTTTAATGATTATGAAAAGGAGAAAGCTTACAAAAGATGCGCAGTGCGCCAACCAAATTGAAAAAGAGGCATAAAATGAGCCCAAAACTGAAAAGATGCGAAAATGCCAAATACACAAAGTGTATAAAAAAATCAAAAGATGCGCAGTGCGCCAAATAAATTGAAAAAAAAAGAGGCACAAAATGAGCCCAACCTAAGCTTTCTTCTCTTTCAGATCTTTAAATGTCTTAGAAAAAAACTCGTGTGTCACTTAATACGTTCAAAAAGCTTGAGTTTGAAAATCTTGATTTCTGATTTTTTACTTTGTAACACTATTATATCAGATATTTTTCTGGAACGAGGCTTGAAAGGATCTCTTTTCGAATCTAATGTCTTTTCTTCTGAATCGGATTTTTGTTTTGAAAGAGGTTTACATCGATAAGGTGCCCGGGGTCGGAGTTACGAAAGTCGATTTTTTCAACCTTTTCTGGATTTCAGCGTTGTCAATCGTTCTCTTATTGGTTTTTGAATATAAAATCAAGGAAAAATTCTGATTTACTCGAGCAGATTGATCAAAAAAAAAAAAAAAAAAAAACTTTGCTTTTTTATGTTTTTTTCCCTCTGTGAGTTTCTTTTTTTGTGTGTGGCATTTTGATTTACATAATTGTGTTTTTGGAATCCTGATTGGTCATCTTCATCATCCATCTTGTTCTGTTTTCTTCACATCGTCCTGGACGATCCACATATCGTCCTGGACGATCCACTCCGTCCTGGACGATCTAAACATCGTCCTGGACGATTCGTTCAGAATCGCCCCTCCACTGCTCCAGCTGCTGAAAAATTCCAATTATTGGTGATCGTCCCGGACGATACTCACATCGTCCTGGACGATATGATCCATATCCTCCTGATCTGATCAAACGGCTGAGATTGCGCCAATTATTGCCCATCGTCCCGGACGATCCCATTATCATCCCGGACGATCCACCTGTCAAGCCGCTGGACGATTGGAATTCGGCCCGTCCGACGTATTTATTGCATATCGTCCTGGACGATCCACCTAATCGTCCTGGATGATACTTTTCGTCAACGGTCGTCCAGCCTGACTCCTCGGGACGATCGCCTGTGTCTAATCGTCCTGGACGATCTCTGATCGTCCTGGACGATCGGACCGCCTTTTTGACCAATCGTCCAGAACGTCATAAATGACCACATCGTCCCGGACGATCCCACGATCGTACGGGACGATCCGCCCATTTTCTATTTAAACAGCGGTTTTCTTCATGTTTTTCACACCGTTTTTTCTCCACTTTCCTTCTCCTTTCCTCCTCTCTGGTTTCCTAATGGCTGGTGGCAAAAGATCTCGTCAAAAGGGGGCCAGTTCGTCCAGGGGACATGTAGATCCTCGCTTCCCGAATGCCGCCGATCAGGCGGCTTTCGAATGCTATCGTAATGTAGGTATCACGCACTCCAAGATTGTCAATCCACGCACTCTCACGTATCCCGTTTTAGACTTGTTCGCACACACCTCCCTCACCTTCATTCTGACCTTAGCCTTTCCCTTCAATCTGGAACTCCTTCGCATCTTCTTTGCCAACTTGCGCATTTCCGCGGACTATTCCACTCTTCGCTCCTACGTAAATCAACGCCCCGTGGAACTCACGACCCACGATTTTCACAATATCCTCAACTTGTCTATCACTGGCGACAAGATCCACACGATCATCACAGATCCTGACTATGATTGGAGTGTCGCCAATCACTTCCTTCGCAATACCAACGCACCCTATCACGACAATGCTTGCACTTCCCTTCTCAAGGACGCCCGGACCATTCAGCACGTCCTTCGTTCCTCCGTCATTCCAAAGGCGGGGGATCGGATTCACATTACCCCGCTCCTGTCCTTGACCACCTACTACATCATGGCCCGTCGAGAATTTAATGCCTCTGATTTGATCATCCGATACATAGAACATCTCACCACCATTAGAGATCCGGGCCACAGGCGTCGCCCAAATCTAGCTTTAGGTCATCTCATTCACTATGCCTTAGAGACAAAATATGACCTTCAGTATCCTGTCCCTCCTGATGTCCCTCCTTCCTTCTTCACAAACAACTCATTCCACGTCCTACACAGCACCCGCCTACATCCGGAACCTGCCCCGGATGTTGAGGAAGAAGAGGAAGAGGCTGCTCCAGTTCCTGCTGCACCAGAGGCACCTGCACCCCTTCGCATTGCCTCTCCCCTTGACCACCTGGTGCAGCACTTCGACCAGTGGGAGGCCCGTTTTGACTCCTACGTGGTTGCCCAGGAGCAGCAGCACAACGAGGACCTCCAACGCTTCGCGGACTATGCTGCACAGCAGCAGCAGCAGCACGACCAGGACATGGCCTGGTTTGGAGCTCACTTTCAGGCCATTCACCATTACTTCTACCCGCCACCGCCACCTCCTTCCGATCAGGATCCGCCTCAGTTTTAGTTTTCTGTCGTGTTGTTGTTCTGTATTTGTTTTATTTTATGTTTTATTTCCGTGTTTATGTTTCTCCCTCCTCCTTTTTGTGATGTCAAAAGGGGGAGTCAGTTGTAGTCGTGTCGTGTCTGTTTCTATTTTCTATTTCATGTTTTCTGTATTGTTTGAGCTGTTAAATGAAAATTAAAAAAAAAATGTTTGTTTTGTTTGATCTGCTAGTTTACCTTTGTTTTCAGACTAATTTACAAATGTTTGCCATCATCAAAAAGGGGGAGATTGTTGCAAATCTGGTTTTGATGATGACAAACATGTTTCCATTGTGTTTTGCTTGGCTAATCTGTTTCAGGCACAAAAGACCACGAGCCACTCAAGCCAACTCAAGATCGGGTCCAAGTGTGTCAAATGTATGATTTTTCTTTTTATTGAGTCAATTGTAATGTAACTGATTCCCTAGCTAAGTAACCTTGCACACACACACTCAGAGGGAGAGATTGACTGAATTAGAGTTTCTGTTGCAATTTTGTTCAGATCGTCCTGGACGATACCCACATCGTCCTGGACGATCCAGTTAAAACAGAAACCCTAATTAGGGCGACTAAGTTAAGAAGGATTGATTGAGCCGATCGTCCTGGACGATCTACAGATCGTACGGGACGATATTCCCAAATCAGAAATTCTCAGCCGCCAGATTAAGTTAGGCAAGTTTTATTTTAAGTATTTTGGTCTGATCGTCCCGGACGATACGTGTATCGTCCTGGACGATTTACTACAATCATGCCTAAATTAGTCTGGTAATTAAGGAAAGCAATTAATGTTTAATTGATACGATCACATCGTCCTGGACGATCGCAGGATCGTCCCGGACGATCGGGATCGTCTTGTGCATTTCAGCTGTACGTCCAGAACTATGTACAGGACGATTTGGGGCCTTTTTGAACTAATCGTACCGGACGATTACCATATCGTCCGGGACGATCAAGTCATTTTTTAGTCGTCCAGCACAGATTTCTCTGGATGACCCGAACTGTCTTCTGGACGATTTCCTTCAATTTGAACTAATCGTCCCGGACGATCGCAGGATCGTACGGGACGATATGAACAACTTTTTCTACTGATCGTCCAGAAGAGCCAGATCGTCCAGGCTGGAACAGCTGAATTTTAACTGATCGTACAGGACGATCTACCGATCGTCCTGGACGATCTTTGCCGACAAGTTGAGATTTAGGGCAAATTTTAAGCCCTCCTTTAAAAGAACTTTTTTCTAGATTTGGAAAAATCTTTTGCTGCCTTCCTTCCCTGAGAAATCCTAGAGAGAGAGAGAGTTGGGAGAGAGAGAAGAGATCTTGTGAGGGGGAGTTAGTGAGGGATTCACTAAGGTTGCTCCAAGCACGGATCAGAGTCATCTTCTCCGCTCGTCGTCTGTCGTCTAGTCGGTGTTCTTCATGGGAGGATCGTTCGCAAGAAGATCCGGGTTCTCTGCCCGCTTCAGGAGGAAGCGAAAGGAGTTCGTGGGTTCTCTGCCCGCTTCAGGTGGAAGCAAAAGGAGTTCGAAGGTTCTCTGCCTGCTTCAGGAGGAAGCGAAAGGAGGTCGGGTTCTCTGCCTCACCGTGTGGTGAAAAGGAGGTGTTTTGTACAGGCTTCTCCGCCTTGCTGTGGGAGCAAAAGGAGAGTCACTTTCGTTTAGTGCAATACCCGGAGGGGAGGCTCCGGGGAGTGGACGTAGGTCAAGTTGACCGAACCACTATAAAATCTGGTTTGCTTTTCTGATTCAGTTTTGCATTTTACTTTTCAATATAAACTGCTTGGGTGAATATCGTTGGTTGATCTTTTCGTTATTGTTTATTTGTTTCCGCTGCTAAGTTTCGAAAAGATTTTTATAGTTATCGTGAAATTTTTAAATAACCAATTCACCCCCCCTCTTGGTTAGCCTCGGGACTAGTTCACTAGGGCTTAACATCCCTTTCGAACTTTCAATTTTTCCTTTCCCTTCAACAACCGTAACTTGGCGAATCGATGGTTGTGCTCCTTCTCTAATCACTAGATTGTTATTAGTTCTTCCATTATTGCGATTGGTACTAGAAGGAAGATTAGATGACATGATATCAGCTGCAGATAGCCGACGAGCAGTCGCTGTCAGCACCGCCATCCGCAAAAAATTGTGAAACTCCAAAATTCAAAAACCAGAAGATAAAATTTCTCTCTCTAGAATTATGGACATTCTCTCTCTAGAATTATGGATGTTCTCTCTCTAGAATTCAAAACTTCAATCACCTCTCCACCTTGCTGAGGGGGCAAAAGGAGAGTCACTTTGGTTTAGTGCAATACCTAGAGAAGGAGTCTCAAGGGAGTAGATGTAGGTCGGGTTTAACCGAACCACTATAAAATCTGGTGTTCTCTGTTCTTATTTTTATTTTTTGCATTATTAATTTTCAAATCACACTTTATTTTCTGTGGTTGAAAAAGGAGTAAATTCAGATATGTTTGTATAGTACGAATTATATCATACTGTACGATATACTGAAGTTTCATATAATAAGATTTTCAAAACTTCCAAGAGATTTTTAAAAGTACCAATTCACCCCCCCTTTTGGATAGCCTAGGGACATAAGTAATAGGTCTAACAACTTATTTGCGCTTTCACAGTGAACGCTAACATGTGTGATTTTGTCTTTGAGTTCATCACACCTATTTGGGGTCCATCCTTTGACCTCATTTTTATATCGGTCTACCATTTGGTCATCCGTTAATCACTTTGATCCTGTTGCCAATCACCTAACCACTTCAAACATCAACCTTGAAAGTTTGTGAAGGTGGTTAAACCCTAAAGAACCAGTCCTAAGGCTAACTAAGAGGGGGGAGGGGTTGAATTGGATATTTAAAAAATTCTTTAACAAAAAGAAAAATCTTTTTATATCTTATAATGAAAATTGAACAAAATTAATAATAAAAGATTAATCAGAGATTTCACCCATATAGTTAATTGCAGTAAAAAAATAGTGCAAAAAATAATCAGAAAGAACGTACCAAATTTTATAGTGGTTCAGCCAACCTGGCCTACGTCCACTCCCCGAAGGCACCCTCCGAGTATTTCCTTAAACCTATAGTGTCTCTCCTTTTTCCCCCATAGTAAAAGAAGCCCTTACAAAATCTTTTCACTGACCCGATAAGGCAGAGGACCTGGAATCCTTTTCACTCTCCTGGTGAGGTAGAGAACCTGGAATCACTTTCACCTTCTCTAGTGCGGTGGAGGCACCGAGTCCTTTGACACCAAAGAGATCTTCTTCTCCCAAAACTCCCCTCAAGATAACCTTGAATCTGATGGTACTAAGGTGCAAGCTTGCCGGGGCATCCATGTGAAACCCCCTCGACACTCCTTTGAAACCCCCTCTAAGGATCTTCTCCCTGTCAAACTCCACCCTTTCCTCTCTCCCATTCAATGCTCTCTCTTTAACTTTTCTCTAGAAGAAAAATGACCCAATGTATGCCAAAGACACTTATAATATCTTTAGAGAAAGCTTAAATAGAGGGCTTTGAAAAACTCTAGAAATTCAATTCTAATAGTAAAGATTATCCATAACAACCACATGATCATCCAGGGTGATGTGTAGAAATTTAAAAACCATAGAAATGTAATTCTGGATATAATGATCATCCAGTACGTTCGTAGGATCATCCAGGATGATGTGTAGAATTTGATCTGATGGCCCTGGATAATCTCTAGATAGTCCATGATGATTAGTTCTAATTTGTACTGATCATCTAGTATGATATTTGTGATCATCTGGGATGATTTGATGAATAATTATGGTATTTCATCTTGTACTATTGGGGGTCATCCCATGCATCCTCTCACTCATCCAGTACGATCATCACTGATCATCCTGGATGATCAGATTGAATAAATTAACCATAATTAATCGCCTAATCACAGGATCAATTTAGGCATGATTGTCATAGATCGTCCAGTAAGATGTATATCATCCTAGATGATTAGAACAAAATTTCAATCTTAAAATCTTGCCTGAATTATAATTGACGGCTATTTTTTCATGATCGTAACTGATCGGCCTAGACGATATAAATCATCTAGTATGTTTAGTTCAAAATTTGAACTTCTGGTTTTGACTCAATCTCACTCCCCCTGTGTGTGTGCATGGTTACCAAGCAAGAATATACCTTTACAAGAATTGACTCAAGAAATAAAGAACACATCAATAAATATACATACTCTTTACAGTAAGACTTATTCTACCCAATCTTAAGTCCTGAATCTTCATTAGATTGTGTATGGTGTTCTTAAAATATTAGTATACACACCAACAAGTATAGAATAAAAATACTAGGAGACATAAAAATGTGATCTATAATGGTTGTTATCATAAAAGGTATAAACTCGTGAGCTCTAGTTGCAATAATCTCTCCCTTTTTGATGATGGCAAATAATACTAGTGAATTTGTAAAGTCAAAGTATTTTATCCTAATCTCCCCCTCACAAAGATATTTATTTAAAAATAGGGGAAACTAAAACAATTTTCTTTCTTTTTAAATTTTTTTATTTTTAACAAAAAAGAAAATAAAAAGATAAACTAAATAAATATAATAGTAGGTAAACAAATACAACAATACGTTCTCCCCCTTTAACATTATAAAAAAGAAGAGTATCATAGAAAAAAAAAAACAAAAGAAATAGATTAAAGATCAAATGGAGCTTGATCAGGTGAATGTGATGTTTTAGAAGAATCAGTTTAAAATTTTAGCAAATTTTCTTAGAATGAGAAAGTTACCTCTAGATTTTATTCAAAAACTTAGTAAGGCATGTATTGACAATGCATAACACAGAAAGGTTAGTGATTCAGAATTTGTTAATCCAAGCCCAGGTTCCTTAAATGCTCAACTCCTTTTTAAGCAAATATCTAAATCTAGAAATACATTAGAGAAGGAAGTAATAATATTTTCAAAACTCTTTGCATGAAATATATCTAATAGAAGATTAATGCAAAATGGTGAATCAAGAATCATGATTTTCAAACTCAAATATCGAAATTATCAATAGACATAAGAGTTTTCTTAAGATTTAAGAAATAAAAAAAAGGTACGCTAACTCATTGTGGGCTCATTTTGTGCCTCTTTATTAGTTTTTGGCGCACTTTATTCATCTTTTGATTTTTGATACACTTTGTGCATCTTTTCATTTTGGCGTCATTGCACATCTTTTTAGCTTTGGGCTCATTTTGTACCTATTTTCTTTTTGAAAATATGCTTTTTTCTATATTTTCAAAGACTAAAGCAAACCTGATTTAGTGATAAAAATGAACAACTTGATTAAGAGAATTATGAAGTGGATTCTTCAAATAACAAAAGATCCCTTTGAGATAAAAAAATGTAGGGAGATGAAAAAAGTTCAATTTTAAAATTCAATTTATAATTTGATGCAGATTTTGAATAAAAAGTGAAATAGCCTCATTAAAGAAATGAGATGCTGAGGCAAAATCATGAGTTTCCTTTTTTTGACTGATTTTAGAGAAGTCAACCACTACTTATGTAAAATTTTAAGAAAACTGGAGGTAAATTTTTCATTTTTAGAAAAAAAATAATCTTTAAAAATAATTTGATTTTCTAAAGCGTATATGAAATAAAATGTGATATGTGTGTGTTGATCAGAGAAACTACATAAAAAATTTATGAAAAAATAAATAAAAGATCAAAAAGCATAATCTTTTTTTTTTCAAAAAAAAAAAAAAAGAAAAGCACATAAAAAATAAACACATTCACAACTAATAAAAACATACATGCACATATTAACAACAAAAATAAATAAACACGCAAACAAAACTTCATACTTCATTATCTTACTCATAGTTTGATGATTCAAAAGCTAGGTCTGCCCAAGAGATTTTTTACTTTTATCATTTGCCCTTATTACAATTTGTTTATTTTTACCTTTTTCCTTTGCATGAAGAGTTTTTATATTAGCGCTCTAATTTTTCATATGTCTGGATTTCCTTCATCTAAAGTAAATAATGTTAGAGGAAATCTTAACATTCTTACCATTTTTATCTTTGTTCCACTTTTGCTGATGTTGATGTTTGTGCTTTAGTAGATTTTCAAATTTGTATGTTATTGATGCCAACTCTTCACTTTCATTATCTACTAAGCCACTTTCATCCACGTCTTTAGCTTTTAGCACTATAGTTTCACTTGCATCCAACATCTTTTGATTCAAACTTTGCTTGTAGGCAATGAGTGAGCCAATCAGATTATTAATAGAATATTCATTCAATTTTTTGATTCATAAATAGTAACAACTTTGGCATTAAACTTATCAAGTAGACGACGTAGAATTTTATTGATCTTTTAAAAGTTTAAAAATTCTTTACCTAAAGCATGTAATGATATTATAAGTTGAGTAAACTGACTATACATGTCTAGGATAGTTTCATAAGGTTTCTTGCAAAATAATTCATAATCATGCATTACAATATTCAATTTAGATTATTTGAATTCATTAGTACCTTCATATATAATGCACAATTTATCCCAAATTTTTTTGCTAGTAGTACATATAGAGATTCTCATGTAATCATCAAAATTTAAAGCATAAAAAAAATTTAAATATTTAGCATTCAAATGAGCATTGATTTGTACTACTCTACTCCCTTCAATAAAAGGAATAGCAAATTTTATTCCATCTACAATACATGATGGTACATAATAACCTGTTTGAACCATATGCCACATTCGATAATCAATTGTTTGCAAGAAAGTAAACATGCAAAATTTTCAAAAATCAAAAGAAATATTTTCAAATAAAGGTGGTCGGGTGATTAAATATCCTTCTACAATATTACGATTTCTAAAGTTAGCCATTGATAGAAATTCAAATATTTTTAAAAACTTAATTTATGAATCCCACTCTAATGCCACTTGAAAGTTTGTTAGGGTGGTTAAACCATAAAGAACTAGCCTCGAGGCTAACCAAGAGGGGGGTGAACTGGATATTTAAAAAAATCTTTAATAAAAAGAAAAATCTTTTTATATCTTATAGCAGAAATGAACTAAATCAATAATAAAAAAATTAATCAGAGATTTTACCCATGTAGTTAATCACAGTAATAATAAATTATGGAAAATAATCAAAAAGAACACACCGAATTTTTTAGTGGTTTGGTCAACCTGACCTACATCCACTCCATGTAGGCACCCTTCGAGTATTGCACAAAACCTATAGTGTATCGTATTTTTTCCCCACAGTAAGGTGAAAAAAACCCTTACAAAATCTTTCCACTGACCCAGTGAGGCAGAGGACCTGGAATCCTTTTTACCCTCTTGGTGAGGTAGAGAACCTAGAATCACTTTCAACTTTCCCGATTTGGTGGAGGAGCTAGGTCCCTTGACACCAAAGATATCTTCTTCTTCTCGAAACTTCCCTCAAGATGAATCTTGATTCCGATGGAACTAAGGTGCAAGCTTGCCAGAGCAACCGTGTGAAACCCCTTCCACACTCCCTTGAAACCCCCTCCAAGGATCTTCTCCCTCTCAAACTCTACCCTTTTTTCTATCCCTTTCAAGGCTCTCTCTTCAAGTTTTCTCCAGAAGAAAAATGACTCAATGCATGCCATTTAGGATGATGTACGAAATTTGACTTGATAGTCTTGGACGATCTCTGGATAGTCTAGGATGATCAGTTCAAATTAGTCCTGATCATCCAATATGATATTGGGGATCATCCTGGATGATTAGATGAAAAATTATAGTATTTCATCTTGTATGATTCGGGGTCATCCCATGCATCCTCTCGATTTTCCAGTACGATCATCACAGATCATCCTGGATGATCGGATTGAACAAATTAACCATAATTAGTCTCCTAATCACAGGATCAATTTAGGCATAATTATCATAAATCATCCAGTATGATGTATATCATCCCGTATGATTAGAACAAAATTTCAAACTTAAAATCTTACTAAATTATGATTGGTGGCTATTTTTTTATGATCAAATTGATTATCATGGACGATATAAATCGTTCAGTATGATTAGTTAAAAAATTAAACTTTTAGGTTTGACTCAATCTCACTCCCCCTAAGTGTATGTGTGTATGGTTACCAAGCTAGCATACACCCTTATAGAAATTGACTCAGAAAATAAAGAATACATCAATGAATATTATAGAATCTTTACAACATGACTTATTCTAAATAAATTCTCTATATGGTAGCCTTTCCAACCATTGAAAGTCCTTTTATAGCCATCCTAAACATCTCCTAAATAGCCCTTAAGCTTTGGATTAGCTAAATATAAACTAATCATCCCTTGTGCTCACAAAAGGACAAAACACCCTTTTCACATTATTTTAATTTGTCCTTTTAATTATCTACCTTCTAACTTGCTAGAGATAGGTGTCAAGCATCATGGAATACCTCCAAATTAATCTTAGCTATCTATGTCATCCCTAGGGGTTTGAATTAGGAAAAATAGTCCAAAAGCCTCATTGAATCAATCCCTTACTCTCTCATCTCCTCTAGCCCTGAACAATTTTCATTCTAACTCTCCAGGAGTTCATCTACAATCCCCAAGTCACCTGTAGTGATCTTCCATCCACCCATGCTCCAAGCTCCATCCAAGCCTAAAATCTTGTTATCTAAACCTTCTCAAACTATGAAGTCTTCTATGGGAATGAGTGTGGATAATCTACAAGTTCAACAATCCCTAAAGCAACTAAATCGATCCATCCTATCATGGTAACAAGCTAACCATAGTCTAAACTCAATATATTTAAATAATTTTGCATAAAGTTTATTTTAAAAAGATAAAAGATACCAAAAAAAACTTTGCATAAAGTGTATTTTAGAATGCAAAACCAACTCCCCATTATTCATTTATCCTTTTTAAAGCCCTATTTAAAGTCTTATAAAAATCTATTTAGTCATTTGTGAGAATAAGGCTTTCTTCATCATTATGGTTTTACCTTAATAGTGCATGAACTGCACAAAATCTATACTGTTGATCATGTGATTAATGGCTCAGTTCTTGTCTCTTCGCGGTTCATCTGAATGCTGCCAATCGCCTCGTTGTTCAAATCTCGGTCTGATGTGATCCTGGTCTTTATTTCAAATGGTGGAGGATTCGACATCTGTCATGATCTACTGACATGGATAAGTTAAAACTGCATCCTTCAAAGGGTGCCTCCATTTTAATCAGTGGCAATGATTTGTCGTCTCATAATCATTGCCAATAATTAGCCCGCCATGACCGCGGTTTGATGCGGCCAGTCAAATGCTGACTCGTGGCCTACCGTTGCCACCATCATTAGTTTAATTAATAAAATTAATTTTTAAGTGTTTTAAATGCATTTAACTACCCAAAAATTAAAAAAAATCATAGTTAATTCATTTTTTACCAAATTAAGCATATAATACCTCATTTTCACCAGAATAAAATCTACTTTTATTTAAAATCAAAATTAGATAGAAATATTACGTAAATTTTAAATAATTTTAGTTATTTTTTTTAATTTTTTTCATTAATAATTTATTAAATAAAAATTAAAATAATTTGAAATTTCATGATAATAATATTTGGCTTATTTTTCACCTCGAGTAATTTTTTCATTTTTTCCATTTCATTATTTTAGTTTTTTTAATTTTTTTTAGTTATTTTATGTTATTTTAGTTTTTTTTTCTTATTTTAGTTTTTATTTTTGTGTACTTAGAAGTAATTTGGATAAAAATGAAAAATGCAATCAAGTTTCCCTTTTTTTGTAATTCTTATCTTATTTGTACTTTGTTTCTAGTTATATATAATTTTGTTGCTTGGAATAAGAAATTTAGAAATTTATAAAATTAAGAAAATTAAGTATTTAATAGTATAATAATTTGGAAACTTTATTAAATAGAATAATTAAAATAAACAACTATTTCATTAATTTTAAATTGTTACTTCATAATTAATTAAATTCCTAAACATTTAAAATACCTCACTACTTATAAATGATTAATTGATTAAAGAATTAATGTGAATAAACTATTTTAGATTAATTTTAAATCATTTAGTGAGTATATAATTAAGGAATTATGAGACTTATAATGAATTTTAGATAAAAAAAAAATGAAGGCAATAGATTGGTATTAAAAATTAATATAAAATATTTAGCAATTAAAAAAAGTTAAGTAAAAAAAATATATAAAAAAGCTAAGTACTTGAATATTGAAAATTTGTACCTTTAATATCTATAACCACATAAATAAAATGTGGAGCCAATGCACAGGTATTTAAAATCATTATAAGGTACTTAACAAATTTAAAAGAAAAAAAGCAAAAGAAAAATTATAAATAAATAAAAACTAAATACTAGACAATAAAAAATTTGAACCTATAATGTTTAGCCCTGCCTATACCCTTTTAAATGAAATTACTAGAATTATAATTTTTAAATAAAACTTATATAATGATTTATAAATTACTAAACATGCAAATTACATTAATTCCAAAATTTATTAACCTTGAGTTAGTAAAATGTTTTCAACTATGCTTAGCAGTTTAATTTAAAAGGAATATTAATTAAAACATGAATAAATGGGCTATTATAAATTATTTTATTCAAAATTTTGCAATTTATTTATTGTTTAAATACATCATTAATTTTTATAATTTCCAAATATCTTATTCCAACAAAAGAAATTTATTTTTCTTTAATTGATTTATATTTATTTATTTATTTTATATTTGAGATTTATTTATTAATTTATATTTACTTATGTTTGCTGATTTTTTTTATTTTAATATTTATTTATTATTTATTTTGTTTTATCCATTTACTTTATTTATATTTTTATTCATTTTTGGTGTGTTGACCAAAGTTTTATTTTCTTTATTAAAAAATTTAGTTCATTATTTTGATTAAATTATATGCTTTATTTAGAGTTTAATGAAATTTAGTTTGTGTTTTTAAGTTTTTTATTTATTTAGCTATGATTTTTTTCAAATCAACCCCATTAATGAATTATTAATTCTAGTAATAAGGGTGATTTTGATTTTTAAGCCAAATCAACTCCAATCAGATTGAGATAATCACCAAAGATCATGGGTGGCCTCAAATGGTGATTATAAGAGTTTGTTGTCATTTGTCTTTTATTTTTTCCTTTAAAGCATTTCTTTATTTAAAGTTGAATTAATTTATTTATATTTTTTATTTAATTTGAATTTTTAAATAGATAATAAAAAAACTTTTTTTTGTTAAAACCCACCTACAAGCTTACATGTTAATTTTTGAAAATAGCACAAGGTCCTTTAGAGGACTTCAAGCACTTTACTGCTCGAGCGAGCTACAAATAAAGCCATAAAATATTCTATGAGTTAGAGTTCCCCACAAATCACAAACACTATTTTTTTTTACAAAGCAAAGCATATACACAATTTTTTTATAATTTAAAATTTCTTGGTTTGATATTTTATAGACCAAGTGAACTCCAAATAGGTTGAAATTAAAACCTAAGTCAATCATGACATATAGTTTAAATCATAGCAATTAGGACCCATCAAAGCCTTCCTAGGGGTTTTAATAAATTTATTAAATAAATATAACTATGCTTTAGAAATTAAATTTTAGGCTAATTAGACCATAAATTAAGGTAAAGTTAGGGGTAACCTAACCACATTACACTAACCTAAAACACTAACAAAGTAGTGCCCTAAATGATATATGGATATGCGTTTACTTAATTTTAAATATCTAGGTCAATTTTACGAACTAGAGATTTAAATTATAATTAAGCCCCCAAATGGGTTAATATTAGTATAAATAATGTTTAACATGTGGATCTGATCCCCAAGATCTTTCCCATTTAATTTCAATCCATTATCATCTATATTTAAAAAAGTAATTTAAAAAATAAAATATAATGTATTTTTGAAATGAATTTTTATCCATACAAAATTAGAACTCCTAATAATTGAGCATTTATTCTACTCTTGAAGACACATCCATAGAGCCTAAGATCAAGTGATTTAGACAAGTGGGCGGGGAGTTTTTTAATTTTAATTTTTTGGTGTTTTTTTGCCATTTCATTCAAGTATTATGAATTTACATAGTCAATATTGTTGATTTTGCATGCACTTTTATAGCCAACTCCTTAATAATAGCTATTTAAAATGGCAGCCAACCCAACTGACAGTAGAGATAATCCTTAGCTATTTTATCCAAGATCAAACGACAGATAACTTCACACTCAAAACTATCGGTAGTCGCATGATATCCAATCCAACTCCATTAATGTTGTTCACTTTTTTTTGAATTAAACCAACAAATTTTAGTTTTTCTTTTAGCTCCCACTCAATTTTCTTAACCATAGGTAATGCCTTGCTTAATCCTTGAAATAAAATAATCAGATCATGCTCAAAATAATCCCAGAGCATCATCTCACTAAGAACTTCTTATCCAATGTCTGGATTGCCTTGGATTGGAAGTTTCTTTCATACTTGACCCCAAGATTGAAGGCTACATTTACTAAGTGGAGAATTTTGGTTGGTTTTTCTTCCGTTGAACTTCACATATCCTAAGGAGCAAGTTTGTTTTAAGTTATAGAGAACCTGGAGAAGTTGATCTAGAATTCACTGTTATTCAGAGAAATCTCATTAGTGTTCAATACAACTTAGTAAAATAAAGGCCAATTAAGCTGGAGTAACCTTTGGAACTCAATAAGAACCACTGGGGAATGTTGTGAAACTAAAGAAAAAAAACCTTATATTTAGAAATTGAGAGTATTTATAGCTTTGTTTACAGTGGTTTAAAGTTCAGAATTCGGTAAGCTCAAGTTGTCTCCAGCTACATTTTCTATTTTGGATGGTCCAATAGAATCAAGGCAAGTGTCCTAAAAGAGTTGAGTGCACATGGTCAATTGGCCAAGCTTTTAGGACTGAAACCATGTGCAATGAGGTTATTTTCTTGGTTTTTAGCCAACTAATGACACCACCAAGCCCAAGATGATAGGTCCAGGAGTGTGGAATATTCTAGGACCAATTGCAAGTGTTTATTGGGTCTAGGTGTGAAAATGGTTTTTGGAATATAGTTTTTAGGCATTTGGGTCAGCCCCGTTGGCTGAACCAAGTTAGCCTAAGGGCTTGGTTGGCCATAGATAATTCAGTGGGTCTATGAGCATCTAATGCCAGTGTTTGCTTCAAAATATTTCACCTTGGTTGCAAGTTGGCATAAGGGAGACATTATTTGGCCAATTGGCTTAGCCCAATTGGCTAGTCCAAGTTGGCCATTGGGTTAGGTTAACTATTATTAGTCCTTGGCCACCCAATAGAAGGTCCAAAGGGGTTTGGATGACTTGAATTAACCTAGATCACTTGACTGTAAGTTTGAATGGCATTTCATCAACCTTGGTTGACTTGGTCAGCCAGGTTTAACCAGACCATTGAGTTGGGTCCAATCCTTTCCAAATTACATTTGGAACTTATTGGAAGAGGTTTTAGGTTATGGAAAGGTCAAGCTATATAGAGGTTTATTCATAGTTTGATTATGGCCATTTAAGATTTATTGGAGTATTGGTTAAACAAGGTCAACCATGGCCTACCAAAGGCTCATTATAGTTTAGGAATGGGTTTCCATGCAAGGTTTAGGTTTTATAGTTTAAATGAGCTTTAAATGGTCAAAATGACCATCAATTATCAACCAGGCTCATTCAAGGATTCAATTGGGTCTATGCATGATTATGAATGATTAAAATTGTGTAGGGGTAAAACCTAGGTAACGAGTTGAGTTTTTCATGATTATTAATGCATGTTTAAGGATTTAGGGTTAAAAGGGGATCTTATGAGTCAAACTAGGTCAAATTAGTTCAACCATGGTCAACCATGGATTCTATGTGGTTAAAATCAATGCAATGATGGTTATGAACAAGTTTAATTTATTTTTAAAGGCTTCTAAGGTGGTTTGTATCAAGATGCCATGTTTAGTGTCATAGGCTACAAATATTTAAAGGCTTTGAACCTATGGAATATACTTTGGGCTTTAAGGCTTAGAGGGACATGGTTTCCTCCAAAATAAATATGTAAGCACTTGGGACATGTTTAAGAAAGATGTGAGTGATCAAACATAATATGGCTTTATCTAGGGTTTTGATCTAGTTAAAAATTCCCCTAGAAAAGAGAAAATTTCAAAGGGCCTTGGGTTTAGAATTTACACTGAATTTTTAACCCATGGTTCGAACTAGGTTTTTATTGATTGATTTAAGGATTCATTGATGATTGAATGTTAATTGAATAATTGAAGAGTTTGAAGTGATTGAATGACTTAATGAATTTTCCTGAATGGTGATTGAAAGGTTTATAAATTTGATTGAAATTAATGAGATTGAGTCAATGACAAACATTAGATGATTGTTAAATGATTGAATAAGTGAGTTAATGATTTATGAATTAGTCAAATTGAAAACCATTGAATGATTGTCAATTAATTGAATAGTTTATTACCTAAAATGTTTGATTCAAGGTTTTTGGATTGAACACTTATGCCAAAGCTTAGTGAAAGCTATATTTAGCATTTGAAATAAAATCCAAAGGTTTTAAACACCATGAATTAAATTTTTATTTAAGATTTGACCTCATACAAAAATGTGTTCAACAAATGGCCCCCCAATAGATGTGATGAACATCAAAAGAAAATCACATGTTGGTGTTGACCGAAATAATTAACATAATTCAAATGTATTTAGTTTACAAAAGCTTGAAGGGAAATGATCCTAAATAGGAAGATTTAATTAAACTAGATATCTTATAGAAAAATCATCTTGATCAGATAGATTTAAACTAGAAAAGGGATTGAGAAAGAGAACTATCCCAAATAAGTAAAATTTAGAATAACTAGAAATATTGGAATAAAGTGTTTGCAAATCTAGATATAGGATGCAAAACATGCTAGGTTCTTAAGGAGATGATATAACTGTAGAAGGTTAGTAGGTATCCTTTTCCAACAAGCTCGATAGAGACCTAGCGATGCATATTCTCTAAATCACATCATAATAAAGAATTTTATTAGGAAATATATGCAATTTACTTTCATTAATACAAAAACAATTTATTCAAATATTGTATCCATTATTTTACTTTTTTTATTCAGTGACTGAATCTCCACAACAAACATTTTTATTAAACTAGGATAATTGTTTTATTAAAGTAAGCAGTAGTAGTTAATTACTGGAAAACATACTTCCTTGTGGCTTCGACACTCTACTTTATCACTTTATTACTTGATTTAGCATGTATACTTACGTATATTAAGTGGTGTTTGTTAATTTTTATTGGTGAAAACCTATGTATTGTTTAGGGAAGATAGAACCTTAAGAATATATTTTATAATTTAGAATTACACTCCACTGTAGGCCGTTCCCCTTCAGGAGGTCACTCCTAAATCAGCAAATTTAAAGGGTTAGATCAAGACAATACTTGGGATCGTATTACTCAATCAACCCAAGTTCTAAAGGAAAGGATGTCACCGAGGAAATCATACAAAGTCTTAAGAATAACTTTAAGAAAGCATTGAGAAATAAAAAAGTTTTTAGTTTTTTTATAACTTTTTGTACCCAATCTTATTATCCAGACCCAATTCATTACAAAAATATCATCAAACTCAGACACTTTTTAAATTGCAGCAGTTCTTTTATTTATTTAGATTTTCTTTTAGAAATAATATCAATCATTATATCTCCTAAGATATTACCCATTTATAAGTAGCATGGGGAAATCTCCTCTACAATCAACCAATTGATAGGAACCTCCTTGGAAGAATTTCTCCTTCATTATTTGACATTCTCATGTTAGTTCAAATATACCACCCACTTATTGATGGGCTAAAATGGGTTTTTGTAGAACCAGGACCAAGTTACGTACTTTCTTTTAGAAATGTAAGTTGTATTAAGAATAAAAACCATTACAAACTACTAGGTGATAGAAATCCTATCACATTCCTTCTTTAACAAAGCAATGAAAGAAGAAGGAATATTATAGTCACTAATATTCTCCCAAAAAATTTGAAAATAGCAAAATTGGCACATAAATCAGTCAACTTATTACATTCTTTAAGATTAAATTTGAATAAAACATGTTTAAAATCATTTAGAAATAGTAGCTCCTTCATCAATGAATCTTCTGGATGCCATTTTGAAAGTTTCATGGTGTTCTGAACAACTTTATTATATTGATATTATCACTTTCAATTATGATACCTTTACTTTCAAACATCCACTCTAGAACCATCTTCATTAAAGAAGTAACAGCTAAAAGCTCCAATCGAGAGATATCCCAATGCATAGTTTTGATTCCAAAAGCAAGCAAAAATTTACCCTTATGATCTCTAAACACCTCTTTGATTCCTGGCTTATTACACTTTAGAATAGATGCATTAATATTAACTTTAATTCATTTAGGTGGAGGAGGGTGCCAAAAATTATTATGCAGTTATGAAAGCTGGTTAACACCCTAGTGTGCCAGAATATAATTAAAGTGAGGTGAAATAGCACTACTAAGAATAGTAGCATCTATCACCACCGAATTAACTATAGATCCTCCTTGTTTGGTTGTTTTCCTATTTTTCCAAGAATAATAAACTACTATACAATATATTCTAATAGTATTGGGATTACTCCTTGATAACTTTTGCAACTAAACACAACATTCAACAAAAGAAAAATAAATAGAAATTTGAATACCCCAACTATTTAATTTAAGAAGAACCTCATGTAACTCCATGCACTCCACTAAAATATGTTGAGTATTTTCAATTTCCTAGTACCCTTTAGGACATACACCTATATTATGTAATTTCCTATGCATTAGATACTCATTCATTGAAATAACATTATTACACAATCACTACAAGAACATATCCACATGAGATCTAAGCTACAATTTCTTTAACCATCTCAAATAACCATAATCATCAGAACAAATTTGATTACAAACACCAGCGACATAATCTTTTTACCTGAAATTAAACTCATAAGTTCAAGTTGACTTGTAGGAAACTATAGAAAAATTTGAATTTCTACAATGAGCTTAACCAGATGATCAACCAAGAATTTTTTTTAATTCATCCTCATTCCATTTTCTATCAGGCCAAAATTTCCCAACCGTCAGGTTTAGTAGTATGTGATCCACAACAGTTGTTGTCCATCTATCTAGAATCCATACATCTTTTAACACAGTAACTGAATCACTTGTAGACAACTTCCATCTAATAATAGAATGAAGATATTTAGTTCTGTCATTTAAAATTTTCCAAGATGAAGAGGGGCACCATTTGATTTTAGCATTCCACACATCTTTACCATATTTAGCAATTAAGTATTGGTTTAGCAAATACTTAGGTTTGCAAATGAAATTCCATGCTAAAATGGCCCTTAAAAGACTAACTTTATCCACAGTAGAATGAAGATCAAGACTTACCATCTGTCTGGGCTTACAAAGCACCTCCTAAGCCACATAATAAAGACCTTATCTTCCATTATCTTTATAATAAATAAAGTTTCTACAAATCTTATCTAAATCATTCAGTACTCCAGTAAGAACTAATGAATGAGTAGATAAAAACTTGAAGCGAAAGAAAAGTTAATTTTATAAGAATTATTCTACTAGTAATAGAAATAAATATATTTCCCCAAGCATTCGGCCTATTTAGTGCATTATCTATTATACTTTCAAAATCTAAAACCATCAGTCTTCTTAAGCCAATCATAACACCTAGATAAATTAGTTCTTTCACAATTTTGAATCCTAATATTTTAGATCTCAATTTTTTCTTTTTTGCCTTGACAACATTCCCAAAAATCAGTAAGGATTTTTCCTTAATACTTTCTGCCCTGACCAATAATAGAGTACATAAATAATCTTTTTAACTTCTCAATTACTTTGGTTATTATTTCAGCAAAAATCAACACATCATCAGTGTATAGAAGAGAATTTACGACAATTTTAATTCTAAGCTCCTCACCTCTTTGATGTAAAGCATTAGATAACAATTATGAACCTATAATAAACAAGTTGGGAGATAAAGGTCACCCTTTTCTAAAGCCACTCCTAGCTTCAATCCAACTAGAAGTCCTTCCATTAATCAGAATAAAAAATCTAGGATTATTTACACATTCCATAATGAGATTATAAAACTTGATTGGAAACCCAAAATATTCTAGAACTTGTAATAATGTAGACCATGCCTTGTTGTCATAAGCTTGTCGCATATCTATTTTAATAGTCATTAATCCTTTTTGTAGCCTTAGAATATCTGAGCTTATCGAAGTTCTCTTGGGTTAGTAGCACATGATCTGACAAAGATCTTCCTTGAATAAAAGCAGCTTGGTCCTCTAAAATGACTTTTAAAAGAAGAAATTCAGTTTATTTACCATCATTCTTGTAGCAACCTTATAAATGGTCTTACATAGACTTTAGGTCTATACTTCGATGGTTCCATATGGTTATTAACCTTTGGAATGAGAACAATTAAAGTTTCATTCCAATCTGGACACATCTTACCAGATTTAAAAAATAAGTTGATTGCACTCCAAATATCTTTCATTATTATACTCCAATAAGCTTTGAGGAATGAAGCTATGATTCCATCAACACCAAGTGATTTGTTGCTGCACAATTGATTGATAACTTCCCATAATTATTTCATAAAAAAATCTGCTTCTAAGTTTCCTACTTGGAAGGTTATTATATGAACCATGTTGTCATGCACCTAAATCATTCTAGCTTTATATAACTTGAGATTTTATTGATCCTGCAACCACCTCTTTTCTAAACATTTGAGCTCTTCTAAAGGGAGCTTAACATTATGTTCTGATGTGATTTTATTATTTACTATGATGCACAAGTGACTATACCTCTAAAGGTAGAACAGCCTCTGCTCTAAAGATTAAAGCTAACAACATATATTCAATTGGAGTTTTATATGTGGTATGATATACCCATAAGGCTTCTCCTAACTTTTCATGCTATTGACACTTATTACCTTCTAAGATTTCTTTAAGATTTACACCGAAGTTTTATTGAAGGCCTTAGCTAATCCAATTGCCCGTGGGAAATAAATAATTGAGTATCTCCAATATATTTTATAACATCTAACTAAATTATTTATTTTGGTGCTTCAAAATGATAGGCCATTATCATATATGATTCGACTAGGAATACCAAATTAATATATAATATATACTTTCAAAAAATTTAGAAGGTGATGTGCTTTAAGTTCTCTCAGCACTGCTACTTTTTTTCCCATTTTGAGAAGTAATATGTTGTTGCTAATATGATCCTATAACTCTAGAAGACTGTGGATCGATTAGACATATGATATTCATACCCAAAATTTAAAATGGACATGGTGTTATTATTACATGAAGAATATTTGGTTGTTGGATGAGAACCACACCATGCATCTTACACTGATGACAATGATGTGCAATGTTCCTACAGTCGTCTAACATTTATGGCAAATAATATCCCATCCTTTCATCTTTATTTTGTTTTAGGGCCAAAAGTAGTGAGCAGTACATAATCCATCATGTATTTCTTTTACTATATTAGGGGCTTCTTATTTATTTAGACATTGCAACCACATTTGATCAAATGATCCTCTATACAAAGTTTTGTTGACCAAGGTGTATGATAATAACCTTCTTTTTATCTGGTCAGCAACTAATTTATCACAAGGGAGCTTGTTCTCTTGTAAGTATTTAATGAAGGGTATTCTCCAATATATCGCTTCATAATAAAACAACAACAACATCAAGCCTTTGTCCCGCTTCATAATCTATAGTGAAAATAATTTTCACCTTGGCTAGGGATTTTTTTTATTTATGTATTCCATATCTATAGGTGGCAAGACATTGAGACCTTCTACCTCTACTAAAATTGATTCTTCTTCTAAGCGAGCTTTACTAGGGCGTCTTCCATGGAATTATTTTCATGTTGTATCCAATACAGAGTCACATTTAGAATTTGCTCGAGTAGCTTCATTGTATACTAAAGATATGGAACCAAATTTTCCTTTAATACTTTATAAATTCTTGCAACTTGATTTATGATAAGCTGAAGCTAACACCTTTCTAAAATTAAAATTAAGGTAATTTGTGCTCCACTTGTTCTCAAATTATTGAGTTTCACCTATAGTCTAAGTTGATGGTGTTAAACCTTACTTAGCAATGTTGTTTACACAATTCGAAAACATGTCAAAGGAAGTTCTATTATTTCAATGAATGATGGATCATCAAGATTACATCAGCATTTAGACTTTTATTGGTAGAGGGTATAAAGGTGTTTATTTTATAATTTGGATTCAGAGCAGGAATGACTTTAACTGCCAACCTAACTATATCATTTTAAGGAAATAGAGTTAGAATCACATTCTATACATAATTCTTTAATCTTTCAAAAATAGACTTTTTATATTATTTTTTCAATTATTTGGGACATGTTCTTGTCATAATCTTCTTCTTCAAATTTTCAAACATTGGCTATTCAATTATATTTATACATTCTAAAGCTTATTATTTTTTCTCAAAAAAATAGGATTCATTCTTTGAACTAGATTCCAAATTGATATGTATTATAGGCATATTTGTTGACATATAATCTTTTTTATTATCTTTTATTTTACTTTTTATTTTTCCATCCTCTACCTCTCCCTCTAAATCATTGAGCGATTCTACCACCTCATTTTAAAGGAGGGGTAGGACACCAATAAACATTATGCTCAAGGTCAAATTGTTTTTTTTTTTCTTTTTCCTTTTCCTCTTTTACTTTTCCTCTTTTTTTTTTTTCTTTCTCTTTTTTATTTAGCTAATTTGATATTTGTAGAGAAGGCTGTCTACTTTTTTAGATCTTTATATATACCTACTTCATGAATTGGGAATGGTTGCAAATCTCCCTCGGTACAATATTTATACTCTTGAAGGTTTATAAGGGTTGTTAAACCCTATGGAACTAGTCTTGAGGCTAACAAGGGGGGGGGGGGGGGGGGGATGAATTGGTTTTTTTAAAAATTCTTTGACAAAATGAGAAATTTAAAAAAACTTGATGCTGAAGTCAATTAGTTTCACAATAATTAAAATTTCTGAGATTTGCACCACATAGCAATTTATAGAAAAAATGCAAAAAAATAAATACACTAGATTTATAGTGGTTAGATCAATTTGACCTATATCCTCTCCCAGGAAACCTCCTTTCCAGGTATTGCACCAAAAGTAGTGTATCTCCTTTTTGCCCCTACAGCAAGGTGGAGAAGCCCTTACAAAATCTTTCCACCGACCCGGTGAGGCATAGAACCTTGAATCCTTTTACTCCCTCCCGGAGTAGGTAGAGAACCTGGAAATCCTTTTACTCCCTCATAGAGTAGGCTAAGTACCTTAAATCCTTTTACTCCATCCTAGAGTAAATAGAGAACCTGGAAATCCTTTTACTCCCTCTTGGAGTAGGCAGAGAACCTTGGAATCCTTTTACTCCCTCCTGGAGTAGGAAGAGAACCTTGATATGATTCTATAGAATGTCTCCCCCTGAGCCACCAAGGAACCAGATGAGCTGCTTAAAGAAGATGGTAAAAATCTTTCTTGGAGTAACCTTTGTGAATCCCTCATAACTCCCCCTCATAAGGATCTATATCTCCCAAGCTCTCTCTTTCTTCCTTCTCTAAGCTCTCTCTTACATTGATACAATAGCAAAACATTTTATTTAAGGCCAATAAGAGAGATTAAATAGAGAGCATCCAAAGAAGCCATAATTTTCAATATTGCACTTCTGATCATCCAATATGATCCTTGGATCATCCTGTATGATTAGTACAAAATAGGCTTTTCAGCCAGTACGATCAGTATTTCCTTGTATAATCAGTTCAAGTATTTATACAAATTGTCCAATATGATTTTGTGATCATCTAGGATGATTAGTTTAAGATATTGTATTGATCATCCAATGCGATATAAGATGATGACCGATGATTAAAATATCATCCTGCAAATTATTCGAACATCCGGTATGATCGCTTGTACGATTAGAAGAAAATTATGGTTTTCATCTTAGACGAAGGAGGATCATCCCATGAAATATCAAAGATCATCCAGGATGATCTTCATATATCATCTTATATGATCTAATTGATCAATCTAATCATAATTAGTCACCTAATTATAGGATCAATTTAGGCATGATTGTCCTACATCATTCAGGACGATGTATATCATCCTGTATAATTAGAACAAAAATTAAATATTAAAATATAGCCTAAATTATGATTGGCGGCTATTTTTCATGTCTATAACTGATCATTCTGGATGATCTAAATCATCCAGTATGATCACTTAATTAATTTCACTTAATAATAGGTGCCCTAATTAGGGCTTTCTACATAATTGATTGTCTAGTACTATTTACATCGTAATATATGATTAGTTTAAAAATTCATTTTTCTCCTAACTCATTAACTCACTCCCTTGAGTGTGTGTGCAAGGTTACTTAGCTTGGGGTCCATCAGATACATGACTTGACTCAAGAAAGGTAAAAAGTACATTAAAATTAAAATTATAGACAGACTCAACCCTAGCCTACCCGATGTTGAGCTAATTGGCATTACAAGTGAACTTATGGACCTAAAAGTTTAGTGAGTAGGGTAAACAAAATATAAATGCAATAATCGTAGTAGTAAAGAAACAATAATGTTTGTTATCATCAAAATCAATGTTCTTGGGCCCAGATTTGTAATAACTCTCACGAGTGTATTTAACACACTAATATAGAGAAGAATGGACCATTCTTTATTCATGAAGCTTGGGCCTACTTAGGAGATAATTAAAAGAGTCCTCCAAATCTATAATGTGGAATTTAACTTTAGCTCTAAGCCTGTTTACACCTAACCATAAGGTCATAGAAGCCAAAGCCCTCTTGTATTTTTCATTAAACCCTCATAAGATCATTATATTAGAGCTAAGTTTGTAAGTATCCACCTTTACATATGCAAGAGTTCTAAGAGTCATTATATTAACCAATGCTCCAAAAAAAAAAGATACATGACAAGATGAAATTGTCAACATTATAGAAATATATATTGGGAATTTATGATATGCTGTTCTCTATTACAAGTCTTCATCTGAGAATTTTACACTTGGAACTTCTTTAAAATGTAAAGCATCTTCAGACTTCATTGATGTTAGCCAAGTCATACAAATGTCTAGGTCATTAAATCATCTCTCATTTCTTTAGAGAGGATCATAACATCATAAATACTCAATTTTGCAGGTAGTTTTTTGAGATGAGTCAAGACATTGTGGTCAACTTTAGGAATTTCTAAATTAGTTGCATCTTGATCTTGCAATGGTTTTTTTGGGGTTTTTTGGATTATTAGTGACTTGTTTTCCATTATTTGCTACAAATACCCATTATGGAAGAACTATACCACTACGAAGATTTACTTGAACTATCTCTTTAGGGGAAGAGGCCATTGGCACACTTACTTTTGGATCACTAGTTATCTTTATATTTTTATCGAGTGAACTATCAAAATCATACAGTAATTTTTATATTAACAATATCACCCTGAACATTAAAAATTGAGGAATCACTATTTTTAAGTTTATTTATATTTATTTCAGCTTCCTGATAATTCTTTTCTACTATGTTGTCTTAATTATCTTTCGATTGATCTATCATATATAAACATGATGTATGTAGAATCTTTATTCATTATTTTCTTTATCCCAGGTGGGACAAAGTAGAAGTCATATAGAGTGAGCAATACAAGGGATTTAGATCCCATATCCATGGAAATTATTAACTTTATTCTTTATATTTTTAGTTTTACTTTAATTCTCCTCCTTATGAATTATGGAGGACTGAATAGCTTGAATCTTCTTCAATTCTTTGGTCAAAGTTATTTCCTAGATCTCTACTTCAGGAGCTACCAAAACAAACTAGATGGGACTCTATACTCCTTGAAATACTTGAGCAGATGAATGATATAATTTATTTAGGATCTTTTAAAATATTGGGATAGAATGACAACATAACCATCATTGTAATATAATAATCAAAAGAGCGTAGAAGTCTCACCAATGATGAATTTAGAAGATCCTTGGCTTGAATCCACTAAATATTCTTTGAAAATCAACACTGCCCAGGTTTTAGTTTTTTTCTCAAGCCACTCCTTGAAGATTATATAATTCTCAAGTTCATGCCCTAACAACTTACCCATTGCTTTCGGACTCTTGGGATAAAAAAGTTTGAACTTAGATTTCTTTAAGATGTTCTTGAAAATTCTTTTTATTGCTTCATTTTAAAGAGTAGGTCTTACTAGTGAGGGACTCAAACTTCTCCTTGCTCTCTGGCCTAGATTTTTCATTATGAGATCTATTATACTAATGAGACATGAAAGCACTACTTGGATTTTTTATATGCACTTTCATTGGTTTTTAAATCTTTATGAATTATATATACTGACCCAAAATTTTTTCTTAGACCTTTTGAGGTTTTATTTTATTTATATTTACCAAACACTGGTCTTTTAAGAAAGATGATTGAGGAGATTTCCCTTGGAGATAGGAGGCTTTACTTAATAACATCTCAACTATATTTATGGTAAACCCTTTTAACTAGAAGGATACTAGAACATGAATGTTCTTTAGAGGGACCCCTATAGTGTGTTGCTCTTGTAATTTAGGCTCTCACTTCATGCTAAGGTTCCTCCATCATAATTTTTCTAATTTCCTTTATTACATGATCTTTTTTGGCAATCAAGGAAGTCAAAATGGCAACAATCTTGGGCCACGAAACCTTATTCTTTTTTTATATCAGTTACCTAATTTGTAGGTATCAACTTCCTCATATTAGAAAAAGAAGAAGATTGGCTCCCGTCTAAGTAGTGCATGTTCTCCCTTGAAGATTTATGAATCAGAGAGTAACAAGAAAATTCAACTTGAGTATCATTTAACCATACTTTGTTTACTTTTATAGAATATGAAGGAATGTAATTCTAATAGGAAGTACCTCTAGCTTTACCAATTTGTAATAGCAAGTGCTTAACAGACTTAACCTTGGTTATAATTGTATGCTCACTAATCCTTTAGAATTGCATCTATCCTCTATATTGACTTACAATAACTATTGATTCAACAATATTTATATTTTTAAAGTGTACTCTCCTCTGTATAATAGGAATAGGGATTGCTTCTTTTATGAGAAGTTCAGTTTCTTCTCTATCTGTAATCATATATTTCATTCCTCAAAAGAATTCTTCTTTTAATTGCCCGAAGATGGTCGGGCAATCTTGGACTAATCCTTTTAGAAGTGATATAAACTTCCTTTTACTTTTGATAAGGAAAGAATAACTGGTTGTTTGCAGAAAGAAGAGAGTGGAGAATTAACTATCCATGTGATACTCTCTTCTCCTGACAAAAAATAGACAACAAATGGAAGTGGCTACCACTAAATTTTGGCATATCTATTGGAATTTCATTAACTACTACCTCAGTTATAGCATTCAATGGAAACTCTTCTTAAACTAAGTTTGCCTTCTTATCCCTCAACCTTAGATGGTGGTTCTAGCTGCATCTTTAAGATTTTTCATGTCATGGGTAGCTGAGGATGACCCAATCTCAAAGTTGTTAAAAATTAGGTGTTCTAATTTGACTACATATTTTCTTTTTTGGTTTAAAATAGACTGAGGGAAAGTCAACCTAGAGAAGATCGAGACTTTAATAGCTATGGGATCATCTGTATACCCACCCTGAATAATTATCTCTATTATTAAAAGCATTACAGGTACCTTATCAGCCTTGACCACTTTATATTATGGTCCAGCGAAGGTAAGATGGAGGTTATCAAATTCTGAGCTAATTTTAAATATTATACCCTCAATAAACTGGGCCTATCTAAAGGATACAATGATGTATTCAGTAAAGCTAACGATTAGTTTATCTTCAATTTCTAAAATTGAACCAGAAGTTTTAATTAGTCTCTAAATTTACTGGCTTTAGATAATATATTTTGGTATGGAGAATATACTAAAAGAAATTTACATATTCCCAGGAGCAAGCTTATAGGAAGAATTTAGATTTAGATTTATGTTTAAGCATAATTTGAATCTGGACCTAGTTTAGGTAGACATATGAAGTTAGATTAAGAAATATAACTGTATCACTTAAGAGTGAAAGGATGATTGAAACTAGATTTAAATTTAGGTTAAAGATTTGATCAAATTGGATTTAAGATTTTAGATTTAAAGTGATTGAGATTGGACTGTAATTTAGATTGAGATTAAAGATTTCGTTGAAACGGGATTTAGATTTAAGATTGAAATGATTGAAACTGGAATTTTAGAAAGTGAAGATTTTCTTCAGTTAAAAAAAATTTAATTTTTAAGATAGGCCAAAGTTTTAATATTGACCACTTTCACTCAAAGGAGAAATAAATGAAAGGGACAACAGAATGATTGGTAGTTTAAACCTACTCCAAGAGCAAGTCTACTTCTGATTTATATGTCTACTCTCCATTGAAGATGAAGAGTAAGGCACATACCTAGCAGAGATGCCAAAGATCTATGGATAAAATTGAAAGTTCAAAAAGGGATGTTAAGCCCTTGTGAACTAGTTCCGAGGCTAACCAAGAGGGGGGGGGGTGAATTGGTTATTTTAAAAAATTTGTGGATAAACAATGATTTAAAAAAATCTTTTTGAATGTTTTATAACAATTACAGTTTCACGATGATTTGCAGATGTTCAACGATGATCAAGGAAAAATAATCACAACCACACAATCATCAAAAGTAAAGTAAGTGTAGAAAATAATCAGAAAGAACACACCAGATTTTATAGTGGTTCGGTCAACTTGACCTACGTCCACTCCCCGGAGCCTCCCCTCCGGGTACTGTACTAACACTAAGTGACTCTCTTTTTACTCCCACAGCAAGGCGGAGAAGCCTGTACAAAACCTCCTTTCCACTAACCAAGTGAGGAAGAGAACCTGAACTCCTTTCGCTTTCTTCTGAAGTAAGCAGAGAACCCGGACTCCTATCACTTCCTCCAGAAGCAGGCAGAGAACCTCGATCTTCTTGCGGATGATCCTCCCACAGAAAAACATTGACAAGATAAGTGAAAATGACCGGAGAAGATGACTCAGATCCTTACTTGGAGTAACCTTTGTGAATCCCTCACAAACTCCCCCATAAGATCCTCCCTCTCTCTCTCATAAGCTCTCTCTCTCTCTCTCTCAAGGTTTTCTCTAGAAAGGAAAGTGGCAAAAGATGTTTCTTGTTGAAAGAAAAAGATCTTTTAAAGGAGGGCTCAAAAATTACCCTAAAATTCAATTTGATAATGCCAATCGTACAGTACGATCCAATATCATATATTACAATCAGTTCAAAAATAGTGTCGTCCAGTATGAATACAAATGAATAGTTCACAAATTTTATAAACATCATACCATACGATCCACAGATCGTACAGTACGATAAACTTATTCTCAACTGTTCGTACAGGATGATCTATGGGATGAATGAAATTTGTCTCTGTCCATCATCCCGCACTGTACCATTCGTACAGTATGATTAGTTCATTTCAGTACATCATCCGGTATGATATTTAAATCATCTGGGATGATCAGTATAAAAATCATGGTTTTGTTTGGTATGATTTACAGGATGATCCAAAATCATCTCTATCCATTGTACTGGACGATTGACATCGTATAATACGATCGAATGTGTTTAAGAAACCAAGATTTAATTGCATAATTACGGGGGATAATTTTGGCAAGATTTAAAATGATCGTAGAGTATGATTGACATCATACCGTATGATGAGTTCAAAAATTCTAAATTTAAATCTTACCAAAAATAGGCCTGGCGGCTAGGGTTTTTCCAATCATACAGTACGATCTGAATCATACATTACGATTAATTCTCAAAAATAAACTTTCAGAATTAGCCGTAAGCCTGAAAATAATCACAAATTGTACAGTACGATGTATACATCGTACAGTACAATTTTCTTTAAGAGAAACACTAAATCACTCAAAAACTCCCCCTGAGTGTGTGTGTGCAAGGTTACATAACTAGGGGATCCTTTACATTGCATTTCACTCAATAAAGATGAAATGAGTACATTGGACCTGAATTATAAAACAGACTGGCTCAATCTTGGACTGGCTTGAATTTGTAAATGATCGTGCAGACCTGAAAGATTAGACAATCAACCAGAAACAGAAATATTTGCTATCATCAAAATCATTGTCCTTGAAACCAAATTTGAAATAATCTCCCCCTTTTCGATGATGACAAACATTTGTTAATAATTTCAAAATCAGTAATTAAACAACGAGTGAATGATGCAAGAGCACTAAACTAACCCAAAATACAAGAGCTACTACTCCCCCTTTTGACATCTCAAAAAGGGAAAATAACATATAGAAATAGTAAAACCAGTACAATTCAAACACGAGAAAATATAAAAAGGATGAAATCAAAATGGCACTTTTTTAACGATCAGCTCTAATAAAATTGAATTTTCCTTGATTTTCAATTCAAAAGCCAATAAGAAGAAGATCGACAATGCTAAAATCCAGAAAAGTTGGAAATTCGACTTTCGTAACTCCTACCTCGAACACCTTACAGGTTTAAATTCCTTTCAAATAAAAGTCTAATTTAGAAGAAAAGAAATTAGATTTGAAAAGAGATCCTTTTAAGCCTCGTTCCAGAAAAATATCTGATATAATAGTATTACAAAGTAAGGAATCAGAAATTATGATTTTTCATCTCAAGCTTTTTCAAATATGAAGTGGCGTATGGATTTCTCTAAGATATTTAAAGATCTGAAAGGGAAGAAAGCTTATTTCTTTATGAGCTCATTTTGTGCCTCTTTTTTAATTTGTTTGGTGCTTTGCACATCTTTTGATTTTTGATACACTTTATGTATCTTTCCAATTTGGCGACATTGCGCATCTTTTCAGTTTTTGGCTCATTTTGTGCCTCTTTCCATTTTGGCACTCTTTGCACATCTTTTGTAAGCTTGCTTCCTTTCATAATCGCTAAAGAATCTCAGTTATAAAATTACCTTCTAGACATAAGAGACGATAAAACTCACTCTATATAATAAGGAAGAGTAATTCACAAAAGAAAAACCATACATCATATGGTAAGTGTAATCACTTGATTTAAAAAAACACAACAATGATTCAAAGCTTTGAAAACACTATTTATATGAGGTAAATTACTGTAAGAAGATAAAATAGATCGCTATTTCAAAAACCAACTTTTTAATTTTGAAGAAGATTTTTATCCAAAAGAAATAATAGACCATTAAAGGAGTTAGAGGAAGAGAAACAATCATCAATGTTTCTTTTCTTTAACAGATCTAGAGGAGTCAATCACTACTTACAAGCTTTCAAACAAAATAAGGCAAAACTCTCAGTTAGAAATCCAGTTTATCAGTAGTAGTGAGCAGTGATCTAATTTAGAAGTAAGTAATCAGTAAGTAAAAAAGAAGAAAGAAGAAAAAAATAGACACGCAAAAATCAGTAAATGAAAATCATCAAATGAAAAAACATTAGGAAGTAATCAAATCTGAAAACTGAATCAAATAAAATCAGCAGGAAAAAAAATTCTAAAGTAAAACGGACAAATAAATCAAATAAAAACTAAAAGAAAAATGAAGAAAAATAAAAAATATTAGAAATCAGTAATCATCAGAATTATGCATTTATGTCAATCACACCCAATCTGGTTCTCAAAATGCTGAATGAGTCAAAGGCCAGTGGTTTAGTAAAGATGTCAGTCAGTTGATTTTCAATTGCAACATGATGTAGCTCAATGTCTCCTTTTGTAGCATGGTCCTTAATGAAGTGATGCCTTATATTAATGTGTTTGATTCTAGAATGTTGGATTTGATTCTTAGAAGTGTAGATGGCACTGGTGTTATCACATAGAACTAAAATTATGCCAACATGTACTCCTAAGACAATGTACTCAGCTTCAGCAGTGGAATGTGTAACTGAGTTCTATTTTATACTAGACCAGGAGACTAAAGATTGTCCTATGAATTGGCAAGTTCCAGAAGTGCTCTTTCTATCCACCCTACACCCTGTAAAATTAGAATCAGAATATCCAATAATCTCAAATGAAGTGTTGTGCATACGGTACCAGATTCCTAGGTTTGGGGTCCCTAAAAGATATCTAAGAATTCTCTTAACAGCAGTTAGGTGGGAATCTTTAGGATCATCTTGAAACCTAGTACAAAGACAAACACTAAACATAATATCAGGTCGGCTAGCAGTTAGGTAAATTAGTGATCCAATTATTCCCCTAAACTTCTTCTGATCAATAGATTTTCCATTTGAATCCTTATCTAACTGAAAAGAAGAGCTCATGGGAGAGTTGATTGGCTTGGCTTTGTCCATTTCATATTTCTCCAAAATGTCCTTAGTGTATTTAGATTGATTGAGACAGGTTTCATCATCCATTTGTCTTATAATAAATCCCAAAAAGTAGGATAATTCTCCCATCATACTCATCTCAAACTCCTTACTCATTATCTTAGAAAAATCATCACTTAAATTTTTATCAGAAGATCCAAAAAGTATATCATCGACATAGATCTGGACAATGAGTAAATCATCCCATACTCTCCTCAGAAAAAGGGTGGTGTCTACGCTCCCCTTAACAATTCTCTTTCTAACAGGAATGTGCTAAGCCTCTCATACCAAGCTCTGGGTGCCTATTTCACTCCATATAAGGCCCTTTTTAATTTGTAAATATGATTTGAATATTGAGAACTCTCAAAACCTGGAGGTTGTTCTACAAAAACATCCTCTTTTATTACCCCATTTAAAAAGGCACTCTTGACATCCATTTGAAACAGCTTAGATCCCTTATAACAGGCCAAGGCTACTAGCACCTAATGGCTTCCAATCTTGCTACAGGGGCAAAGGTCTCCTCAAAATCAATCCCTTCAATTTGATTGTACCTCTTAGCCACCAATCTTGCCTTATTCCTAACCACCACACCAGAATCATTCATCTTATTCTTAAAGACCCACTTAGTTCCCACTACACTTTGATTCTTAGGTCTTTCTACTAACTCCCAAACATCATTCCTTACAAATTGATTCAATTTCTCCTACATAACTAAGATCCAAAACTCATCAGAAAGGGCTTGATTGATGTTGGTGGGTTCAGTCATTGAGATAAAGGCAAAATGGTTTACTTCCTCCCTAAGTCCATGCCTAATCCTAACACCTTCAGAAGGGTCTCCTAAGATCAATTTTTAGGATGACTCGAAGAATATCTCTAATCTCTAGGCATTGTATTTTGAGGCTCTATCCTTTCCTCCAGATTTGCATTTTCAACTCCTTGGGTAATCTCTTCTCCATCTTCTTCTTCCTTAACTCTAGTCTCCTTAGGATCAGAATCATCAAACACCACATGAGTTGTCTCCTCCACCATTAATGACCTCTTATTAAACTCCCTAAAGAATTTCCCCATACTAGAATAGCCTAAGAACACTCCTTCATCAGATTTGGGGTCAAATTTTTCTAAGGATAATTTCCCATTATTCAGAATGAAAATCTTACAGCCAAAGACATGGAGGTGGGACAAGTTTGGAGTTCTACCCTTAATGATCTCATAAGGAATCTTATTCATATTGGCTCTAACATTCACCCTATTCAGCACACAATAGGCAGTGTTTACTGCTTCAGCCCAAAAGTATTTTGGAAGTGAATACTCAGCAAGTATGGCTCTAGCGGCTTCTACTAAGGTCCTATTCTTTCTTTCAGCTACCTCGTTCTACTGAGGGGTCCTAGGAGCTGAAAAATTATGGAAAATCCCTTGCTCCTCACAGAATATTCTAAATCTCACATTTTCATACTCTCCACCATAATCACTATGAATAGTTAAGATCTCATAACCTAACTTCCTCTGAATCCAAGTGGAGAAAGATTTAAACTCATTAAATGACTCAAATTTATGTGACAGAAATTTAATCCAAGTGAACCTCGAGTAATCATCAACAATCACAAATCCATAAACTTTCCCCCCTAAGATGGCATTGCTAATGGGTCCAAAGAGATCCATGTGAAGGAATTCTAAAGGTCTAGAGGTGCTGATGTCCTTAATGGAGTGAAAAGAGGACTGGACTTGCTTCCCTAATTGATAGGCATCACACAGGTGGTCCTTAGTGAACTTAAGCTTGGGGACACCTCTAACTAAGTCCTTTTGGGTGACCCTCCTAAGGTTTTTCTTACTAGCATGATATAATCTCCTGTGCTACAACCAGGACTCATCAGCAGTAGTTTTTAAGCAAATTGAAAGATCAGCTTTAAAGCAACTCACATCCAGCATATAGAGATTGTTGATCCTTTGTCCCTACAAAATAATTTTATCATCTAAGCTTATAATACAGTAAGTGGGTAGGAATTTGATGTTGTATCCTTTATCATAGAGTTGACTAATGCTCAGCAAGTTGTGTTTCAGTCCATCTACAAGCAAACAATTGTTAATAATGAAATTCTTTGAATCACCAATTATACCTGTTCCTACCATACTCCTCGTGGTGTTGACTCCAAGTGTAACTTGGCCTCCAGCCCTGGCCTCCAATGAAATGAATTAATTTGCATCTCCAGTCATATGTCTTGAACATCTGCTATCCATATACCACGTACTCTCACGAGGTCTAGTGTGAGAGCACACCCACAAAATCATCAAACGTCAGATTTAAGAACCCAAATAGGTTTGGGTTCCTTCTTATGAAAAGAAGAATGTGATACATGTGTGCTGTGCTGTGAAGCATAAAATTTGGGCCTCCAAACCTAATGTGTACTATGGTGAATAGTGTAGGTGTGGGAGATGTGTCCTAATATGCCACAAGAAAAACTTCTAACACCAGAAAAGGGTTAACTAATCTATATGGGTGAAAGTGCCTCTTCCCAGGTTTGAATGAACATGCTTTGATGATTTTGAAACAGATTCTTCAAAAGGTGGAGGTGCATAAAACTGTGCAAAAGTAGGAGGTGTTTTATTTTTCTCAAAAGCACTAATTTTAACACTCAAAAATTCATTTTCTTTCTTTAGACTTGCAATTTTAAATTTCAGATGATGTTTACTACTATCTAAATTAGATGCATGAGTTTCTGATCCTTTAAATGCAGCTTCAAATTCAACATGCAATATTTTTAATAAATCATGCTCAACAATTAAATCAGAATGCTTTTTGTTCAATTTATCAAATTCATCAAGTAAAGATATGTGATTGCTATTAAGTGTAGAATAATCTTTAACTACAGAATCATGCTCTTTGTAAAGTTAAGAAATCCAATTTTAGGCTAGCATGTAATTTCTTAAGTTTCCTATAAGATGAATGAATTTTCTCAGAAACTTCTAGCAATTGATCATAAGTAAGCTCACATACCTATTCTTGATCAAACTGATCATAATGATCATCAGCCATCAGACACAAATTTGTAGTCTCCTCCTCAGCTTCAGTCTCAAAGGAGTCGGATGTAGAATCTGCCCAAAACGCCTTTCAAATTTGCTTCTTGTCCTTCCTGAACTTGGGTTTTCCTTACTCTTCTCCTTAGTTGGGTGAGTCTTAAGTGTAGGATAATCGGCCTTAATGTGTCCAGGATTCCTGCATTCAAAATAATCAGTATCAGATGAGTTTTTATAATTTTTGCTAGACTTACCCTTGTTCCACTTCTGAAAGTTCTTGTGTTTCTTCCTTAGAAAGCTTTTGAATTTCCTAGTGATTAAGGCAACATCATCACTATCAGACCCGGAAGTATCAGTATCACTATCATTGGCCTTCAGTGCTACAATATTCTCCTTCTTCTTCTCACCTGCATCAAGCCGTCTTTGGTTCACCCCTTGCTCGTAAGCAATGAGTGGCCCAAGTAAGTTATCAATAGAATACATGTTCATATCTTTGGATTCAATTATTACAGTTATCTTGGCATCAAAAGAAGAAGGTAAACATCTCAGAATTTTGTTCACTTTTTCATAATTCGTAAGTTAGCTTCCTAAAGCATGTAAAGAAGTGACAATTTGAGTGAACCTAGTATACATTTCAGAAATCTATTCACTAGGTTTCATGCGAAAGAGTTCATAGTCGTGAAGTAAGATGTTTAACCTAGACTGTTTGACTTCAGATGTACCTTCATAAGTGATGCATAATCTATCCCAAATTTCTTTACCAATTATACAAGTAGAGATACGCATGTAATCCTCAAATTTTAAGGCACAGAAAAAATAGTTAAAACATTTGACATTCAGTTGGGCTAAGTCCTGATCATCAAAAATCCATTTAGTGAAAGGCAGTTCAATTTTAATATTATTAATAATTCTAAAAGGAGCTTCATAGCCATCCTTAACAAGCATCCACATGCGATAATCTATATATTAAAGAAAAGTGGGCATGCTAGTTTTCTAAAAATTAAAAGGTATGTTATCAAATAAACGTGGTCGTGTAATTGAATAGCCTTCAGCAGTATTAAATTTCCAAAGTTAGCCATGGATCAAATTCAAGAGTTTTTAAACTTAATTTTTAAATCCCTCTCTGATACCACTTAAAAGTTCGAAAAGGGATGTTAAGCCCTTGTGAACTAGTCCTGACGCTAACCAAGAGGGGGGGGGGGGGGGTGAATTGGTTATTTTAAAAAATTCGTGGATAAAGAATGATTTAAAAAAAACTCTTTTTGAATGTTTTATAACAATTACAGTTTTGCGATGATTTGCAGATCTTCAATGATGATCAAGGAAAAATAATCACAACCACACAATCATCAATAGTAAAGTAAGTGTAAAAAAAATTAGAAAGAACACACCAGATTTTATAGTGGTTCGGTCAACTTGACCTACGTCCACTCCCAAGAGCCTCCCCTCCGGGTATTGCACTAACACTAAGTGACTCTCCTTTTGCTCCCACAGCAAGACGGAGAAGCATGTACAAAACCTCCTTTCCACCAACCCGGTGAGGTAGAGAACCTGAACTCCTTTCGCTTCCTCCTGAAGCAGGCAGAGAACCTGGACTCCTTTCGCTTCCTCTTGAAGCAGGCAGAGAACCTCAATCTTCTTACGGAGGAACCTCCCTCAAAAAAACATTGACAAGATAAGAGATGACGACCGCAGAAGATGACTAAGATCCTTGCTTGGAGTAACCTTTGTGAATCCCTCACAAACTCCCCCTCACAAGATCCTCTCTCTCTCTCCCAAGCTCTCTCTCTCACTCTCAAGGAGGGCTCAAAAATTGTCCTAAAATTCAATTTGATGATGTCGATGGTACAATACGATCCAATATCGTATAGTACGATCAGTTCAAAAATAGTGCCGTCCAGTACGAATGCAAAAGAACAGGTCACAAATTTTACAAACATCATACCGTACATTCCGTAGATCGTACAGTACGATCAACTTATTCTCATCTGTTCGTACGGGATGATCTATGGGACGATTGAAATTCATCTCTGTCCATCATCCTGCAATGTACCATTCATACAGTATCGTTAGTTTATTTATGTATATCATCTGGTATGATATAAAAATCGTCCGAGACGATCAGTAAAAAAATCATGGTTTCGTCCGGTATGATTTATAGGATGATCCAAAATCGCCTCTGTCCATCGTACTGGATGATTGACATAGTACAGTACGATCGAATGTATATAAGAAACCAAGATTTAATTATTTGCTTACGAGGAATAATTTTGGCAAGATTTAAAATGATCATACAGTTACCGTATGATTAGTTCAAAAATTCTAAATTTAAATCTTACCAAAAATAGGCCTGGCGGCTAGGGTTTTTCCAATCATACAGTACGATCTGAATCATACAGTATGATTAGTTCTCAAAAATAAACTTTTAGAATTTGCCGTAAGCCTGAAAATTAATCACAAATTATACAGTACGATGTATACATCGTACATTACGATTTTCTTTAAGAGAAATACTAAATCACTCAAAAACTCCTCCTGAGTGTGTGTGTGTGCAAGATTACTTAGCTAGGGGATCCTTTACATTACATTTGACTCAATAAAGTTGAAAACAGTACATTGGACCTAAATTACAAGATAGACTGGCTCGATCTTGGACTGGCTTGAATTTGTATTTGATCCTGCGGACCTAAAAGATTAGACAATCAACCAGAAACAGAAATATTTGCTATCATCAAAATCATAGTCCTTGAAACCAAATTCGTAACAAAAATTAATTGTGCCAACGATTTTACTTTATGTTTCTCTAATCAAATTTGCAAAACTAATAATATACTATCTCAAAAGACAGACTGAAGCTTGACGATCAATTCAAAAATAGAATTAAAATTTATTTTCATAATTAAACTCAACATATGGAATGCAATATTCATCTTGATAGATTAAATAACTTTCACCCATCTTTTTGAAAATTAAATTAATAATGGATATACTATATCTATGCCCATATTTTTTTCCCTTACTCTAGAAAACTAAACTAGCGTTTATTTTTTATTAGGTTTTTAGTCTTCTAAAGAGATAAGCCTCTAGCGTTAAATACATCTCAACATGGATCTTGAGAAAACACTTGATTAAAGTTTTGACTAGACTATTTTAGATTTATAAAGATTGATGTTAAGGAATTAGGTTTAGACCCACCTATTAATGGGAAAAAGTTCAATGCCTGAATTTTACTTTATGGGTCAAAGCAAGAAAGGGCAGAGAGTCCTTAAGATTTTAGAAAATCTAGAAACATAGAAAGTAGCTCTAAGTTTGGATTTATAGTTTAGATCAGCATTTAATTTAACTTTAATCTTATAATTAATTAGAAATTTGGATAACCTTCCTAGAGGGAAAGAATTTAGGAAGTGATCGCTATCTAGACTTACATTTTCTTGGAGTGGATTGCCAACTAACCACTTATGCACAAAATTTTAAAATCATTTTTTAAGGGGAAACCAACAAAGGGGCCTATGCGTTGATTAAGATAAAGGATTACAAACTCTTTAAAGGGACCTCAAGCTCGCTAATGCTAAAAAGAGCTACAAAAAGAAAAGAAAAAAAACCTAAGAGCTCTAGTTCACTTCTACTCAAAAGTATAAGAACACCTAGGTACATTCTATGGTGTGTAAGAAATAGCACCCAAAAAGAAGGAGCAAAACAAAAAAAGCAGAAAGATCCACGTTGCCATCCTAGGTGTCATCACTACGATCATCTGCACAAAATAATTCTTGCAAAAATGGCTGATAGGAAAAATAGACATATCACAAATGTAGCCAAAAAAAAGATAAGATGAAAGTTCAAGTAAATAACCACACAAACAGTCCAACTAACCACATGTAAACACTTAACAATAACCTCACTAGGAAGTTGAAGAAGAAGTAGAGTGACCCAGGTAGGAAAACAGTCGCAGCTGCCCAGGTGCCTCAAACCAAAGAAGAGACACCACTCTTTAGAAACAACATCCAAGGGAACAACCATGACAGAGCAACAAAGCTCCCAACACAGAAGAGTAAAAGAAACTCCAGCTAGAGGAATAAAAACCAAAACCCACCAAAACATTCACTCCAGCCAAGAGAAATTACCATACCAGTGTAAGAATTGATATCCAGAATTGTCAGGAAAGCAGCAACCCAAACACCATCCAAGATTAATACTCGCCCCCTCACACAGTAAGGCAACAAGCCAAGATAAAGAAAACAGCCCAGGAAATTGAAACCCTAACTGGCAAAATTGCAAAAACCTAACCAAATAAGAACCGACAAAAAAGAAGCCTAAAAGATCTCAAAAAGAACCTCCAGAAAAAGCCCCCCTAGGCACATAGGCTTCAAGCATAAATACCAGAACCTAGTTCAAAAGAACCATAATAAGATGATAAAGCAAAGCATCAAGAGAGATATAGCACCATGTAATAGGCATGGCTCAACACTACCGTACTGAGAGCTAAGAAGCCACATCATAGCAAAACAAGCGAGGTAATAAGAGAAGTCCCCACAAGCACCCTCACAACCATACACAAAAAACTACATAAATTGAGCAAATTGGGATAAGAAGACCCACACCAAGAGAACATCAAAATAAGCAGCAAAGCTACACCCATTACAAGAACCGAGCAGCAGAAGAGAAAATGGTACAGGAAGTTACCCCAAGAGAAAAACAGAGAAAAATTGTTTAACCAACAACACAAATTAGGTTCTAACATAAGGCATACCAATTTGATCTAGCCTTAAGAGACCCCGAAATGGAGCAAGAAGGTTAGTAGCCATAAAATCAGACATATAATACATATCTTCCCCCAATTGGCAAGCTAGTTAGCACACACATTACCAGTCTTATGAACCAGGGAAACATAAAAGTTCATGAAAATTAACAAATTCTTAATATCTCTCGCCAGATAAAAAATAGAGGACTTGCACACTGAGTCCTGAACAACATTTAATAATTGAAAACAGTACTGAGAATCAACTTCAATAATAATGTCAGTTAAATTAAGAGACATACAAAGCCTTAAGCCATAGAGCAAAGCCAAAATGACAGCTTTGTTAAGATCATAATTGTGCAAAGGTCTAGCAAAAACCATAATGAGGCTACTATAACAATCCTTAATAACCCCACCATAACCCAAAGAAAACCCAAAGCTAGCACCATTCACATTCAATTTATAAGAATTAAAAGGGGGTTTGGTCTAATAAATGAGCCTAGGATCATTCAAAATATGATCCTCCTCCATCTTAATCCCTAACTCAGAAGCAACAGAGTTATAGTTCTTAAAATTCTTAAAAGACAGTAATTTAACAGAGTAAAGAGAAACAACCTTATCTTTCACATTCTGAATAATCCTATGGTGGCTCATACTAATACCATTAAAGCTAGAATTATTTCTGTCCAACCATAAGTACCACAAATTAAGAGAAGGAATAACATTTCTGATAGGGCCTTTGGACTTAATGAACCAACAGTTAAGCAAAGCATAAATAGACATTTTAGTATTAAAATAATTCAATTAAAATATATCATCAAAATAAATCCAAGTTTAACGGCTAAAGGGCCCGAAAGGAAAACATGATGCGTTGTCTCAGTATGATAACCACATTGGCATTTGGATGGTAAAATAAAACATCTTTTAATTAAGTTATCATCTAAAGGGATAAACTTATGTAACATTCTCCAAACAAAGACAGACACTGTGGAAGGGATACTTTTGTGCTATAGCAAGTAAAAAATATTAGTAACCTCATTCTTAGATCTAAAGGCATGCTAGGCTTCCTTTAATCTAAAGCCACCATCTTTGGACAAACCACATAAAATAACATCATCAGAGTCAGTATTAAGAGGAAGGTTCAAAATTTTTTGAATAATAGAATCAGGAATAACATTAACAAGCTTGTCATAATTCCAACAATTATCAGAAAAGAAGAAATTCACCTTAACCGCCACATTGGAAGAAGAGTTAGTAAGAGAGTCAATAGATTGGCCCCCCCAACCAATGATCTTGCCAGAAGAAAATGTCACCTCCCTCAAGCCCCCAATAGAGAAAGGGCTCAAGAGCCCATTTAATTTTGCATAATCTCTGCCACACCTTAGAGTCACCTTGGTTAAAACTACAAGTAGTTGGATGTTTACCCACACAATACTTAGCAAACATAAACTTAGCCCAAAAGCTCACTTTAGCTCAAAAATTGTACCATAACTTAGAAGAGAAAGCATAAGCCAAATCATTCATACTCTTAAGCCCCAAGGTCCTTCAGCAATACCTCACCCTTTAACAAACCCCATTTGATAAGGTGAGATAATTTTAGGTAAGAGAGGAGTTAGACGGTTCAAAAGGATTTTAGAAAGAAATTTATTAAAAAAAGTTCATAGACTAATAGGTCTAAAATCATTCCAGTTACTAGCATAGTTATTTTTGGGAATAAGCACAATAGAGGTAGAAGTAAAAAACTTAGAAATAGAATTACAAACGAAGAAATCATTGACATCAGAGTAATGATCATTACTAATAATTTGCCAGGTTTTTTGAAAAAATTTAGAGGTGAAACCATCCGGCCCAGCCACAAAATCACCATTCATGCCATGAACAATATCTTTGACATCCTCAAGAGTAGGGAGTTTAGAGAGAAGCTCATTATCCTCTTGAGAGACTAGGTTAGGGAGAATATTCGGGTTATCAATATAAGTAGATCTAAAATCTTTATTAAGGTTCTTTTGAAAATGATTAACTGCTAGATTAGCAATTTCCAAGCCATCCTAAAAAATAGAGCCATCCTCACATTTAACTTTATTAATAGAATTTTCAGCATGTTTCCTCTAAACTAAAGCATGAAAATATTTGGTATTGTTATCACCTTTAACAAGATGTTTCGCAGCCACTTTTATTTCAAAAAAATTTCCTCCTGAACTTATAATTTATAAGGTCTATCCTTAGCATCTCTCAAAAGACTAAAATTATCATCAGAAGGAGTCAGTTGACATTGAGACTCAATAGTATTCACATACTCTTCAGCATTCAAAATATTAGAGAAAAGATTTTTAAAAACATTATGATTCCACAAATTTAATACTTGCTTAAGTCTTTTAAGTTTAAACCAAAGTCTCCTCATGCCAAAGATAGAGTTATCTATATGTAAAGGGGCATGCCAATTTTCCTGAACCAAGTCCAAAAAGGAATCATGGAGCAACCACATGTTTTGAAATCTAAATATAGAAGGAGAATTAATGTGCCTAATCTTAAGAGAAATAAGCAAAGGAAAATGATTAGAAAGAGTCATGCTCAGATGTTCAATAGTAATAGAATTAAAAGAGTTAATCCAGTAATCATTAAATAACACCCGATCCAACCTTTCCCATAAGTGCCCGCAATTCCAGGTGAACATATTACCAGAGAAACCAATATCCACCAAATTACTTTCAATAATCATGTTGTTAAAATCCTCCATAGATTGATAGATAGGAGAAGAGCCCCTTATGCGATCAGAAGGATTAGAGATAGTATTAAAACCCCCTCCAACAAGCCAACGCACATTACAAATACTATGAAACTGGATAAGTTGCTCCCATAACTCTTTCCTCAAAAAGTGGAAAGAAGCAGCATAAACAAAGGAAGCATAGTAATAAAAATTTAAAACCTCAATATTATAATGCAAAACCTGAGTGAAATCTCCAATAACATCATTATGAACAGGTTCCTTCCAAAGAACCCAAATCTTAATAGCTACATTAGAAATAGCATATTTAAAACCCAAATATCTAGCCATGCCAATTAATTTAGAAGATGTAATTATAGGGTCTAATAAAATAAGAATCGAAATATTATAAATGTGACATAAATTCTTAACACGTAACTTAGAGGAAGGGCATCCAATGCCCCTAACATTCCATATAATAGAGTTAAACATAAAAAACTAGGGTTAATGACTAGTATGCAATCAAGTAGTTCTAGGAGTTTGTAAGATGATGTTATTCTTTTTCCTCCCTCTCCTGCTCTAAAACTTGCTATAACTAGTGTCATTATCATCTTTAGCAAAATAATTTTCCATAATATCCATATCCTCAGTATCAGTAAAAAAGCATCTCTATGATATTGAGTATTTAAAGAGAACTTACTATCATTTATCATAACTGCCTGCTTCTCATCATGAGACAGATCACCCTCATTGAAGATAGCGCTCTCATCCTCATAAATTTTCTTACTCAATTCATTTCCAACATTAACCTCCACCAAACTACTATGGCCATCCACCTGATCATTCACAATAGTATGAGTGAGCATCTTATTATAACAACTAATATTTAATAGCACCACCTCCATATCCACTGAATTGTTATTAATAGCACAAGGATTAGTAGAAGAGGAAGGAACATTATTTAAATTAGTAGTGACAGCCAACATTTATTCATCCATGTTTTGAGAACCATAAGGTAAACAAGAGATAGAGTTGAGATTATTTATCTGACCATTAAGAAGATCAAAACCAGAAGAGGAAGGCAATCCATTAGGAGGTATAGTAGGTTGTATAGCTTCAACAACATTATCCTAAACTTTAGGAACATTTCTCTCAATAGCATTAGGAATCGAGAAGACATTGCCATGATCGGTCAAAGGAATGTCCTTTCCAGTGGGTTGCTTGGATGAATCCTTCTCCCTCCAAAGATGAGGATGAAGCCTATAACACTCATTTAAACCATGACCATGCATCTTACAGTGAGAGTAAAAAATAGGTAAATTTTCAAATTCAACTTTCTGAAAATAGCCATTCAATTTAGAACCAATCCAAATCTCATGAGGATGCTTTTCAGAAATGTCCAGCTCAACTAAAACTTGAGCCATAGATGAACGAGATACTGATGTCGTAGCTTGATCCGTCTGTAAGGGCCTACCAAGAATCTAAGCTAAGCCAAATAAAATTTGGGAATTAAGAAAATGAAGTCTCATATTAGAGAAAGAGATCCACACAGGAGCATTAGGAGATTCCTCACGGACATCAAGATCTGGTGAGAAGCTTGAATATAATAAGATCTCCTAGAAAAAATATGACTATAGTCCAAGTCATTGCTCAGTTGAATTACAATATGTCTCAAATCTAGCAATCCAATGTGAAATGATCCTAAAAGTTTTAGATTAACAAAAAACTTGTAAATAGCATCTAGATTCAGATGCCTAAGAAGAAATTTTCTAACAAGAGAGAGATCAAAACAAGCAGTCGATTGCGACACCACAAAATCATCAAACATCAAAGCCAGACAACTTTTAAAAGAAGTATGCACAAATTGAAGCTTAGGAGAAGAAGTGGAAGAACCAGCCAAAACATCCTTAAAGGATCGAGATTTTCCATTAGGCATCGAGCATTCAGTGGGATAGATGATGAAGAAGTCATCATCTCCCAAGCCAGTAAACCTAAAAAAACAACCAAAATAAAACACAAATCCAATAGAGAAAAAAACCAGAGAAGCAAAATAAAGAGAAAACATCAAAAAAAGCATGCCAGGAGGGACGAGAGAGAAGCTGAGACAGAGAAACCCTAGATCGCCTCTAAAAGAGAAAATTTTAAAATCATGTTGTTCAAGTATTATATATATAGGGTAGATGGTTATTTTACTTTAACTAAAAATTAAGGATTTAAGTATAGAAAATAAATCAATAATTTATAAGATGTTTAGGGCTCAAATGCACCAAACTAATGCCATTTGACACCACTTAACAAAAACTCTAAATTTTTCTTTTAATTTTATCTAAAATTCTAAATAATTTCTAAGTATGGATTTTCTTGAAATATCCAGCAGCACAACAGCCTTATACCACTAGGGAATACTATGGTGACCCTGTCACTTAGCCCTATCATTCCTTATTTTTTGTTTGTCTGTTGATCTACTGTACATTATAGAAAGTAAAATGCGTGTATGTATGTATGATTAGCTAAAGGTGTTTGGTTTTGGAGTACCAAACTACAATGTCCAAGATTTAACATATATATCCTTCGAAAGGTAAGGATACATACATCACAGAAACCTTAAAAAATAATCTATCCAATCTAATAAAAGAATCTACCACTCCACATGTATGTAATTTATGAATTTTTATGAAGCACTGTATAAATAAACATTTATCATTTACTTACAAAGAATGTGGAGTACAACCCAGGTTCAATTGCCTAAGTAGGGTGCTTAGGCTCCACAATAATAAGCATCAATTTCTACATCTATTAGCAATAGAAATTTAGAAGTGTTTGCTTATTTAATCTTCAAGTCTTTTGTCTCCATGTCATCTATAGAATTCGAAAGAGAATGTCCCTTAAAGGAAAAAATAATCATTTCCTTTTAAAGTGTGACAAGTTTATATAAGTAAGTTCTTCTATATTCTTTTACAACTCTTTATATTTATAAAACAATCTATATACAAAGAATCTATACTTTATATTTTTATTTCACTTTACACATTACATTTATCTTATTTACATTCTACTCTTTACAAATAGAAAATACTGACACCGACTCAACATATACAAATGTAACAAACTGAAAAAGTAAGTTGCACTGCAAGTATAGTACATATGTAGTGCCAATATCTAATAATGAAATGAATGTATGACATACCATAGTACATAAAATAAAACATACAAAGAAATTAGATACCCTCCAAGCAAGGAATCCCCATCATAATAAAGTGTGGAAAAAGAATACTGGTCAATCCTAGACTAGAGTTATTTGACCTATTAAACAAATCTAAAGTATGTGCTAAGCTCTGTGGTTTTAGTATGTCTTAGTTTATTATTTTTTATTCTTTCTACAATTTAAATTTTTTTGTTAAATTCAAAAGAAATTAATTTACAATTTAAATTTAATAATTTATTATTTTATGTTTTATATTTTATTAAAATATTTTAAGTGATTAACTTGTTCAACTTTAGGGATTAAAGAACATTAGTGATTGTTAACTCCAAAGTGCTTAAAATCAATAATCAATAAGTCTTAGGTTCATAATTGTAATGCATTTATTTCCCCTAGTGGATAAAGAAAGTGTATAAAGTCCTTTCATTTTAATTAGGTGTTTTATTTATTTATGTTTAAAAGAACCTTATCAATTAATCACTTCAAAGCTTGAAACTCTTAATCAATAAGTCTTAGGCTTTCAAATTAATACATTTTTTCCATCCCTAAGAAATAAATTAATCATTTGTTCCTCTCCTAATGCCCATTTTCTAGTGAGAGAGTGTCCCATTTTCTAGTGAGAGAAAGTTCTATTTTTAAAAAATTTTAATTTCAGTTTTTCCCAGTTTGTTCAGTTATGGTGGTGGAGGGTCGTCGGTCATTAGTTTCTAATGACCAGAATACCTCAACTTAGTTTTTTGCTAAGTATCAAAATGAAGTAATCCTTCATGGTGGATCTAAAGGTAGACTCCATTCTAATCGGGATGATTTTTGTAACTCAGATTTTGAACAAAGACTTTTGATTATCAGAGAAGGTCGTATTCCTCTTATTTGTGATTATGCTCCTATTGTAGGTAAGGTCAAAGAAATTTTGTCTGGATAGGATCTAAATGAGAAGAAGAATAAGATACCCCCTACTACGTTTCATTCGTCACCATTGAAAGATAACTTATCTAGATTTGAAGCAAAAGTAAACGATTTGAAAGCCTCATCGTCTTCAAGTTTTAATTTGAAAGTTCTTCAATTTGTAAATCTTTCTAACATTATTGAAAATCATGATATTATGAATCTAGTTATTAATAAGTCATTTCCAAAAAATTGTTTGAATTTTAGCGTTAATATTCCTTTTCACAAGGCTAAGAGTATGGAAAATGTACCAAGTTCTGATAAATTTGTTGTAAATAAAAATGGCTTCATGAAAGCATGGGTTAAGACTCAGCATATTAAAGTTAGTCATATCGAATCAAATTCTAGGAGTTCAGATGATGCAAATGTTGTTAAACTTAATGTTGAGAAGGAATGTGAAAATGTCTGAGTATTGTAGAAATCTCTTGTGGTGAAAGTTCTTGGAAAATATATTCCTTTTTCTCTTTGTAGTATTGAATTGAGGCATCAATGGAATAAATTTGGGAGTTTTCATCTTACTTCTTTGGGTTTAGATTGGATATTGTGCTCTTTCCAATCTTCTTAAGCTATGGAAGAAGTGCTAAGTGGAGGACCTTGGAATGTGGGAGGACACATAATTGGGATAGATAAATGGATGCCTCAATTTCCCCCACTCTCATTGAAAAGGTTATCATCTCTTATTTGGATTTGTTTGCCACATTTACCATTACATTGTTTGGATGAGATTAATGTTACTAAGATTGTTTCAAAGATAGGTGTTCCTATGTTTTTAGATGGCAACATGTTTATGTGAGGAAGAAGAGAATTTACGAGGGCTTGTGTTCGAATTAATTTGGATTCTAAATTATCTCATTGAGTTTGGATTGAAGGTTTACATAGGAAATTTTTTTAGAAAGTTGAGTATGAAAAAATTTCTTCATTTTGTGTGAATTGTGGTATGATAGGACATAAAATTGGTATGTGTGCTGATGTCCGTAAAGAAGTTCATTCTGAAGTCAAAAAGGAAGTAAAAAATAATAGTTTTTAGAAGACTATTTATGATTTTGCTAGAACAAGGGTCGAGAAGGTAATGGATAAAAAAATTACTAACCCAGATAAAGAACTTTCTTATGGGCCTTGGATGCATGTGAAGTTTAGGAAAAAGAGAAGAAATTTTTTTTTCTGAAAATCATTTGAAAGGTGTTAAGAATTCTGATTTCATTGAAGATAGATAGGACTTTCAGAATCATAAGTCATGAGTTCAAAAAGAAATATAGTCTATGAATCTGGGAAAAAAATTCTTCTAAAGGTCTTGAGTTTGATTTGAAGCTATCTTCATTAGCTTTGTTAAAGCTAATATGTTCAATTTATTATCACATAACAATTTTTCCAATGAAATGGCTCTAGATGATGCTATTAAGAAATCTAATAGGGGTCATCTTGAACCTGTAGATGAAGTTAATTCTAAGAAAGAAGCTGATGATATAGCTGCAATTTTTCTTGTGTTGTTAAAGATGGAGATTCAACATATGTTGCTAGAGTTGTAGCTTGGTCTGAAAATGTGGATGTTGCAGCTCAAAGTATTATTGAAGATGTTATGGAGATTGGTTCTAGAGTTGAAGCAGATTTTGTGGTTCAATTTATTACTGAAGGCAATGTTGGTATGAGGCCTAAAGCTACTTTTGAAGCTGATTGGATTACTGATGATTATCAGACAACTCAAGGGGTTCGTGCTGATGAGTCACCATGGAAGATAGAAGAATCTTGGATTAATTGTACAAACTCACCTCCTAATCAAGATGTTGATCCTAAGATAAGTTCAAAATCTTCTTGTCTTGTTAATAGTAATAAGACTATAAGTTTGTTAAGTGTGAAACAAAAAAGCATTAAACAACTTAAACTCTTAGGACCTATTGAAGATTTCCCTTGAAAAAGGAAAGTTGATTTTAATTTGAAGAATGGTGGTGGTGATTCATCCCTTGGTGTTTCTTAATGTCATCTTTTGTGTTTTGGAATTGTAAAGGAGGTTAAAAAGGGAAGCTTCTCTTTATTTAATTCATGTAATAAGAGTGATTTTGGTTTTTAAACCAAATAGACTCTAATCAACTTGAGATCATCAATAAAGGTTATGGGTGATCTCAAATGGTGATTACAAGATTTTGGGATCATTTGGTATTTAATTTACATTTAATTATTTTATTTAATTAATTATTAATTTTTTTAATATTAAATTAATTTTTTTTATGTTGTTTTATCATAGGGCTTTAATTGTTTCCTTAAATTTTCTTTATTTACTATTGAAATTAATTAATATATTTTTTAATTTGATTTTAATTTTTAATGACTTGATTTTCTTATTTATTGTTGTGATTTTTATTTATTTTCATTTATGTATAGGAAATTAGAGTTTCTTATTTGACAAACCAAATGAATTCAAAGTGACTTGAAATTTAAACCATAAGTTAATCATGACATAAAGTTTAAACCCAAACAATCGGGGCCTATCAAAGCCTTCCCAGTGTTTTTAATCTATTTTAAAAATAAATATAACTATGCTTTAGAAATAAAATTTAAGGCTAACTAGACCTTACATTAAGGTAAAACCAGTGGTAGCCTAACCCCATTACACTAATTTAACACACCAATAAAGATGTTCCCTAGATGCTCTATGGATATAATTTTATTGTATTTTAAATTTCTAGGCCAATTTCATGTTGTAGAGATTCAAAATTATATTTAAACCCTCAAATGAGTTCAAATTAACCTAAATGATTTTTTATAGTGTAACACATCCCATTATTTTCCATTATCATGTATATTTAAAAAATGTCTTTAAAAATATAGCAAAATGTATGTCTAAAAGAAACTTTTATCCATAACCATAGAGCTTTCATTCTATTTTGAAAGACACATCCATAGAGCTTAAGGTTAGATGATTTAGAAAAGTGTGTGGAGAGTTATTTAATTTTGATGTTAAGATACTTTTTTGGCATTTAATTTAGGGATTATGGATTTACACAGTCCACAATGCTGACTATGCTTGCATTTTTATAGCTGGTGCCTTAATATTAGCTATTTAAAATGGCTACTGGCCATAGTGACTATAGGGACAATCCTTAGAAGTTTGATCTAAGATCAAATGGTTGAAGGTTATACACTCAAAATCATGATTAATTGCTTGAAATCCAGTCCAAATTGATTAGTGGTGTTCATTTACTTTTATTTAAATTAATAGATTTAATTTTGTCATCTAGCTCCCACTTTATTTCTCAAGCATAGGTAATTCCTTGCAAGATCCTTGAAATCGAATGATCATATCAAGCTCAAATCAATCCCAAAGCATCATCTAATCGAAAACTTCTAATCAAATTGTTGGATTGCCTTGAATTTGATGTTCCTTTTGCAGTTGATAAACCTAAAGGAAACGATGATCAAGATTGAAGAATACCTTCGATCATGGGAGAATTTTGGCTTTGGGGTTTAGACATTACACTGAACTTTTAATACTAAATTTGAACTAGATTTTATTTAAAGAACTTATGGATTAATTGATGACTGAATATTCATTGATATTTTAAGAGTTTGAAGTGATTGAATGTTTGAATGAATTTACCTGGATTGTGATTGAAAGGTTTATGAATTCGAATTTTTTTTTTTTTTGAGGAATGCCAAGATGCATTGATAAAAGTAAATAGAAAACAAGGTACACACTAAAGAGAACAATCTACCCTCTCACATTCTTCCTTCACAAGATGAACGAAAGAAAAAGGGAGATCATTCTTGCAAAACAAGTCCCAAATAAAATCATAATAAAAAGCTAAGTTAGCACAATAGTGAGCTAACTTATTACAATCACGACCGACATGATGGAAAATAACATTATTCCAATCACCAACAAGAAAACAATCTTCATCTTCAATGTCTCCATCCAACCTCTTCTGTTTTTTGTACACTTTGTGAAGAAATTGAATCACATTTTTATTATCCCCTTCTATAATAATACCCTCAGCCTCCAACAATCTCCCTTTCAAAACCTCCTTCAACGAGCAAAGGCCAGCAACTCCAATTGAGCGATGTCCCAGTGAACTTCTTAAAGCCCGAATGCAAAAACAAATCTTCCTTTACTGTCTCGCACTATGCCTCCAATTTCTACTTCATAATTTCTTTTGAGAGAAGCATCAATGTTAACTTTATACCACTCAGGAGGTGGGGGATGCCAAAAATCTGAAAACAGTCTAAAAGACTGATTGGCATTCCAGTCGTCCGAGCATATAAAATTGCGTCATTGACAATCATTAGATGATTGTAAAATGATTGAATGTTTTAAGGAGTTATGGATTGAGAAAATTGAAAACCATTAAATAATTTTCCAATGATTGAATGATTTATCACTTCAAATATTTGATTTATGTTTTATTGAGTGAGCACTTATGCTAAGGCACAGTGAAAGTTGGAATTATGGTTCGAAATGGAATCTAATGGTTTTGAACACATGACTTAAATTTTTCTTTAAGATTTAACCTCATACAAAAATTATATCAAAAGGCTTCTCTAGATCAAGGACATAAGGATTTGTATATTCTTTTATTGTCTTCATGTGAATCTATTGTCACATATGTGGAAGTATCTTTATAAGTGTGTTTATAATTATATGTTGTGTTAACCATCTTAATTCAACAAATTAAACATATCATTTGGAGTGGATTGGGTGCTCTCAACATGAGGATTTGTGGCTATCCAAATGTATAAAGGAGGGAGGAGTTGCAGATTTTATAAGGTGGTCATACACTAGTGCATGTTTGCTTTGTTCATGTAATATTCTATTAAATATTTTAATTATTGGAATTAAGAAGTTATTGTTGTTCTGTGATTTAAATTGAATTAAAAATCATTTGGTTGGAGCTTTATGGCCAGCCAAAAACTAGAAAGGGTTTGATGACCCTCTCTAGGGTCACTAATTTAGTGAGTAGAAGAGTTTTATCAATATTTTAATTTCTACATTATTCATTTTTGTTGTGTTTTATCAATCATTTCACACTATAACAAATTCAAACCCTAATTTTCTTTGCATTCTAACTCATCTATTAAGGGATTTTTGAGAATTGGCCAAATTATGTTAGAAAAGACCTAGTTATATGTTTTCATGCAATTGAACGACCTAAACTCCTATTAAAATTACCAAAATTTACATATCCATAAAAGACACACCAAAATATGATTTTCATATATTTATTAGGGTTGATACACTCAAATATTCATAGTTTTAGAAATTTGAAGTCCAATCAGCCTAGCGCTATAGAGAAAATTCTCAGACCTTCCTTCAAAAAAAAATTTACTCCAATATAATTTACCATGTTCTCCTTATCTTAATTAGGCATCTTTCCCTTATATTTAGTTTTCATTTTATTTATTTATTCTTCTAGAAATGAAGTTATAATTAGTAGAACCTAGGGCTCTAGGTACTGGTAGGTTGCTAGAATTGGGATGTTCGACCACTAAAACTTTTTGAACCCTAATTCCACATAAAATTAAGCTCCACTAAATATATACTTACACTTTGAGGCATCTAAGGAAAGCCCCCCATCAACCACTTTAATCAAATAAATAATCTTAAGCCCAAACCTACAATCACCATGTATAATGAATATAGTCTAACTATAAAGCTGCAATCTAATTTAGGCATGATTGTACTGGATCGTCCAGGATAATACACGTATCATCCAGGATGATCAAATCAAATCTCTAAAAATAAAACTTGCTTAACTTGATCTGGCGGCTGAGAATTTTTGATTTAAGCCTATCATCCCGTACGATGTATGGATCATCCAGGACGATCGGCTTAATCAGACAGACTTAACTTGGTCGCCCTAATTAGGGTTTCTATTTTCACTTGATCATCCAGGATGATGTGAATATCATCTAGGATGATCTGAACAAAAATTGAACAGAAACTCTAATTCAATCAAGCTCTCCCCCTGAGTGTGTGTGTGTAAGGTTACTTAGCTAGGGAATCAATTACATTACATTTGACTCAAGAAAAGGAAAACAGTACATTTAGACACACTTGGACCCGATCTTGAGTTGGCTTGAGTTGCTTTTGACCTTTTGTACCTGAAATGGGTTAGCCAAGCAAAATAGAATACAAACATGTTTGTCATCATCAAAATTGTATTTTTTGAAATCAGATTTACAACATTACTAATTTAGAACATTATTAAGTTGATGTTTGAGTTGTCAATTTATTAGATAAACAGGATATTCTTAAGAAGCACAAGAATTACGCAATTGCACTTATATTAGCCTAGTGGATGGCTAGCTAACCACATAGGAACTTTTGAAAAATATGTTCTCAAGTTTAATAAAAGGCAGGATAGGCTTATTCACTCGGGAATAAAGGGTTTAGTGTTCAAAATTTTAAATTAGGGTTTCAAGATGCTAGGGGTTCAAATGAACCTAACTAATGGTATTTGAAATGAATTTTTCTCAAACTTTTAAAATTTTTTTATGTGACTAATGCAACCTATATGTCTGGATTTAAAAAAAAAATTGAACAACATAATAGCCCTAAACCATACGGAATAGTGTATAAGCCCTATCGCTTAGGCCGCCCCTTCCTTAATTTAGGTGTGTGTGGCTATAGTGTTTGAAGCTTGAAAAGTAAAATGCATGCTTCTGCTTATACAAAGTATGTGTTGGTGCTTAAAAGTATAAACATCACTAAGATCCTAGGATCCTAACATGCGATTCCATGCAACAACATATGCTTTGCCAAGAAACAAAGAAAAAATATGTAATTTCTACTTTGTACATCATATACAAATAATAAATCACTCAATCAAATAATGTATATAAAAGAGTTAAAGAAAGAGTGCTTGTGGAAAGTGTCACTTAATGTATAAACTAGGGTTTGTAGTAATGTAAGGTGGCAAAGATCCACTGATAATAATATTAGATTTTAATATCTATATTTATGCAAGTCTATACAAAATGAAGTTGTTTATTTTATATCTTTAGGTCTTTTTATGCTCTCCTAACTATGATCAGGCATCTAAAGAATTTAAAAAGATATAATCCTTAAAGAAGAAACATTCCTTTTGACATCTTTATTATAATAAATAACTTCATTTAAGACTACATCACTATATAAATTTATATTTGAATTTAAAATAAAAACCTCTACATGAGTAGAGTTAGTATATATATATATATATATATATATCTTCCACAGCCATCATAATAGAGTGCAAAAAAATAAAACTCACACCATCACACATCCAATAGAACATCATCAATCCACAATAAACCAATTGTAGGAAAGTAAACACACACCATAAAACACCACCCCTAATCTAAGGTTGGAGTTGGTTGTCATATCAAATAATTATGTGTGTCCTAAGGTGTGTGGTTTGGATGTATCCTAAATGGATTAGTGTTTTGATTATCTACAAATAGAATTCATATGTTGCAAGATAAGGGATTTAATTTAAGTTTAACTTCTAATGATTTATTATTTATTGATAAATTTTATTTGTTTTATTATTGAGCTTTAGCTTCTAAAGAACCATGTTAAAAGATAGCTCCAACATACATTAGAATCATTAATCAACAAGTCATAGGTTTTTGAGGTGAAGGCATTTGTTTCATTCTAAGGGAAAAAAGTAAACACTTAAAACCCAATAAATTTAGTCATTTACTTATCTATATTTATATAATTCAATTAATTTTGAATGGTTTACCTAATTTGGTTTAATTAAATTTTTTATTACTTTTATTTATTTGGATCAAATTTTTAAAATTCTATTTATTTATCTCTGTTTTTTAATCTTTTTTATGTAATGAATTTTATTTAAGTTGTTATTTAATTTAAAATGAATTTCTTTTATTTATTTAAGTTGGATGAATTAAATTTTATTTAAAATTTTGACTTATTTTTATTTTTTTAAAATTTTTTACTTTATTTATTTAAAATTTATTTGAATTTTATGTAATTTTTAATTAAATGATTTGATTGATTTAACTTATTTTATTTAATATGATTTTATTTATTTAATTAAATTTATTTCAATTTTATTTTATTTTATTTTTTAATTTATTATTATTTTTATTATTTATACCCTCAGTTTTATTTAATTAGTTTTAATTAGTAGAGTTTATTTAATAATAATTTATTTATTTTTATTTAATTAATATTATTTGGGATATATTTTATTTTTATTTCTTTTTGTCATTTATTATTATTTACACATTTATTTAAGGTTTGACCATCATTTGATTTTTAATTTAAACATTTAATTTCTAAGATTTATTATTATTATTATTTTAAATTTTAATGTTTATTTAGTGTTCAATGCACATGGGTTTGTATTTTAGGATTTTGATTATATAGTGATGAATTTTCAAAATTTACCATTTATTATTGATTTATTTATTAAGGGAATTTGGAATTTATTTTTTATTTTTGCTCTAAATAACCACCAATTATTATAAGATCATCATAATCGGCTAGGAATTACCTCATATTAAATCCATGAATTTTTTAGGTCATTTTAGATTTATATTTGATTTGAATGATTTTATATAATTATTTTAAAAAATTTCTAATAAAGCATATATTTTTTCTTGATTCTACTCACGAGATTAAGAAGAATGCAATTTACTTTATATTTGTATGATTTATATTTAATTATGTATGATTTATTTAATTTTTCAGGTCAATTATATAAGCAGAATTAAAGTTTGCTAATTGATCTGTCAAATGAACTCCGGCTGTTACACAATTTAAACCTTTGGTCCATGCAGCCCTATAGAGTACTCCATAAAAATTTCAAGCTATTTGGAATATCCTAGAAATTATTATAATTTTTTAAAGGTAAATCCATCTATACAATTGGAGAATTAATAATAAAAAGTTGGCTAAGAATTTATGCAAAATTAATTGCTAACTACCCCTCAAGATAAAATTTATAGTATTTAATAATTTTATGTAATAATTATTTTTTATTTAATTTTTATGAATTTTTAAATCCTTAGGTAAAAAATTGACCTAAGGATTTCAAAAATCATTTCAAGCTAGAGGTGAATTCAAATCACTGTGAGAAAATTCAAGGAGATTACGTATACCCTGAAATGCAAATAAGCAAAATTTTAATCCAATATAATATATTGAACCATGCAATTATACAAAAAAATACAAATCACTATTCTATTTAATTCACCAAGTATGTCCATCCTCTGAACTTAAATTTGGATCCTTAAGAAAGGGAATTTTATAATCAATTCATAAAGGGTTTACTTGCCCAATTCGGATGAGCATATAGGGAGATATTAATTTTTAAAATTCTATACATTAAATTACATTTAATTAGAGTGATTACACAGTCAACAACTAAATGTGCACTTGGCTAGGGAGAGAAATTCCAGTTTCTAGAGAGAGAGCTGTGAATTTCAAAATTTTATTTAGCAGGTTTTTAGAGGTGGTCCGATGGCGATGACTGGTCACCAAACACCTTCTACCTGTGGTCCTGGTAACCCTAGACCTCCATCTACTAGCAGCACAGTAGGTCCTGTTCGTTCCCTTCTGGATTTTGGCGATGGATCTTCTATTGTTAGTTTCAATAATTCTATTAAAGATGCAAGAGTGAAGATGAAGAATAGCAGAGCTTTGGTTATCAACGAGGGTCATTTATTGTCTTCCAAATTAGTCGTTCCAGAGATTAGTAAAGGAAAGGAGATTTTTATTGATAATGATATCAAGATTCCCAAGTATTTCCCTAAAGTTTCAATCGAGAATGTGGATTCGAACATTGGTGCTTCGTCTTCCTCTGGTTTGAAGTCAGGTGGTAATGAAGCTATGGTTGTGAGAGAAGGTGTTCCTGGTTCTCAGATGGAGTTTTTGGTTTCTAATAGCTGTAATAGGGAATTTGTGGCTGGCTCTATTGATGGTGTTAGTTAAGGTGGTGCTGCATCCTTCAAAATTAATCTAGAGTCTAGAGGGTTAGATTCTGGGAAGGCTGCGGAGGATTTAATCTCGAATTTGCATTGTCAAGATGGAGAGCTAGATTCTGCTAGAATTCATGTTGATTCAGTTGTGATGCCCAAAGACCCTAGTGTTAATGGTTTGCATAATGTGTGGAGGAAAAAGGATAATATTTATATGATTGATTTGGATTATGGCTCTTCCTTATCTAATGATGGTTTTACGATGAAATTGAATGTGAAAAATGAAATGGAAAATGTGAAGAAACTTAACAAAGCTCTAGTGATTAAGGTTTTTGGAGATAATGTGCCTCTTTATCTGGTTAGTTCGGAACTTAGGAGACACTTGTCTCAGTTTGGGAAGTTTCATATTATTATGCTTGGTATGGGATGGAACTTATGTGCTTTTAATGACGAACAAGCTTTTGAGTCTGTTCTAAATAATTGGCCTTGGTATGTCAATGGATATATTATTGGGATGGACAGATGGTCGCCTTCATTTCCCCCTCTTCCTTAAAAAGATTATCAGCTCCAATATGGATTAGATTGCCGAATTTACCTCTTCATTGATGGGATGAGATCAATGTGTGTAGGATTGCATCAAAGGTGGGCACACCGTATTTGATTGATGGAAGCATGTTTCAATGGAGTAGGAGGGAGTTTGCAAGGATTTTTGTTTGGGTCAAGTTGGAGGAAAGCTTCCCCTTGGTGTTTGGGTTAAAGGTTGCTATGGTTAATTTTATCAAAAAATTGAATATGAGAGAATCTCTACATTTTGTTACAATTGTGGAAGGATTGGCCATGTTTAAAAGGATTGTTCAGAGGCAAGAGTGGAAGTTGTGCAAGATAGTTCTTTGAAACATGTTAAACCTGGAATGGTTCAACCAGATCAGGTTTTGCAGTCTGCAGCAGCTATTATTAACAAAATGAATGGAGATAAGGAGGTTTGTTTAGAGGGGTATGGACCTTGGGTCCATGTGAATTATGGGATGAATAGGACAATGAAGTTTGGGTCTAGAAAACCGCCAAAATATAATTTTGTGAAGGCTATGATGAAGACTTCAGGAGATGCTGTACGAGTTGAATTGTCTAAGGAAGCAATGGTTTTTGAATCAAGCTTAGAGGCTGCCCCTTATTCAAATAGAGTGGAGGCTGCTGCACGGGATTTTCAAGATCAAACCATCTCTGAATATGGTATGAATTCTAAAGATATATCTATTCCTTCAGTTAATAATAAGTTTGATGCTTTATGTGATATTGGGGAAGAGGGGGAGATTATTCAGGGTTGTGTTGATAATGGGGTGGTTGAGCTGGCTAAAAATGGAGATGGTAGAGAGGCGTCTCCAGAAGGAGGTACTTTTGTTTCGAAAGAGATATCTGGAAGAAAAGGATGGGAGTTCTTCATGTGTTAAGAGGAATCTTTCCAAACAACTTAAAGGGTTGGGTCCTATTAAGTTGTCTCTTAGAAGTAGAAGATTTGAGGGGGATGTGAAAGAAAAGGTGGGGAACTCTTCCCATTCTAATAATTAATGGCTTCTATAGCTTTTTGGAATTGTAGAGGAGCTAGGAAGAGTAAAGCTTCTCTTTATTTGAAGGAATTTGTGAAGGATAATGAGGTGATGTTTGTGGGGTTGTTGGAAACATAATTGACTTCTATTAATAAAAAGGAAGTTAATTTGCTTATTGGTGTTGATTGGGACTTTTGTTTCGTCTCTTTGAATGGGTTGTCAGGGGGGGATCTTGGTTATTTGGAGATCCAATTTGGCTTCTTTCTCTTTGATAAAATCTTCTTCTCAATGCATTATTGGTGATCTTCATATATATAAGAGGGGGGTGTGGAGGATCTCGATGGTTTATGGTAGTAAAGATGTGCTTGGGAGGAGAGAACTTTGGAGGGATATTGAATCATGTTCTTCTAAAGATGTTCCTTCTATTATGGGTGGAAATTTAAATTTTCTTTTGGCCAAAGAAGATAAGAACGGTGGGAAGAGATTTTTGTTTTCCCAAGGCTCTAAGGATATGCAGACGTTCTTAACTATTAATGATTTTCATGAAGCTGCTTTTCCAGGTCCTAGATTTAATTGGTGTAACAACAAGGATTGTGGTGCTTGTATCTTGGAGGGGTTAGATAGGTGTTATCTAAATTCCTTGGCTATTGATTCTTCTTAGTCGTTTGTGGTGCGGCATCTTGCAAGAATTGCCTCTGACCATTGTCTTATTTTATTAAACCTGGTGAGCCAAATTCCAAAAAGAAAGAAAATTCTTAGATTTGAAGAGATTTGGGCATCTTATCCTGCTTCTGCTTCTATTGTGTTTAAAGTCTAGAATAAGAGAGCTTATGGGAGCTACTCTGATGTTCTTAATATCAAGTTTGAAAGATCTTTGAAAGGTTTATTTTTCTGGAGTAAAGCTAAGCTTAGAGATCTTAATGTTTTGAAGGAAAATCTGAAAAGGATATTATGGAATTGCAAATGGAGGAAGCTAATGTTGGTGGCCTTTCCGATGAGAAGATTGGGGTGCTTCATTCTAAAGTGAATGAACTTAATAGCACATTGGCACGGTTGAATACATGGTGGAGTCAGCGAACCAAGGTTAACTGGTTGAAAGAAGGAGATATTAATTCCAAATCTTTTCAGTCTTATGCTAATGGTAGAAGGAATGTCAATTGGATTTCAAAGATTAGAGATCAAGATGGGTTTATGGTTAAAGACCAAAATCAAATTGAGGAAATCTTTTTTGATTTTTTCAAGAACAAATGGCGGCATAGAGATTGTAGGTTGGAGGGGTGGCCTTCCAATTTTAATGTCCTGAATGATGAAGACAGATTTTTGCTGGATGTAGAACTTACTTTGGAGGAAGTTATGGGAGTGGTTGGTGAGCTGAAGGGTCTTAAATCTCCTGGTATTGATGGTATATCCTATTCTTTCATTAAAAGCTATTGGTCTATCATCAAAGATGGCATTTGGAATGCTATTTATCAAGTGTTCTCTATGGGATCTATGGATGCGAAATGGAAGAAATTTGTGGTGGTGCTAATTCCTAAAATTGAGAATCCATCAACTCTTGCACATTTCAGGCCTATTAGTTTGTGTAAATATATTTATAAGTTGATGGCTAAAATTCTTTTGAATAGGATGCATGGCATGATTCTGAGGCTTATATCCAAAGAGCAAGCGGCATTTTTGAAGGGTTGTTCTATTTCAGAACATATCCTGATGGCTCATGAAGTGTTTCACATGTTTAGGTTTTCTAAATCTATAAAAGGATTGGTGGCTTTCAAAATTTATATGGAGCAAGCCTATGATAATATGAGCTAGTCTACCTTGGAGCAGATCTTGAAGTATTTCAGTTTCCCCATGAAGTTCTCTAAGTTGATCATCGAATGTGTTGTAGATGCTAAGTTTTCTATTCTGATTAACAGAAATTATTCCAAGTGGATTATGGCTAAGAGTGGGTTCCATCAAGGATGTCCACTATCTCCATTTTAGTTCATCTTATGTTCTTAATTGTTATCTAATTTGTTGATTCATAAAGGTGATTTGGTGGGTATTAAATTGCATTCTAGTATCCCTAGAATATCAAATTTGCTATATGCAGATGATATCATCATTTTTTTTAATCCAATATTAAAATGGTAAAGGAGGATAGGAAGTCTCTTGTGGATTTATGTGCTTGGTCGGGTCAGACTATTAATTTTTAGAAATTGGTGGTGCTTTTTGGTAAGGCTGTCAAGAAGAGGAAGCGGAGGATTATAGCTCACATAATAGGACTTAGACATGTGAAAGAGATGGATTATTTGGGTGTGAAGATTTCTTTAAGAAGGCTTGTTCGTGCTGATTTTCATGGTATATTAGAGAAAACTTTGGGGAAACTTAATGCTTGGGGTAATAAGTTTATATCCTTGGCTGGGAGGATTACTCTTATTAAATCGTTTATTTTATCTCTTCCAATTTTTCAATTTGCTCATGCTCTTATTCCTAAAAGTATTCTTGGTGATATTGATAAGATGTGTAGGAGCTTTATTTGGCACAAACAGGATGGAAATAATGGTTTTCACTAGGTGAATTGGGATGTCTTATGCAACTCAGTTCACATGGGGGGATGGGGTCTCCATTCTTATTAGAATATGGTGGGTCCTGTGCGAGCAAAGTTGGGCTGGAACTATCTTGATGATAGTAATTTTGTGTTACATAAGATCTTGGCCATTAGGTATGGTACTAGAGGTTGGAATTCTGGTCCAAAAAGGTTAGTTTCTGCAGCCTGGAAGATAGTAGCTGATGGTGCTAATACTCTTGAACCTCTTATTAGATGGAGAGTGGTGTAAGGAGGTCTACATATGTGCTTAAGGATGTCTGGATTCTTGGTAAGAGCATCCTTAATTAGCCAACTTTTGTTTCTAAGGATGTTGATCTTGAAATGTTGGTAGAGAAGTTCACTTTCAATGGTGCATGGGACATGGAGAGGCTGAGAATGTATTTTGGAGAGGAGCTGATATTGCTGATTGGTAAAACAAAAATCTATTCGAATGTTCTTGAAGATCAAGTGGAGCTGATAAACCCAATGTCTGGTAAGACTATTTTTGGTCTTATTTTTGATGTTATGGTCTCTAATAATCCAATGGATCATCATTGGGGTTGGTTGAAAAAGCTGAAGCTCTACTCTTAGGCAGAAACCTTCTAGTGGAGGGTGTTTCATAATGCAATTCCTACGTTTCATTTTCTGGTACAAAGAAGGAAGCGAGAAAATATTTCTTCTCCTAGAGGTTGTATGAAGATTGAAGACTATGAGCATGTGGTGGTGGGATGCTGGAAGTTGCTAAAGATTATTCAGATTTTGAAAACATGGGGGTTTTTTATCCCTATCTTTGATTCCTTTGCTGATTGCTGTAGATGGCTGGATAGGAGTGCTTCAAATCATATTTTTTTGGGAAAACTATATTGCACTGCTGTTATTCTTTCATGGAAGTCTAGATGCAAAGAAATTTATGGGGACAGTGAAGAGAGTAACTCATTTATTGCTTCTAATTCAATCAGTATGGCTTCTATTTCCAGTTTGCAAGGTTTAATCAAATTTTCATCGGGATCCTGGGATGCTAATCCGTCTTACGGGCTGTTAAGAAATTCTTAGCATCCTCCTCCTCCCGATTGGATTAAGGTGAATGTGGATGTATGCTTGCTCTTGTCTTACAAGGCTAGTATTGGAGGAGTTTTTAGAGACCATGGAGGGAGATTTTTATTTGCTTTCGGCTTTACTAGACTTCATTGGGACATAAATCAGTTGGAGTTGTTTGTTGTTCAATCATTGGACTGATTCTTGCAAAGATGGATGCTAGAGTATAAAGGGATCATTGTTGAAGGTGATAATGGTAATGTTATCAATCTTCTTCGAAGGCCTTTGAAAAATTCTAAAGTTTTTATTGGAAAGTATCACTTGGATATTCTACATGGGTTGAGGGATTTTAACTTTGTTATTTTTAATTGGGTGGATAGAAGTTGTAAGAAGTTAGCTGATATTTATGATAACATTGCTCTTAATTATGAATTTTGTTGGGATGATATTAGCTTATGTAGTATTCCTCCTTCCTTGGTATGTTAGTTAATGGAGGAATGTGTTTCTATTGGTAGTTTGTAATAGCTTTCTTTTTAATAAAATTGCTTATACATTTCTCAAAAAAAAAAAAAAAAAAAAGCTAAATGTGCACTCACTTTTCCATAAGGCATGATTTGATTGGGCACTTAAGTGCTTATATCCCCCTAACACAATGACTTTAATCCTAACCATCTCATCAGAGATCAGATGGGTAGGATCAAAAGCTTCAAATTATGAGACAATTGGATTGAATGTGATCCAACAAAATTTGATTTGCCCTGTCATTTTAAATGAAATGGATGATTATAATTATATCTTTAACCTCCAACTAATAATAGGAACTTTCCATGATATTTGAACTCAAACATGGAATTCACTAGATATATCCCCTTATAATTGATCTAGTAGGATATAAAAGAGCACAACCTTTAATCTAATGGTTGAATCACCTTGGATTGAAGGTTTTTTTTAAAATGTCCCACTTTATTCAAAACTAGATCTTAGATTTGATAATTACTTAGAAATAGGTGGAATTTATGGGGCTTTTACTAGCAGTAGGTTTTTGTCTTGATCCAATGAATAAGACTCCTTCAGGTTGTAGAAGATGGGGAGGATTGTATAGGGAATTAAGAAAATGTCTATCACCATTCACCAGAGCTCACTCAAATTCAAATTCAAAGCTCATTGGAAGCTGGGGGAAGCTAAGGGAACACTTAGAGGAACCTTATAAAGCTTAGCAAATCAAAACTGGGAACCTCACTTCTGAAAGAATTATGGCATTTTTAGATTATTTCAATTTACATCTAGATAAAATTCTTTCCATGGAATGCAAAATCAGGTTGTTAGGCTTATGCTGGACAGTACAATGGAGTAAGAGTAGGGGACTAAAAGGAGCAAGGAACATGCGAAGAGTTAGATGTTATGTTTGAATTAAAACAAGTATTAGCTAGTCAGTTTCTAGAAGATTCTGATTGCCTCAAGCTAAGCCAAAGGATGGGCTAGGTTAGGCTAGTTCATGGAGTGTAGATGAAGAATATGCATGGCTTGGTTTAGACCAATTTGGCCTACGGTGCTTAATAATCTAATTGGGTCCATTTTGGTGAATAGGGTTAGCAAAATTGCTTAACCCAAGAAAACCTAAGGCTTGGTAGGCATGGGTAGGTCTAGGGTGTTTTGGAGAAGGCTATGTATGCATTAGTTCAGGCTAATTGGGTCTATAGAAAGAAATGGCTTAAGGAAACCCTTTAGGTGCACTTGGGATAGCTCATTTTGCTAATCCAAGGGGGCCTAAAGTGTAGGCATGTTTGGTGTGTTCATGTGGATCCCATGGACTTATTGGCAGGCTTTGGAGGTTAAGGATCCAAGGATTTAGTTTGAATGTGAGGTAATAGGCCATATGATATATTTATTCAAACTAGGATGACTTGGTCAACAAAGGTCAACCTAGCCTAATCATTGGGTTCACTTAGGTCTAGCGAAGTTGATGTAGATATTTGAAAGTGATTAGGAGGCATGCCAAGGTCTAAATAGGGTTTAATGGATAAAAATGTAATTTAGTGCAAAATGGCCAAACATGGTGATTTTTGTCATCTATGGTCTAAAAGTGCTTATGACACACCAAGAGGCTGGTCAATTAGTGTTTAAAAAAAATTAATTTTTTTAAAAAACTTTTTCTTAAAAAATAAAAACTTGAAATAATAGGGAAGCGATTAAGCAAATTGATTTAACAATTCAAAACTAAACAAAATACAAATACCATTTTTTGTGTTCTTATAGAAAACAAATTATATATATATATATATATATATATAGCTACTTCTTTAAACCAAATATCAATTAAAATAAATCACCAAAATCCACTTATAATCTTATAATCATAGTTTAGCTAGAGTAAAGAAAAAGTAAATTGCAAATAAAAGGAAAGTAATTAAAATAAAATAAAATTCATAAACCAAGGTTTATAGTCGTTCGATCAACATGACCTATGTAAACTATCCAAAGGTCCTCCTCTTTGGGTATTGCACTAAGTAATGGCTCTTCTTCATCCCAAAACTAGACGGAGAAACCCATTTCCCTTGAACAGGTAAAGTATCACCCTCATAATCTCTTCACCCCCTAAGAATCTCCTCCTTTTTCCACCTAGGCCCAGCAAAGCTGTTGTCCCACCGTTCAGTCACAAGCTCGATGGAAATGTCGATCCCTCTTTTTTCCTCCTCAGCTTGGGGGAGTTTCTGCTTCCTCCTTTTCCTCCTACTCTCAAAGGAGTTGCCACTTCCACCTTCTACATCCTCTCACCTTCTCTCTCCCTTGTGTAATGAACTCACTAAAAAATCTCTCATAGAAGAAAACCATCCCTTGACTATTTAAAGACTCTTTCCTAGGAACAAGAAAGAGTTTATGAAGAGGGCTCTCAAAACCCTAAATTTCAATTAAGTCACTTATGATCGTACCGTAAGATATGCATATCATAATGTATGAGTAATTTATTTCTTTTGTATAATTCTAAATCATCTAGTATGATTAGTTCAATTGAATCACTATTCATCTTATATGAACCTTGGATGAATAAATATCATCCAGAGAATCGATCTATTGATCATCAAGTATGATTAGATCATACCGTATGATCAACAATTACAATTAATCTTGATTTGATTGTTTAATCTTCATAAATTAATTAGGCAACATAATTAAACTTTGTATAGTATGAACTTAATCATACAATATGAATAGTTCAAATTTCAAAATTATAAATTTACCTAATTAGTAACTATATTTAAATGGCAAAGATTCTAAATATGGCTAATTATCCTATACAATGTGGTTATCATACAGTATGATTTGTTATAGCACATGAAAAATTTATCTCTTTTAATTAAACATTTTATTTAATTTTTGATTGAAATGATCAAAGAGTACAATCAAATATTTAATATACAAATTTTTTAAAAATTAAAATATTTAATTTCATTCCACTTTGTATGTGTGTGCATAGTTACTAAGCCAACATACTCCTAATACAAAAATTAACTAAAGAAAAATAAAATATAGACTCTTTCAAATAATGATTAACTACAAAACACTTTCTTGAGTTTGCATTATTTAATGGTGCTTTATATATGTTGAACCTAAAATGTTAGTAATGCACAGAAAAATATGTGCAATATATAAAGGATTGATAGGCAAATAAATATCCAATAATATTTGTAATCATCAAAACATAAGGTCAGGCTCCTGAATTGCAACAATCTCTCCCTTTTTATTATAAAAATAATATTTGTTAAAAATAGAATTTGCAAGTTAAATTTTTGTTTTCTGCTAGGTTCTCCCCCACACTAAGTGATATCTTTTAAAAATAATAGAAAACCTATAATTCTTATTTTTTAATTTTCTTTATTATTTTTTTATTTAAAAGCCAAACACTTTTTTTTTATTTTAACTAATCAATATAGTATAACACATAATTACCAAAAAATAAAAATAGAAATTTAAACCGCATTAATAAAAATAACTATCACTATTTGACATCACCTAAATTAGAAACAATAGATAAACTATAGTACAAAGCAGAAGAAAAGACTAAGAATAAAATGTGTAATTAAACATATAGTAGAAAATAAAACACAAACAAACTTGCACAACATGACAGACTCACAATAATAAAAAAAAAAACATAAACTTACACACACAATCACAGCTAACATACCACTACCCTAATTTTTCTAAGCACTTATGCTAATGACACCTAATCTAGTCATAAGCATGCTAAGTATATCATAGTTTGGGAGTTTGGTGAAGATATATGCTAATTGATTTTTAATATGAACATGTAGTAATTTTATATCTCCCTTGGTGGAATAATCCCGAATGAAGTGAAGTCAAATATATATGTGTTTAGTGCTAAAATATTGAATAGGATTTTTTTAGAAAGAAATAAGATTATTATTGTGATACAATAGGGATAATACCTTTGAATAGTCCAAAGTAAAGAATTTATTGCTTATGCCATAGGACTTGAGCATCACAACTTCCTGTAGCTATATATTTTCTTTTACGATGGATATGGCTAAGGAGTTTTGCTTTCTACTAGACTAAGAAAATTAGATATTCTCCTATAAATTAGTAATATTCTGATGTGCTTTTTTGATTTACTCTACACCAAACAAAATTTAAATCTGAGTATCTAACTATTAAAAGTAGATCAATTCCTAGGATACCAGATGCCTAAGTTTGCATGCCTATGTTATATCTTAAAATTCTTTTAACCTTAATCATATGGGATTCTATAGGATCAGCTTAAAACTTAGAGCATAGATAGACATTAAATATAATTTCAGGCCTACTAGCAATTAAAAATAGTAAGGATCTAATAAATCCCCTATATTTCTATTTATTTATAGATTTGCCATCTTAAATCCTTATCTAATTGGGTAGTCAAGCTCATCAGTGTGTTCATACTTTTAAAAGCTTCCATATAAAATTTCATCAAGATTTCCTTAATATATTTAGATTGGCTTAGTAAGGTATCATCACCTCTTTGTTTAGCACAAAACCCAAGAAAGTATGTTAACTCACCCATCATACTCATTTCAAACTCACTACTTATAGTGAGAGAAAATTCTTTGCATAGATTATCATTTGTGGATCAAAAAAGAATATCATCGATATAAATTTATATTTAGAGTAAGTCTTCTCCAACTTTCTTAAGGAATAAAGTTTTGTCTACAATACCCTTAATAAATAATTTTTGTAAAAGAAAGTTGCTAAGCCTATCAAACCATGCCCTAGATACTTACTTAAGCCCATAAAGTGCTTTCTTAAGCTTATAAACATGATTGGGAAAGGAAGAATTCTGAACACCTAGGGGCTATTTAATATAAACATCTTCTTTTATTACACCATTCAAAAAATCACTTTTAAAATCCAATTAGTATAATTGGAAACCTTTAAAACATGCAAAGGCTAGTAGAACTCTTAAGGCCTCTAGCTTAGTTTCTCGAGAAAATGCCTCATCAAAATCAATTCCCACGACTTAATTATACACCTTAGATACTAACCTAGCCTTATTTATGACTACTGATCTAGAGTTATTTAATTTATTTTTAAAAACCCATTTGGTACTTGTTGCAAATCTGGTTTTGATGATGACAAACATGTTTCCAGTGTGTTTTGCTTGGCTAATCTGTTTCAGGCACAAAAGACCACGAGCCACTCAAGCCAACTCAAGATCGGGTCCAAGTGTGTCAAATGTATGATTTTTCTTTTTATTGAGTCAATTGTAATGTAACTGATTCCCTAGCTAAGTAACCTTGCACACACACACTCAGGGGGAGAGATTGAGTGAATTAGAGTTTCTGTTCATTTTTTGTTCAGATCGTCCTGGACGATCCAGTCAAAATAGAAACCCTAATTAGGGCGTCTAAGTTAAGAGGGTCTGATTAAGCAGATCGTCCAGGACGATCTACGGATCGTACAGGATGATATGCCCAAATCAGAAATTCTCAGCCGCCAGATCAAGTTAGGCAAGTTCTTATTTTTAGATACTTGGTCTGATCATCCCGGACGATTCAGTATAATCATGCCTAATTTAATCTGGTAATTAAGGAAAGCAATTTATTTTGGTTGATACGATCATATCGTCCTGGATGATCGCAGGATCGTCCCAGACGATCATGATCGTCTAGTGCATTTCAGCTGTACGTCCCGAACTGTGTTTAGGATGATTTGGGCACTTTTTGTACTAATCGTACAGGACGATGTCCCTATCGTCCTGGACGATCAAGTCATTTTTTGGTCGTCCAGCACAGATTTCTTTGGACGACCCGAACTGTCTTCTAGACGATTTCCCTCTATTTGCACTAATCGTCCCGGACGATCGCAGGATCGTACAGGACGATATGAACAATTTTTTCTACTGATCGTCCAGAAGAGCCAGATCATCCAGGTTGAAACATCTGAATTTGAACTGATCTTACAGGATGATCAACCGATCGTCCTGGACGATCTTGGCCGACTAGTTGAGATTTAGGGCAAATTTTAAGCCCTCCTATAAAAGAACTTTTTCTTGAAACAAGAAAATCTTTTGCTGCCTTCTTTCCCTAAGAAACCCTAGAGAGAGAGAGAGTTGGGAGAGAGAGAGAAGATCTTTTGAGGGGGAGTTAGTGAGGGATTCACTAAGGTTGCTCCAAGCACGGATCAGAGTCGTCTTCTCCGCTCGTCGTCTTTCGTCTAGTCGGTGTTCGTCGTGGGAGGATCGTTCACAAGAAGATCCAGGGTTCTCTGCCCGCTTTAGGTGGAAGCAAAAGGAGTTCGAAGGTTCTCTGCCTGCTTCAGGAGGAAGAGAAAGGAGGTCGGGTTCTCTGCCTCACCGTGTGGTGAAAAGGAGGTGTTTGTACAGGCTTCTCCGCCTTGCTGTGGGAGCAAAAGGAGAGACACTTTTTGTTTAGTGCAATACCCGGAGGGGAGGCTCCGGGGAGTGGACGTAGGTCAAGTTGACCGAACCACTATAAAATCTGGTTTGCTTTTCTGATTCAGTTTTGCACTTTACTTTTCTGATATTAACTGCTTGGGTGAATATCTGTGGTTAATCTTTTCATTCTTGTTTATGTGTTTCCGCTGCTACGTATCGAAAAGATTTTCATTGTTATCGTGAAATTTTTAAATAACCAATTCACCCCGCCTCTTGGTTAGCCTCGGGACTAGTTCACTAGGGCTTAACATCCCTATCGAACTTTCAAGTGGTATCAGAGCGGGATTCAAAATTTAGGTTTAAAAACTTTTGAATTTGATCCATGGCTAACTGTAACAATCGTAATACTGCTGAAGGCTATTCCATTACAAGACCACCGTTGTTTGATAATATTACTTTTGATTTTTGGAAAACACGCATGTCTACTTTTCTGCAATCTATTGATTATCGCATGTGGATGTTAGTTAAGGATGGATACGAACCACCTTTAAGATTGATTAACAATGTGAAAACTGAACTGCCTTTTGCTGATTGGACGTTTGATGATCGTGATTTAGCACAGTTAAATGCAAAATGCTTGAACTGTTTCTTTTGTGCTTTAAAATCTGAAGACTATATGTGTGTTTCTACTTGTACAACGGGAAAGGAAATCTGGGATAGATTATGCATAACATACGAAGGTACAACTGAAGTCAAACAGTCTAGGTTAAACATCTTGTTACATGATTACGAACTTTTTCGCATGAAACCTAGTGAGACTATTTCAGAAATGTATACAAGGTTCACTCAGATTGTTACCTCTTTGCATGCTCTAGGTAGAGAACTTACTAACTATGAAAGAGTGAACAAAATTCTTAGATGTTTGCCTGCTTCTTATGAAGCTAAAATTACTTCTATTACTGAATCTAAAGATTTAAATACTTACTCTATTGACAGCTTACTTGGATCACTCATTGCTTACGAGCAAGGGGTGAACCAAAGGCAACTTGATGCAGGTGAACGCAAGAAAGAGAAGACAATGGCACTGAAGGCCAAAGATTCAGATGCAAGCACTTCCGGGTCTGATAGCGATGATGTTGCCTTAATCATAAGGCAATTCAATAGCTTTCTAAGGAAGAAACATAAGAACTATCAGAAGTGGAACAAGGGTAAGTCCAATAAAAATTTTAAGGGTTCATCTGAATCTATTTGTTTTGAATGCAGGAAGCCTGGACACATTAAGATTGATTGTGCTACACTTAAGGCTCACCCAAGCAAGGAGAAGGGTGAGGAGAAACCAAAGTTCAGAAAGGACAAGAAGCGGATTCAGAAGGCGTTCTGGGCAGACTCTGCATCCGACTCTTCTGAGACTGAAGCTGAAGAGGAGGAAACAAACTTATGTCTGATGGCTGATGATCACCCAAGTCAGTTGGACCAGGAAGAGGTATGTGAGCTGACTTACGATCAATTATTTGAAGTTTCTGAAAGAATTCATACATCCTATAAGAAACATAAGAAAACTCATGCTAGTTTGAAATTAGATTACTTGACTTTACAAAAAGAGCATGATTCTGTAGTTAAAGACCATTCCACACTTGATTCCAATCACATGTCCTTGCTTGATGAATTCGATGAGTTGAATAAAAAATATTCTGATTTAGTTTCTGAGCATGATTCATTGAAAACCACGCATGTGGACTTAGAAAGAGCTTTTAAAGAGTTAGATACAATGGCATGTGAAGTAGAAAGTAGCAATGAAACCTTAAAATTTGAAATTGCAAGTTTAAAGAAAGAAAATGAGTTTTTGAAAGTAAAAATCAGTGCATATGAAAAGAACAAAACACCGCCTACTTTTGAACAGTTTTATGCACCGCCACCTTTTGAAAAATCTATTGCAAGTTCTTCAAAGCATGTTTCATATACATCTAGGAAGAGGCATTATCACCCACGTAGATTAGTTAACCCTTTTCCTGGTGTTAGATGTTTTTCATGTGGCATGTTAGGACATATTTCCCACACCTGCACTATTCACCGTAGTACACATTGGGTGTGGAAACCCAAACTGCCTGTTTCACAGCACAGCACGCATGCATTGCATTCTTCTTTTCATAAGAAGGAACCAAAACCTGTTTGGGTTCCTAAGACTGATGTTTGATACTTTTATAGGTGTGCTCTCACACAAGACCTCGTGAGAGCATGTGGTACCTGGACAGCGGATGTTCTAGACATATGACTGGAGATGTAAATCAGTTCATTTCGCTGGAGGCCAGAGCTGGAGGCAAGGTTACACTTGGAGATAACACCACCAGGAAGGTGGTAGGCTCAGGTATAATTGGTGATTCAAAGAATTTTATGATTGATAATGTTTTACTTGTAGATGGACTGAAACACAACTTGCTAAGCATAAGTCAACTCTGTGATAAGGGATACAACATCAAATTCCTGCCCACTGTCTGCATTTTAAGCTTAAATGATGAAGTTGTTTTGCAGGGGCAAAGGATCAACAACGTCTACAAGCTAGATGTAAGTTGCATTAAATCTGATAATTCAATTTACTTAAAAACTGCTGCTGATGAGTCTTGGTTATGGCATAGGAGATTGTGTCATGCCAGTATGAAAACCCTTAGGAAAGTCACCCAAAAGGACTTAGTTAGAGGTGTACCCAAGCTTAAGTTCACTAAGGATCACCTGTGTGATGCCTGTCAGTTGGGGAAGCAAGTCCAGTCCTCTTTTCACTATGTTAAGGACATTAGCACCTCTAGACCTTTAGAAGTTCTTCACATGGACCTCTTTGGACCCATTAGCACTGCCAGCTTAGGGGGGAGAGTCTATGGTTTTGTGATTGTAGATGATTATTCGAGGTTCACTTGGGTTAAGTTTTTTTCACATAAATCTGAGTCATTTGATGAGTTTAGATCTTTCTCTACTTGGATACAGAAGAAGTTATGATGTGAGATTATTACCATCCATAGTGATCACGGAGGGGAGTTTGAAAATGGAAGATTTGAAAGTTTTTGTGAGAATCATGGGATTAGTCACAATTTTTCAGCTCCTAGGACCCCTCAGCAGAACGGGGTAGCTGAAAGGAAGAACAGGACCTTAGTGGAAGCCGCTAGAGCCATGCTTGCCGAGTATTCACTTCCAAAATACTTTTGGGCTGAAGCGGTGAACACTGCCTGTTATGTGTTGAATAGGGTGAATGTGAGAGTCAAACTGAACAAGACACCTTATGAGATCATTAAGGGTAGAACTCCAAATCTGTCCCACCTCCATGTCTTTGGCTGTAAGGTTTTCTTTCTGAACAACGGGAAGTCACCCTTAGAAAAATTTGACCCCAAATCTGATGAAGGAGTGTTCTTAGGATATTCAAGTGTGGGGAAATCCTTTAGGGTGTTCAATAGGAGGACTTTGGTGGTGGAAGAAACAACCCATGTAGTGTTTGATGAATCTGATCCTAAGGAGTCTAGATCTGAAGTAGAAGATGAAGAGATTATTGAGGTTACCTAAGGAGTTGGAAATACAAATTTGGAGGAAAGGGTAGAACCTCAAACTGAGTTGCCTAGAGATTGGAGATATTCTTTGAGTCATCCTAAAGAACTGATCTTAGGAGACCCTTCTGAAGGTGTTAGGACTAGGCATGGACTTAGGAAGGAAGTAAACCATTCTGCCTTTATCTCAATGACTGAACCCACCAACATCAATCAAGCCTTGTCGGATGAATTTTGGATTTTAGCTATGCAGGAAGAATTGAATCAATTTGTAAGGAATGATGTTTGGGAGTTAGTAGAAAGACCTAAAAATCAAAGTATTGTGGGAACCAAGTGGGTCTTTAAGAATAAGATGAATGATTATGGTGTGGTGGTGAGAAATAAGGCAAGATTGGTGGCTAAGGGGTATAATCAGATAGAAGGGATTGATTTTGAGGAGACTTTTGTCCCTGTAGCCAGATTGGAAGCCATTAGAGTGCTACTAGCCTTTGCCTGTTATAAGGGATTTAAGCTGTTTCAAATGGATGTTAAGAGTGCCTTTTTAAATGGGGTAATTAAAGAAGATGTTTTTGTAGAACAACCCCCAGGTTTTGAGAGTTCCCAATATCCAAGTCATGTCTATAAATTAAAAAAGGCCTTATATGGATTGAAACAGGCACCCAGAGCTTGGTATGAGAGGCTTAGCACACTCCTGTTAGAAAGAGAGTTTGTTAAGGGGAGCGTAGACACCACCCTTTTTCTGAGGAGATTAGGGGATGACTTACTCATTGTCCAGATCTATATTGATGATATAATTTTTGGATCTTCTGATAAATATTTATGTGAAGAGTTTTCTAAAATAATGAGTAAGGAGTTTGAGATGAGTATGATGGGAGAATTGTCCTACTTTTTGGGGTTTAGCATAAGGCAAACGGATGATGGAACCTTTCTCAATCAATCAAAATACACTAAGGACATTTTGAAGAAATATGAAATGACAAAGCCAAGCCAATCAATACTCCCATGCCCTCCTCAGTTCAGTTAGATAAGGATTCAAATGGAAAATCTATTGATCAGAAGAAGTATAGAGGGATAATAGGTTCACTACTTTACCTGACTGCTAGCCGACCTGATATCATGTTTAGTGTCTGTCTTTGTGCTAGGTTTCAGGCTGATCCTAAAGAGTCCCACCTGACTGCTGTTAAGAGAATTCTTAGATATCTTTTAGGGACCCCAAACCTAGGAATTTGGTACCCTAGGCACAACACCTCTTTTGAGATCTTTGGATATTCTGATTCTGACTTTGCGGGGTGTAGGGTGGATAGGAAGAGTACTTCTGGGACTTGTCAATTCATAGGACAGTCGTTAGTCTCCTGGTCCAGTAGAAAATAGAACTCAGTTGCACTTTCCACTGCTGAAGCTGAGTACATTGTCTTAGGAAGTTGTGTGGCCCAAGTTCTTTGGTTGAAGCAACAAGTCTTGGATTTAGGAGTACCTGTCGGCACAATTTATGTTCTGTGTGATAATACTAGTGCCATCTGTATCTCTAAGAATCCAATCCAACATTCTAGGACCAAACACATTGATATTAGGCATCACTTCATTAGGGACCATGTTACAAAAGGGGACATTGAGCTACATCACGTAGCAACTGAAAATCAGCTGGCTGACATATTCACTAAACCACTGGCCTTTGACTCATTCAGCATTTTGAGAACCAAATTAGGAGTGATTGATATAAATGCTTGATTCTGATGACTGCTGATTTATGATTGTTCTGATTGGTATTCTGATTTCTGTTAGTTAGTTTTGGTATTCTGATTTCTGATTTCTGTTAGTTAGTTTTGGTATTCTGATTTCCGATTTCTGTTAGTTAGTTTTTGTTTGACTATTTGCCTTCAGTTGATTTTATTTCTTCTGCTGATTTCTGTGTTAGCCTTACTGTTAGTTTGATTTGAGTATTTACTTTGCTGTGATTTTCTACCTATTTTTTATTGACTAGTTCATATCTTGCACTTACTGTTTTATGCTTTTCAATATCTGATCACCGCTCACTACTTCTGATGATCTGAATTTTTAACTGGGAGTTTTTATCTTGTTTTGGTTTGGAAGCTGGTAAGCAGTGATTGATTTCGCTGAATCTGTTAAAGGGAAGAAACATTGATGATTATTTCTCTTCCTCTAACTCCTTTACTGGTGTATAGTTTCTTTTGAATAAAAATCCTCTTCAAAATTAAAATGTTAGTTTTTGAAATAGAGATTATTTTATCTTCCTACAGTAATCTGCCTCATATCAATAGTGGTTTTCAAAGTCTTGAGTCATTAGTGTGATTTTCTAAACCAAGTGATTGCATTTATCATATATTATACGGCTTTTATTTTGTGAATCGTTCTTCCTTACTGTGTAGAGTCATCTCCTATGTCTGGAAGATAATCTCATAGCTGAGACTCTTTAATGATTATGAAAAGGAGAAAGTTTATAAAAGATGCGCAGTGCGCCAGATAATTTGAAAAAAAAAGGCATAAAATGAGCCCAAAACTGAAAAGATGCGAAATTGCCAAATTGGATACACAAAGTGTATCAAAAATCAAAAGATGCGCAAAGCGCCAACCAATTTAAAAAAGAGGCACAAAATGAGCCCAAACCAAGCTTTCTTCCCTTTCAGATTGTTAAATGTCTTAGAGAAATTTGTGCGCCACTTAATATTTTCAAAAGCTTGAGTTTTGAAAATCCTGATTTCTAATTTTTTTACTTTGTAACATTAATATATCAGATATTTTTCTGGAACGAGGCTTGAAAGGATCTCTTTTCAAATCTAATTTCTTTTCTTCTGAATCGGATTTTTGTTTTGAAAGAGGTTTGCATCGATAAGGTGCCCGGGGTCGGAGTTACGAAACTTGATTATTTCCAACCTTTTCTGGATTTCAGCGCTGTCAATCATCCTATCATTGGTTTTTGAATCTAAAATCAAGGAAAAAATTCTGATTTTCTCGAGCAGCTTGATAAAAAAAAATGCTTTAATGTGTCTTTGCGGTAAGTTTTATTCTTTTTTTGTGTTATTTTGATTTCATGGTTGTGTTTTTGGGATCCTGATCAATCATCTTCATCCTTCTTTTTTTTTTGTTTTCTTCATATCATCCTGGACGATACCACTATCATCCTTGGCGATCCACTTCGTCCTGGACGATCCAAACATCGTCCTGGAAGATTCGTTCAAAATCGCCCCCATACTACTCCTGCTGCTAAAAATTCCAATTATTGGTGATCGTCCTGGACGATCCTTACATCGTCCTGGACGATATGATCCATATCTACCTGATCTGATCAAATGGCTGACATTGCACCAATTATTATCCATCTTCCTGGACGATCCACCTCATCGTCCTGGATAATCCACGTGTCAGCCGCTAGACGATTGGAATTCGGCCCGTCCGACATATTTATTACATATCATCCCGGACGATCCACCTAATCATCCTGGACGATACTTTTCATCAACGGTCGTCCAGCCTGACTCCTTGGTATGATCGCCTGTGTCTAATCGTCCTGGATGAACGGACCACCTTTTTGACCAATCGTCCAGGACGTCATAAATGACCAAATCGTCCCGGACGATCTCGCGATCGTACGGGACGATCAGTCTATTTTCTATATAAACAGTAATTTTCTTCATATTTTTCACACCATTTTTCTTCCACTCTCCTTCTACTTTCTTCCTCTTTGGGTTCCTAATGGCTGGTGGCAAAAGGTCTCGTCAAAAGGGGGCCAGTTCGTCCCGGGGACATGTCGATCCTCACTTTCCGAATGCCGCCGATCAGGCGGCTTTCGAATGCTATCATAATGTGGGGATCACGCACTCTAAGATTGTAAATCCCCGCACTCTTACTTATCCCATTTTAGATCTGTTTGCACACACCTCCCTCACCTTCATTCTGACCTTAGCCTTTCCCTTTAATCTTGAACTCCTTCAAATCTTCTTTGCCAACTTGCGCATTTCCGCGGACTATTCCACTCTTCGATCCTATGTAAATCAACGCCCCGTGGAACTCACGACCCACGATTTTCATAATATTCTCAACCTGTCTGTTACTGGCGACAAAATTCACACGCTTATCACTGATCCTGACTATGATTTGAGTGTCGTCAATCACTTCCTTCGTAATACCAATGCACCCTATCAAGACAACGCTTGCACTTCCCTTCTCAAGGACGCCCAGACCATTCAGCACGTCCTTCGGTCCTCCATCATTCCAAAGGCGGGGGATCGAATTCATATTACCCCGCTCCTATCCTTGACCACCTACTACATCATGGCACGTCGAGAATTTAATGCCTCTGATCTAATTATACGATACATAGAACACTTAACCACCATTAGAGATCCGGGCCACAGGCATCGCCCAAATCTAGCTTTAGGTCATCTTATTCATTATGCCTTAGAGACAAAATATGACCTTCAGTATCCTGTCCCTCCTGATGTCCCTCCTTCCTTCTTCACAAACAACTCATTCCACGTCCTACACAGCACCATACTACATCCGGAGCCCGCCCCGGATGTTGAGTAAGAAGAGGAAGAGGCCGTTCCAGTTCCTGCTGCACCAGAGGCACCTACACCCCTTCACATTGCCTCTCCTTTTGACCACCTGGTGCAGCGCTTCGATCAGTGGGAGGCCAGATTTGACTCCTACGTGGTTGCCCAGGAGCAGCGGCACGCCGAGGACATCCAGCGCTTCACTGACTATGCTGTGGAGTAGCAACAGCAGCATGACCAGGACATCGCCTGGATTGGAGCCCACTTTCAGGCCATTCACCATTACTTCAACCCTCCACCGCCACCTCCTCCTTCCGATCAGGATCCGCCTCAGTTTTAGTTTCCTGTTTTGTAGTTGTTCTATTTTATGTTTTATTTTCGTGTTCTATTTTTCTCTCCTCCTTTTTGTGATGTCAAAAGGGGGAGTCAGTTGTAGTCGTGTCTGTTTCTATTTTATGAGTCATGTTTCATGTATTGTTTTAGTTGTTAAATGAAAATTTAAAAAAAAATGTTTGTGTTTTACTCTCCTGGTTTACTTTTATTTTCAAACTACTCTACAAATATTTGCCATCATCAAAAAGGGGGTGATTGTTGCAAATCTGGTTTTGATGATGACAAACATGTTTCCAGTGTGTTTTGCTTGGCTAATCTGTTTCAGGCACAAAAGACCACGAGCCACTCAAGCCAACTCAAGATCGGGTCCAAGTGTGTCAAATGTATGATTTTTCTTTTTATTGAGTCAATTGTAATGTAACTGATTCCCTAGCTAAGTAACCTTGCACACACACACTCAGGGGGAGAGATTGAGTGAATTAGAGTTTCTGTTTATTTTTTGTTCAGATCATCCTGGACGATATTCACATCGTCCTGGACGATCCAGTCAAAACAGAAACCTTAAGTAGGGCGATTAAGTTAAGAGGGTCTGATTAAGCAGATCGTCCTGGACGATCTACGGATCGTACGGGACGATATGCCCAAATCAGAAATTCTCAGCCGCCAGATTAAGTTAGGCAAGTTCTTATTTTTAGATACTTGGTCTGATCGTCCCGAACGATTCAGTATAATCATGCCTAATTTAATCTGGTAATTAAGGAAAGCATTTTATTTTTGGTTGATACGAATATATCGTCCGGGACGATCGCAGGATCGTCCCGGACGATCATGATCATCTAGTGCATTTTAGCTGTACGTCCCGAACTGTGTTCAGGACAATTTGGGCACTTTTTGTACTAATCATACAGGACGATGTCCCTATCGTCCTGGACGATCAAGTCATTTTTGGTCGTCCAGCACAGATTTCTCTGGACGACCCGAACTGTCTTCTGGACGATTTCCCTCTATTTGTACTAATCGTCCCGGACGATCGCAGGATCGTACTGGACGATATGAACAATTTTTTCTACTGATCGTCCAGAAGAGCCAGATCGTCCAGGCTGAAACAGCTGAATTTGAACTGATCGTACAGGACGATCTACCGATCGTCCTTGACGATCTTGGCCGACCAGTTGAGATTTAGGGCAAATTTTAAGCCCTCCTATAAAAAAACTTTTTCTTAAAATAAGAAAATCTTTTACAGCCTTCCTTCCCTGAGAAACCCTAGAGAGAGAGAGAGTTGGGAGAGAGAGAGAAGATCTTGTGAGGGGGAGTTAGTGAGGGATTAACTAAGGTTGCTCCAAGCACGGATCAGAGTCATCTTCTCCGCTCGTCGTCTTTCGTCTAGTCGGTGTTCGTCGAGGGAGGATCGTTCGCAAGAAGATCCGGGGTTCTCTGCCCGCTTCAGGTGGAAGCAAAAGGAGTTCGAAGGTTCTCTGCCTGCTTCAGGAGGAAGCGAAAGGAGGTCGGATTCTCTGCCTCACCGTGTGGTGAAAAGGAGTTGTTTGTACAGGCTTCTCCGCCTTGCTGTGGGAGCAAAAGGAGAGACACTTTTTGTTTAGTGCAATACCCGGAATGGAGGCTCCGGGGAGTGGACGTAGGTCAAGTTGACCGAACCACTATAAAATCTGGTTTGCTTTTCTGATTTAGTTTTGCACTTTACTTTTCTGATATTAACTGTTTGGGTGAATATCTGTGGTTGATCTTTTCGTTCTTGTTTATGTGTTTCCGCTGCGACGTATCGAAAAGACTTTCATTGTTATCGTGAAATTTTTAAATAACCAATTCACCCCCCCTCTTGGTTAGCCTCGGGACTAGTTCACTAGGGCTTAACATCCCTATCGAACTTTCAGTACTAACTATACTCTGATCAGTTGCTCTACTAAACAACTCACACACATCATTTCTAATTAATTGATTAAGCTCTTCTTACATGGCACAAATCTATAATTCATCACTTAAAGCTTGATATACACTAGTGGATTCTATCATTGAAATAAGTGCAGTGTGGCTAAATCCTTCATAAGGCCTTACTTAGTTCTATCCCCTATGGATGGATCTCTTAAGATGAGCTCTCTAGGGTGACTACATGAGTTTCATTAGGTAATGGATCAAGTGGTTCTACACTAGTTTTAGGATCAACAACTTCCTCATCATCATCTATCCTAGTTTTAATAATTTTATCTAATTCATCAAACACCATATGGGTGGAATCCTCTACAACTAAGGTTCTTCTATTGAATCCCTATAACCATTTTCTATTAAGGAATATCCTAAGAATGTAGCTCAATCTACCTTAGAATCAAATTTTCCTAAGTTAGATTTTCCATTATTAAGCTTAAAGCATTTGCAACCAAATACATACAGAAGTAATAGATTCAGTGTCCTACCCTTAAGTAGTTTATAAGGGGTTTAATTGATCTTAGATCTTATGTTTACATGATTGAGCACATAGCAAGTAGTGTTAATAGCCTCTCCCTAAAATGTTTTAGGTAAGCTATATTCATTTAATATTACCCTGTTAGCCTCTACTAAAGTTTTATTCTTTCTTTCAACTACTATGTTTTGTTGTGGGGTTATAAGGGCTGAGAAACTATGCTCTATTCCTAAATCTTAACAGAATAATTCAAACTTATCATTTTATAACTCACCTGTATGGTCACTATGAATTAAAGAAATTGAACATCTAGTGTTTGTTTTGAATACAAATATAAAACTTTCTAAATTCTTCGAAAGAGTCATTTTATTTACCAAAAACTTTATCCAGGTAAATCTAGATTAATTATCCATAATAATAATTTCAAATGATTTACCTTCTAAGCTTATTATACTAAAAGGACTAAATAATTTCATATAAAGAATTTCTAAAGGTCTCATGGTTACTATATCCTTGATTGAGTGAAAAGATGACTTTATTTTCTTTCCAAGTTGACATGCATCATAGAGATGATCTTTAGATAACTGTAATTTCATGCCTCTAAGTCAAGTTGTGTAATTTTCCTTAGTGCTTTTATGTTAGCATGACTTAACCTTCTATGCCATAACTATGACTCATTAACATCAGTTTTTGAACAAGGAATATCACATAATTTCCTAAAATAGTTCAAATCAAGCATATGAACATTATTAATTTGCATTTCTTCTAAAGTAGATTTTTCACTAAGCATGATTAAGCATTCATTGGAAAGAAATTTTATGTTAAATCTTTTATCACAAAGTTGTCTAATCCTTAACAAGTTATGTTTTAATCATTTAACAAATATATAAAGCATTTTTAATAGTAAAGCTATCAATTTTTACCAATTAAACTTATACTCACTACCTTCCTGGTAGTGTTATCTTCCAATGTGACTTTGCCCCCTCTCCTAGCCTCCCTCATAATGAAATGCTCCAGATCTCTCATCATATACCTCGAGCAGCCACTATCTAGGTACCACACTTTCTCACCAGACATCCTGAGACAGCATACCTTATCATTCTTAGAGTCCCTAACACTATATTTAGCCATTAAGCAAGGTTGGTTACCTCCTCTTATGTTATTATTTTTTATGATTCTATTTCTGCGTTCACCCAGAATGCTTTTTGTAGCTCTTATTTTCCCTTCATTAAATTTTATTTTTCCCCTCCCTTATCCTTAGTTGGGTGGCTCTTGATGTTAAGGCAATTTGAACTAACTTATCTAGGCTTTCTGCACTCAAAACAAACCATGTTAAGGGAATACTTATTAGAATTTATAATTTTTCCTTCATTCCTATCGAAGTGGTGCCTTACATTTTAGGAATTTCTTAAATTGACTTGTTAATAATGTAATGTGTTCACTTCCATTAGCTCCTAAATTATTACTTTCATTTTTTTAGCCTTTAGTAGCACAATCTATTCTTTCTTTTATTCCCCTGCATTTGCATGTCTTTGGCTCATCTTTTAATCAAAGGAAATTAGAGAGCCCAAAAGATTGTCAATAGAGTAAATATTTAAATCTTTGAATTCAGATATAGTAGTTACTTCATCATCCCATGACTTAGGCAAGTATTCTAGAATTTTATTAACTTTTTAAAAATTTGAAATCTCTCTACCTAAGGCATCCAAAGAAGTGAAGAATTTTGTAAACGTAGTATAAATATATGAAATGAATGCACTAGGTTTCATGCAAAAAAGTTCATACTAATGTAACAATAAATTCAAGCATGATTGTTTAACTTTTTAGTGTCTTCGTAGGTAAGCAAAGTTTGTTTCATACATCCTTACCATTAATACAAGTAGAGATACACATGTAATCTTTTGATTTAAATGCACAAAATAAATAGTTCAAGAACATAGAATTAAGTTGTGTAAGTTCTTGATCTTCTAATTGCCATTCAGTAAATGAGATTTTGACTTGTACTCAATTCAACATATGATATGATAAAGAATATCTAAATTGTATCATCTGCCACATACAAAAGACAATTGATTGTAAAAATTTTGAGTTACAAATTTTACAGAATTTAAATGGTATGCAATCAAATAGTGGTAGTTGGGTCATTGAAACCCTTCCAAAGTGTTACGGTTACCAAACTGTGCCATTAGATCTACTATAGATATGGAAATCTAAAAATAATGAGAACCCCACTTTGATATCAATTGAAAGTGCTTATGGCACACCAAGTGGGGGGGGGGGGAGGTGAATTAGTGTTTTTAAAACTTATATGGGAGCCAAAGCCAATATTATGACGATTATAAATAATATTGGAGTTTGCTTAGCTTCTTCTACTTCTTATTATTGCATATATTTTTTGTGTATACTAACATTTTAGGTACTTCGTACATGAAGAACTGCCAAAGGATCAACACTCAAGATTGGGTAGTATAGAATTAATTTTTGTAAGAGTCTGTATTTTTATCTTTTCTTTAGTTAATGCATTGTAAAAGAGGTATTATAGTTTAACAACCGTGCACACACATATAAGGGGGAAGGTGAATTGGTGTGTTTAAAACTTATATGGGAGCCCAAGCTAATATTATGATGATTACAAATAATATTGGAGTTTGCTTAGCTTTTTCTACTTCTTATTATTGCATATATTTTTTGTATATACTAACATTTTAGGTACTTCATACATGAAGAACTGCTAAAGGATCATCACTCAAGATTGGGTAGTATAGAATTAATTTTTGTAAGAGTCTATATTTTTATCTATTCTAAAGTTAATGCATTATAAAAGAGGTATGATAGCTTAGCAACCGTGCATACAAGGGGAGTTAAAACTAAAATATTTTAATTTATATATAAATTGTATTGTATGATCTTTAGATTCATATACTATAATCTGTTAAAATAGAAATTAATTAAAATATTTTATTTTAAATAAAAAATAATAATAATAAATTTGAAATACAACTAATCATATAGTATGAACACCACATTGTACTGGATGATCAGCTATAATCAAAACACCCCCATCTAATCTAAATTACCTAAAATAGGCAAATTTAAATTTTAAATTTAAACTACTCATACTGTAAGAATCATTTCATAATGAACGATCTTAAAATAATTATCTATCTAGGTCAATTAATTAAGCAATTAAACCAGATCTTATTGATTATAGATCATAATGTATAATACATATATTGTGCTGTATGAATCACCCGAGGAGACTTAGGATGAAGTTTGGTTTGTCTAGTATAATCCAAAAATCATATTACCTGAATCACCAGAGGGATCTATAAATAATTTTTGTTCATCCTATATGATATAATCTTGAGTTAAACTAATCATACTATATTACTAATCTTTCATACAATATAATCAATCAAAGAACTTCAATGAATTGTCATGTAGGCTATTCATCGTATAGTGTTATAGTAGGAGAATTTTATTAATCATATTGTACAATCAATTATTTGATTAAAAAGTGTTATTTTGAAAAAGGTTAATTATCTTTGAGCAATTTAATTTCTTAAATTTTAATTTTGAAATTAAATGCATTATTATGAATGATATATCATCTCAGAAGTCGAGCATACCAATCCTTAATGGGTTTAATTTACAACACTTAAATTTTATCCTAATTATCATACTCAAATTCGAGCAAGAACTATGTATGACCTCGATGAGTCAAAATGATAATTCACTCAGGTATTTAATTATGATTATTTTGATAAGTTATTATTAACTTTATAATCAAAGTTACAATAATAATTGATATATCTTCTCGAGGGAAAAAGATATCAGTCATTATTAATTATTTGAAAATGAAGAGAATGATCATTGATTTTGACTTAAATTTTCCCAAAGATAATTATTTAAGATTTTAAAGAATTAAATTTAAAAATTTAATCTAGGTTTCTAAATCTCCTATGAGCGTAAGCCCTCAGAGTTAATTACATCATAGAAAATTAGAATTTTCTATGAATACTCTCGATTAAAATAGCGATAGAAATTTTATTTTGAGATTTCAAAGTTTAATATCAAGGGAGGTGAGGATTGAAAATCCAACTGGGATTGGATCGAGATGAGCACTTGTTTCTGGAGGCCAAAGAAAGAATGGTAGAAGGTGCTTTGGGATTCTGAAATAATTCAAAAACACCTAAATATACCCTATATGTTGTGCTTAAATTTAAATTGAAAGATATTTAAGTTTGAATTGTCAGTTTTATTAGAAAATTAAAATTCAATTCTCGAAGGTTAACGTCTTATGGCCTGAGCCTACCTCAAAACCTAAGTCTAAATTGGGTACTAAAAATTAATCACCTGAACCTAGCTAATGCAATGTAGGATTAGGACTTACGCCGGTCTGGATTGGGGAGCTAGTTAACCACCTAAATATTTCAGAATAATGAGTCCAGTATTTTTTATTATAGTGGTAGGGACATTTGATTAACTTAAGTTTTTGAGAATAGGCCTGACATCTAGAGCATTCCTTAATTGGTCCTTTGACTTATGTTGGGTATCATGAAGCTTAAAATAAATGCAATTAAATTTTTGGCTCATTTTAATTTATTTCTAATGCAGTATATGCTAATTGACATAATAAATGCTTAAATCAAATATGAAGTAATTTTGAAAAGGCTTAAAAATATATTTTTTTCCTAGAGATTGCATAGATTCCCCTTGATAGATCTGTACCCTCATAGGCCAAGTGGTCTGCCAAAACCCGCTGGTGGGGAGGTGCTTAACAAAGAAAAGAAAGTGCAACAAAATGCAATGCAAACTCCCAGCGGTCCCGTGATTACTTTTTAAAAGCATTAGAGTTTCTATACTGTCTCAAAAATTTTAATTTAATTAAAGTAGAAAAGGTTTTAGTGATCCCTCGCAAGCCTCCAATCCAGTTCCAGGAAAAATTAAAGATCGACATGCAAAATTGCTAAAAACTATTAAAAGAATACAATTTTATATTAAAACCAACTCATCAATTAAATCAATAATATTAAAACCCATGGTCTATAGATTGTAAAATGGCTGGGTACCACTGACAACAGCTCAGATTCTACTCCTAAGACTCAATTGAATTTGAGAGGAGGATTCTTCTCAATTTCCACCTCTTCCTCCTTCTACAAACTTCTTGGATCTGTTGGGTCCGAATATCAAAATGAAAAGAAACTCTCCCTCAAAAGGGGTATTTTCTTCTCTGTTTGGATATTTAAAACTATCCTAACTTTGTCTTCCAAATGGCGAAGAACGGTCCCCTAAGAGATGCTCTCTCCTCTTTGGAATCAAAGTTAGATACTTATGTATCCCCTCTAAAATATCACTTTGAATTACAACTCAAAAAATTTTAATTACATTTAATGAAAATTAAAAATCTATCCTAAGCAATTATTTTTAAATCATCCCAAGCAGTTAATATAATAAAATTTAAGATACTCAAAGCAGCCACACTTGGCTATACTCTTTTTTTTTAAGGGGGACTTATCATTCTGGAGCACCTATAAAAATTTGATTAATTTAAATTTAACTTTGCCCCCTTTTAATTTAAATGCCCTCTAAAAGCATGGCCACCTGCATAAGATTGAATCACCATTTTAATCGCCCCAATACTAAGGGTAAATCTAACACACAATCAATCACATCACATAGTGTAAAAATTAAATAAACAATCACAATAATCATCTAATTCTAATAACTAGCATATATTGAAGCTCAGAAAACCCAACACACAATAAAAAATTAAACACCGGCCTAGCCTAGATCTAGAAGTGGTGCCCTAGCAAATCATCTAAAGTGTGTGAGGTAGGATGTATGGTTTGTATATATCCTATATCGGGTAATTGATTAAAGTTGTCTAATGTTTGGATTTGTTGAAGGTTAAAGGGAAAATTTGATTAGAATTCAAATATTGACGTATTAAGGTTTGTTTTAAGATGTATTTTTAAGGTTAATTGATTAAACAAATTTAATTAGTTATAAATTAAAGGATTAATTTAATTTAATTAATTAGATTGGTTACTGATTTTAAGAATTAGATTAATATAAATTTTTTATTAACTGGTTCATGACATTGTGCCACCAAGCTCGAGGAACCAGGCCTCATAGGATACGTAGCCCCGTAGCCTAGAGTAGTTCATCCTAAAAATCTTATTTATGTAGCCACATTAAAGATTTTAATTAAGTTAAATAATTAATAATGATTTGATTTAAAGTTTTACACTCCATTGAATTCATTCGTGGTGATGTGCTACCAGGCTCAAGAAACTAGGCCTCCTTAGGACACATAGTCCCTCAGCCCAAACTAGTTCATCCTAAAAACTTTATTGATGTAGTTGGATTAAAGATTTTAATTTAGTTAAATAATTAATAATGATTTCATTTAAATTTTTACACTCCATCGAATTCATTCGTGACGTTGTGCCACCAGGCTCAAGGAACCAAGCTTCTTTAGGACATGTAGCCCCGTAGCCCAGAGTATTCCATCCTAAAAACTTCATCTTTGAAGTGGTTGTTGTATATTAAAGGGTTAGTTGATTAATTTTAGTAATCTAATTAATAATTTTAGGGATTTTGGTTGATTATTGAATTTTTGAACTTTTTATTATTTTAATTATTAAATTAAAGGATCAAATTTTGATTTTTAGATTAAAAATGATTTTTAGAAATTTAGTATTTTTATTAAATATTAGACCTTAGGATGAGCAATTAAACTGTAAGTTTGCTGGATTTGGATACTTCTACATTTAGTTATAAACTTTTAGAGTTGATTTCAAAGTTAAATTTTTAGTTTAAGTGATTTTTCATGGTTTGATATTTTAATAAATATTAGGCCTTATATGAAGTACAATGCCTTTTAGTTTTCTCAATTTGGAGTTTTCTACAATTAGTTATGATTTTTTAAAGTTTGGTTAATTAATTAATTTTTTAAATTACTTAATTATGTAGGTTTTGATTATTTTGATCCAAACTTATTCTAAACTACACGGAATCACTCCCAAAGGTCAAGGTTGACCCATGGGAGTGTTTTCAGGTGTTTAGAATTTATTTGGGATTTTTAATAATTTTTAATTAATTATTATTTTTTACTAAAACTTAAATTAAAGTTAAACTAAAAGTCTAGTGATGGGGCTTTTATTTTTCCTAAATAGAGGGTCAAGTTCTGGTCAATTTGATATATTATTTATAATTTTTAGATTTAATTTAGATTTTTTATATTTTTTGAAGTTTTTAGGTCCTAAAAAAGTTTGAATTTTAACTTGGTTAATTTTCTGACCTAATATCCTCCAAATTCAGTGAAAATTGAAATTAAGGTATAAAATGTCACTAAGTTCAATGTTTTGAAGTTTTACCTCTATTGGATGTGTGTATAATTTCTTAAAATTTTTCTACATTAACTAGACCTTTTTCTTAATTATTTTCCCTAGGTGTCTCTAGTGTTCAAATGGATTTTAAATTTTGGTCACCTAACCTTGGGACATACGTAAGCATACCACAGCAATCAGATAACCTAATTCTACCAACTTGGAGAGTTATAAATTTTTAAAGTTTTGGGTCCAAAATGGACCCATTACTTGGTAATTTGATCCCACAGCAATCCCTAGAGCATCTGGTCCTAGAAAAAATGCAGGGGATTCCTAATATGCTCAAAAATATTTCACCAAAATTTGGGCTCAGTTTGACCATTAGATTGTGAGAAAATTGAGAAATTTAGATTTTAACCAAACCTAAATAACTCCTAATTCAGTGGTCAAAATACTTTAATTTTAAATTTAAAAAATAGTAAGGCTCAAACCCTTTCCAATGAGCCCAAGGTCATTCAATTTTGTGAAAAAATAAATTTTCTATGAATTTTTTATGTTCTGGGCATTTAATTAAATTTTTTAATTCAATTTTTGTTTAATAACCACACATGGTTCTGAGAGATGACATGGCACGATCAGTGCTGTTCGATTGCGCTGAATGAGCGATCGGAGGGCTTTGGTTAGCTGACTGAAACTTAGTTAAAAATCATTTGATTTTCATGAAACTTGAAACATAGGATCTCGATACCATAATCTTTCAACCCATGGAGTTTCAATGCTCCATGTATTAAGATTTGAGAGAAATCAAGATTGGATCATATAATTTAAAATGAAGATAACCTATAATCCTATGGGCGAATTTTTATGTTCTTGGGCTTGTTGGAAAGATAAATGAATTCTCTAAAACTTTGCTGAAGACCTCAAGAACTTTTAATGGCTAGATTTAAATCTACTATTAAACTTCTCTTTTCTCTCTCTTTCTCTCTCTCACTTCTGAAATTAGGCTCTCAAGCTTTTCAACAACTTGGGAAAAGCTTGGGGAGGCTTCTCTTATAGCTGGAGAGGATGAATCTTTAGTTGAATGGGTTTTTGAGCTAATGTAATTAGAATTTTTGGAAGACAGGAGAGTATGATGACCTTAGGGAGGTTTATTTTGGCATTTTCCTCATATCCCTAATGATTGATTGAGGAGGAAGACTTTTGGGTACTATTAAGTGAGCCTCGAAACCATCCAAATGTTTGGGGAGGACATGTGTTAAGAAAAATCCTATAGGTTGAATGTTTGACTAACTTTGACCACTCAAAATGCCCATATTGACCATTTGCCTAGTCAACTTACCACATGGGATGGTGAGGTGGCAAGGGGAGTGTCTTAAGTTTATTTGGAAAAAGTTTGATGCTTAGGAGTTAGAGTTTTAATATGTGAAAGGAAATTTAAGGAGGTTTGACCAATACACATATAGGTTGACATTGGTCAAAGTTCCTAGAATTTGACTCCAAATAATTTTGGATAGTTTTAGATCAATCATTTAAGTGTATTTGAGAGCTTAAAGGATTTAATTTGGTTAAATGGGTTAGGTTGACCCATTTAAGGCCTTAAGGGACTACTGGGTCAACCTAGGTTGACTTGGTCAACCAGGTTAACCCGGGGCCTAGGTTTGAACTCAATTGGTTTATTTTGACATTTGGAGTCAATTGATGGTGGTCCCAAGGTTTAAAGAGTTCAATTTAGTCAAAATGACTATTTGGACCCTCAGAGCGCATTTGGGTCAACCCTGACTGACTTAGTCAACTAGGTTGACCTAGGGGCTTGGATTATGTCGAATAGATTTGGTTTGATATTTGGAGTTGAATAGAAGTGGTTCCATCCAAAAATATGATCATTTGATTCAAAATGACCATTTACACCTTAAAGGTAATTTTGGTCATTTTGAATTGACTCGGTCAACCAGGCTTGACTAGGATATGGGTTTAAGTCCTATGCATTCCTAATAATGATTAGGATGTATTATAAGAGGTTTTAAAGCTTAATTTGAAAAGGTCATGTTGAAGTCTATAAAAAACTCCAAAATTGCCCTTAAGGGGCCTTTTGGTCATTTTAACCCTTGGTCAACTGGGGGTTTAAGTGAGTCCACCAAAATACAGTTTAATATTCAACATATAATAATCAAGGGTTTGGATGTCCTATGCCTTCCTAATTATGGCGGACTGAGTCTGAATTTTAATACTATGGTAGTGCTGAGAGGGGCGTACTCCACCACCAGTAGATCTAATCCTAAGGAAGGGAAGAACTGAACCTTAAGGAGAAGAAGCATAAATGATCGTATATGAAGAAAGAACTCCTAACTACAGAGGATCAAGTTTTGATTCTTAGGGAAGGGAAGACCTAACCATAGAGGATTGAGTTTTGAATAGATTCTAGGGTAGTGCCACTAAGAGTGTACTCTACCACCAGTAAATAAAATCCTAAGGAAAGAACCTAACCTTAATGAAAAGAAGCTTAATTTTGGAATTTGAAATTGAAATTAGGATGGTGCCACTAAGGGGCAATCTCCACCACTTGTAGATCTAATCCTAAGCAAGGAAGGGACCTAACCTTAAAGAAAAGAAGATTGAATGGTTATATAGGAAGGAAGAACTCCTAACTATATAGGATTGAATTAAATTGATACTAGGGTAGTGCCATGAGGGGCGTACTCTGCCACTAGTAGATCTAATCCTAAGGAAGGAAAGAACTTATCCTTAAGGAAAATAAGATTGGATATGGAAATTGAATTGATAGTAGGGTAGTGTCATGTGGGACGTACTCTACCACTAGTGGGTCTGGTCCTAAGGGAAAGGGGAAACCTAAACCCTAAGGAAAGAAAAGTTTGATTGGAGATTTAAAATTGAAATTGAAATTAGGGTGGTTCCACAAAGGGAGTTATCCACCACTAGTGATTGTAAACTTAAGGAAAGGCATCACCTAACCTAAAGGATGAAATTAATAGGTAGAATTAGGGTGGTGCCACAAAGGGCGTTATCAACCACTAGTAATTCTAATCCTATGGAAAGGTAGCACCTAACCTAAAGGAAAATAGAACTTGAAGATCTTGTGGGAATAAAGCACTGCTTCCAACAGAGGATCAGGTTTGAAAATTGAAACTAGGATGGTGCCATAGAGGGCATTATCCATTACTAGTAGATGATCTTATGGGAGGAAACTTGATCTACACACTGGATCAAATTTGATTTTAAAATTAGGATGGTGCCATAGAGGGCATACTCCATCACTAATGGATCTAATCCTAAGGAAAGAAAGTACGATGACTCATATCTAGCCATAAGGAAAAGAGAACTGGAAGATCTTATGGGAGAAATCATTGCTTCCAATAGAGGATCAGATTTTAAATTTGAAACTAAGATGGTGCCACAGAGGGCGTTATCCATCACTAGTGGATGATCTTATGGAGAGGAAACTTCCTCTACATAAAGGATCAAATTTTATTTTAAAACTAGTATGGTGCCACAACGGACATGCTCCATCACTAATGGATAATCTTATAGGGAGGAAACTTGCTCCACACAGAAGATCAAATCATGATTTTGAAACTAGGATGGTGCCACAACGGGCATGCTCCATCATTAGGGGATGATCATATGGGGAGAAAACTTGCTCCATATAAGGGATTGAATCTTAATTTTGAAATTAAGATGGTGCTGTAGAGGGTGTACTCCATCACTAGTCGATGACCATATGGGGAGAAAACTTGTTGTACATAAAGGATCAAATCAAAAGTTTAAAACTAGGATGGTGCCATAGAGGGCGTACTCCATCACTAGTAGATTTAATCCTAAGAAAAGAAAGAATGCGGAATCACACCTATCCTTTAAAGACTAGAAGGTGATTGAATTATGGTGGGCCCAGCAAGCTTAAAACCACCACTAGTCAGTCGAGATCCTAGGAGGTAGGGAGATTGGGGACTCACACCTACTCCTAGAAGGTTAAATTTCTTTTGGGTTTTTAATGACTAACTAAGCTAGAAAGCACAGGAACTCACAACTAACTATGGGGACTAGCCAAGGAGATAGTTTACCTAAACCTCTAAAGATTTTGGCCCAAAAAAAAAACTCTCTAACCTGATTTAATTGTAATCCTAAGGAAAGGAAGCACGGGGACTCACACCTATCCTTAAAAACTAGAGGGTGACTAACTAGGATGGGGCCCAGTAGGTATAACTCCATCACTAGTTAGTCGAGATCCAAGGAGGCAGGAAGTATGGGGACTCACACCTACTCCTAAAAGATCAAATTTCTTGTGGGTTTTCAATGACTAACCTAGCTTGAAAATAAAGAGACTCACATCTAACCAGGGGACTAGCCAAGGAGGTAGTCTATATAAACCTCAAGGGCTTTTGGCAAAATAAACTATCTAACCTAATTTAATTTTAATCCTAAGGAAAGGAAGAATGGGGACTCACACCTATCCTTAAAAACTAGAAGGTAACTAACTAGGATGGGACCTGGTAGGCTTAACTCCATCACTAGTCAGTCGAGATCCAAGGAGGTTAGAAATACGAGGACTCGCACCTACTCCCGAAAGATCAAATTTTTTTTGGGTTTTCAATGACTAACCTAGATAGAAAGCACGGGAACTCACATCTAACTTGGAGGACTAGCCAAGGAGATAGTCTACCTAAACCTCTAAGGATTTTTGCAAAAAAAAAAACTATCTAACATGATGTAATTCTAATCTTAAGGAACGAAGCACAGGGACTCACACCTATCCTTAAAAACTAGAGGGTGACTAACTAAGAAGGTTCCTAGCATGCTTAACTCCATCGCTAGTCAATCAAGATCCAAGGAGGTAGGAAGTATGGGGACTCACACCTACTCCTAAAAGATCAAATTTCTTTTGATTTTCAATGACTAACCTAGCTAGAAAGCACTGGGACTCACATCTAACTAGGGGGACTAGCCAAAGAGATAGTCTAACTAAACCTCTAAGAATTTTGTAAAGAGTTATCTAATCTGAATTTGATTTTAGATACTAGGATGGTGCCACAAAGGGCTTGCTCCACCACTAGCAAATCTAATCCTAAGGAAATGAAGCACGGGGACTCACACCCATCCTTAAAAGACTAGAGAATTTTTATTTTAGTTTAAAATTGGATATGAATTTTAAATTTTAGATTTTAATTGAATTTGATTTGATTTGAGATTGATTGAAATTTTTATTTCAGATAGAGATCTGAATTTGGAAGTTGTTGAATTTTAATTTGGAGAATTTTGAATTCAAAATTTTTAAATTTTAAGAATATTTTATTGATGTTGAATTTGATACTCATCTGGCATGGTACTTCCTAAAGAGCTGCCCCAACATTTAAAAATATCAGGTCGCATCCTTCAGGGCTGATCAGTTAATGTTTGAAATTCCCTCAAAGATCGTCTTATTGACAAAAGGTCAATCTTACGTTGGTTCAAACTCCCCCAATGATCTCTTGGTAGTCTAAGATAGGCATCCGAAGAATTAGGACCAAGTCTCCTACTTAGAAGGTTCTAAGTCACACTATCTTATCACGGGCTTGAACCATTTGAGTTTTATACAACTATGAATTTTAATTAGCCTTAGAGATGACACTCTGCAAGGCCTTAAGCTTCTCCAATTGGATTCGGGCACTCTATGCAATTGTAATTGTATCTTGAATGGCAATTTCTAATGAAGTAAACCACTCCACTAGTGGGACTAATCTTGAATCCATCATAAAGTGTCATTTTACAGAAAAGGCCTTGAAGGAAAAGATGTCTATATGTAAGGACTAACACATTCCACAAAAAAAAAAGATTTGAATTATTTATAAGGAGTAGAAGATTCATTCTTTTTGTTGAAAAATTTCCTCTTAACCATTTGGACCCTGTCGGAACACATGTGCAAACAAATTTATAAGTACAGTGAGAAGTGGATCGACTCCAACAAATCTAGAAGGATTTAGAGATTTAGGTTTTGTTGACCCAGACCAAGTTTTGTAGAAACTGAACTGGGGTCACTTTTATAAATTTTGAATTAAAATCAATTTCGAAAAGGTTTAAGTTGGATAAAAAAATGTAATATTTCCAATTCTCCTACATAGAATTTTCTAACTGATAGATAATCAATGCATGATGAAGAAGTTGGATTAAAGATTTTTTAAAGTCAAGAAATTTGATGATTAGAGTTTCTTTTGAGATTTAAAGATTTAAGAAGAATGAAGCCTCTTTCTTATTTCTGGTGGCATGCTTTGCACGCCTTTTTCTTGATTTGGCACATTTGCGCATCTTTTGAATTTGGGGGCATTCATGCATCTTTTTACCTTTTGATTGATTTTGAGAAGAGGCTTCAATTTCTTCGAAACCTTAAAATGATTGTTCATTTTTTTTGAATGCCAGAATCATATCTCAAGTATAACAGAAGAAGGTTGTTTCTCTTATATAAGAAAGGATAATCCTCAAGGTAGGACCCAATCTTTTGACAAGAGTGTCATCTTGAATTTAAAAATCATTGAATAGAATCAAAGCATGTAAAGGATTCTTACTAAGATAGAAGATTGCAAGAAGATTGAGAAAATTTTCATTTTTAAATTCAACTTATGTTTTATATAGATTTTAATTCAAAAGTGCATTAAGCCACATGAGCGGTGGGAGTGAAGGGCATTTTGACAACTCGTGGAGTTAACTATAACTCTTTGATGCTTAAGACTTAAATTAGAGGTTAATTTCTATTAGAAAGAGGAATCAACTATCTTGAAAATTTAGACCCAGTACACTTAAGAAACTTTATGTTTTCCATAAAAGTTATAAGTCTAGGTGGCAAGACCCTATCAGCATGGAAGTATATTCCTACAATCTCTATGGAGGGAGAGACCATTATAGGGTTTGCACTATCCATAGAAAATGCAGCATCATTTTAATCAAAAGATATATTGTGATAGGACCCCTTCAAAAGTTAAATTTTGATAGTATTACTTTCTGATACAGTCTTAGATTAATTCCTCTCTCTCATTACTACTGGTCAAGTAGTTAGAAGAGTGGCACCTCGAGTGGTTTCTCACCTCCTCCTCTATAGATGATGAAGTAGGACATGTGTAGTAACATGCCCTAACATCTTCTAGCAGAGTGTATGGATCATATCCTTCAATTGGGGAACTATGGCCTATTGCTGGTGATTGTTCAGTTCTAGCTTGATTCATCCTTTTTGTACAATATTCAAAAGAGCACAGTGGAGGTCGCTGCCCTTCTCACAAACTCCCTTCTTTGGGCAACAGGAAGAGGGTGGAAATAATTTCCACCAAGGAGGGGGTACGTGTAAGTAGCAACAAATTCTCAACTAGCCTCAGATTTGACATGCTTTAAGGCTTCTAACTTAATAATCTTTCTATCCTTAATGACCTTCTTTCTAACTTTTTAAAGGTAATTCTTCTTCTGGTTCTTGCTAGCAAAGGTAGTGATAGAACTTGACCTGATCTTGGACATAGATGACCCCTCATCTGTTGTCATTGGTTTTTAATCTTTATCCTTCATAGTTGAGGGTACAGTGGGTAAGGGGGCAATAGTGGCCTCCATTTTAGAGATGGGGGAGTCAGCTCCAAACCCTAAGGTAACTTCCACCGAGGGGAAATCCTTTTATGTTCTAGTAGATAAATTTTGGTTTGTCCATTGACTGATAATTTAAATTTTTGAAATCTTATTCCAAACTAGATCGAGTTACCATAGGTAATTTCTTCTAATGTCAAGTTTCTATCCAGGGAAATATGAGTTTCCCAACCATTTGAGTAATCTTGATTTGTTGCGAATCTAGTTTCAAGGACTATGATTTTGATGATAGCAAAGCTTTCCATTTTTGTTTGAGTGACTAATATTTTGGGTTCACAAGATCAATTGCAATTCAAGCCAGCTCAAGATCGAGTCAGTCCATTTGTGGTTTCAGGTTCAATGTAATTATTTCATCTTTTTTGAGTCAAGTGTAATGTAATATATCCCCAAGCTAAATAACCTTGCACACACATACTCACGGGGAGAGTTTTAAGTGAGTTGGAATTTCTATTCAATTTTTATTCACATCATCCTAGATGATATTCATATCATCCTGGATGATCCATTGAAAATAGAAACTACAATTAGGGTAACCAAGTTAAGTCAGTTTGATTAAGCATATCATCCTGGATGATACACATATCATATAGGATGATATGCTCAAATCAGAAATTCTCAGCCGCCAGATTAAGTTAGGCAAGCTTTTATTTTTAGAGATTTAGTCTAATCACCCCGGACGGGTATCATCCTAGATGATCCATTACAATTATGCCAAAATTAGTCTAGTGATTAAGGAAATTAATTAAGGTTTGATTGATTCGATCATATCATCCTGGATGATCCATTAGAAATCCTGACTGTCTAGTGCATTTCACCTGTACGCTCCGAAGTATCCTCTAGACGATATTCTAAATTTTGAACTAATCATACGGGACGATAGAGATACCATCTTGGACGATCAAGTCATTTTGAAATCATCCAGCAGGTTTTGGCTTTATGAGCCGGGCTATATATCAGACGAAATTGGGCCCTTTTGAACTAATCGTACAGGATAATAGAGATACCATCCTTGATGATCAAGTCATTTTGAGACCATCCAGCAAAAGTTGCCCTGGATGATTAGAGCTATCCTCTAGAAGATGTTCCTGAGTTACACTAATTGTCCCAAATGATCGCAGAATCATCCCAGACAATCTGAATAAAGTTCATCTTCTAATCGTCCAGAGGAGCCAGATCGTCCAGCCTGATATGAGTGATTTTGTACTGATCATACAAGATGATCGACAGATCATCCCGGATGATCTTTGACGACAAGCTTTAATTTAGGGTTATTTTTGAGCCCTTCTATTTAAGATCTTTTTCTTGCAACAAGAAAAATCTTTTTGCCACTTTCTTTGCCAGAGAGAACCTTGGGAGAGAGAGAGAGAGCTTGGGAGAGAGAGAGGATCTTATGAGGGGGAGTTTGTGAGGTGGTCACAAAGGTTGCTCCAAGCAAGGATCTGAGTCATCTTCTCCGGTCGTCATCTCTTGTCTTATTGGTGTCTCTGTGGTCGGATCATCCGCAAGAAGATACAGGTTCTCTGCCTTCTTCAGGAGGAAGCGACAGGAGTATAGGTTCTCTACCTGCTTCAAGAGGAAGCGAAAGGAGTCCAGGTTCTCTGCCTACTTTAGGAGGAAGCGAAAGGAGTCCAAATTCTCTGCCTCACCTGGTTGGTAGAAAGGAGTTTTATATAGACATCTCCGCCTTACTGTCGGAACTGATGGAGATTCACATAGTGTTAGTGCAATACCCAGAGGGGAGGCTCTGGGGAGTGGACGTAGGTAAAGTTGACCGGACCATTATAAAATTTGATGTGTTCTTTCTGATTATCTTTTGCATTTATTTTTTATTGATGATCATGTGATTGTCATTATTATTTTGTTATTGTTGAACAACTGCACATCATCGCAAAATTATAATTATTTTAAAATATTCAAAAATATTTTTCTAAATCATTTTTGTTCACGAATTTTTAAAATAACCAATTCACCCTCCCCTCTTGGTTAGCCTCAGGACTAGTTCACAAGGGCTTAACATCCCTAACGAACTTTCAAGGGGTATCAGAGAGGGATTCATAAAATCTAGTTTTAAAATACTTTTGAATTTGATCCATGGCTAACTTTGGTAATAGAAACACCGCTAAAGGCTATTCCATTACTCGTCCACCTTTGTTTGACAACATACCTTTTGATTTTTGAAAAACTTGCAAGTCCACCTTTTTACAATCTATTGATTATCGCATGTGGATGCTTGTTAAAGATGGTTATGATGCACCGTTTAGACTTGTTAGTGGCGTTAAAACCGAACTTCTTTTTACTGAATGGATATTTGATGATCGTGATTTAGCACAGCTGAATGAAAATTATTTGAACTATTATATTATCTAAAGCCCGAATATTTTTCAAACTTTAATCTCATACAATCAATTAGAATCATTTAATTGATTGTAATTAATTTAGATAATTCAAATTTAATAAATTAAATTAAAAATTTAGAACAAATTTAAAAATCCAGACCAAATCTCAAACTCTAAAGGCCCTGTCCTGAAAGCCTTTTTCACTAACTTTTAAAATTCTTCAAACGTAAGTCAAAGGATCCTTGAATCATGATCTATCAATTCCATTTTGATTAGGTATGTCCCTATGGTGTACCTTTCAAGTTTGAGCTTAATCTGAGGCCTCTAATTATAGAAACTGAATTGAAATCTAAAGGCTATAAAACCTTTAAATATTTACGGCCTATGCCACTAGACCCCCTACCCAAAGAAAGAGCAAAGTTGAATGACCTAACAAACCCACCAAATTTTAATTCTAACATAAGGTAAACCCATTTTATCCAACCTAATCTTTCTTTTCTGTAACCTCGGTAAATTTCTATTAGTAAAATTAGTAAGATAATCCAAATTGTAACCAAGATTAACAAACCAATTAGCACAAGCATTTCCTTCCCTATGAATATGAGAAATAGTATAGTTAACAAAAATAAGAAGCTGATTAATTCCTTTAACAAGACAGAAAAGAACAAGATTGCAAATACTATCCTTTGGCTTAATAAGGGAATGAATAATCTTAGTGCCATCCACCTCAATCCAGATATTAGTTATACCAAGAGATATACATAATTTCAAACCATTTAAAATAGCAAAAAGCTCAACAATCACCACTAAGCACTTATCGAAGAGGCCGACAAAAGTCATGATCATGTTCCCCTGATCACTCTTATAATACCCCCACACCCAAAAGTAATGTCTTTCACCGAACCATCATCATTAAGTTTAATAGTGTTAAGTGAGGGTTTTACCCAATAAACAAATTTACAATCATCCAAAGGGTTGCTAAATTGTAGAGAAATACCAAAATTTTGAGTCACAAAATAATAATTACTAAAATTTGTGGAGGACAAGTGATTACCAAAAAAGAGTTTAAACATGTTGTCTTTAATATTTTGAATACTATGATGATAATCCATACGAGTATTGTTAAACAAAGAGTTATTTCTAGCAACCCAGAGATACCATATAATCAGCGAGGGAATAACATTTCTAATATGCCCTTTTAAATTAATGAACCAAGACTCAAGCAAAGTGTTGATAAACATGTGAGGACTAAACTAATTCAATCTAAAAATATCATCAAATTAAGCCCTAGTTTTAACAACAATAGGACCAAAAATAAACACATGATGCATATTCTCCATATAATAGTAGCATTAACACTTAGAAGTTAAAATAAAACCACTTTTCCTCAAATTCTCATCAGTAGGAATATAATTATGCATGACTCTCAAAATAAAAATAGAAATAGTCTAAGGGATACTTTCATGCCAGATCATAGAAAACACTTTTTTGACACAGTTCTTATTTCTTACCTCAAGCCAAGCATCCTTAAACTAACCATGCCAATATGAGATAGGCCACATAATAACAAATCATCTGAGTCAATATTAGTAGGAAGATTTAATATATTAGAAATAATAGACTCAGGCAGAATGTTAGCAAGTTTATTATAATCCCAAGTATAATTAAAGATAAATGAAACTACTTTAGTAGCGACAGTGGAATAAGAATCAATGGACTGACCTCCCATCCGGTTATCTTTCCAAAAGAAGAAGGAAACATTATTGAGGCCCCATTTATCATGAGGTTCAACACTCCACTTAATATTGCATAGCCTTTTCCAAACCCTAGAATTACCATCATTATAGAAGTACATAATAGGATACTTACCAACATAGTACTTAGCATTCATAAACTTAGACCAAAGACTAAGTTTAGAACAAAAATTGAACCAAAGTTTAAAAAAAATGCGTAAGATAAGTCATGCATATTTTTACAACCCAACAACCCTTCCTCAAGGACCCCACAACAGTTAGTCTAGGAGGACCAAATAACTTTATAATTCATATTGGAACCTCTCCACAAAAACTTATTAAATAATTTCTCAATCCTTTTACAAATAGAAATATTAGGCTGCAATGTTTAGAAGATATAAATAGGTAAGGAACACAAAACACTTTTGATAAGGATTAATACCCCCGAAACTACGAAAGTTGGAATCCCAAGAACTAAGTATTTTTTGCACAAAAGTTAGAAGATCGTCAAAAAGAAATGATTTCTTCCTTCCTTTATAAAGTGGAACACCTAAATATTTAAGAGGTAAAGAGCCTTGTGGAAAACCAGTATTATTTTTAATGGAAAGCATATGATCATGACAAACCTTGTTAGATACAATAAAGCAGCTCTTGCTTCTAATAATAAAAGGGCCACTACAAGTTTGAAAAGTATTTAAAAACCTCATGAGTCGATTAACCCTATTGAGAGAGCCATTACAAAAAATAATAACATCATTAGCAAAGCATAAATGAGAAATAGAAAAGCCACCTAACATTTTGTAGAAGCTATTAGGATAATTTTCATAACGATTGGTAATACCTCTAGATAAGTACTTAATGAAAATAATAAGGAGGACAGAAGAGATAGGATCACCTTGTCTCTACCCATGCAAATATTTAAAAAAAACATTGCTTTTACCATTAAGAATAATAGAAAAAAGGATCCTTCAATGAATTGTTTAATAAGTTTAATGAAAGAAGAATTAAAGCCAAACAGATGTTAAATGTGGTAGAGGAAATCCCAATTAATATTATCGTAAGATTTGGCTATATCCAATTTAAATATAATGTTACACCTAGGAACCCTAGCATTTAAATCATGAATGATTTCTTTAGCAAATAAAATTTTATCCGGTAAAATCTACTTTTAGCAAATCCCATTTGATTAGGAGTAATTATTCTAGGAAGAAAAGGGGAGAGGCAGTTCAAAATTATTTTAGAAATCAATTTACTAAAAAATGTACAGAGACTAATCGGCTTAAAATCATTCAAATTACTAGCTCCACTTTTCTTGGGAAAGAGCACAATTAAGGTAGAAGAGAAAAACTTAGACATGCTACTACCTGCAAAAAAATCCAAAATCATACTAAAAAGATCCGGGCTAATAAGGTCCCAAGATTTTTGAAAAAACTTAGTCTTGTAACCATCTGGGCCAGCAATAGACTCAACATTCATTTCAAAAATAGTTTTCTCAATTTACTCCAAAGTAGGATATCTATTAAGACCCATGTTATCATCCTGGTTAATAACGTGAGGAATAATATTATGGTTATCAACATAAATAGGAGATAAATTTTGATTAAACAAACATTTAAAGTACTACAACCCAGTATTAACAATCTCTTTAGAATCTTAAGTAAGAGAACCATCAGTACGAGCAAATTTATAAATCTAATTTCTAGCTCTATTCCTCTTAACGAAAGCATGAAAATACCAAGTGTTATTCTGCCCTTTAATAAGATGCTTATAAGATACTTTTTGTTTCCATAAAGCTTCCTCTTGAGCTTGTAAGTTAAAAAGATAATTTTGTCATGTTGAAGAAGAGTAAAGTTTTCATTAGAAGGATATTGTTGATAAGTATTCTCGCAAGAGTTAACTTTTGTTGCAAATCTGGATTTAGAGATTACAATTTTGATGATAACAAATATTTTTGTACTCTGGTTTTGGTTAACTAATATTTCAGGTATAAATAATCAAATGCAATCTAAGCCAACTCAAGATTGGGTCCGTGTGTGTCTATGTTGTAATTTTTTCCCTTTCTTGAGTCAATTATAATGTAAGTGATCCCCTAGCTAAGTAAACTTACACACACACACTCAAGGGGAGAGTTTTTAGTGAGTTAGAGTTTCTATTTTTATATTTTATTCGTATTGTCCTCGATGATATTCATATCGTCCTAGATGATCCAATGAAAATAGAAATCATAATTAGGGCATCCATGATAAGTCGGTTTAATCCAATAGATCGTCCTAGATGATACCCATATCGTATAGGACTATATACTTAAATCAGAAACTCTCAGTCGCTAGATTAAGTTAGACAAGATTTTAGTTTTAGAGATTTGGTCTGATCGTCCCGGACGATACATGTATCATCCTAGATGATCCATTACAATCATGCCTAAATTAGTCTAGTGATTAAGGAAAGTAATTAAGGTTTAATTAACTCGATCATATCATCATGGACGATCGTAAGATCATACGGGATGATATGTTAAAAATCTTGACCGTGTAGTGTCTTTCACATGTACGTCCAGAGCTGTGTGCAGGATAATTTTGCGATTTTTGAACTAATCGTATAGGATGATGGACATATCGTCCTGGACGATTAAGTCATTTTCAAATCATCCAGCATGTTCTAACCTGCACATCCAGAGCTGTGTGCAGGTCGATTTTGTCATTTTTTAACTAATCTTACAGGACGATTTTATCATTTTTGAACTAATCATACAGAACGATAGACATATCATCCTGGATAATCAAGTCATTTTGAGATCGTCCAGCACAAGTTTCCCTAGACGACCAGAGCTGTCTTCTGGATAAAATTCCTGATTTACACTAATCATCCTGGATCATCACAGAATCATACGGGATGATCTGAACAAATTTTGTCTACTGATCGTCCAGAGGATCTAGATCGTCCAGGCTGATACATGTGATTTTGAACTGATTGTACAGGATGATCGACTGATCATCCGAGATGATCTTTGACGACCAGTTGAGATTTACGGCATTTTTGAGCCCTCTTATTTAAGATCTTTTTCTTTGAACAAAAAAAAATTTTGCCACTTTCCTTTCCAGAGAAAACCTTGAGAGAGAGAGAGAGAGAGCTTAGGAGAGAGAGAGAGGATCTTATAAGGGGGACTTTGTGAGGGATTCACAAAGGTTACTCCCAGCAAGGATCTGAGTCATCTTCTCCATTCGTCATCTCGTGTCTTGTCAAGTATCTCTATGGGAGGATCATTCGCAAGAAGATCCGGGTTCTCTGCCCACTTCAATAGGAAGCGAAAGGAGTCTAGGTTCTCTTCCTGCTTCAGGAGGAAGTGAAAGGAGTTCAGGTTCTCTGCCTCACCGTGTTGGTGAAAAGTAGTTTTTGTACAAGCTTCTCCACCTTGCTATGAGAGTAGAAGTAGAGTCACTTAGTGTTAGTGCAATACCCAGAGGGAAGCCTCTGGGGAGTGGACGTAGGTCAGGTTGATCGAACCACTATAAAATTTGATGTGTTCTTTCTGATTATTTTTTGCACTTTACTTTTCTGTTATTATCTGCTTGGATGAAATCTGTGATTGATCTTTTCATTACTGTGTTTACTTATTTCTGCTGTAAATTATCAAACGATCTTTCCTGTTGCTCATGAATCTTTTAAAATAACCAATTCACCCCCCCCCTTCTTCGTTAGTCTCGGGAGGAGTTCATAAGGGCTTAACATCCCTATCAAACTTTCAAGTGGTATTAGAGTGGGATTCAAAAATAAAGTTTGAAAACTTTTGAATTTGATCCATGGCTAACTTTGGTAATAGAAATACTGCTGAAGGTTATTCAATTACATGTCCACTATTATTTGATAACATACCTTTTGATTTTTGGAAAACTCGCATGTCCACTTTTCTTCAATCTATAGATTATCGCATGTAGATGCTTGATAAGGAAGGCTATGAAGCACCTTTTAGAATATTTAATAATGTTAAAACTGAATTACCTTTCATTGAATGGACTTTTGATGATCAGGACTTAGCCAAACTGAATGCCAAATATTTGAACTATTTTTTTTGTGCCTTAAAATCTGAGGATTACATGCGTGTCTCTACTTGTACAACTAGTAAAGAAATTTATGATAGATTCTGCATCACTTATGAAGTACATCTGAAGTTAAACTATCTAGGTTAAATATCTTACTCCACGACTATGAACTCTTTCCCATGAAACCTAGTGAATTGATTTCTGAAATGTAAACTAAGTTCGCTCAAATTATCACTTCTTTACATGCTTTAGGAAGAGAACTTACGAACTATGAAAAAGTTAACAAAATTCTAAGATGTTTACCTTCTTCTTTTGATGCCAAGATAACTGTAATTACTGAATCCAAAGATTTAAACACTTATTCTATTGATAACTTACTTGGGTCACTTATTGCTTACGAGCAAGGGGTGAACCAAAGATAGCTTGATGCAGGTGAGAAGAATAAGGAGAAAACTGTGGCACTAAAGGCCAACGATAGTGTTACTGATACTTCTGGGTCTGATAGCGATGATGTTGCCTTAATAACTATACAATTCAAAAGCTTTCTAAGGAAGAAACACAAGAACTTTTCGAAGTGCAATAAGGGTAAGTCTAGTAAAAATTTTAAAGGTTCATCTGATACTGTTTATTTTGAATGCAGGAAGCCTGGACATATTAAGGCTGATTGTCCTACACTTAAGGCAAACCCAAACAAGGAGAAGGGTGAGGAGAAACCCAAGTTTAGGAAGGATAAAAAGCGGATTCAAAAGGCGTTCTGGGCAGATTCTGCATCCGACTCCTCTGAGACTGAAGCTGAAGAGGAGACTATAAATTTATGTCTGATGGCTGATGGTCATCCTGATCAGTCTGATCAAGAAGAGGTTTATGAGCTAACCTATGATCAATTGCTAGAATTTTCTAAGAAAATTCATTCATCTTATAGAAAACTGAAGAAATTACATGCTAGCCTGAAATTGGATTTCTGAACTTTGAAAAAAGAGCATGATGTTGTGGTTAAAGATCATTCTACACTTGATAGTAATCACATGTATTTACTTGATGAATTTGATGAATTGAACAAAAAGCATTCTGATCTGATTACTAAGCATGATTCATTAAAAACTTCACATGTTGATTTAGAAAGAGCTTTTAAAGAATTAGATAACATAGCATGTGATGTGGAGAGTAGTAAGGGAGCATTGAAATTTGAAATTGCAAGTCTTAAAAACGAGAATGAATTTCTAAAAGTAAAATTTAATGCTTTTGAGAAAAATAAAACACCTCCTACTTTTACACAATTTTATGCACCTCCACCTTTTGAAGAATCTGTTTCAAAATCATCAAAGCATGTTTCATTCAAACCTAGGAAGAGGCACTATCACCCACGTAGATTAGTTAACCCTTTTTCTGGTGTTAGATGTTTTTTCTTGTGGCATGTTAGGACACATCTCCCACACCTGCACTGTTCACCATAGTACACATTGGGTATGGAGGCCAAAATTACCTGCTTCACAGCACAGCACACATGCATTGCATTCTTCTTTTCATAAGAAGGAACCCAAACTTGTTTGGGTTCCTAAATCTGATGTTTGATGATTTTATAGGTGCTCTCACACAAGACCTCGTAAGAGCATGTGGTACCTAGACAGCGAATGTTCAAGACATATGACTCAAGATGCAAATCAATTCATTTCACTGGAGGCCAGGGTTGGAGGCAAGGTTACAGTTGGAGACAACACCACCAGAAGGGTGGTAGGAGCAGGTATAATTGGTGATTCAATAAATTTCATTATTGATAATGTTTTGCTTGTAGATGGACTGAAACACAACTTGCTAAGCATCAGTCAACTCTATGATAAATGATACAACATCAAATTCCAGTCCACTTGCTGCATTATAAGCTTAAATGACAAAATTATTTAGCAGGGATAACGAATCAATAATGTCTACATGCTGGATATAAGTTGCTTTAAAGCTGATGTTTCAATTTGCCTAAAAACTACTACTAATGAGTTATGATTGTCGCATAAAAGAATATGTCATACCAGTATGAAAACCCTTAGGAGAGTCACCCAAAAGGACTTAGAAGAGGTGTCCTCAAGCTTAAGTTCACTAAGGACCACCTGTGTGATGCCTGTTAGTTAGGGAAGCAAGTCTAGTCCTCCTTTCACTCCATTAAGGACATCAGCACCTCAAGACCTTTTGGAGCAAGGGATTAGCCATAATTTTTTAGCTCCTATGACACCTCAGCAGAACGGGGTAGCTGAAAGGAAGAACATGACCTTAGTGGAAGCCGCTAGAGCCATACTTGTTGAGTATTCACTTCCAAAATACTTTTGGGCTGAAGCCGTGAACACTGCCTGTTATGTGCTAAATAAGGTGAATGTTAGAGCCAATCTGAATAAGACACCTTATGAGATCATTAAGGGTAGAACTCCCGACCTATCCCACCTCCATGTCTTTGGCTGTAAGGTTTTCATTCTGAATAATGGGAAATCATCCTTGGGAAAATTTGACCCAAATCTGATGAAGGAGTGTTCTTAGGCTATTCTAGTGTGGGGAAATCCTTTAGGGTGTTTAATAAGAGGACATTGGTGGTGGAGGAGATAACTCATGTGGTGTTTGATGAATCTGATCCTAAGGAGACTACAGTTGAGGAAGAAGAAGATGTAGGAGAGATTACCCATGAAGTTGAAAATACAAATCTGGAGGAAAGGGTAGAGCCTCAAAATACTTTGCCTGGAGATTAGAGATATTATTCAAGTCATCCTAAAGAACTGATCTTAGGAGACCCTTCTAAAGGTGTTAGGACTAGGCATGGACTTAGGAAGGAAGTAAACAATTCTGCCTTTATCTCAATGACTGAACCCACCAACATCAATCAAGCCCTTTTTGATAAGTTTTGAATCTTAGCTATGTAGGAGGAATTGAATTAATTTATAAGGAATGATGTTTGGGAGTTAGTAGAAAGACCTAGGAATCAAAGTGTAGTGGGAACCAAGTGGGTCTTTAAGAATAAAATAAATGATTCTGGTGTGGTGGTTTGGAATAAGGCAAGATTGGTGGCTAAGGGGTACAATCAAATTGAAGGAATTTATTTTGAGGAAACCTTTACCCATGTAGCTAGATTGGAAGCTATTAGGGTGCTACTAGCCTTTGCCTGTTATAAGGGATTTAAGCTGTTTCAAATGGATGTCAAGAGTGCCTTTTTAAATGGGGTAATAAAAGAGCATGACTTTGTAGAACAACGCCCAGGTTTTGAGAGTTCCCAATATCCAAATCGTGTTTACAAATTAAAAAAGGCCTTACAAGGATTGAAACAGGCACCCAGAGCTTGGTATGAGAGGCTTAGAACATTCCTACTAGAAAGAGAGTTTGTTAAGGGGAACGTAGACACCACCCTGTTTCTTAGGAAAGTAAGAGATGATCTACTCATTGTCGAGATCTATGTTGATGATATACTTTTTGGATCATCTGATAAAAATTTGTATGATGACTTTTCTAAGATAATGAGTAAGGAGTTTGAGATGAGTATGATGGGAGAATTGTCCTACTTTTTGGGGTTTAGTATAAGGCAAATAGATGATGGAACCTTTCTGAATCAATCAAAATACACTAAGGACATCTTAAAGAAATATGAAATGGACAAAGCTAAACCAATCAATACTCCCATGAGTTCCACTGTTCAGTTAGATAAGGATTCAAAAGGAAAATCTATTAATCAGAAGAAGTTTAGGGAATAATTGGATCACTGCTTTACCTGACTGTTAGCCAACCTAATATTATGTTTAGTGTCTATCTTTGTGCTAAGTTTCAAGCTGATCCTAAAGAATCCCAGCTGACTGCTATTAAGAGAATTCTTAGATATCTTTTAGGGACCCCAAACCTAGGAATCTGGTACCCTAGGCACAACACTTCTTTTGAGATTATTGGATATTCTGATTCTTTCTTTGTAGGGTGTAGGGTGGATAGAAAGAGCACTTCTGGAACTTGCCAATTCATGGGACAATCTTTAGTCTCTTGGTCCATTAAAAAACAAAACTCAATTACACTTTCCACTGCTAAAGCTGAGTACATTGCCTTAGGAAGTTGTGTGGCCTAAGTCCTTTGGTTGAAGCAACAAGTTTTGGATTTAGGATTACCTATTCGCACAATATCTATTTTGTATGAAAATACTAATGCCATCTGCATTTCTAAGAATCCAATCCAACATTCCAGAACTAAACACATTGATATAAGGCATCACTTCATTAGGGACCATGTTACAAAAGGGGATATTGAGCTACATCATGTAGCAACTGAAAATTAGCTGGCTGACATGTTCACTAAACCACTGGACTTTGACTCATTCAGCATTTTGAGGATCAGATTAGGTGTGATTGACATAAATGCATGATTCTGATGACTGATGATTTCTGAGTTTGATTATTTTCTTTTGTTTATGTTGGTCTTTTGATTTGATTATCTATTTTCTGTTTTATTTTTACTCACTACTGATTTCCTTCTATTATTTGTTGTTTTTCGGATTTGAGTATTCATTTTGATGCGATTTCCTACTTGTTCTTGATTTACTATTTTATTCCTTTCAAAATTAGATCACTTCTCACTACTATTCATAAACTGGATTTCTAACTGAGAGTTTTGCCTTATTTTTGTTTGGAAGCTTGTAAGCAGTGATTGACTCTGAATCTGTTAAAAGGAAGAAACATTGATGTGTTTCTCTTCCTCTAACTCCCTTTAATGGTGTATTATTTCTTTTGGACATAAATCTTCTTCAAAATTAAAAAGTTAGTCTTTGAAATAGAGATCTATTTTGTCTTCCTACAGTAATCTACCTTATATGAATAGTATTTTCAAAGCTTTGAATCAGTGTTATATTTTTTCTTAATCAAGTGACTGCACTTATCATATGATGTATGATTTTTATTTTGTGAATTACTCTTCTTATTATAGAGAGTGAGTTTTGTCATCTCTTATGTCTGGAAGGTAATCTCACAGCTGAGATTCTTTAACGATTATGGAAGAAAGCAAGCTTACAAAAGATGCGGAAAGAGCGCCAAAATGAAAAGAGGCACAAAATGCGCCCAAAGCTACAAAGATGCGCAATGACTCCAAACAAGCGAGATACACAAAGTGTATCAAAAATCAAAAGATGTGCAAAGTGCAAACAAATTGAATAAGAGGCATAAAATTAGCTCACAAAGAAAATAAGCTTTCTTTCCTTTCAGATCTTTAAATGCCTTAGAGAAATCCATGCGCCACTTAATATTTTCAAAAGCTTGAGACGAAAAATCATGATTTCTGATTCCTTATTTATTAATACTATTATATCAGATATTTTTCTGGAACGAAGCTTGAAAGGATCTCTTTTTGAATCTAATTTCTTTTCTTCTAAATTAGACTTTTGTTTGAAAGAAATTTGAACCTGTAAGGTGTTCGAGGTAGGAGTTATGAAAGTTAATTTTCCAACATTTTTGAATTTCAGCGTTGTCGATCTTCTTCTTATTGGTTTCTGAATTAAAAATCAAGGAAAAATTCTGATATATTAGACCTGATCGATTCAAAAAAAAAATTTGTTGTTTTTAGTTTTATTTTCTCGTTTCTATTTTTATTCACTCTATTTTTGTTTTCTTTTTATTTTATGTGTTTTTGCGATCCCTGAACTTTCCTCTCCATCCTTCACCCTATTCACTTTTTCTTCACATTGTCCTGGATGATCTCCACTTCGTCCTGGACGATCCTCTTTGTCTTGGACGATCAATACATCATCCTGGACGATCCATTCAAATCATCCCCATCCTGATCAAACGGCTAATCTGCACCAATTATTAGTGATCATCTTGGACGATCCACCTTATCGTCCTGGACGATCCACGTGTCTGCCGCTGGATGATTCAAATTTGGCCCATCTGATGTATTTATTGCATATCGTCTGGGACGATTCACCTAATCCTCTTGGATGATACTTTTTGTCAAAAGTCGTCCAGCCTGTCTCCTCAGGATGATCGTCTGTGTCTTATCATCCTAGACGATATATGATCGTCTTGGACAATCCGAATGCCTTTTTGACCAATCGTCCAGGCCGTCATAATTGCTCATATCATCCTGGATGATCCTACGACTGCCCTGAATGATCTGGACTATTTCTATTTAAACAACCTATTTCTTCATCATTTTTCACCATTCTTCCTTCAATCCTTCATCTCCTCTTCTTCTAATGGATGGTGGAAAGCGATCACGGCATCACAGTGCAAGTTCCTCCCTGGAAAATGCTGATCCCCATTTTCCTGAGGTAGTAAATCGGGCTACCTTCCAATAATACCTTGAAGTTGGAATCACTCATTCCAAGATCGTCAACCCCCGCACTCTTACCTACCCGGTACTGGATCTGTTTGCTCATTCCTCCCTTACTTTCATTCTCACCTTGGCCTTCCCCTTTAACTCTGAACTTCTTAGGGTCTTTTTTGCCAATCTTTGCATCACCTCTGATTACTCAGCACTATACTCCTTTGTCAATCAGAGACCAGTAGAATTGACCGCACATAATTTTCATAATATCCTTCAACTTTCAATCGCTGGTGATAAGATCCACACCCTCGTCTATGATCCTGATTTTGATTGGAGTGTCATCAATTATTTCCTCCGAAATACCAACGTCCACTACCATGATAATGTATATTCTTCCCTACTTAAGGATGACCGTACAATTCAACATGTCCTTTGTTGCTCAATCATCCTAAAGGCTAGGGACCGCATCCACATCACACCTTTACTTTCCCTGACTACCTACTACATCATGGCCCGCCAGGATTTCAATGCTACTGATCTTCTCTTTCGATAAATCGAATATCTCACTAGTATTAGGGATCTAGGACACAGGAGACGCCCAAATCTAGCCATAGGCCACCTCATTGCCTATGCACTTGAGACAAAATATAATCTGCAATATCCAGTTCCTGCTGATGTCCCTCCTTCCTACTACACAAATAACTCCTTCCATGTCCTCCATAGTACCCAACTTCATCCAGAACAGCCACAGATGTTGAGGAGGAAGAGGAAGAAGCTGTTCCTGAGCCACCTGCACCTGCTGCACCTGCTCCTCTTCGTATAGCATCACCCTTGGATCACTTGGTGTAGCATTTTGACCAGCAGGAGGCCCGCTTTGACTCTTACGTGACTCACCAACAACAACAGCACGACCAGGACATAGCCTAGATTGGTTAGCAGTTCGCCACCATTCACAGCTACTTTCAGCCACCACCACCTCCTCCTTCTGATCAGGATCCACCTCTTTATTAGTTTTCTATGTTGTGATGTTTCTTATTTGTGTTGTTTTGTCTGTTCCGCCTCCTTTTTGTGATATCAAAAGGGGGAGTTGGCCTTTGAGTTACTAGTAGTTTCTTTTACTATTTTTATGTTGTAGTTATTTCCCTTATTGAATTTAGTGTCACTGTTTGTTAATGTTTAGAGAAGTTTGAAATGAAAATTTTTCTTCTCGTATGTGCGTTGATTACTCCTATTTTTTTTATTTGAAACTACTGAATAATTGTTTGCCATCATCAAAAAGGGGGAGATTGTTGTAAATCTGGATTTAGGGATTACAATTTTGATGATAACAAACATTTGTGTACTCTAGTTTTGGTTAACTAATATTTCAGGTACAAAAGATCAATTGCAATCCAAGCCAACTCAAGATCGGGTCCGTGTGTGTCTAAGTTGTAATTTTTTTCCTTTCTCGAGCCAAATATAATGTAAGTGATCCCCTAGCTAAGTAACCTTGCACACACACACTTAGGGGGAGAGTTTTTAGTGAGTTAGAGTTTCTATTTTCAATTTTTGTTCATATTATCCTAGACGATATTCATATCATCCTGGATAATCCAATAAAAATAAAAATCCTAATTAGGGCATCCATGATAAGTCGGTTTAATTAAGCAGATCATCCTAGATGATACCCATATCGTACAGGATGATATGCTTAAATCAGAAACTCTCAGCCGCTAGATTAAGTTAGGCAAGTTTTTATTTTTAGAGATTTGGTCTGATCATCCTGGACGATACGTGTATCATCCTGAACGATCCATTACAATCATGCCTAAATTAGTCTGGTGATTACAGAAAGTAATTAAGGTTTAATTGACTCGATCATATTGTCCTGGACGATCATAAGATCATACGAGACAATATGTTAAAAATCTTAACCGTCTAGTGTCTTTCACCTGTACGTCCAGAGCTGTGTATAGGATGGTTTTGTCGTTTTTGAACTAATCGTACAAGGCAATATGTCCATCATCCAGCTTGCTCTGACCTGTACGTCTAGAGCTGTGTGTAGGATGATTTTATCATTTTTGAACTAATCGTACAGGACGATAGACATATCATCCTGGATGATCGAGTCATTTTGAGATCGTCTAGTACAAGTTCCCCTGAATGACCAGAGCTGTCTTTTGGATGAAATTCTTGATTTACACTAATCATCCCGGACGATCGTAGAATGATACGGGATGATCTGAACAAATTTTTCCTACTAATCATCCAGAGGATCCAGATCGTCCATGCTGATACATGTAATTTTGAACTGATCATACAGGATGATCGACCGATCATCCTGGACGATCTTTGACGACCAGTTGAGATTTAGAGCATTTTTTGAGCCCTCCTATTTAAGATCTCTTTCTTTGAACAAGAAAAATATTTTATCACTTTCCTTTCCAGAGAAAACCTTGAGAGAGAGAGAGAGCTTAGGAGAGAGAGAGAGGATCTTGTGAGGGTGAGTTTGTGAGGGATTCACAAAGGTTGCTCCAAGCAAGGATCTGAGTTGTCTTCTCCGTTCGTCATCTCGTGTCTTGTCAAGTGTCTCTATGGGAGGATCATTCGTAAGAAGATCCGGGTTCTCTACCCACTTTAGGAGGAAGTGAAAGGAGTCTAGGTTCTCTGCCTGCTTCAGAAGAAGAGTCACTTAGTGTTAGTGCAATACCCGGAGGGGAGCCTCTGGGGAGTAGACGTAGGTCAAGTTGATCGAACCACTATAAAATCTGATATGTTCTTTCTGATTATTTTTTGCACTTTACTTTTCTGTTATTATCTACTTGGGCGAAATCTGTGATTTATCTTTTCATTACTGTGTTTACTTATTTCCGTTGCAAATTATCAAACGATCTTTCCTGTTGCTCACAAATTTTTTAAAATAACTAATTCAACCCCCCCCCCCCCTCCCTCTTAGTTAGCCTCGGGATGAGTTCATAAGGGCTTAACGTCCCTATCGAACTTTGAACTTTCTCCTTAGCAATGATAATATTTGAAAAAACATTTTTAAAAACATTATGATTCCACCAAGTAATTTATACTTCAATCTTTTCAACTTAAGCCAAAAACTATTCATACCAAAAATAGAATTATTTGGGTGGAGGTGAGCTTGCCAATTTTTCTAGAACACATTAATAAAAGAAGTATCAAGAAGCCACAAGTTTTGACTTCTAGAGTTAGAAGTAGAGCTGTCATGTCTCCAATAAATGGTAATAAGCATAGGGGAATGATAAGAAAGAGTTCTACTAAAGTGTTCAACATGAGTACATAGAAATAAAGAAATTAATCCAACCATCATTAAAGAGCACATGATCCAACCATTACAAGAGATTACCACGATTCCAAGTGAAAGTGCTTCCCGTATAGCCAATTTCAATGAGGTTACAATCTAATATCATGTTATTAAAATCCCTCATTGATTGAAAAATTGGGTTGAACTCCCCAAGCCTTTCACTAGGATTTGAAATGGTATTAAAGTTTCCACCCACCGACCATGGAGAATTTACAACACTATGAAATTGAATAAATTGATCCCACAAGGTCCTTCTAATAATATGAGAAGAGGTCACATAAACATGTGAAGCATTTATAATGCATAAAATCAATACTACAATGAACCACCTAACTAAAATCACCAACAATATCAATAACTATAGGATCTTTCCAAAGAACCCAAATCTTATTGGAAGTATTAGTCACGCCATGGTTAAAACCCAAAATTCTAGCAGTATTATCCAATTTAGCATGGGATATAAGAGGCTCAATCAAAATTAGCAAAGAAATATTATGAATATGACATAAATTTTTAAATCTAATTCTAGCAAAAGGACAACCAATGCCCCTAACATTCCAAATAAAAAACTTAAACATTATAGTGCAGTTGAGAAGTTTGAGATCGTGTGCTTCATGATTAAATGTGCCTTCCTCATTATCCTCATGTGCAAGTTCTCCTTCTTCCAAGATATGTTCCCCAATTTCCTATCCATTATAAATAACATTAGTACTATCATTATTAACATTACCATTATTGATCAAAACTAAATAAAATCCAGATAGATTTTTGATAGTAGAGCATGATAATTATAAACAAGTTGAAGTTTTGTTGTGCTCAGCAACCAAAACATCAATTTGTTCATCATTATTGATCGGATCAGAAGCTTCCTGACATTGATGAATTAGAATAGTTGGGTTAGGAACTTTTTCCACTTGATGAACCATTCCACCCACATCGCTATTCTCATTCCAAGGATTGCTTTCAAATGTCAAACAGTGATCTTATTCCATGTTATCCTCTAAAGAAAGAATAGGAGAATCAACTTTCCCTTTCCCTTAAGCCCCTATAGTAGAGACTTTTTGCATAAGAAGGTTGGGATGCAAATGAAAACATTCCCTATTACTATGACCATGCATTCTATAATGATTACAAAAAATTGGAAAGTTTTTGAATTCAACTCTTTGTAGATAATGATAATGCTCAAACCCAAGACAAACATCTTTTGGATGCTTCTTGGAGACATCTATTTCAACTAGAATATGTTCAACAGATGGCTTTAAAATAGAAGTCGTAGCCTGATCAGTTTGAGGAGGTCAACCAAAAATCTTTCCTAAAGAAAAAAAGATTTGGGTGTTAAACAAATGCAATCTCAAGTTTAGAAACGACACCCACACGGGGGCTATAGGTGACTCTTCCTTAACATCAAATAAAGGAGTTTATTTTAGTAAACGCATATGTCACCCTTAAATGTAATAAGATCTACGAGAAAATAGCCGATTACAATCCAAATCATTAGAAAGTTGAATGACTATATGTCTTGGATCCAGAATACTAATGGAAAAGATACCAGATAATTTTAGGTTAACAAAAAAATTGTAAATAATGTTAAGATTAGGCCAATGAACAATAAACATTCCAACCAAAGTAAACTTGAAAGGTGCAGCAAGTTTAGAAATCACAGATTCATCAATACTAAAGCTAGAAGTGCCTTGAAGGTCATATGAACCAAATCAAACTTAGATGACGAAACAAATGAGTTACCCATAACCACATCTTTAAAAGAGTGAGAAGAAGCAATTCCTAAAGTACCAGTATCAATCGCAACTTTGGAAGGATCAACTGGTATACCAGAAGTTCAAGGGTTCGATGGCGACGGAGTTGCCATCGAACAAAAACCAAAATGAGAAGGAAAATGCAATGGTCGAAATGATAAAGCAGCAAAATGGAGAAAGCACAATTAACAAAATTAAAAGAACAAGCCCATAAATCCTCTATAGAATGCAAAGGAAGAAGGAGACGGAGGAAGCTCTAAATCGCCCAAAAAAGCTCAGAGCAAAGACGAGGCTTTCGTGAGGTTGGGGTTTTGAGAAAAGGATAATGATTTATTGAAATTCTTTTTTTTTTGGGGGGGGGGGGATTTGCAGCAGGGGCCTACACGTTAATTAAAATAAAAATTACATTATCCTTAAAAGGGACCTCGAGCTCACTACTTGCTCTAAAGAGCTACAAAAAAAGGCAAACAAGATCCTACGAGCTTAAGGTCCTTACTAAGAAAAAGTACAAGATAACCTAGGAACATTCTAGAGTGGGGCAAGCAGGCCACACTCAAAAAAAGAGAAAAGATAAAGATAAAAAACTTGAGGAACAATCTTTCTCCCAAAAAAGCCTTGAGGTAAAATGTCAGCATTAAAATTGTCCTACAAAAATAAGAAAATAGTAAGAGAAAAAGTGCAATGACAAGAAATAACATTGTCAATTAACCTAAACTCATAGAACTCCCAACAGCTTAAAGAAATAAGAGTTAACCTTACAACACACCACAACTCAATCCTAGAAGTAAAGGCAAGCAAACTAAAACCTACATAAATAAACCAGTAATAAAAAATCCAGATCCCATGGCTATTAGTAAACAACATGGTATTCATGAAGAGTTGTAATGTAATAGGACAAAAATAGCAAGCAAATCTAAGAACAATACAAAACAAACACAACACAACAGCAAAACGGGCTAGACGATAGCAAATATAAAAGATGCCAAAAATATTCCACCCCCTAAATGGTCTCACCATCCAATTGATCCAACCATTCCAGGTTAAAGTTCTCCAAATAACAATCCTAAAAAATTTTAAACAGAGTATAAAATGGCCATAAGAGCTAAGGCATGTAGTGTCTGAAAAGCTACCATGAATAACACCCAAGTGCCATTCCAATCTACTTCCAAATCAACCCAGGCTCACAATGATCCTGCACAGGAAAAGGCCACTGGAATAGAAGGATAAACACTTGAACGAAAACAGTAGCAGCTTGTAGCCACAAACATGCACTGGAGAACCCCTACAAGCACTCACACAAAAGGATCGAAAGCCTTAAACTTCATAAGAAAAGAAGAAAATAGCTCTAAGACAAAACAGGAGAGCCACATAAAGATCCAAATGGATCATCCCATCTAAGTTGCCAAGATAGAGAGATATCAAATAGCCGAATGTAATGACCCTAGGGAGTAAACGAGCAGTACATAGGGTAGTATTCAGAATAATAAAATCTCCAATCCTTATTCAAAATAGGTTAATTCTAATAGTAGCATTGAAATATAAATCCAAAAGACTGTTAGACTGATTGCCTAACCCATGGTAACACAAAATCATCCAACTCATAACAATAGAGGCCATATTCAGATCAAAAATATGCGGTTGGAAGCTCGTAAAAATCGCAAGCTGAAGAATCACCAGATTATCAAACTCATACCTGGCCAGGATAAAGGAACCCAAAGATAAAGATAACCCAGTATCATAATACATGAGAAGACTACTCAACCCCTCTTTCTTAGAAGTAGCAGAGGATGCATACCATCAAAATCAGAATACCTATAAATCCAATCAGAGCTCAAACCCAAACCATCAATACTGATTACAATCATAAAATTTGAAATATGAAGAACAAGATGGGTTTCACTAGAATGAAATCCAAGACATAAATAACATCTTAACATAGCCACCCAAAACTAATACAAATATACCACCTCAACACTATTGCCCAGCACATGGAAAGAAAGATAAAACACCTTAGTAGACAAAAAATCTAGCCAAATAAAGAACATGTACATTAAAATAGTAACAAAATCCCGAAACAACAACATAAAAACCTAGTAACAACAACCCAACAACAAAAACAAAGAGAAAAAACCTGAACAACAACACCAAAACAAACACAGCTATTTAAAACGAATATAAGGGTGGCCAAAATGATCTAATTTAGCCAAGCCTTTGATCTCTTTAGGGAGAGAATGCTCTGAGAATTCTGTGAAACCAGACAAGTTACATCCCATTTTAGCCATGGAATCAGCAACAGTATTTCCTTCCCGTAAAATATGGGAAATAGAATAAGTAATGAAAGAAAGCCAATACTTAAAATCTCTTAATATATAAAAATTAGCAGGGTTAGAAGAGATATTACTTTCAAGATAATGAATCTAGAGCATAGCATCCACTTCAATCAAGATATTACTGATGCCTAAGGAAATGCATAATTGAATGCCATAAAGAAGACTCTCGGTTTCAGCTTGAATAGTAATTTTAGCATTAGAGGGACCCGCAAAGGCCACAATCACAAATCCATTAGAATCCTGAATAGTACCACCACAACCCGCATTCAAATTATTCATAGAGCCATCAGTACTAAGTTTTGAATAGCCCTCCAAAGTCTTCCTCGAAGAAATAATGCTATCTTTATAACCAACAGGATAAGGACTAAGAACTAAACCAAATTCACAATCAACATGAAGAAAACCTTTGAAGGAGTCAAACATTAATAAATTAGCAACAAACAGCTGATAAATTTTATTCTTGACTTTAGAAATGACACTTAAAGCATTCATTTTAATTTTCTCATGCTTAGAAGCATTCCCACTACTCCATAAAAACCAACAAATAATGACAGGGAAAATATTCCTAATATGACCTTTATCAGCGATGAACCACTCCATAAGAAGATTGACAATAGAATTATACTGAGTAGTTGATAGCACATTAAACATGTTGTCAAAGTGAAGCCAAACATTCATAGATATCGGGCCCTGAATGAACACATGATTCATATTTTCAATATGGTAACAACATTGACATTTGGAGACATTATAAAAACCTTTTGTTAATAAAATAGAATCCAAAGGCCAGTAATTATGTAAAATCCTCCATAAGAGAAATTAAAGAGTAAGAGGGAGGTATGCTAGCATGCCAGAAAGAACTAAAATTCCTTTTTTTCTTTTTTTTTTTTTTGGGGGGGGGGGGGGGATCCGCAGTGGGGCCTATGCAATAATTAAAAGGAAGGGTTACAAGCTCCTTAAGGAGGACCCTCAGCGCACTAATGCTCGAGAGAGCTACAAAAAAATTCAAAGAAAATCCTAAGAGCTGATGGTCCCCTATACTATGAAGTACAAAATTACCTAATAATATGATAGAGCTGAAAATAAATAGCACCCAAAAAAGGAAGGCCATAAGGTAGAGTTTCAGTACGCACATTCTGTAAAAATTAATCAACTTGTCCAAAAAAACCTTAGTCCAAAGAACCTGCAAAAAATAAGGACTACAAACGCAGAAAATGCATAACCAAATAAGGAAATAGCAAAGAGGATTGTATCTATATAAAATTTGATTCTAATTAGACTTGTAAAAATTGTACGTGAAGGTAACCCATTCATTAACATTGAAGAATGACCTATAAATAGCCAAATGTGAGTTCCCATTACCAAAAAAGTAAATAGAATACGAATGCTCAAATAATAAGTATAAACTAGAGGAAAATGATAATCCTGAAAGACAATCCAGCCTACAACAGCACCTGCAAGAGTGGAAACACCAGGAAACCAACAAGTAACAGCCAAGGTGACTAAAAATTCAGTAGCATGCCTCTACATTAAGCAAAAAACATCCAACAAAAAAATAGCCAGCTAGATTTCCCCATTCCACGAAACAATGTTGTTAACACAAAGGCATTTAAACATAATCTGATCCATCTTCAATAAAGATAAAGAATGAAAGCAGCTATGGCAGTTATTGACACTGCCCATAAAAGAAACCTGGGACTGCCATAACCTGTAACAACAACCCCAAGGAGGATACAAAGCAACCAACCAACCAAGTGATAAGTCTCATAATCATCGCATGCATAACCAAAATGATCCAATCATTGAAACTATAGAAATTTCCCAGAAAAATATTCACTAAACACCACAAATAATCAGGTATTAAACCAAAGCTTGAAGGATCCCACTGAATGATAAACCAAAATTTCTCAAAATTCACAAAACTCAATTGGAAAGCCCAAAAACTGAACTAATTTTGAGGAGCAAGGCTCAGGAGTGTAATATGAGTAATTCTATCATGAAATAACCCCAAGTGCCACTCAAATCTAATCCCAATCCCATCCGAGCATAAGAAGCAGAGGAAATAAGTAGAGGAATAGACAGAGAAGTATGAGGAAGTAGAAAATATGATGAACACACAACTATAATCCTGATTCTAGCACCCCCAAGCCAGAAGAAACTAGAACACACAAATGAAACCCGAGTTGTTACCATAAATAGCAGACCCCACAAGACAAAATAGAATCAGAGATACGTGTTCCAGAGAACTCCACCAAGGGAGAAGAGAGCAACACTTAGGTGTTAAATCAGCGATAAAAACATTCTAATCATTGTCGAAAACCAACCAGTCACTACAGTTAAAGATCATCATTAATAAGGGAAGTTGATGAAAGATCCAAAACCAAAAGAAATCCCAATACAATACGTGGATCATCAAATTACCCATCAGCCAATTGTCCAAGCTCCACTTCACAATCATAGGATAAAAAAGACTCCAGCAAATATTAAATAACAAATCCTCAAATGAACATAGAAGCACACATAGTAAAAACCAACATCTACCAAGGAGAATAAGAAAGGACAAAAAGAAAGCATAGAGAAATTAAAATAAGAAAGAAATTACTAGGACAAACAAACATAAGGGAGACTAATACGATCCAATCTAACTGCACCTTTAATATCCTTGGGTAAAGAATGTTCCATGAATTCCATGTACCAACTAAATTGCATCCCATTTTAGCAAGGGAATCAAAAACAGCATTCCCTTTATGTCAAATGTGAGATAAAGAAAATGTAATAAAAGAGAGCCAGTGATGAATATCTCTTAACATGTTAAAATTAGCATGATTAGAAATAGACTTATTTATATAATGAAGCAAAAGCATAGTATCTAACAATAGCTTTAATAGTAGTACTAGCTGAGTAGGGACCAACAAAAGTAGTAATAACAAACCCATTGGAGTTTCTAACAATGCCACCATAACCAGCATATAAATTATTTATAGAACCATCAGTATTATGTTTAAAGAAACCCTCCAAAGGCTTCTTCAAAATAACAAATCTATCTTTTACACCAAGGGAAGAAGATTGGAATGTTACACCAAACTCCTTAGCAACATGACAACAACCTTTAAAAGAGTCAACCATTAATAAATTTGCCAAAAAAAAAAAGAAAAAAAAATTTCTCTTTAATTTTAGAAATAATACTAGTGAAATTCATCTTAACATTTTCATGTTTAGACTCATTCCTGCTTCATCGTAAAAACCAGCAAGTAATAATAGGTAAAATGTTCCTAATATGACCATTAGTAGGAACAAACGAATCTTCAATAAGATTACGAATAGAGTTATAGAAAAAAGAAGATTTCCCATTAAACATACTGTCAAAGTAAAGCCAAACTTTCATAGCAATGGGGCCATGAATAAAAACATGGTTTATGTTCTCAATGTGATAACAACATCGTCATTTGGAGACAATGTAAAATCCTTTTTTAATTGAAATAGAATCTAGAGGAAAACAATTTTGTAAAATTCTCCATAATAGAAATGAGTAAGACATAGGAGCAATAGAATGCCAAATAGCCAAATAAAGAAGTCTTTAGGGTAAGCTTGCCTAAAGAATTCCCAAACTTGCTTAGTAGCAAACTTACCATCATTAGAGATTAAACAAGATATAGTCCTCCATATGTAAATGAATAGAAATCTTTAGAATAATACTGATAATAAAATCTGGCATATGATCACTAAGCAGATCAATATTCCAATTATCATTAATGATAAAATCCTTGACTTTGCAAGTAGAAGTAGAATGAATATTAAGAAGGATATCAAAAGAAAAATTTCCCAACCATTTATCTTGCCAAAAGAAAATGTTGCCAGCACTCAAACCTTTGGATAACCACTTCAGCCTCCCATTTAATAGAACAAAGGCTTTTCCAAATAACATAATCACCTTGTTTAAAAAAATAATTGAGGGGTTGTTTACAAACACAGTACTTTACGGCCATAAATTTGGCTCATAAGCTAGTCTTTTCATGAAAAGCATACCACAATTTATAAGAAAAAGCTTTAGACATCTCAGTCATAGTTTTAAACCTAAGTCTGCCTTCATCAATATTCCCAGAAATGTTAAACCAAGAACCCCATCTAATAACATGTTTATCTTCTTTAGCTCTCTAAAGAAATTTATTAAACAAAATCTCCATTCAATTACACACATTAAGAGTAGGACATAAAGTATGGAGCAGATAAATGGCAATAGAACATAACACATGTTTAGGAAGAATAATTTTACCACCAAAGGAAAGAAAGTTAAAAGCCCAAGATGAAAGTTTCTTATGGATCTTAGAGAAAATGTGATCAAATAAGTGAGAACCCTTTCTACCTTTATAGAGAGGAGTACCTAAGTATTTCAACGGTAAATTCTTTCTAATCAACCAAAAATTATTTTCAATGATAGTAATTCTCCTAGAAGAAATAGAGTTAGCAGGAATAAAATAACTCTTAGAGGGGTTAAAAATCCACCCACTAGCTTGCTGACACTCGTTAAGAAATTTAAATAGAATGTGAAGAATTTTAATAGATCCATTAGAAAAAATAATGAAATCATTAGCAAAACTCAAATGAGAAATGGGAAAGCCACCAATAGTTCAAAAATGTAGTTTGGGATGAATTCTAAAAAGATTATTCATAACTCTGGACAAGTATTCCATCGCAATAATGAAATGGATAAGAGAGAGAAGATCTCCTTGTCTCAAACCATAAGAAGTTTGGAATAGCCATGCGTCTTAACATTAATAATAACATAAAAGAAGTAAAGCTCAATGCTATTTTTAATTAGATTAATGAATTGCATATTGAAACAAAATTGCTTTAAAATAGTATAGAGAAAGTTCCAATTAAGATTTTCGTAAGCTTTAGTAATGTCAACTTTTAAAATAGTATAAAGAAAGTTCCACCAAAAACCTTAGAATGCAAATTGTGAACAAATTCTTGTGCAAGAAAAATATTATCAAATATAGATATACCTTTGACAAAACCCGTTTGCTCTACAGAAATGATATTAGGTAAAATCAGAGTAAGTCTACCCATGATGATTTTAGCAATAAGTTTATTGAAAAAGGTACATAAACCGATGGGCCAGTAATCATACCAATAATTAATAGCATTAGACTTTGGAATTAGAGTAATAAAAATAGAAGTAAAATATTTAGGGATTGGATTACCAAAAAAGAAATCCTTAACAACGTTAATAAGGTCATATTTAATAATGGACCATGATTTTTGAAAAAACTTGGTGGTGAAACCATCCAGACCAGCCACAGAATCAGAATTCATACATTTCATGGTTGCCAAACTTCCTCTTCAGAAGGGACCTTAGACAAATAGATGTTATCTTCATCAGTAATAACCAAGGGAATAATAGGGAAATCAATGTTTAAATCAGGACAAAAATCTTTATTGAAGACATTCTCAAAAAACTCAATACTAGAAGCAATAGCCAAATCGGGATTGTCAAAAATAACACCATTGGGAGCAGTGATCTTATGAATATGCCTAATCACTTTATTATGGCTTGCAATATTATGAAAAAAAGGCATATTATGATTACCCTCAATAATAAATTTAGAAGAAGCTTTCTGTTTCCAATAAGCATATTCTTTATCTTGAAGTTCGAATAAAGTAGCCTTTGCTTCATTGAGAGCTGTTAGATTCTCAAAAGAGCAGTCCTGCATGTAAATCATATTAGCATTATCCGCATCCTTTTTAGCAAGCAAAATACTAGAGATGATATTCTTAAATATGCATTTATTCCAACAGGAAAGCAATTGTTTAAGTATCTTAAATTTAAACCACAACCTAGTCATACCAGAAACATTATCAAAAGGAAATAAGGGAGCATGCCAATTACTTTGCACAACATTTAAAAAGTTATCATGAAGAAGCCACATGTTTTGAAATCTAAAAGGCTGAAATATGTTCTGACTATTTCAAGTAAAGCTCCGACCAGAAAAAGTCTCTTAAATTTAAGCCACCTTATTCCAAGTAAAGCTCTGACCAGAAAAACCAATATCATGAAGATTATAATTAAATATCATATCATTAAAATCATGCATAGCTTGAAAGTTTGGAGCAATACCTCCTGATCTTTCATATGCATTAGTAACACAATAAAAATCCCCACCAATAAATAAGGGAGCCTTAATAGAAGAAGAGAAATCAATGAGTTGGTTCCAAAGAATTTTCCTTCCTAATCTAGAACAAGAAGCATAAATAAAGGAAGCATAACAAGATAATTAATTAAAAGTGATGTTAGTATGAATCATTTGAGGCAAATCCATAACAATATCTAAATAAATAAAATGCTTCCAGAAATCTAAATTTTATTAGAGCAATATCGAACTTCTTACGAACAGAATCAAACTTACTAACAGAAATTAATGGCTGAATTAAAACAAGAAGGTGAATATCATGAATCCTACATAAATTCTTAGCTCTATCCTTAGATAGAGAGCCCCCAACACCCCTAATATTTCACACAAGCACTTTAACCATTAATAGAAAGGTTATTAGCTCTAGTGACCCTTGAGGTGCTGCCAAACAAATCCTTATTTTTCTTACCCTTCTTTTTGGAAGTAGTAGTAACACCTTCCATATGATTTTCATCTTGAATATTCAAATATGACATAGACTTAGCAATATTATCCTCGAGATCACCCTTAGGAGAGACTATATGTTGAGAGTCAATTTCCCCTTCCTCCATATCATCAACCTTATCCCCATTGGCCAACTGAAAATGTTTATTAGGTCAATTTTCACATTTTTCCCCATTGACTTGATTTAAAGCACAAGCATTCTAAAAATTTCCAATATAATGTGAAAGGTCATTCTATTCTAAATTATTACCGTCAGTATCTTGATCAGCTAAAGAAGTAGTGATATTCTGATTCTGTTCCTCCAAAGTTCTCTCTCCTAAACTAATATCACATGGTTCAACATGAGCATTCTCCTCAATAGAAAAAGTTCTAACTTTAATGTTTTGGTCCTCATTTTTCCCTATTCCAACATAACTTCACTCTCTATAAGGTTAACTAAAGGGTTATTTTCTATCATCCCCTTGACCATCCAAAATCATATTTTGAGGATCTTCCATTTTAATAATATAACTGCCAGACATAGAAGGTTCACCATGACTAGATCCGATCCTAGGTTTGGAGGTCATATTATTCTTCGAAGTTGACAATGGGAAATAAAACAGTCGTTAATAGAATGTCCATGCACTTTGCAATGAATACAAAAATCAGGAATGTTTTCAAACTCAACTTTATGTAAGTAACCCACAGTCTCAGAGCCAAGCCAAATATCTTTAGGATGCTCCTTAGTAATGTCCAATTCCACAAGAATTCTAGCCACCGAAGGCCTCAATCTAGAGGCAGTGGCATGATCCGTTTGAAGTGGCCTACCAAAAAGAGACCCCAAAGCATGTAGAACATATGAGTTAAAAAAATGCAACTATAAATTAGGAAAAGAAATCTAAATTGGGACAATAGGTGATCTTCTTTAATATCAAAGAAAGGTGTCCATTGGAGATGTCTCATTTGACAATTTGAAATATACTAAGTTCTTCTAGCAAAAACCCTACTGTAATCATGATTATTGGATAAATGAATCTCAACATGTCTAGCATCATGAAAACTAATAGAAAAAATTCTAAAAAGTTTCAGCTTCGCAAAAAACATACAAATCGCACCCAAATTAGGTCTACGAACCAAATATTTCCCCATAAGAGTAAATTGAAAAGAGCTTGAAAGTTCAAGGATATCCTCATAAGACATTAAGAGAGTAGGATAACCTCTAACTGAGGATTTCATGAAGGAAAAACTTAGATCTTTTGACGAAGCAATGCAGGCTAGAACAACATGAAATGATCAGGTTTTATGATCACTACCATTCGTGCTAAAAAACCTTTTGAAGCAGCACCAGAAGCCAAACGAGGAACACCCAAAGCGCTCGATGCAAAAGAAGATGGACCAGCCACCATTAAAAGAGATCGCAAACAACCTAAGGTCGAAAGGCCTAAGGAGAAAGAGGAAAAACTAAATCAATGGAAAAAATCTGATAGTAATAAATGAAAAAAGTAAAAACCAATGCAAAACAATAGTAGAAACCAGCTAGCTACTGAAGGAGGCTGAGATCGCACAGGAATCGCCAGAGAAAAATAGCAGATATGATGATTTTAGAAGATCAGTATATGAGCATTGAAATTCCTAGGTCAATTATGTATTTATAAGTAGGGCTTACTAATTGACTGGCTACATTAAATCCTATTATTATGAAATTTAAACTAATGATCAACACCACCCTTCGAAAAACTCCACAAAAATTATAAGTCATTTGGACAATCCTAGAATTTATTATAATTTTATAAATGTAAATCCATCTATACATTTGGGGAATTAATTAGGGTAAACTAGACAAAGAATATAGAAAAACTCAATGGCTAAATAACCCTCAAGACTTTGTTTATAGTATATAAAATGTTTCATGTAATAATTATTTCTATTTTAATTTTTATAAATTCTTAAATCCTTAGGTCAAAATAGGCCTAGTGATTTCAAAATTCAATTCAGGCCAAAGGAATTCAAATTAGCTTAAGAAAATTCAAGGTGATTAAACATACCTTGAATATAATCAAGCTAAATTCAAATCCAATATAATATGTTTAAGCATGCAATTGTACAAAGTAACCCAGACTAGTATTCTATTTAATTAATCTAATTTACTCTTTATCTGGCCTAAAATTTGGATCTATGAGATAGGGGATTTTTTACTAAATTCATATAAATTGGATCAATATATAGGGAGATATTAATTTTTGAAGTTTTGTATATTAAATAATATTTAATGAGAGTTATTACACATTCAGCAGTTGGTTGTGCACTCACTTTTCCATACATCGCGATTTTAATTGGGCATTTAAGTGCTGGCGGCCCTCCTTTACATAGCGACATTAATCTTAGCCATTTGATCAGAGATCAGATGGTTGGGATGAAATACCCCAAAAGGCGAGATGATCTAATCAAAACTAATTTGATCAAATCAAAGACATCATGTAGTTTTGAATGGAATATATAGTTTTGATTTTATCTTCAACCTCTAAGTTATAACTGGAACTTGCAATTAGCTAGATAGATCCCCTTAGAATGGATCTAGTAAGATCAATAAGAGCATAACCTTCACTCCAATGGTTAGATTACCTTGGATTTGGGGTTTTCTTTGAAATTTTCCCACCCTATAGAGCTCAAGTTTGATAATACCAAGAATTTGATAGTATTTGATGGAACTTTACTTGCAACAAGTTTGTCTTAATCTAAGGAACAAGACTCCTTAATGTTGTAGAAGCTGGGGAGGAAAAGATCAACAATTAAGAAAATGGATATCACCACTCATTGATGCTTACTCAAAATCTCATTCATAGGTCACTAGAAGCTGGGGGAAGCTCAGGGAACACTCATAGGAACCTTTTGAAGCTCAGGGAATCAAAACCATGAACCTCTCTTTAGAAATATTTAAGGTATTTATAGATAATTTCAGATTGCATCCAGATTAAATTCTAGCCAGGGAATGTTGTACCAAGCCATTAGCCAGATGTTGGATGATCAAATGTAGTAATGGCAGGTGTTTGATGGAGCAGGTCATATGGGGTGAGCTTGATGTGATGTTCAAACTGAACCAATCATAAGGTAGAAGGTTTCTGAAAGATTCCATCCACCTCAGATAAGGCCAAAGTTTGGGTTGGGTTGTGCTAGTTCTTAGGATGCAGGGAAAGCATATGTATGTATTGGTTAAGACCAATCTATCCTAGGGTGCTAAATGGTCTAATTAGGCCATTTTAAGGAACTTGGGTTAGCCAATTTTCCTAACCCAATATAACTTAATGGCTAGGCTAGCTATGGAAGGTACATAGGGTTCAAGGAAGGCTATACATGCATTAGTTTAAGCTAATTGCATTTATAGAAAAGAAATGGCTCAATGACACCCCTTTATGTGCACTTGGGTTACCTCATTTGGCTTATCCAAGTGGGCCCAAGGCGTGTTCAGACTTGGGTGAGTTCATTTGAATCCAATGGACCTATTGGAAAGCTTTGGAGGTCAAAGGTCTAAGGATTTAGGTTACAGGCAAGGGAATAGGTCATATATTATATTTAGCCAAACTAGGTTGACTTGGTCAACCATGATCAACCTAGCCCAATGATTGGGTCCCTTGGGTCTAGGGAAGTTCATGTAGATTTTTTAAATTGATTGGGAGGCATGACAGAGTCTAGATAGGGTTTAATACATGAAATGGTCATTAAGGGAAAAATGGTCAAACATGGTGATTTTGGTCAACAAATTTGTTTCAATGATTGTTTGGAAGGCTTAGAGTGAAATGTCATTGCTTCGAATGAAGTGGACACAAGCTTTTGCAATTTAGGATAAATGGGAGTCATAGAGTCAACTTGACCATTCATTGTCGACCATGGAAAACCATCAGGTTTAGCCATGCTCAATGATAATTGTAGTAGTCATGGGATAAATCTTAGGTTTTGGAACCATGTCTGAGTGATGATGCATGCATAGGTTTAAAGTTTAGGGTTTAAGGGGTCAAAAAGTCAACCTTACTCAATATAGGTCAACCATAGACCCCAATGAGTTCAAATCATATAAATGATGACCACGACTAAGCTATATCACTGCCCAAGGTATATTATGGAGTTTAATAAATATGTCTTGTTTAGTGGCATGAAATATAAATATGAAAACGTTTTGGATTTTAGGTTTAGGGTTTATTTGTCTATTGATTGGAAGGACATAGGAGCTTCCAAGGACCACTAAGGATGATCTAAGGAGGTGATACGTCAATGGTAATTGGCCAAGTCAAGCTTCAATGGCTTCAACTAGGGTTTCTACCAGGCTAGGGCATCCTACTAAGAAAGAATTCCTATAGCACTATGAGTTTAAACTTTGAATTGACCACATATGAAAATTAGGTCAACATCCACTAAATTCTTTATTCTTATTGTTAGACTATTAAAGTGACCATGCTCTCTAGCAACTTGGTAGCTATTTATGCAAAAATTAAATCAAAGTAATGAATGATGAACTCTTTCTCAGGAAAGAACTATGACCATGAACCATGATGGAATTGGTCTCTATAGAAGAAAATCTCATGTTTCCCCATAGTGTTTGGAAAATCACCGGACGTTAGAGCACTATTGATGAATCTGTCACCAATTTTGCATTAATGACCTACTTACCTCAAGTTGTATTATGAAATTATTGAGTAATATTTTGAATTGGTAGCTAAAATTAGTCACAATAGTCAAGGAATAATTAAAACATCCTTGAGAATTAAAAAATGAAAATTTAAAATGGAGAGAGAGAGAAAGAGAGAGAGAGAGAGAGAGGGAGGAAGGGAATGGCAAAATGTTTGCAAGAGAGGAAAATAATTAATGAATGGAATAGTTTTACCACATAGGAAATTTTTTAATGGGACCAACAATAATTCAAAGTGCTCACCATCATTGTGCTAGTAGGATTGAGGTCCTTTCCATCATTTCAAAAATCAAGTTATGACCAATTGATTATAACATCAAAATTTGAAAAGACAAAGATTACATTATGTGTTGTCAATAGTACACATTAATTTTTAATAACAAAGGAGCTATAAAATAAACTAAGCTCGATAAGAAATATTTATTGACATGTCTTTGAATTTGGAACTCAAAGAGGTCACCTCCCTAATAAAGCTCATACAATAAATTAAAAAGTGCCTCCTTGGTGATTAAGCCATGACGAATAAGTTGTTAAAATGAGAACTCAACACCTCTAGTAAATTGGTAAAGTTGAGAAATTTTTTCACATCCAGGCAACAATGATACATCGCCTTTCAAATTACTTAGCTCAACCTTGATGTTGTTAGCGACTTCAGTAGAGATAGACTCAAGATGATTCACTAATAATAATAAACTATCCAAAAAATGCTTAGGTGAATCTTTTTAGAATCTCTAAGGAGTTGGATCTTGGAAATCTTCTTAGCTATTTTCATCTATCTCGAATATTTCCAACATCTTTGTTTGGATCTCAACCTTGAAATTAGCTAACATTATCATAGTGGCTTCTAAGCTAAGAGCTTGAGTTGTCATATCCTAGGGGCTCTTCAATGGTTTCAAGCCAATAACTCTAGAAGCATTTTAACTGAAATTTTGCTTTTTGGATCCTCTCCTTAGCTAACCAAATTGGAGGATGAGTAAGAAAATCAATTACCTAATCACCTAAAACAGGAACATCCCAAAATACCTTCTTGGCGGCCTCCCTCTATGATGAACTCTATAAAGAAAAAAAATATCTCCTTTACAGTGATATTTCATGAAATGCTCACTCATAGTAGGAAACTCGATGACATCTATCTCCTCCATTCGTCAGGCTCTTCTCTCTTCTTTTTTAGGAGTGGAGTAGAAGTCTCTTCAATGACTATCTTGGCCATCTTCTCCTAAAAATTTTGGAGCATCCATAGCTTGGACAAGGGAGAATAATGCATAATGAAAGGGCAAACAAGTATTTGTTTTTTTTTTTTTTTTGTTTGAAGATTATTGAAATATGACAAATCAAAATGATTAAAAAATGCAAACTCATTATATGTGTGTGTTGGTATGCGTGGGTGCGCCCGTGTGTGGGTGTGTGTGTGAGCGCACACACACGTACGTTCATGTGGTGCATGTGTGTGTTTGTTTATGCTTACTCTTTTATGGATTACTCTTCAAAGATGCATAAGAATCAATGAACTAAATGCACACCAAAATACTTCAAGCTTGCTCAAAGCTAAACTAGTTTTTTAAGTCTTTGAAAACTCACCAAGCTCGAGATAGATAGAAGGTATGTCTAGTCGGTGAATTGTTCCTTGAGGTAGTGACACCCTCGAGCTTCCTCCTGCAAGTCAGTGACTTATTCGAGTAAATTGGTAGCTTGTCTCAAGAAGTCGGCTCTAGTATGTGACTAAGAGGCATACAATATTGTCTCACAAGTCAGCAACCATGCTGAACAAGTTGGTGACCCCTTGCAGCATCTGTGCCTATTGACATTTTGTCCCGAGCATGGGGTATCCTTGTGTCTATGATTTACATATATTCATTTCATGTATGTTTTATTTGATTTAGCTACATATTTGAAGTTATACCTTATGCAACATGATGTATTTTATTCTTATATAGCTTTTTCTGTAGCACCTAAAATTCTATAGCTAATTTCGATACTTCTCACGATAAGAAGTTACCATATCCAAATTATGTTGGCAATAAAATCTCAAAGCCTCCTTAGGCTCTCAAGTCTCTAGGACTCTTTTCTCTCCAGGCAATTGTTCGGATTTCTCTCTCTCTCCCTCTCTCTCTCTCTCTCTCTCTCTCTCTCTCTCTTTCTGAGTGTGTTAAAATCTCATTAGTCTTATAAATATGACTCTGATATTGACTAATGACAAATTTGAATTCAATCATCTTTATGGGAACGTGTTCTTAATGACTTATTGAAGAAAAGGGGACGGCGACAAATAGCAGATAAAACATCAACGGTCGGTTTTCCATTTTTAAGACGTTTATAAGAACACGCAAGTGATCGAATCTGGTTTGGTGCTTTACGTGTGCCACAAAGATAACATTTATTTAGAATATACATAACTTAGATTGTTGGTAAAATGTGAGACCTAACAGAGAAGACTTCTGAACTTTTTTCATGATTAACATATTTATCATTTTTGTCGCTTCAACTTTCTTCCACAAGCATACTCAAAAGCATTGTTCACATTGTTATTATTAAGTTAATCTTATTTTAATAACACATGCACAAAATTAGGTGTGTCAAATGGGTTGGCGCGTTTGTTTTGGGTTAAACTTGAAATTGACCTGACTTGCCAAGCAATCCGAATCATACCCATTTAATAATCAGATCAAAACCGATCAAAACCTAACTTTCTAGCAACCCGAATGATCTGAACCTAGTCAGTAAAGTTGTTCTTGTTAATATTTTTATAATTTATTAACTATACAATTTAGCATATTTAATAAAAAAAATAAGAAGATTATACCCACAAAGGAAAAAAATAAGAAAAAAAAAAGATACAAAACATTCGATTTTCAGGTAAAAAATGGGTTTGAGGGTCAACCCAAACACTACCCCTTTCAGAACCAATCCGAACCCGAACCGTTTATTAAACGGGTTAGTCTGAATCAAGAGTTTTCGAGTAGGTTTCTAGTCGAGTTGGCGGGTCAGGTCATTTTTTGACACTCCTACATAAAATTGACCGATAATATCATCATTCATCAAGCAAACTATTTCAACAACACCAAAAATTTAAAAGCATAAATGCACAACTCATCTCGATCTGTTGGTCTGGAGCTTTTGTATCATCAACAGAGAGGTCTTGAGTTCAAAGCTTCTATATGTGATGTGTGTGTGATTTTGTCTTTAATAAGCTCAACAGTTTTTAAAAAAAAATAAATCAAAGCAAAATTGATTGGATGAATCTAACTTTTAATTGATAAGACAATACACTGCAGTTTAAAAACAAATAATAAAAAAATCTTCATACCATTCCATTTATAAAGTAATAAATCTAATATCATACAAAAAAGATAATTTACCTCATAAAATTGAACTTTCAACTATTTCCCTTCAAAATAAATATTTATCATTGAAAACCTTAATCCAAGTAGAAGCATCTTTTTCCATTCCATTCAAGCTAAATTAGTAAATTCTATCTAAAATATATCAATCAAATAAATATTTAACTATGACAATAAGTAACATTATTCGCTCATAATTTAATCAAAATAGTTATTTAGAGTTAGGGTATTTTCTTCATTTTGTTGTTGAATCGAAAATCCAAATATTAGAGCAAAAATTTCAAACAAAAAAAAACTACAAGGGTCACATTCTGAAGAAACTATTAACGTAATAGGCATTTGATACAAATTAATTATCTAATCATTTACTATATGTAAAGTAAGAATAGAAATATTTATATATAACTAGAATAGCTTTGAATATTTATTCCGTGAAAATATAGTTAATTATTTTTTTGTTTGGATATATTTGATTGAGTAAACTATTTAATTATTACCATATATGATATCTATTTTGCTCTACAAAATGAATAGAATCTTATAGAGGAAAGCAGTCAATTTGATCATAGCTCTATTTGTTATGGTATGAAAGCCTCTGTTTGAAGTCATCATCTTATCTTTGATGAAGAAAGTGTATGCATGTTGTCTCTCGTCTCGGTTTTGCCTGAGGAGAGTTTTACCTACATCTCAGGAATACTCAATGAAATCCCATAGAGGAACTCATGATGATACTGTGTTAAATCCCATAAAGAACCCAGGGGATCTCACGATATTGCTATAAATTTTAGTAGTTTTGCCCGCCATCGCCACACGGACCTGTGCTTTGCCTACTAATGCGCTACTTTACAAGCATGGACATCTCCCACCCAGTTAAGATTCATCAACTGGCTCTTCACTTATTCATGCTTTACTTCTCTCAGTTTCTCTCGCACTGTTCACCTGCTGATAGTTGGATCAAATTTTTTTATTTATTTATTTATTTTTTTTTTTTGAAGAAAGCAATATGCATTAGAAATAAAGAAGGCTAATTACAATTGCCAAACAAAATGCATTCCTCCTTTAAAAGATTGACCAAAGAGGAAGGAATGCAATCAAACGAAAAGCTATCAAAAAATAAACTATTCTCTAAAGCCGAAGTAGCACACAAATCCGCTACTTTATTACATTCTCTATTGACATGATGAAAAACAACTTTGTTGAAGTCATTCAAGAAGAAGAGCTCCATATTTGCCAAATTATCCAATTGCTACTTTGCCTTATTCAAAGAATCTTGTATGAAGGAAATAATGTTAAGATTATCACTTTCAATGATCACACCTTTGTTATCTAACATTCACCTTTGTATGAATTCCCTTGTGGTTATGACCGCTTCCATCTCTAGTTGAGCCACATCCCAATGAATTTTATTCTTCCCAAATGCTAAAAGAAGTCTTCCCTTATCATCACGGAACACTCCCCCAATACCTGCAAGATTTGTCTCCAAAACTGCAGCATCCACATTGATCTTAATCCACTCTAGCGGTGGAGGGTGCCAAGTTCTTTGAAACTCCAAATGGAGATTAGCACCCCAGCTGTCTAGAAGGGGACTAGATCTTATCATGGCTAACGATAAGGCATTAGCAGCAACCATAGCAGTAGACGTAGCTATCTTACCATGCTTCACCAAATTGCGGTTCTTCCATGATAAGTAAACGGCAACACAATACAATTTCACCATATTAGGATTCTGAAGAGCCAACCTTCTCATTCCATCCAAACAGTTATCCAAAGATTGAAATATAGGAATGGCGAACCCCCATTCTATAAATTTTAACAAAATGTCCACAAGAAATTTGCAATGTACCACTAGATGTTCGTAGCTTTCAATCTTTTGGCAACCCCTTGGACAAAGTTCGTCAGAAGAAAGCCTACGATACTTGAGAAACTGATTAGCAGGGATAGCATACTTACTTAGCCGCCACCAAAAAAGCTCTACTCGCAAATTGAGTTTAAGCTTCTTAAGCCATTTGATGAATCCGTTATCATCTTCTCTGCTTCTACCTTGCATAACCAACTCATATGCAAATGCTGAAATAGTTCTGCCCGAGAACTGGAACAAAGATTCCACATGATCATCATACTGGATTGGATCCAAATGAATTTGCATAATCATTAAGACAAGATCATCATGGAAGAATTTCTGCAGTTCCTGCCTATCCCAACTGCCATCACCAAAAATGAAATGTTGGAGCATCATGCCATCCAACGCCCCACAATCAGCGAACGTAGGCCACATATTAAGACATTTGTCAAGCAACCAAATGTCATTTAAAACATTGATTTTATCTCCTCTTCCCACTTTCCATCTAACTAAATTCTTCAAGTGGTTCCCACCATCAATCAAAATTTTCCAAGCATTAGAAGCATTCTTTTTACAAACGCCATTGAAGATTTTCTCCCCATATTTCATACTTAAAGTGCGGTGTAACAATGAATCTGTATTATGAACAAAATACCATGCTAATCTTGCTCGAAGGGGTCCGCTTCTAAGCAATAAAGAATGTAAACCCAGCCCACCAGCAACCTTCGGTTTACAAATTTCCTCCCAAGCAACATAATGCAATCCTTTCCTCCCATTTGAATTGTGCCACACAAAATCTCTACACACCTTCTCCACTTCAAACAACACTCTTCTAGGTACCAAAGAGTGTGTAATTAAGAAGTTTGGCATAGTTAATAAAGACAACTTGAGAAGAGTAATTCTTCCACCAAAAGATAATGTCTTCTTACCCCACACATTCAGCCTTTCCACCACTTGAGTTAACAAATTATGATAATCATTCATTCTCAATCTTCTGAAAGCAATTTTTATTCCTAAGTAATGCACCTTCTTGACCACTTTAAAACCAAGTCTTCTAGCAATCTTGTTTTTAATGGAACGTCTAATAGCCTTTCCGAAAATCACTTGAGATTTACTTATGTTTACTCTTTGGCCTGTCCACCTGCAGAAATCCGCCACAATGTTCTTCAATAATCGGGCCATAGGAGTCGTTGCCTGAGAAAAAACAATTACATCATCTGCATAAAGGAGGTGTGTAATCTTTGGGGTGATAGGATTTTTCACTTTTGGAATTAATACAATCAGCGTATCTTTCCAATCCTTATGCATAACAGCAGATTTAAAAAACACATTCACAGCATTCCAAGTGGTCTCCTTAACAATGCTCTAATAAAATTTAAAAAAGGAGGAAGTTACCCCATCCAAACCAGGAGACTTGTTGTTGCCTTGTTGGAAAACTGAATCCCTATAATCCTCCATAGTGAAATCAGCACTCAACATATTAACTTCTTGATTTGCTAACTTTTGGCTCTCAGATATCAATGGCCAATCAGAGATAGAGCATTCTCTAGACTTCCACTTATTCATAAATAAATTAAGGAAAACCTCCTCAATCTAATCATCCTCCTCCACCATATTATTATTGGTATCTTTGATTTGTCTAATCCAATTTCCATTCCTTCTTGCTAATGCATAGTTATGGAAAAAGTTAGAGTTTGTGTCTCCATCCTCTTGCCACCTAACTTTTGCCCTTTGGTTCCACCAGGTGGATAGCCTCCTCAAAGTGACATTGAGATCATGCACCTTGTTCCTCAAAACAAAGAGATCCTCCTCGGACAAATTGCCATTAGAAGACTCCTTCATTTGTAATTCCAAAATTCCCTCTTCAAGTCTTCCTTTGCGTTGCATAAATCTTTGCATTTGTTCTTATTCCAGAAGTGTAAAGACCTTAAAGTTCTCAGTAGCTTTCTATGAAGCACATCCCCCTCATTGCCATAGTCGGTCTTCCTCCATGAATCAAAGATAATATGCCATGCAGTAGGATAAGATCTCCAAGTATCTTCAAATATGATATTCTTGAATTTATTTGGCCGACTTGCTTCCAACTTGAAGACAATAGGACAATGATCAGAAGCCACCCTAGATAGATGCCTAATACTTGCAGAAGGAATCAATTGTAAGGTGGCAGAGTTCAGCAGGCATCTATCAAGCCTCTCCCAAATTCTAGAAGCACCATCTTTATTATTGCACCAAGTATAACTTGGTCCAACAAAACCTACATCATGAAAATCATTGTTAATCATAAAATCTCTCATCTCTCTAGACCCCCTAGTGAAAATGAATCTCTTCCCACCCTTCTTTTCCTCCTTACTCAGAATGCAATTAAAATCCCCACCCCCCCCCCCCCCCCCCCCCCCCCCACAATGGAGGGAACATCAGTCATCAAGCACTTTCCAGGCCCATCCCACATTTTTCTTCTTTCTAGATAGCATTTATCCCCATAAATAGTAGCAACCCTCTAATGCCCCATAGAAGGAGTAGAAAGGATACCAACCACCATCTGGGAGGAGTGCTCCATAACCTCAAAAGTCACCATCTTCCTATTCCAAACAACCAGAATGCCACCAGCAGTACCATCAGCAGGATGGTAGAAAAAATCTCATTCACTTCCAATAAAGAAATCTACATCCTTCCTATCATTGCTCATTAACTTAGTCTCACACAGCCCAATAAAAAAAAAACATCATAATCCCTTACAATCTCCCTAAGATAGAAGGAGACCTCCTTCTTCCTAGCCCCCCTACAATTCCAAAAAACCAAGGAAGACATTAATTATTCAAAGGGAACCGTCCCCGCCTATAGTATTCCCCTTACCATCACGCCTCTTCTTTCTATGCTCCGGCTCCATAGGGCCTAAAGATCTCAACTCCTTAGCTAATTTGATCTAAATAGAATTACCTCTTGGAGAATCAACAAACATCCTTTTCTCTGGATCAACCACAGAATTCAAAGAAGCATTGATCTCCTGAGCACCAACTGAATTCCTATGAGCAGAATTCAGCTCCACCTGAACAGGAGCATCAATTTCCCCCTCTTCAATCTCACAATTCAAAACATCAAATTTGTTAGCTACCACAAAAACCTACTCTTGGGTACCAACAAAACCTCCCTTACCACAGCAAGCATCATCAATCAAACTCTTCTCACCTACATCCATCTTTTCCATTCCAACATTAGCAATCTGCATATTTTCCTAAACGACATCTCTAATAGACTTGGGATTCATATCAATCATTTTTCCACTCCTGACATCCCTCTCAAACCTTCCACTTCTATATGATCTATTTTTAAACTTGAATTGCATCCAAGGCCCATATTCTTCATTAAACAAGGGAGGTTTAGAAACTGACATAACCTCCTCTACCAAAACAGGCTTCTCCATGTTGTTACCCACTCGAGTAGGATCCCCACATTCATGTGCTTTCTCTACATGAGAATTGGAAGGACATTTATTTTTCAAATGACCAATTTTCCCACAATGATAACATAGGGGTGAGATCTTCTCATATTCGACTTTTTGGAATGATCTACCATGGATTCCTTCAATTCAAACACCTTTAGGAAGCTGTTTGTCCAACTCAATTCGAACACAGACACGGGCATATTCCCTCTTGCCCCATCTAAAAGAATTTCCATCTATATACAAAGGCTGTCCAATCATAGATGCAATTCTTGAAATATTTTGTTCATTCCAACAATGCAATGGTAAGCAAGGCATTCGAATCCAAACCGAGGCAGTAAGGCCTTTTAGAGACTCAGGGGAGAACGCAGGTGACCATTTATCCATTCCAATGATATGATCACCAATAAACCAAGGACCGCCATTTAAGACTTCCTCCAATGCTTCAGAATTCTTAAAAGAACAAAGAATCCAGTTCATGCCCAAAGTAGTTAAATTGAATGTACCATACTTCGACCATTGCCTCCGAAGCTCCCTGCTACAGACTGAAAAAGGGATATTATATCCAAGCACCTTAATCACCAGTGAGTTCTTAAGAACCATAGAATTAGATTTTTCCATATCAGAATTTAGAACAACAACTACCCCATCTTTAGTCAACTGGGTTGATTACACATCATAGTTTAATTTAATATGTTGAGTCTTTCTCCATGCATTCAAGAAGTTGTCTTTCGGTCCTTCAACAGCAGCCTTCTCAGGAATATCATCAATTATCTGGGCGCTGTGCTGATTACCTGATACATCATTAATAATCCCTACAGGATTCTCCAAACCAATGACAGTAGCGTTTGAATCTATGTTGTCACACTGAGGACGAATCTCATTATTACAATGAAGATCGATATTAACCTCGTCTGAGACGTTCGCATTTATCCCTGACTGGGGGCCATGGATTGCATTTGAACATCCAAACATTTAACATAAATCTTCATTTCTGACGAAGATGCTTCACAATAGTTACAGGTAGATTCAATGCAAGACTTTAAATTCTTAGGAGTAAAGCACACAGGCGCATCCAGAATACCTTTTCCCTTACCATCAACAAAATCAACCTTCTTCATGGGAGTAGAATCACAAGGTTCTTTAATAACCAAAGGACGTGAGGTTAAACGCAAACCCGAAACAGTTGACCCTAACAGGGGATTGGCACGTTGTCGATGTCCATCTTCTCCAAAACGTCCACTCATTCCCGCAGACTGATGATCGGCAGATGGAGGAGCTGCCACAAGTGGACGGCGGCTGTCAGCTGCCATCGCCGGTGAAGGCGGTCGAGAACCGGGAAGATGAAAATTTGAAATTTTAGTTAGTTTCTCTCTCTAACTGAAAAGCTGGAGTTTCTCTCTCTATCGGAAAAGCCCAATCAATACTGAATTTCAGATAGTTGGATCAAATCACTGGCATGCTATTTTAGTGCTTTAGGCTTAATTTTCTCCGCTTTATTGCTTCATGCTAATAGGTCTCTCACTTAGTTGACGACTTAGGTTTCGTTTGGGATGACTTTTTTACTGCTTCTTAATGTTGCTTTTTAGTTAAAAATTTTTAGTTTTTATATTAAAAAGCTGCTTTAAGAAGTAGTAACAAAGCCGTCCCAAACAAAACCTTAATGCTAACTATGTCTACCATCTAAATTAGTAATTTATATATTTTTTGTGTACAATTATTTGTAAAAACTTCTGTACTTGAGATTTTTAATTTTGATTATTTCATATGGGAAAAGATACATGGGCTAACTTTAACGGGAGTGATCCTACACCTTTTGAATTTCTAAAATTAGCCCCATGGCAAAATAAAGATGTTAGAACCATGACATGGATCTTAGATATGTGCTTTAGTTATACCCAGAGAGATCTCTCAATTCATGATTATTTTTTGGAGCTTAAGATTTACGACTTATTTAGTTGATATGATTTATGATAAGGTACCTTTTGAATCTCTTTTGGCTATTTAAGAAGTTCACGAACAAAGTGAGAGAGTCTAATTCGTGATGAAACTTCATCTTGAATTTGCAACTATTCATTCCAATTTTATGAATATTGATCCTTTCCTTTCTTTGGATGTGTGCTTTAGATTATTATTTTGTGAAGGGCAATGTCTTTTGACAAAATAATTATTCAATAACATAAAGTGAATGAGAATTTAGTTGCTTATGCATCATATAGGGAGAATAAAGGAAAATATATGTAATAGGTAGAATGCTTTAGCTTTAAGGGTTATAGAAATTTTGTTACTAGCTACAAAAAGAAATCTTGTGAGCTTTGTAAGAAAATGTGAATCATGATTAAGGACTGTCATACCCATTGTAAAAATTGATAATTAAATTCTAAACAAGTAATCATTGTTGATAAGGCAATCAATTTAGTAAATATTGATAAATTAAATGTTACTTTTAAGAGGTTCAATGGATGATAATTAAAGCTATATCAGCCTAAAGGCTATATGGTACAAATGTACTCCCTCCTTCATCTTGGCTCATGGTACAAATGTATTTATTTGAGCTATTTGAGATATTAACTCTTTATAAAAGATGTCCTCAAATATCCTAAGTTTTATATTGATTTTATCTTAAGAGGAATAGTATTGATAATAGTTTTGATATTGGTTTTTTTGTGATGCTTGCTTTATGCATAATCAATGACGGGAAAAATACTCATGAATGAGCATAAAATTATATGACTGTTTTCCTTACATCCTTCTATTTCTAAGTTTATTACATTTTTTTATACTATAGTTACACAAAATAATTATATATAATTGGAAAATATGTCATATAAATTCTAATATTTTAGCTCATTAAGGATTCATTTTGTTGTGCAAGAAAATTAATTTTCTTTCCATCAATCATTTTATTGCTTTATGTATAAATTTGCAAAAGCAAAAGCTTTCTTTTCTAGCTTGTAGTAATTGTTGTGAAAACTATTTCAACATGTAGTAGTTGTTGTGAAAATTATTTTAACTTACTTCATAATTAATATGGGGTATCATTCATATTATATCATTTGTAAATTATAAGTGGCTTCTAACTTTCATTGATGAATACAATAAATATACCGAGATTTATTTTCTTTGTTAAAAATGAAGTATTCAATATCTTTTTAAAATGTACTGTTTTATTGAACTCAATTAATATTCCACATCAAAGTATTAAGATATTAGTATATGGGTGAATATGTCACTTAAATATCAGGAATTTCTTAACAATAAGAAAAATATTATCAATTATCATGTTTTATTTACCACAACAAAATAGTATTGTTGAATGCAAGAATTGTCATTGGTTTCAATTATCATGAATCTTTAGTTCCACCTAAATATTTGGTTGAAGTACTGAGTGCAACATTCTATAATAAATAGATTACTCTTTCATACTTTGGTGCTAGTATCCTTGTTAATCACAACATCTACTTAATGTTATAAACTATAAATGCCATAAACTCTTAGATTAATGTATCAAATTTGCACACATGGCCTATGAAACTTCTCAAAATAGATATATTGTAGTTAAGATGCATGCTCCAAAAACTTTTGAATCTATCATCTTGTCATATTTTTTTTGGATATCAAAATTTTCTTCTATACTCATGTTGAGCCTTTGCTAAACTTATATATTCTTTCTAATTTTGATGAATTAATTTGTAGTTGTAATAATAGTCAAGCTTACGTATAAAAAAAGTCCAATTTTAACTTCTTGGGCCAAACCCACCATTAAGATTGTGTAAATTTATCTACCACTTTGGCATACTAGCTATAATTTGGTCAGTACTCCTCAAAAATCTTCTATAGATTCTCGAATTTGTATGACTTTTACATTATGTTAACTTCAACTTCTACTCTTCCATGTTATTTATAGGCTAGTAAGCATGATTATGGAGAAGAGGTTATGGTTAAAAAACTTTAAATGCATGAAAATAATCATACATGGTGAATTATCAAGTGTCCTATAAATATTAAATTCATATGATACAAATAAGTTTACTTAATCAAATGTACTTTACTTCAATGGTAACTTGGATTGCTATTTTTCAATTCCATCTCCCATTAGTAGCATATATATATATATATATATATATATATATATATATAAGATTGAAAAGAAAGAAAATTTTGCTTATGTAGTGAAAATAACCTCTCACAAGTATCCTGCAGTAGTAATTTTTTTCACTAAGATTTAGTGAACTAAAATTTTAAGCTGTATGCATAAAAAAATCATCGAATCCAAGTATGTGTTGATCCCAAACAAGTCCAAATGTTGGTTTCACAAATTGTGAACGAACTTGCAATCAAATGAGATCTGACCATCCAATTGCAAGTTGATATTCTCTTGACCCTCTTGGACTGATTTGATCTGATCCATTAATAAATATACTCAGATCAAGAGAAAGATATCTTATGGTGTACACCCATGACTTCTTGTATTGGAATCCTCTCACAAGTATCTTGCAGGTTATGTTTGGGTCACGCAGTAGGAGATGTCTCTCTAGACACTCAATTTGATGGACTCACTAAGGAAATGGAAAGGAACTTATAACTGGAACATGATAGACCACCTCTATCCACTTACTCCTTGCAGTCACCCTTGAAAGCAGGGGTGATTTTAGAAGTTCCTCTCTCAGTCAGAAGTCTTTGTTCAACTTAGCCAAAGTAAAGTCTTCTATGTGAGACTTATCGAAAACCAAGTTAAAGGTACACATTTCATCCACAAGGCATCCTTCTTAATTGGATCATCACTATGCTCAGAGATCAATATTAAGTCCTTACTTAGCCCTTCTCGCTCCAACGGGGTGACCTCAAACCAGCATCCTACTCATCTTTGACCCAATATCCAGACTCCCATGAGTTCACCTTACCACATCATCTCTTATAAGATTGCAACACTACTAAGCACAACTAGTTGAGGTATATTAAAGATTGATAGTATACCTCTTGTACTTCATGCATATTCTACTCTTAATCGAACAAGTTTTTGTTCATCTTAGCCAAAGTTATGTCTTCTACGTGAAACCTATTCAAAATTATGCTAAAGGCACACAAATCATCCATAAGACATCCTTCTTAATCAGATCATTATCACACTCAGATATCTAAGTTAAGTTCTTACTCTCCCCCTCTCACTCTGGTAATGTTACCTCAAACCAGCCTCTGATGGGGGGGGGCTTATGTTGAGCAAGTATGTAATTTCAAATATGCTTATTTTTTTATATAAAAATTAATAAAAACTCACTAAAATATGTAATTATACGTGCCAAATCAAGTAATTAAGTGATAGAGTAGAGTGTCAAACCCACTAAAAATTATTCTAATTAATTATAACTTAACTTATACTATTAATACTACTTTAAATGTATGACTTACACTAGATAAAATAAATATTATATTTTAGAGTTTTTTGTCTTTGAAAGAAAAAAAACTTGCAAGGAGATTTTGATACTTATAAAAATAAAGTATATTTTAACTATTGAATATAGATAACATAATTTTACAAATTAGACTTTTTTAAATTAAGATGTGGATCAGAGAATATGTATCCTCAGATATGTATCGAGCTTATAGGGTGAAAAGGAAAGTTTATGGCCTTCCTAAAATTTTATTATCTCCATAGAACCTAGAATATTCAAGCATCCTATAACTAGGCATGCCAACATTCTATTTCGAACATTCATAATTATTCTAGTATTCCTCCATCAAGGATATACATCATACTAGATTTTAACAACACATATGGCCATTATATGCATTAAATTAAGAATGAGAGATATTGAAAACATCATTTTATCATTCAAGTAAAAAAATCTACATTAGTACTTAGTATGCTTTTTACATCATCAGTCCAAAACTAGAGAATTAGCTAGACATTGAAGATAAAAAAAGTAAAGTCATTTTCATTTCATTCATTGAAAGAAAATATACAAGAGAAGTAATAGGAAAATTATCACTGAGATGGATTAAATTATCTTCTCTACACTCCTTCTTTCATAAATCATAGAGTTGAAAGTTCATAAGGGGTGTTAAACTATATAGAACTAGTCCCGAGGCTAACCAAGATGGGGGGTGAATTGGATATTTAAAAACTTCTTTAACTAAAAGAAAAATATTTTTATATCTTACAATGGAAATGAATTAAATCAATAATAAAAAGATAAATCAGAGATTTCATCCAAGTAGTTAATCACAGTAAAAATAAAGTGTGAAAAATAATTAGAAAGAACACACCAGAATTTATAGTGGTTCGGTCCAACCTAACCTACGTCTACTCCCCAAAACCTTCTATTTTAGGTATTGCACTAAAATTTTAGTGACTCTCCTTTAGCCCCCACAACTAGGCGGAGAAGCCCTTACAAAACTCTTCCACCTCTCTCGGTGCGGTAGAGAACCTGAAATCCTTTTCACCCTCCTAGTGAGGCAGAGAACCTAGAATCCTTTTTCACCCTCTTAGTGAAGGCAGAGAACCTGGTCCTTTGACACCAAAGAGATCTTCTTCTTTCCAAAACTTTCCTCAAGATAAACCTTAAATTCAATGGTACTAAGGTGTAAGCTTGCCAAAGCAACTGTGTGAAACTCCCTCCACACTCCCTTGAAACCCCCTCCAAGGATCTTCTCCCTCTCTCCAACTCCACCCGTTCCTCTCTCCTTTCAAGGCTCTCTCTTTAAGTTTTCTCTAGAAAAATGAAGCTTCAATGGCTGCCAAAAGACTTTTACAATGTCTTTGGAGAACACTTAAATAGAGGGCGTTGAAAAATCTTAAAAATTAATTCTGATGGTAAAGATCATCCAGGACGATCACAGGATCGTCCAGGATGATGTGCTTAAATAGAGGGCTTCAGAAAACCCTAAAAACTCAATTCTGTCACCAAAAATCATCCAGTATGATCTCATGATCGTCCAGTTTAATATGTAGAATTTGATCTGATAGTCCTAGACGATTTCAGGATAGTCCAGGATGATCAGTATAAATTTTAAACAAATCATCCAGTATAATATACAGATCATCCAGTATGATTAGAATATCAAATTAAGCTGATTTAATTGACATATCATAGGATTAATTTAGGCAATATTATTATAGATCATCCAATACGATATGGATTGTCCTAGATGATTAGATCAAAAATAAAAACTTAAAATATTTTCTGAATTATTATGATGGCTAGGGTTTTGAGATCATATTGGATCATCTAGGATGATATAAATCATCCAGGATGACCAGTTCAAAAATTAAACTTCTAGTTTTGGCTCAATCTTACTCCCTTAAGTGTTTGTGTGTATGGTCACCAAGTTGGCAAACACCATTACATGACTTGACTCAAGAAATCAAAGATTATATTATTGAATATTATAGACTCTTTACAGCATGACTTATTCTACCCAATCTTGAGCTCTGATTCTTCATTTGACGGTACATGGTGTTCGTTAAATGTTAGTATACACATAAAATAAGTATGGAATGAAAATACTAGGAGATATAAATACGTGAGCCATAATATTTATTATCATAAAAATTATAAGCTCGTGAGGTCGAGTCATAATAATCTCCCCATTTTTTATGATGGCAAATATTACTAATAAATTTACAAACTTAAAATATCTTCTCCTAATCTCCCCCGCACTAAGTTAAAATTTTTAAAAATAGGGGAAAACAAAATTTTATTTCTTTTTTATTTTATTTTAAAATAAAATAAATAAAATAAAATAAATAACTAGATAAAAGGATAAATTAAACAAATACAACATAAAAATAATAGTTCATTCAAATACAACATAAATACAATAGTTCATTCTCCCCCTTTGACATTATCAAAAAGAAGAGGAGTCTATAGCTGAGTCAGTCTAGAAAGCCTTTTGGATCTTTTTCTTATCCTTTCTGAATTTATGCTTTTCTTCAACTTTCTCCTTATTTGGGTGAGCTTTCAGGGTTGGGCAATCCGACTTCAGGAGCTCTAGCTTCCTACATTCAAAACAAATAATGTCAAAAGAAATTTTAGAATGCTTATTATTCTTACCTTTATTCCACTTCTAATGATACTTTTGTTTCTTCCTCAAGAAGCTCTTAAATTACCTTGTGATTAAGGCCATATCATCATCATCAGAACTAGAAGAGCCAAAGTCAGAGTCATTAGCCTTCAAGGTGATAGTTTTCTCCTTTTTCTTCTCACCTATATCAAGCTGCCTTTGGTTCACTCCTTGCTCGTAAGCAATTAGTGATCCAAGTAAGTTGTCAATTGAATAATTATTCAGATCCTTAGACTCAGTCATTGCAGTAATTTTTGTATCAAAGGAAGAAGGAAAATATCATAAAATCTTATTCACTTTTTCATAATTAGTGATTTCTCTTCCTAAGGCATGTAAAGAGGTAACAATCTATGTAAATCTAGTGTACATCTTAGAAATTGATTCATTTGATTTCATGCGAAAGAGTTCATAATCATGCAAATGAATGTTCAGTTTAGATTGTTTAACCTCATTTGTTCCTTTATATGTAATGCATAATATATCCCAAATTTCTTTCCCAGTTGCACATGGTTAAACATGCATATAATCTTCAGATTTCAAAGCACAAAAAAGTAGTTTAAACATTTAGCATTTAATTGAGCAAGATCTCTATCATCAGTTATCCATTCAGTAAAAGAAAGTTCAGTTTTAATATGATTTATAAGTCTATAAGGTGCAAAATATCCTTCTCTAACAAGCATTCACATGCGATAATCGATCAATTGTAAAAAGGTGGACATGCGAGTTTTCCAAAAATTAAAAAGAATATTATCAAATAAAGGTGGCCATGTGATTGTGTAACCTTCCATAATATTATGATTTCCAAAGTTAGCCATGGATCAAAATTCAAAAGTTTTCCAAAACTTGATTTTATGAATCCCTCTCTGATACCACTTGAAAGTTCGTGAGGGGTGTTAAACCCTATAGAACTAGTCCCGAGATTAACCAAGAGGGTGGTGAATTGGATATTAAAAAACTTCTTTAACAAAAAGAAAAATCTTTTTATATATTATAGTGGAAATGAATTAAATCAATAATAAAAAGATAAATAGAGATTTCACCCGAGCAGTTAATCATAGTAAAAATAAAGTGCAAAAATATTCAGAAAGAACACACCAGAATTTATAGTGGTTCAGTCCAACCTGCCCTATGTCCACTCCCTGAAACCTCCCATTCTAGGTATTGTACTAAACCTTTAGTGTCTCTCTTTTAGCCCCCACAGCTTGGCGGAGAAGCCCTTACAAAATCTCTTCCACCTCCCCCGATGCGACAGAGAACCTGAAATCCTTTTCACCCTCCTGGTGAGGCAGAGAACATGGAATCCTTTTTCACCCTCCTGGGGAAGGTAGAGAACCTGGTCCTTTGGCACCAAAGAGATCTTCTTATTCCCAAAATTTCCCTCAAGATAAATATTGAATCCAATGGTACTAAGGTGCAAGCTTGCCGGAGCAACCGTTTCTCTAGAAAAATGAAGCTTCAATGGCTGCTAAAAGATTCTTATAATGTCTTTGGAGAAAGCTTAAATAGAGGGCTTTAAAAAACCCTAAAAATCAATTCTGGTAGCAAAGTTTGTCCAGGATGATCACAGGATAGTCCAGGACGATCAGTACAAATTTTGAACAAATCATCAAGTACGATATACAAATCATCCAGTATGATCATAATATCAAATTAAGCAGATTTGATTGATTAATCATAGGATTAATTTAGGCAACATTTTCATAGATCATCCAGTACGATATGGATTGTCCTAGACGACTAGACCAAAAATAGAAACTTAAAATCTTACCTGAATTATTATGGCGGCTAGGGTTTTGAGATCGTATAGGATCGTCCAGGATGATATAAATCATTCAGGATGATTAGTTCAAAAATTGAACTTATAGTTTTGGCTCAATCTTACTCCCCTGAGTGTTTATGTGCATGGTCACCAAGCTAACAAACACCTTTACATGACTTGACTCAAGAAATCAAAGATTATATTAATGAATATTACAGACTCTTTACAATATGACCTATTCTACCCAATCTTGAGCTCTGATCCATCGTTTGATGGTGCATGGTATTCCTAAAATGTTAGTATATACACAAACAAGTATAGAATAAAAATACTATGAGATATAAATATGTGAGCCATAATGTTTATTATCATCAAAAGCATAAGCTCATGAGCTCAAGTTGCAACAAGAGTTGCTTACACAAATAGGCTAAGATCTCCAAAAGGAAAAGTATATTGCACTTCTCTAGCCTCTCATAAACTACTCTAAGGGGATACTAAAGAAACACACTTAAAAATATAAATTTTTACTTAAGTGACAAAACTTCCTAAATAATAAAATTTAAAAACTATTTCTAGGAAGTATAGGGAAAGACTTAGGTGCCATGTTGCTCGATAAGATGGTGCCACGATGGTACAAAATGAACTAGCACCTCAAAGCTATAATGTTGGCTTTGTTGTGGCACTAGTTGACCAGACACAGTTACTAAATAAAATGGTGCATCTTTTGGTTGAGTTGATGTGACTCTTCGTGTTAATAATATCTCTACCATGGTGCTCCAAAAGTTTAGGCGTTGTTTCACTGGAATGTGATTTTTGGTACAAAAGTGTTGTAAGACTTTATGCTTATTTTCCTGAGTCTCTTGATGCTGTGATGCTAAATTTTTGCCTAGCGATATTTTTGTACGTTGTGACACAGACTGTGGTGATTCTGTGACACTTTAAAATAGAGAATTTAATACTGCAATGCTTGAATCTGGCATTGGGGTATTCTGACATCTAATTTTATGGCGTTGTAGGGCTATTCAACATTTATCATTTTCATCTTTTCATATACATATTATACACAAACACCACAAAAATAACATATTTTATTGAACTTAAATACAATAAATAATACATAATTGATACTTAATAAATTTCTCCCAGCTTAAACTCTTGCTTGTCCTCAAGCAACAATAAAAATCAGTATTAATTATTTAATAACCTAAGTTAAAATTGATAATTTAAAATTAATAAAATATAAGATAATACATCGCAATCTAGAAGTACTTTCGAATGATTAAAGTTATAATTATAATTTAAAAAGTCATAATAATTATCCCATCTAGTCACCCTTATTGCTTGATTTGAATCTATCCACTAAGTATGTAAGTTTAAAATTGACTTCTAAACATAGAAATGAATAATATAACGAAAAGATTAGTTATGCTTATAGTTAAATTAGAAATTTATTAGTGCAATATCATATGTACTAGTTCACTTATTTTTCTTTCTTTTTTTGTTTAAGTATTAGGATGCGTTTGAACTTAAGCTTCAATTGATACCAATTTTTCAGTGTACTTATCCTTCTTCTTTTTATGTGTCTCTTTTTGAATTTTTCATAGATTTCATTCTTTCATACTTTCTAGAGTACATTTTTAATGATTTTGAATATCAGATTTGTGTTTATTCTCTTGCACTCTAAATTGAGTTAATGTAAGTATTTAATAAGATCTCTAACTCCATATTCAAGTTTACTATGATTTTCCAAATTTAAGCTACTCACATTTTCTTCCTTAAACTTAATTATTCATTTTTAAATTCAGGAAATCAATATATTAGTGTACAATTTCTAAATTCAAATCTAGTCAATAGCTTAAGTGATATATATTAGTTAATTATTAAGCTTTTCAAATTATGAATTATTGTGCATTATTCATTCAAACTATTATCTAAGGTTTTATACTTACAATAATTTTATATAATTTTTAATTAACATTTTTATTTTAGCTAAATAAATAATCAAAGTGCAAGTATCTTTAGAGAACAGTGTACAATAGTTTAAGCATAAAGAAATTTAGCCAAATGTAAATAACTAATTAAATTGAACTAAAATAAATAAAATTTGAACAAAAGTAGCTATAATCATCACACACACTCTCTCTCTAACTGCTAAGATCATCAAAAGAAAATAATAAAGACTCCTCACTATCACAGTCATGATCTTCCTCCTCTTCATAATCATCATTATTTCTAGCTGGTGGTGCCAAATAAAAGGATTATAAGTGGGTCATAAAGGGAACTGCAATTTATCATGTTGCTCAACTAATGGACTACTTCTAAACATACAAACCAATACCTTATTAAATTCAAAGGTATAGTAATAGCTCTTCTCTTGATGGTCCATATAATGAGAAACTCTCATTTTCATCTCATTCTGCCACTCTTTATAATCATCAAAAAAATCTAACACCCCATCCATTTAGATTCTTAAATCTATTACCTACTCTCTTAATGATTTAGGAGTTCTAGAACTCCTACTTTTATTACTACTGTTGGGCCTACTTGATGATCTGGGCTCATTGGGAGCTTCGTCATCATCACCTCCACTTACCTTTTTAAAACCCAAAATTTTATTTTATAAGGCAGAAATAGGAAAAAGTTGTTCCTCAATTTGGTCCCCCCTCACACCAAAATTAACACACAAGCATAAACTAAAGAAGGGTGACCCAAACCCACAGAAATACTGCCCTTGATGATATAAGTCAAAGAAGAGTAAATGAGTTTCCCAACATCTATTGAGTAAACCACATGAATAGCAAAGTTAAGTAAAATACAGTCTAATATTACTTCACTAATGTTTGCAATTGGAAAAAGAGGGGCAGAGAAATGAAATAATAGAAAGTTATAGAGTTTGGGTATGATAAGATGCACAAAAATTAATAATTTTATTTTCTCTCTTCTTCCAACCTGCTCCACTATTAGGTTCATGAAAGTGCGAATAGGTTGTTAGACCTATTGGTCACGTCCCTAGGCTAACCAAGAGGGGGGGTGAATTGATCCTTTAAAAATTTACTCTTGATTTTTTGGAAAATTTTATAGCTAATCGTACTGTACGATCTAACTTCATACTGTACGAACAGAAATAATTATGCTTTTCTTCAAACACAGAAATTCAACCACAATGAAAATAAAACAGCGGAAAAAAGAAAATGCAGGAAATAAATAGTGAATAGAAAACACTAGAATTTATAGTGGTTCGATCAAACATGACCTACATCCACTCCCTAGAGACTCCTTCTCTAGGTATTGCACTAAAACCAAGTGACTCTCCTTTTGCCCCCACAGCAAGGCGGAGAAGCCTTTACAAACTCTCTTTCACCAACCCCGGTGCGGCAGAGAACCGTCGTCCTTTTCACCCTCAAAGTGTGGCAGAGAACCGTCGTCTTTTTCACCCTCCAAGTGCGGCAGAGAACCGTCATCCTTTTCACTCTCCAAGTGCGGCAGAGAACCGGAATCCTCTCGAATAATGCTCTTGCAGAAGTCTCTAAGGAACTAGGAAGATGCTTGAAGAACAAGTAAAAGAAATCCTCTCAATTGGATAATCTTGTGAATCTCCTCACAATTCTCTCTTGAAAGATCTCTCAAAACTTACTCTCAAACACTCTCCCAATCACTCTCCTTTCACTCCCCAAAAGAATTTTCGCAGAAGAATTTCTCGTTCAGTCAGTTTTGTGTCATTTTTATACTTGGGACAGAAAAAACTGTCCAAGAACTGAATTTTCAAGTTAAGTCCGTGCTGATCGTCCTGTACGACCAACAATCGTACTGTACGAATAGTTCAAAAATTTAAACAATCCATCCTGTACGACTCATCAGACGAACAAGTCAGAGCCGTTCGTACGAATAGTTCGTCCTGTACGAACCCTTGGACGATCAAGTCAGTAAGCTTCGTCCGAACACTTCATTCCATACGAAGGCTTGGACGATCAAGTCAGTAAGCTTCGTCCGAACACTTTGTCCTGTACGAACGCTTGGACGATGAAGTCAGTGAGCTTCGTCCGAACACTTTATCCCGTACGAATGCTTGGACGAATCGAACAGAGAGCTTCGTCCGATCCATTTGTCCCATACGAACCTCTGGACGAACCCAATTTTGAGCTGTTCGTACAGCAAAAACTCATGTACGAATGGTATTCGTACTGTACGAACATGCCTTAGAAAAATTTTCTTGTCTGATGGGTTCTTCCTGGAGGACATATTCTTCATATCGTACTGTACGATATAAATTCATATTATACGATCAGTTTAAAACATTTAAACTTTTTACTCCCCCATTGTGTGTGTGCACAGTTATCCAACTTACAATCACACTCTCTCAGACTCAAGAAAAAGAAAAAAATTACAGACTTCATTTACAGTGAAGAAGTGAACTTGAAGTCTTCAACAATCTTGAGTGTGAATTTCCTGAAAAATACTTTAGTACACACAAACAAAAACTCAAATATATGTTATAAGATGAATTAGACAAACAATAAACTTTTGTAATCATCAAAAATATAAACTTAGATTAGAATTCTCATGAACAAAATGATTCACCCAAATCAAAACAATCTCCCCCTTTTTGATGATGGCAAAATAACTATTGTTTGATAATATACAAAAATAGATCTTCTAACATCCACTCAATGTATCCCCTTTAAATAAAAGATCTACACTCCCCCAAAATAACCTAAATCCCTAAAGTTTCCCCAAAAAAAAATTGACTTATCCTATCCTTAAGCTCCCCTTAAAGACTAATCAAGATATTTGAGGATAGACAAGAGAAGGGAAGAAAAGAGTGTAAGAATGAGCAACAAAGCACATACAAACATACAAAGCACATACAAACATACAAGAACATACAACACAAGCACATACACATACAAACATACAAGAACATACAACACAAGCACATATAACATATAACATAAGTCATAAGTCAAACACATAACATAAGTCAAACAATAAAGCTCTCCCCCTTTTGCCAACAGCAAAAAGAGCACTTAAAGATAGCTGAGAAATGGAATTATGTTAAATGAAGTTGAATTACAATATTGAAATGAGATGCAAAAACTAAAGACCCAAAAGTGTTAGATTTCAAAGTATGTTAAGGACAAGAGAAGTTGATCTAAAGTAGTAATGTATTAGACATGTTTAGTAGTCTCAATTTTTGTATAGAACGAGAGATAACATTATCAAAAATTCTAAGTCTTAAGTGATAATAATTGATTAGTGAAAAAGAGAATAAAAAACTAAAGGAAAGAATATTTGGCGACTTTGCACATCGTTTGATTTGATGACACACTTTGTGTGTCTTTTTACAGTTGGCGACATTGCGTATCTTTTGATTTGATGACACACTTTGTGTGTCTTTTTATATTTGGTGATATTGCGCATCTTTTCTTATATGGCACATTTTATGCATCTTTTCAAGCTTTGCTTTGAATTTAAGATTCTTTCCAATAATATTATCTCTTTAGTCACAAATACAATAATAAACACAAAGATATAGAATATGAGAATAATTTTAAAATATCAAACATACATCAATTTAGACTAAATAATACATGTCTAAATAAGATTTAAGTAAGATCTTCTAATCCACACCACAACATAATGAAATCTAAAAAATTTGAAAATTTAAAGTTATGCATAGTATTTTTTTTATTGTAATATGAACTCAATTAACATTCTAGATCAGTAATCAACTATATTCAAGTGAATTGAAGTAAAAAAAAATATGACAAGGCCATTCACTAACACAAAAAGAATAAACACAGAAACACTAGAACATTTCATTACTAATAATTTCATAACATACAACCATAGCAAGTTACACGTTAAGGCACATCTCATAAAAAGAACTTGCTAAACATATTCAAAATAAAAACTCACAACAACACAAAAACAACTTAAAACATATCAAGAGTAACACAATCACATCCAAGCTAGAACTGAGAGGGACCCTGATCTGGAGGAGGAGGAGGTGGTATACCACCGAACAATGAAAAATAGCTGTTAAGAGTAGCAATATTTGTGTTAACAGCATCAAACTGATCATCCTGTCTCTTCAAATGAGCCTCCATGTCATCAAACCTTTGGTTCATTTTATCAAAATGTTCGACCATGTTTTGATAGAAATCCTGTGGAGGTCCAGGTGCAGTTGAGGGTGCACCCGAAGGAGCAGTAGTAAAATGAGGCTCATCATCTGAGCTGTCAGCTGTACCCTCTTTCCCAAATAATGCTCTAAAAGAAGCGTCAGTGAAGTACAGTGGGAGCTCTGAAGGACCAGAAGGATGAACAAGGTTATATTTTCTCTCTAGGATGTAACACACAACATGTCCTAAACTAATATTTTTCTTCCTCTTCACACTAGCCAACCTAATGTCAAACAGATAATAGATGTAGTCTAAGATCAATTGGGCTTCATCTATAGGCTGACGAGTCATAATAAGAAATGTCATTGAAGAAAGAAGTGGAGTCATATTAACTCGATCACCTGCTTTAGGTATGATTGATGTCCTAAGCACATGTTGGATTATCCTAGAATTTTGATTCAATGTATCTACCCGAGCGACATGTGTAGGTATGCTTGCACCTCTAAGAACTTGGTTAATTTTGGACCAACCATTTTCAGGTCTTGTGGAGAAGGTATGAGCTCTAGTCCCTTGAGTTCTAAGATGAACATATTCTCCTAGATCCTCCTTAGTTATCACAACCTTTTGTTTAAGAACAAAGAAGAAATGGCTGTATGATCCTCGTTAAAGGTCATGTTGGCCAGGAAAACATGAAACAAGTCCTTATTAAAGGCATAGATCAAGGTCAATAGAAAAGAAAAGTGTGTCGAGTCAAAGACGGGCATAACTGCAAAATGGATGTTTTCTTGTAGTAGGATGCGGGAAGGAGTAGCCTTAGATGCAGCATACCTAAGGTATGCTTCTTCATTCTCCTCACTAAGGAAGTTTTCATCACAGTTCCTTCTAGACGCCGGACCCCTAGCCACCCGTGCCCTTTTTCCACTGCCAGATATTTTCTCTTAAGGCTCTAAAGGTTTCTAGATAGAAAGTGAAATGAAAGAAAATGACCCGCCTTTTTATAGAAAAAACCTATGATCGTACTGTACGAATAACATTCGTACAAGACGATCCTTGATTCATCCGGGATGAATAAAAATTCATCCGAGATGAACGAAAACAGTCAAAATGAAATGGTTTTTCGTAAACTGCTCGTCCCGAAGCGTCTTTTCATACATGCTTTTTGACTTCCTGATCGTACAGACGATGACATGTTCGTCCGGGACGATCAGAAAGTTAAAGGTCGTTCAGGTGACGGTTAGGTTCGTCCCTCACGCGAAATGATGCATGGATCGTATAAACGAATGACGTATTTGTACGTACGATCACCAATAATAACTTCCGCTAACCGTGTTTTCTCCCAAATCGTACAGACGAAGCATGGGTCCAATGATGCAATCGTACAGTACGATATGATATCGTACAGTACGAATAGACACTATAAACTTCCATCACTTCAAAACTTGCATGCTTTCAACATTCAATTAATGAACAAAAATACAAAAGAAATTTTTGATTTTGATTAAAATTTTTTTGTAAATATATATATATATATATATATATATATATATATATATATATATATATATATATATATATATATATATATATATATATATATAACAAAAACATACAATGAACAAACTTAACAAATATAAATAAAAATTTCATTTGCAAAATTTTCAATCAAGTATTAAGGTCTATCACACCTAGCCTTATTTTCAACATGCTAAATGTGTCAAAGGCTAAGGATTTTGTGAAAATATCTGCAAGCTGATCTTTAGTAGTGACATGATGTAGTTCAATTTCTCTCTTCGCTACATGATCTCTTATAAAATGATGCCTTATGTCAATATGCTTGGTTCTAGAATGTTGAAAAGGATTCTTTGAAATACAAATGGCACTAGTGTTGTCACAAAATATTGGCATGATGCCAACTATAAATCCTAAGTCACTTAATTGTTGTTTCAACCAAAGCACCAGTGCTACACAACTTCCTAAGGCAATGTATTCTGCTTCAGCTGTAGAAAGTGCTACAGAATTTTATTTTCTACTGGACCAAGATACTAATGAGTTTCCAATAAATTAACATGTTCCAGAAGTACTTTTTCTATCCACTCTACAGCCTGCAAAATCTAAATCTGAGTATCCAATAATTTCAAAAGAAGAACTGTTCTTAGGATACCAAATTCCTAAATTTTGAGTTCCCAAAAGATATCTTAAGATCCTTTTTACTACTGTCAAATGTGATTCTTTTGGATCAGCTTGAAACCTAGCACATAAGCAAACACTAAACATAATGTCAGGTCTGCTAGCAGTCAAATAAAGCAAAGATCCAATTATTCCTCTAAACTTTTTTTGATCAACAGATTTTCCCTTAAGATCTTTATCTAATAGGACTGAGGAACTAATGGGTGTAGTGATTGGTTTAGTATTATCCATTTCATACTTTTTGAGAATTTCCTTCACATATTTAGATTGACAAAGAAAGGTTCCTTCCTCATTTTGCTTTATGCTAAAGCCAAGAAAATAACTCAAATCACCCATTAAACTCATCTCAAATTCACTATTCATTATTTTTGAAAATTCATCACATAAAGCCTTATCAGTTGATCCAAAAATGATATCATCCATATATATTTGTACAATGAGTATTTCATCTCCAAGTCTTTTCAAAAATAGAGTGGTGTCCACACTTCCTTTAACAAATGATCCCTTTAATAAGAAAGTGCTTAACCTCTCATACCATGCTCTGGGTGCCTATTTTAATCCATATAATGCCTTCTTTAATTTAAAAACATAATTAGGGAATTTATGATTTTCAAAGCCAAGAGGTTGTTCAACATAAACATCCTCATCTATCACCCCGTTAAGAAAAGCACTCTTGACATCCATCTGATACAATTTAAAATCTTTAAAACAGGCAAAGGCTAACAAAACACTTATTGCTTCAAGTCTTTCTACAGGGGCAAATGTCTCCTCAAAATCAATTCCTTCAATTTGATTATACCCCTTAGCTACTAATCTAGCCTTATTTCTCACAACTACTCCAGAATCATTCATCTTATTTTTAAATACACATTTAGTCCCAACTACACTTTAATATTTTGGCCTTTCAATTAATTCCCAAACATCATTTCTCTTGAATTGATTCAACTCCTCTTGCATGGCCAAAATCCAAAATTCATCCAAAAGTTCTTGTTCTATGTTCGTGGGTTCTATCATTGAAATAAATGCTGAATGATTCACTTCTTTCCTCAAACCATGCTTAGTCCTAACACCTTCACTTGGTTCTCCTAAAATTAATTCTTTAGGATGACTCCTTACAAATTTCCACTCTCTAGGCAATTAGTTTTCCTCTTCTTTTTTAACCCTTTCTTCAATTTTTTGATTTTCAAGTTTTTGGGTTAACACCTCAACCTCATCTTCATCCAACTTAGACCCTTTACTATCATAGGATTCATCAAAAACAACATGTGTGATCTCTTCAACTACCAATGTTCTCTTATTAAAAACTCTATATGATTTTCCAATGCTTGAATATCCTAGAAAGATTCCTTCTTCTGATTTCAGATCAAATTTTCCTAGAAGAGTTTTACCATTATTATGTATGAACACTTTACATCCAAAAACATGTAGATGTGAGAGGTTGGGACTTCTACCTTTAAGAATTTCATAGGGTGTCTTATTAAGTTTATACCTTATGTACACCCTATTCAACACATAACATGCTGTACTGACTACTTTAGCCCAAAAGTATTTAGGAAGTGAATATTCTACCAACATGGCCCTAGCAGTTTCAACTAATGTCTTGTTCTTTCTTTCTACAACTCCATTTTGTTGAGGTGTCCTAGGAGTTGAGAAGTTGTGTTCAATTCCAAGAGATTTGCAAAAATCACTAAACATTTTATTCTCAAATTCTCCCCCATGATCACTTTGGATACTAACTATTTCAAAACCAAGTTTCCTTTGAATCTAAGTGGCAAAATCTCTAAACTCTTCAAATGATTCATTCTTATGATTCAAAAATCTAATCCAGGTGAATCTAGTATAGTCATCCACAATAACATACCCAAATCTTTTTCCTCCTAAGCTTAAGGTACTAACAGGTCCAAATAAATTCATATGAAGAATTTCTAAGGGCTTGCTAGTCCTAATTTCCTTGATCGAATTGAAGGAGGATCTCACTTATTTTCCTAGTTGACACGCATCACACAAGTGATTTTTAGTAAAATCTAATTTGGGTACTCCTCTAACTAGTTGTTTTTGAGTGATTTTTCTAAGATTTTTCATGCTAGCATGACAAAGCCTTCTATGCCACAACCATAATTCATCAGATACAGTTTTCAAATACAAGGCAGTAGATGGTTTAATAGAATTAAAATCTAGTATATAAATATTGTTCACCCTATCACCATTCAAGACAACAGTTCCATTTAGACTAATAACACAACTCATAGGTAAAAACTTTATATGATAGCCCTTGTCACATAGTTGACTAATACTCAATAGATTGTGTTTCAAACCTTCAACCAATAGTACATTCTCAATAATAAAATTTTCTGAATTTCCAATTATACCTGTACCTACCACTCTCTTGGTGGTATTATCTCCAAGTGTCACCTTGCCTCCATTCCTGGCTTCCAGCGATATAAATTGACTCGTATCTCCAGTCATATGCTTTGAGCATCCGCTGTCCAGGTACCAAATACTCTCACGAGGTCTTGTGTGAGAGTGTTCCTACAAAATGATCAAACGTTAGTCTTGGGAAACCAAACAAGTTTGGGTTCACCTCTTGACAATTTTAAACCAGATGCATGTGAGATATGCTGTGTTCTATTCACCTTAGGTCTCCATACTAAATGTGTTCTATACTTTAAAGTACAGGTAGTGGAAATATGTCCTAAACTGCCACAAGAAAAACACTTTATCCCTAGAAAGGGATTCACCAATCTATTCTTTCTAAAAATCTTCTTTTTAGATCTTGAGTCAATAATCTTGTGATAAGATTCATGAAATTCTTTAAGTTTAGGTGGTATTTTATTCTCCCTAAGTGCTTTAATCTGAACTTTAAGATAAGCATTAGCACTTTCTAGAATCGAATTGTCAATTTTCAAATCATGCTCTCTAGAATCCGATTCATCCATAAAAGTCTTAAAATTATTTTCAAGTTTAGCATTTGATCATTTTAAAAGATTGTGCTGTTTGTTTAAATCATCATACTCATCCAATAAAGTCATGTGGTTACTATCAATTAATGCATGATCTTTTCTGAGGATCTCATAATCTTTTTGCAGCTCTATGTAATCCAAATTTAACTTAGCATGCAGTTTCTTAAGTTTCCTACATGCAGAGTGTATGTGTTAAAAAACTTCAAATAATTCTTCATAGCTTAAATCACATACCTCATTCTCATCTGAATGGTCGAGATTATCAGCCATTAAGCACAAATTGGTAACTTCCTCTTCTGGTGCTGTTTCTGATGAATTTGAAGCTGAGTCCGCCCAGAAAGCTTGTTGTACTCTCTTTTTACCCCTTCTATCCTTTAGTTTCTCCTCGGTCTTCTCCTTGTTAGGATTTTCTTTGAGATTGGGGCAATCTGTCTTGATGTGACCTGACTTTCTGCACTCATAACAAATGAATTCATTCGAAGCCTTGACATTCTTCTGGAACTTACATTTATTCTAATGCTGGCATCTTCTCTACTTCCTTTTTAGGAAACTTCTAAATTGCCTTGTCATCAGGGCAATATCCTCTTCATCCTCAGGTAGTGATTGATCACTTTCAGAGTCGTCCACCTTTAAAGCAATGTTCTTCTCCTTTCGCTTCTCACCTGTATCAATCTGTCTTTGAGTCACCGATTGCTCATAAGCAATTAGTGATCCAAGAAGATTGTCAACAGAATAAACATTCAAATCTTTAGATTCTGTTATTACAGTTATCTTCGCATCATATACAGGAGGTAAACAACGTAATATCTTGTTAACTTTCTCAGTATTTGTTAACTCCCTACCTAAAGCATGCAATAAAGTGGTTATGTGTGTAAAACAAGTGTACATGTTAGAGATTGATTCATTCTGTTTCATGCAAAAAAGTTCATAGTCGTGCAAGAGAATGTTCAATCTAGTTTGTTTCACTTCATTCGTACCTTCATATGTGATTCAAAGTCTATCCCAAATTTTCTTTCCTGATTTACAGGTAGATACACGCATGTAATCTTCTGATTTTAAAGCACAAAAGAAACTATTCAAATACTTAGCATTTAGTTGAGCTAGTTCACGTTCTTCTACAGTCCAGTTTGCAAAAGGTGTTTGAACTCTTATCCCTTCTACAATCCTAGTTGGTTCAGTATAACCATCCTGAACTAACATCCACATACGATAGTCAAGTGATTGTAGAAAAGTAGACATGCGAGTTTTCCAAAAATCAAAAGGAATATTATCAAATAACGGTGGTCTAGTGATCGAGTATCCTTCCATAGTATTTCTATTTCCAAAATTAGCCATGATCGAAATTTCAAAAAGTATTAAAAACAGTTATTTTTGAAATTGGCTCTGATACCACTTGAAAGTGTGAATAGGTTGTTAGACCTATTGGTCACGTCCCTAGGCTAACCAAGAGGGGGGGGTGAATTGGTCCTTTAAAAATTTACTCTTGATTGTTTGGAAAATTTTATAGCTAATCGTATTGTACGATCTAACTTCATACTGTACGAACAGAAATAATTATGCTTTTCTTCAAACGCAGAAATTCAACCACAAAGAAAATAAAACAGCAGAAAAAAGAAAATGCAGGAAATAAACAGTGAACAGAAAACACCAGAATTTATAGTGGTTCGGTCAAAGACGACCTACATCCACTCCCTAGAGACTCCTTCTCTAGGTATTGCACTAAAACCAAGTGACTCTCCTTTTGCCCCCACAGCAAGGCGGAGAAGCCTTTACAAACTCTCTTTCACCAACCCCGGTGCGGCAGAGAACCGTCGTCCTTTTCACCCTCCAAGTGCGGCAGAGAACCGTCATCCTTTTCTCTCTCCAAGTGCGGCAGAGAACCGGAATCCTCTCGAACAATGCTCTTGCGGAAGTTTCTAAAGAACTAGGAAGATGCTTGAAGAATAAGTAAAAGAAATCCTCTCAATTAGATAACCTTGTGAATCTCCTCACAATTCTCTCTTGAAAGATCTCTCAAAACTTACTCTCAAACACTCTCCCAATCACTCTCCTTTCACTCCCCAAAAGAATTTTCGCAGAATGATTTCTCCTTCAGTCAGTTTTGTGTCATTTTTATAATTGGGACAGAAAAAACCGTCCAAGAACTGAATTTTCAAGTTAAGTCCGTGACGATCGTCCCGTACGATCGATAATCGTACTGTACGAATAGTTCAAAATTTTAAACAATCTGTCCTGTACGACTCATCAGACGAACAAGTCAGAGCCATTCGTACGAATAGTTCGTCCCGTACGAACCCTTAGACGATCAAGTCAGTAAGCTTCGTCCGAACATTTCGTTCCGTATGAAGGCTTGGATGATCAAGTCAGTAAGCTTCGTCCGAACACTTCATCCCGTACGAACGCTTGGACGATGAAGTCAGTGAGCTTCGTCCGAACACTTTGTCCCGTATGAACTCTTGGATGAATCGAACAGAGAGCTTCGTCCGATCCATTCATCCCGTATAAACCTCTGGATGAACCCAATTTTGAGCTGTTCGTACAGCAAAAACTCATGTACGAATGGTATTCGTACTGTACGAACATGCCTTAGAAAAATTTTCTTATCTGATGGGTTCTTCCTGGAGGACATATTCTTCATATCATACTGTACGATATAAATTCGTACTGTACGATCAGTTTAAAACATTTAAACTTTTTACTCCTCCATTGTGTGTGTGCACAGTTATCCAACTTACAATCACACTCTCTCAGACTCAAGAAAAAGAAAAAATTTACAGACTTCATTTACAGTGAACAAGTGAACTTGAAGTTTTCAACAATCTTGAGTGTGAATTTCCTGAAAAATACTTTAGTACACATAGACAAAAACTCAAATATATGTTAGAAGGTGAATTAGACAAACAATAAACTTTTGTAATCATCAAAAACATAATCTTAGATTAAAATTCTCATAAACAAAATGATTCACCCAAATCAAAACAGTTCACACAATACTCTCAAAATTTTATTAGGATCAATGGGGGTTCCATAGAATGCATAATACTCATCAAATTCAAAAATTTTAGGCTTATAGAGGTTATTGATAAAAATAGAATCGAAAGGTATACACTTACCCATCACGTAACACTAATTTTCAAAGAACTATTTCCTATTAGTAAACAATTCTCTTACCACATTTATAATGGAGGCATAAGGCTCCTCACAGAAATACTCCCAACACCAATTAATAATGGTTTGCATTACTGGGATACTAGGGTTTGGAATGAATCTATGTAACAGTAATTGCTTATTCACCACCAACTCTACACATCTTTGTTCAGCCTCAGTAGAAATGAATTTACACTTATCATAAGAAGTAGAAGATCTTTTCTTACCAAACAATTTAGGGGCCATTGCACTCAAATATTGAAAAATGTAGAGCTTGAGGAAATAAGAAGAGTGAAAAATATTGTGAAAAAAGAAAAAATCATGGGTTTGAATCTATAAACATATTGATCACTGTTGCGTTGAAGACTTCAGCTCTCTAATTCTTAAAACACAAAATGATGAGCAGATCAAATGACAAATGCTATAGCAATGCAGGCCACATGGCACTGTGACACATACATGGGAAATTGGGGTGTCAGCTTTTTAACTGGGTAATTACTAAAGCATTTGATACACATGAGCATCATGGCGTTTAATAATGATCACCACAGTGGTGCTTTAAATTAATTAAAAATGATTTTAACCTAATATCTTGACACTTGTATTGGCGTTGTAGTGCTCACCAAAGCATTATAATTAAAATGTTATGATAGTGTAGTTAATTTATTGCATTATATCAAAAAATAGTATAAATAATGGACCTAACACCACAGAACTATGATTAAGTAGCGTTGAGGTGCTCAAGAATGGATCAAAGTGCTATGGTGTTCAAGAATATAGCGCTGCGTTGGTGCAATCTAATGATTTTTTTTGAGAGCTCTACATTTGGGAATTAGTCTTGAATGCCGCTACGCTTAAGAACTAGATGTTGTGATGCTTCTAATCCTAGCGCAACAATATTAGTCCAATTTTTAGCATAGTAATATTTTGCCGAGAAATATAACATAACTCAGCCAAAATCAAGAATTAATAAGTTTTACAAATAATACACCACATTCACATATAAATAAAGTATACATCACATAACAAAGATAAAAATAATAAAGAAACACATAATAGAATTGGGTACCCTCCCAATACAATGCTAAATTTATAGTCTTTAGCCACACTTATCTAGATATATCATTTTGGGTGGGGTACATCATTACCACTAATTATGTGGTTTTCACTATGATCTATCTCTTTCTCTTTAGCGTTAACTTCAGTATTACTAGGCAATGATCCAAGTGGTCTACTACTAAAAGAGATTATAAGCTATCTTAATTAAGTTTTCAAATTTTTAATTGAAGCAACTTAGCTTTGTAATTAAGTTCTGAATTAAATCACCACCTCTTCCTAAGGTGTATTCTTATTCTGATTTGATTATTTTCATTAAACCCTGGGAGATAATAAAGTTAGGATTCACTATAGCTTATTAATGATTATTCCAATTTAATCCTTGATTAGTTTATCATAAATTCTCCTAATTATTAACACAAACATTAATATTAAATGAATTAAAATTTGGGTGATTCCTCCAACATGGGTTATATGTATTAGAATATGCATTTTTTCCTTCTAATCAAATTCACATTTTTAATCCCTAAAGTACTACTATCATTAATAGAATTCATATTATGCTCTTCCAATTACATATATGATCCTGATCCAGAGTTAACTCCAATAGTATCCAATGTTTTTTAAATTGTTGCTACATGAGTAGTTAGAATTGATAAAGCATTTGATTCATAGACTCCAGCTACTCTCTTAGAATTTATCTTATTAGTAGGCCACCATAAATTATTTTTAGCTATTTTCTTTATCAGTTCATATGCTTCCTCAAATATTATAGACATTAATGATCCTCCAGCTCCAGCATCTATGATTAATCGAAGGAATCATATTATTCCATTATAAATAAGTCTGAATAACTAACTAATCAGGTAAAATATGGTGAGGCCATTTCCTAAGAATTTTCTTAAATCTCTATCAATTTTCATAAATTGATTGTCTCTCAAATTGGGCAAAAGATGTGATATCATTCCTAAGTTTGACAATTTTTAAGGGTAGGAAATACTTAGCTAGAAATTTATGAGCCAACTCATTCTAAGTGGTTATACAGCTTGGGGGCAAACCACATATTTGTCTTGTCCCTTAGAGAAAATGAGAATAATCTAAGTCTAATAGCATCATCACTGATACTATTATACTTCAATATTGTATAGATTTCTAAGAAACTGGCTAAGTATAAGTTGGGATCTTAAACAGGAATTTCCCCAAACTGAAAATTTTGAATCATTTGAATTATTAAATGTTTTAGTTCAATTTTATTATCCTAGATAGTAGGTTTATTGATACCCTAGTGGATTCTTTCTTCTATAGGGTTAACATACTCTCTACTAATTTTCTTATGCATAGAAGATTGTTGGACAATAACTTGCGTCCGAGCGGTTATAATGTCATTAATAATTTTGATCATATAGCAGCCAATTATTTAAAACTACTTCAAGTGATCGAATTTCTGAATTCTTGGGGGGTTTCAAGTTCTACTTTTCAAATATTTTGATGAATGCATATTGAAGTTGGAAAGGTTAGCTAGCACTAATCCTTTTATAGCTAATATGTATTGTACATTATTATTCTTTTCTTGGAAGAGTAGAAATAAGTTAAAGCATGGAGGTATGGAAGATAGTGTTGCATTTATTGCTTCAAATGTTATTAGCTCTGTTGCTTCTTCTTATCAAAGTAATCTCATCTCAGGAAACTGGGGTGTTAATCAGGCTTCCCGGTTGTTTTGCATTTATTGGCACCCTCCTCCTCCCTAGTGGATTATGGTTAATATTGATGCTACTTTGTTAAGATTTAATAAAGAAGGTGTTGGTGGAGCTTTTAGAGACAATAAAAGAAGATTCTTGTTGGCATTTGGTTTTAAATGCATGCATTGGAATATTTCTCAGGTTGAAATGTTAGCAATTCACTCCTTAAAGAAAGTGGTGCAAACTTGGATGCTTGAGGTGGAAGGCCGTATAATTGAAGGAGATAATCATAATATTATCAAGTATCTTCAAGATTCTTTTGGCAAATCAACTCAGATGATTGGGAACTTGGATTTGGAGGAGTTATTATTCTTAAAGGGTTCAATAAGGTTTTATTTCAATTTTTCAATAGAAGTTCTAATAAGTTAGCCAATTTTTGTGCTAACTTGGCTTTTTCTAGTGATTTTATTTAGGATGTTATTAGTGACAATAATATTCCTCCTTTTATTTCTTTGTTAAAGGAGGAATATGATAGGTTGCCTATCTTTGAGTAGTTTGTAATTAGTTCTTTTTTCTTTAGTGCAAGATGCATTTTCTTTCAAAAAAATGTACATACTCTCTAGGAGGTCTAGAATGATCCTAGTCTTATATTGAGTCAAACATCTCTAAAATCCTTTTATTTTTTCAAAATTTTGTAAGGGTTCTTTCTATCTCAAGGTCAAACAATAAGGGCTCCTTACTAGATTTACCAAGCTTACAATATTGATAAAATAATAAAAATAAAAATCACAAGCTAAATAACTAATAAAATACTTTTTTGGCTTTTTCAAAATTTTAATCAAATAAATAAAGATGTAGTACAAGTAGGTCTCAATACACACATGTTTTAATAATATAGTTAAACTTATAATACGCATATTACTTCCCCATCAACGGTGCCAAAAACCTGATGGGGGCTTACAGTGAGCTAATATGTGACATGCTGAGTTTAAATTATACTTAGATTTTCTTTGATATAAAAATTAATAAAATCCCATCAAAATATACAAGTATATATGTCAAATCAAGTATTAAATTAATAGAGTAGAGTGTCAAACCCATGAGAAAATGTTATGCTCAATTGTAACTTAACTATCACTACTACTTCAAATGTAAGTCTTATCTTGATAAAAAGAAATATAATATTTTATAGTTTTTTATCATTGAATGAAAAAAAAACTTGCAAGGAGATTTTGGTACTTATAAAAATAAAGTATTTTGGACTAATGAATGTAAATAACATAGTTTTTTCTAATGAGACTCTTTTGATTTAAGATGTAGAATAGAGTATATACATCTCTAGATCTCTATCGATCTTGTAGGGGTGAAAAAGAAAAGTTTATGGCCTTCCTATAATTATACTATCTTCAAAGAACCTCGAATATTTAGGCATCCTATATCTTGGCATGCCAACATTCCATTTTATTATTTCTAATTATTTTAGTATTCCCCTGTCAAGGCTATACATCACACTAAATTTTAACTACACACACGGCTATTATATGCATTGATATAAGAACAAGAGATTTTGGAAATATCATTTTATCATTGAAGGAATAAGAGTCTACATTAGTACTTAATATACTTTATATATCATCAGCCCAAAACTAAAGAATAAGCCAGACATTGAAGATATAACAACAAAACTCATCTTCATTTCATTCATTGAAAGAAAAGATATAAGAGAAGTAATAAAAAAAATATCACTCGAGTGGATCAAATGATCTTCTCTACACTACTTCTTCTACTAGTCACAAAGTTCCTTACACAAACAAGCTAATATATCCACTAGTAAAAGTATCTTGTACTCTTCTAGCCTCCCTTAGAATTTACTCTAGGGAGGCACTAAAGAAACATACTTAAAAATGTAGATTTTTAGTTAAGTGATAGAACTCCCTAAATTACAGAATTAAAAAAAACTTTTTTATATGAAGTATAGGGAGGGATGGGCTCGAGCACCTTGGCGCTTGTTAAGGTGGCATTGCGATAAAAAATGAACTAGTGCATCAGTGCTATTATGTTGGCTCTACTGTAGTGCTAGATGATCTGGCACGGTTACTGATTGAAACAGTGAATCTTTTGGCTTGGTCAGTCCGGCTATTCAAGTTGGCAACTACTCCGTTGCTGCACTTCATATGTTTGAGCATTAAAACACTGGAATGTGATTTTCTATGCTAAGGTGTTGTAAGGCTCGGTGCTTCGGCACTCATTTTCTTGAGGCTCCCGATATTGTGGTGCTAAATTTGGGTGCAGTAATGCTGTGTTACGTCATGGCACTGACTGTTGTGGTGCTGCAATGCTTATAAATAGAGAATCTGATGCAATAATTTCTACACAAAATACCACTAAAATAATATATTTTCACTAAATTTAAACACAATAAATAATTCATAATTTACACTTAACAGCCTCCAACTCACTGTCGACTCAATCTTCAGACTTTCACGGGTTCACCCTACCCACATCATCTGTCACAAGATCACTACATTACTCGACATAGCTGGTCGAGCTATATCCAAAATTTATAATACAATTCATGTACTTTCTACATGTTCTACTATAACACAACCAAAAGATACAAGGAAGAAACATGCCAAAGAAGAGAGAGATTCATAGAGAGATATTGTGGTAGTTTTTCTTTTTTGAGCTTAAGATCTATTGGGCAAAGCCCTCGCTCCTGTTATTCTTGTACTTTTGGTTGAGCTAATAAAGACATTGTCCAGATCTATCATCTGCTTTCACTCTTTCTCTACCTCTTCCTCTCCTACATCTTCATCATCCTTACTTATAGGTCCTTAGCTCAGCAGGTAGACCTACAAAATGTGGCTTGGCATTATCCAGTAAAAAAATCTGGCTTCAATATATGACTTCTTTTAATAGTGGGAAGAAGAAGATGATGGAATCCCCATCGATTTTATATACATGAAATGAACGGTGATGATTTGGCAGCATGGTTTCTTGAACTAATCTCCCACTAATTTTATATGATTAATCCAAACCATTCAATCCAATATTGGACAATAGAAGCATATCCTGCATCTTATGTGGGAACGATTGGTATTAATAAAAGTTAATAATAAGACCGTGCATGCAGAGTTATGATTTGTATAAATTTCTAGAAATGATGCCTGAACATCTATTTTATATGAACCAAGCATGAACACAAATAGAAAATCTTAAATCAAGCCCAAACAAGCTACTAATAAACAAGCATAAACACGAACAAGCTAGTTCACTCGACTAGGTTTATTTGCATCCCTATGTGCACACGTCTTATGTTATGTTATTGGTTATTCTTTTGTCTTTTCTATGATCTTTCCTTAGCATCATATTACTGGCATATACATTTCTAATCCTATGGGATGGCTCTATAATTGAACAACACGATATTGATGATCAAGACAAATTAAAGGGCAAACTAATCTTTCATCAAGACAAGAGATGCTACTGAGCTTGCATAACCTATTAAGGAGTTTTTTTATTAGTTCTCCACTTCTATAAGTACTAAGTGAAGAATTTGAGCTGAGAAAGAATGACAAAAACAAGATATTCAGGCTATAATAAATGAAAACCTAAATAAGAACTAAATAACTTGGGCTATAATAAAGATAAACTTGATTAGAACCAAACTAATTTGGCCATTAGGAAGAACCTTCAATGTTGATCTTTGAACTAATATGACGAATAAAATATAAGTTTTATTTCCCACTTCATCAGCTTTAAGGGATGAAACCTCAAAGTTGAAACCATATAATGAATGTATTTTTCATTATTGTCAGTTCAACATTCTTCTGCAATCATATATTCGAAAGCAATGTTCACTTTGTTCAAAATAAAGCTTTCTGTAATTTCACAAGCATAGAATCAATTAGACCAAATTCATCAAGAACTGCATAGGTTCCTTGAAGTTCTCTTCTTACTGAAAAGCTATGGGGAAACTAGCACAAGAGGAAAAATTGGATATCATCTATCTCCTCGAAAATCATATTATGCAATCTAACCTAAATGACCCTTGGTTTTGCTTAACTCATAGGATTGTTTAGCATGAACACAGCCACAATAATTTTGACCTTGGAAATCCAGGTCGCATTTTGATCAAATGGGACTCACAAAATACTTTATTAACCCCCCCCCCCCTTTCTCTTATAGTCAGATGATTACTGGTGTCATTCAATTTGGAACTCAGCCTCCTACTCTTTTGACGGTTGTATATACTTCTAACTCCTTTGAGGAGTGATTCACTCTTCGGGAGAATATAAAAAAAGTGAACCCTAATAATTCTATGACATGGATGGTTATGGGAGATTTCAAATAGTGCCGCTTTCAACTAGAAAAAGCTGGAGGAAATGCCATCCCTGCTTCCAGACTTAGGCCTTTCAATTCCCTCATTTTTGAATCCCACCTAATGGAGCTTCCTTCTTCTGGCAACCTTTTCACATGGTATAACCAGAGATTTGATAATCCCATACGCCTAAGGCTATACCGAGTGCTTGTAAGGCTCGGTGCTTCGGCACTCATTTTCTTGAGGCTCCCGATATTGTGGTGCTAAATTTAGGTGCAGTAATACTATGTTACGTCATGGCACTGACTGTTGTGGTGCTGCAATGCTTATAAATAGGGAATCTGATGCAATAATGTCTACACAAAATACCACTAAAGTAATATATTTTCACTAAATTTAAACACAATAAATAATTCATAATTTACACTTAACAGCCTCCAACTCATTGTCGCCTCAATCTTCAGACTTTCACGGGTTCACCCTACCCGCATCATCTGTCACAAGATCACTACATTACTCGACATAGTGGTCGAGCTATATCCAAAATTTATAATACAATTCATGTACTTTCTACATGTTTTATTATAACTCTCCAAGCCCTATAAATAATTAGAGGAGGGATACATCAATGACACAACCAAAAGATACAAGGAAGAAACATGCCAAAATAGAGAGAGATTCATAGAGAGATATTGTGGTAGTTTTTCTTTTTTGAGCTTAAGATCTGTTGGGCAGAGCCCTCGCTCCTGTTATTCTTGTACTTTTGGTTGAGCTAATAAAGACATTGTCCAGATCTATCATTTGCTTTCACTCTTTCTCTACCTCTTCCTCTCCTACATCTTCATCATCCTTACTTATAGGTCCTTAGCTCAGTAGGTAGACCTACAAAATATGGCTTGGCATTATCCACTAAAAAAATCTGGCTTCGATATATGACTTCTTTTAATAGTGGGAAGAAGAAGATGATGGAATCCCCATCGATTTTATATACATGAAATGAACGGTGATGATTTGGCAGCATGGTTTCTTGAACTAATCTCCCACTAATTTTATATGATTAATCCAAACCATTCAATCCAATATTGGACAATAGAAGCATATCCTGCATTTTATGTGGGAATGATTGGTATTAATAAAAGTTAATAATAAGACCGTGCATGCAGAGTTATGATTTGTATAAATTTCTAGAAATGATGCCTGAACATCTATTTTATATGAACCAAGCATGAACACAAATAGAAAATCTTGAATCAAGCCCAAACAAGCTACTAATAAACAAGCATAAACAACGAACAAGCTAGTTCACTCGACTAGGTTTATTTGCATCCCTATGTGCACACGTATTATGTTATGTTATTGGTTATTCTTTTGTCTTTTCTATGATCTTTCCTTAGCATCATATTACTGGCATATACAATTCTAATCCTATGGGATGGCTCTATAATTGAACAACACGATATTGATGATCAAGCCAAATTAAAGGGCAAACTAATCTTTCACCAAGACAAGAGATGCTACTGAGCTTGCATAACCTATTAAGGAGTTTTTTTATTAGTTCTCCACTTCTATAAGTACTAAGTGAAGAATTTGAGCTGAGAAAGAATGACAAAAACAAGATATTTAGGCTATAATAAATGAAAACCTAAATAAGAACTAAATAACTCGGGCTATAATAAAGATAAACTTGATTAGAACCAAACTAATTTGGCCATTAGGAAGAACCTTCAATGTTGATCTTTGAACTAATATGACGAATAAAATATAAGTTTTATTTCCCACTTCATCAGCTTTAAGGGATGAAACCTCAAAGTTGAAACCATATAATGAATGTATTTTTCATTATTGTCAGTTCAACATTCTTCTGCAATCATATATTCGAAAGCAATGTTCACTTTGTTCAAAATAAAGCTTTCTATAATTTCACAAGCATAGAATCATTTAGACCAAATTCATCAGGAACTGCATAGGTTCCTTGAAGTTCTCTTCTTACTGAAAAGCTATGGGGAAACTAGCACAAGAAGAAAAATTGGATATCATCTATCTCCTCGAAAATCATATTATGCAATCTAACCTAAATGACCCTTAGTTTTGCTTAACTCATAGGATTGTCTAGCATGAACACAGCCACAATAATTTTGACCTTGCAAATCCAGGTCGCATTTTGATCAAATGGGACTCACAAAATACTTTATTAACCCTCCCCCCCCCCCCCCCCCCCCCCTTTCTCTTCTAGTCAGATGATTACTGGTGTCATTCAATTTGGAACTCAGCCTCCTACTCTTTTGACGGTTGTATATACTTCTAACTCCTTTGAGGAGTGCTTCACTCTTTGGGAGAATATAAAAAAAGTGAACCCTAATAATTCTATGACATGGATGGTTATGGGAGATTTCAACTAGTGCCGCTTTCAACTAGAAAAAGCTGGAGGAAATGCCATCCCTTCTTCCAGACTTAGGCCTTTCAATTCCCTCATTTTTGAATCCCACCTAATGGAGCTTCCTTCTTCTGGCAACCTTTTCACATGGTATAACCAGAGATTTGATAATCCCATACGCCTAAGGCTATACCGAGTGCTTGTAAACGAAAACTAGTTTATGGTGTATCCTAACTCCTTCTACAAGGTGGCCAATAGTTTGATTTCAGATCACTCTCCTCTTATTCTCAAAGCGGATGTAGACTCTATACACTCGTAGAGGTTCATGTAGAAAAATTACTAGTGCGAATTCCCTTATTTTTGGGATATCCTGATTTCTATCTTTGATACTCCTCCTTAAGGCAATCCTATCATTTGCCTTTACAACCACTTGAAGAAGCTAAAAGTTATGATTAAATTGAAGAAATGGAAATCCTCTAACCATATTGTGGCTATGTGTGATCAGCTGGATTCACAACAAAATATCTGGCAAATGTCTTTTGGATAAGGATCCTCTTGACAGTGAGCTTTGCAATCAATTTTCATAGATCAATAAGGAGCTTGGATTTTACAATTCTACTTTGGTTTCTTGGACCACCCAAAGGGCTAAAGTTAAATGGTTAACTAATGGGGAGGAGGACCTAAAATTTCTCTACTCCAAGATGAATCAAAGGAAATGATGTATTAAAAATGCCCTCTCTGCTTCTCTTTTGGGCATTGATCTATCTAGATCAGTTGATATTCAAAATATTATTGCTCATATTCAATAACTTTTCAATAATTCTGCCCCAACTACCATAGATATCAATGCTTTCTCTGTTGGCAATGTCATTCAACCTCAAGAATTCCTAGCACTCATAAAGCCTGTCTCCAATGAGGAGATTAAAGGGGTTGTTTTCTCGGGTTGTTCAATTTCCTCTCATAGTCTAGATAGATTTAATTTTGATGTTTATAAAAAAGAACCTAAAGTATTACTAGTAATCTTATTTGCAATGCATTTAGATCATTTTTCTCCAAATGTTATCTCCCTAAATGCGCCAAAGCCACTGCCATCTCGCTCATTCCCAGGAAGCCGCATGTTGAGAGTATCCAAGATTTTAAACCCATTGCCCTTTGCATTGCTTTCTACAAAATTATAACCAACGTTCTAGCAAACCGTAAGAAACCAATTATTCCTAGCATTATCCATCATAACCAAGATGCTTTCACTCCTCAAAGACTCTCAATTGATAACACTATACTAGCATCGAAAGGGCAAGTTCTTTTGTGCTAAATTTGACATAAGAAAGGATTTTGATTCAGTTTCTAGAGAATTTCTATATGAGAGAATGGCTCAAAAAGGATTCCCTACAATGTTCATTAATTGGATCAAAGCTTGTACTAAAGAGTGTAATTTCTCCATATGTATTGATGGGGCTCTCGAGGGGTTTTTCTCCTCCACTTCTGGCATTAGGCAAGGCTTTCCGATGAGCCCATATCTCTTCTGCATTATCATGGAGGCCTTCTCTTTCTTAATTGACTCTACTACTTCTGCTGGCTCCTTTGAAGGCTTTAAATGGGATGACTTCCAACTCTCTCATCTATCATATGTGGATTACTTGCTTATATTTGGTAAAGCTGAAAATCAAAATTACAATTTTCTTATGTGTATTCTCAATATTTTTTCTAATAACTCTAGTCTGCAGCTTCACCTTCAAAAGTGCTCCTTGATTGTTTTCCCAAGTACTCCTGATCCCAATGAGATTGCACTCTATCTCCAAATTCCTAACATATCTTCGAAACTTTCTTACTTAGGGTTGCCTATTTCTATAGGTAGAACTAAAGTATCAGGTTTTATTGCTTTGGTAGACAAAATTATAAACCTCCTCTCGAGTTGGAAGGCGTCTTTGCTCTCTTTTACAGGAAAATCACAATACAACAAATTTACAAGTACAAACATGATGGATTATTGGATCCACGACATGATTTTACCTAAATCTATAACCAAAGCAATTGAGAAACTATGCTCCAAATTTTAATACTTCGGCAACTCCAATTCTAAGAGGCTTCACCTTATTTCGAGGGCTGGCACTTGTAAGCCCTTATCCAAAGGTGGACTGGGTATTCCTTCTCTTCAGGTGACTAGATTTGTGGTTAATTATGGGATTATGCTACAACAATTCGTTTCTCCTTACCAATTGAATTAATGCCATATATACATCGCCTTGGACACCTCTCTAATCACTAATCGGTTGCCACTTCCTTCTGGAAATCTATTTGCTCCACTGCTTCTATGGTTAAAAAGAATTTTAAATTTCATATTAACTCCAACAGCCCTATTATAATTCTGTGGGATCATTGGTGCTATGGGGAAACACTAGCAGATAAATTCCAAGCTCCCAAGCTCCCTCTCAACATTTTTTTTGCAGTCAAAAAGCTAGGCTTGGAGATTGGATTATAAATTCTTCTTGGTCTATACCTGAGGCTATCAATCCTAATATTAGAGAATATGTTGCTTCTATTGCCATCTCCTCCAACTCCACTATTCATATTAGTTGGAAAAACTTAGAATAACAGATTTTTAAGCAATTTTATGCGAAATATTTTGCAGGTGATGCTAACCTGGACTGGCACTCCTTCATTTGGCATAAAAAGCACTCTTCAAGATTTTCGGTATACACTTGGATGGCAGTGAGGGGACGTCTGAAAATAGTTGATGAACTTATTAAAAGAAACATTACTCTCCAAGAAAAGCATTGCATTCTATGTTATGGTCCTAATAAGATGCTCTCCCATTTGATGTTTGAATGCTACTACTCTTTTTATGTTCTCAAAAGGATCATCCCTACCTTCCAACCCTTTTTCTTAAGACTCAATGTGATTCAAGCCCTCTACCATCTTGGAGGACTATCTATAGCAAACAATTTTAAATGAGCTCTCCTCCTCTCCCTCAATGCAACAGTGTATTACCTTTGGATTGAGAGGAATAATAGAAGGTTCAACTCAGCTGTTTTGAGTTCTAGTTCTCTAGTTAAGAAGATTCTTAGAGGTATTAATCTTAAAATTGTCACATGGAAGAATGGTGACATATTGTTGGAAAGGTTAAAGCTATTCCATGCTTCAGGAAGCAGTTTTTGAATTTGATGTTGTTCTATTAATTTTTCTGAGTTCTTGTGGGGTACTTTTCAACATTGGCTGCTGGTGGATATTCGGTATTTGCTTCAAACTCGTGGGATACTTCTTTTTGCTGCTGCTGCGACTTGTTGCCTCTCGTAGATCCCTGGCAGGCATATTTTTGGGCTTAGGCAATGTTGAAGTCAGTTTTACTCTCCCTTTGAATGGCCTTTGGGCAACCAAGGTAGTGGTTGATCCGTCCTTCATGAAATCCTTTGTATTCTGAGTCCAGGCCGACGGGCTATTCCTATCATTTTTTTGGTCCCTGGGTTTTCTAATTCTTCTGTTATTTGTTCTTTTAGTTCTCACTGTTGTAGGTTTTTGTTTTTTGTTTGTATTCTTGTATTTCTTTTAATCATCAATAGAATGGGCTAAGCCCTTAAATTTTTTCAAAAAAAAGAGAAAGCTATGGGGAATCACTGCTTTAACTAACTATAATGACGGGACAGATCTATTTCTTTTCGTTGTGGCGCTATTATTAATACGATTAGACGATTCAATTAAAAAAAAAAAGCCTTTATGTCTGAGGGAGGATGAAAGCTATGCCCATCTTTTTTTCTCCTGTGATTCTTCTTTTGCGATTATCTCCTTCCTTCTCCCAGTTTTAAAAAATTTTCTGTTTAGACCCTCTGTGCTACAGCTCTTTGAATTTTTGGAGGATTTAAGCATCTATAGTTCTGCCGAGAAAAATTTCTGCTATTTGGTTATCTGCTGTGCCATTTATTTCATTTGGAGGGAAAGACATGAATGTAGATTTTCGGGCGTTAATTTCTCTCATCATGGTTTGTGTATGAAGATCATTTCGGCTCTTTCACACAAAGTCTCTAACTGGAATATGTATGAGCTGCTATCTGCCGCGTTCCCTACGTGTTTTATCAATGGAGGTTCGGAGGGATTTTTGGGACTATGATGAATGGAACCTGCCCGTCGCCCTCTGGATGGCCTCTTGCTCCAGCTCTCGCAGTCTTACATTCTGGCCTGGCATCTTCATTATGCACCTTGTTTGATTCTGGAGGGCTGCGCTTTTGGCAACCAAGGTGACTTTTTCTGTGCCTCCTTCTACTTTCTGTGGACAGCTGACCTCTGGCTTTGATGTGCTTTTCTGTCCCTGGCAGGTTCCATTATAGCTGAGTCCTGGGATTTTTTGTTGCTCGGTTTTTCTCTCATTTGATTCTCTTACGGTTTTTGTTTTTGCTCGACCTTTTTGTTTAGATAATTTTGTTGGCTGTTTTTTGTAAGCCATTTTGGTATATCAATATACGGGCTTTGCCCCAATTTTACCCAAAAAAAAAAAAATTTCATTTTTTGAAGTAATAAATCAATATCACTCACAAATCAAAATGATAATTTTCTTCACACAATTAACTTATCTTTTTTCCTTTTTAAGTCTTAATATTTGTTTCTTTAATTGAATAACCCGATTCTTTTCTATCAAAGCAATTTAAAAATTGAAAATATTAAAATTACGATAGTTTATTATCATAAACAGAAGCAATATTTTTTTTTTTTGGGGAAAATAAACAGAAGCATCTCAATTCATCTAAATCAAAATATTTGATAAAAAATAAAACAATCAAATAAATTAATATTTAAGTACGAACAGGAAACGCACATAATTTGTCAGGGTATGTTCTTGATTTTGTAGCTGATTCCGAAATTCATTTTGTAAAGCATATAGACTTGTTATGAAGAAGTCAACAACGAGTCTCACGCAGGAATTTTTTTTTTTGGAAAATTAAGGGCAAAGTCCATTCATTAAGAAATGAAAAATACAAGTAAAAAAAAATTACAAGTAAAAAAAAAAAAAAAAGAGCAAACAGTGCTCAAGCAAAAAATCGAGCAAAGGCTCCGAAAAAGAAGCAGCAGCCAGAAAAATCGCCACTCCAAAAAAACCTATAGAGAAAACAGAGAAAGCTATCAAGCAAGAGGCAAAAATAATCTAAAAATAGCCATCACGCAGGAATTTAAGTAACAAAAATGTTAAGAGTACATCGTGAATAAAAAAGAAATAAGAGCAGTTAGGAGGGGAAGAGATAAAAGAGGAAGGTGGAAGGTTCACGTCACTCAAGGTTACTCGCCGTATAACAAAAGGTCAAAAACACTGTTGCTTGTTTCTGATTTTGTTTTCTTCCTCACTCACAATAATGACCTGCACGAAAAAATAAGTCTATCTGGAATAAAAGCAAAAATAATAGTGAGATGTAAGTTAAAGTTGGGATTGATAACCTTGTATATAAAGGATGACAGGATGAGTAACGGGCACATTTGCCCCTAAATTTTAGGTGTCAAAATGAATATTTTGGTCGGGTTCGCGCTTAATTTGAAATTAAGCTGGGTCAAAGTCAACTATTTGAATCCGACTTGAATTGCAAAACGGGCCAGACATCTTGACCCAAATCCGACCCAAGTCTAACCCGGGCTTACCTGACTCAACTAGCTAACCATGATGCCAATAGGCGCAAGCTAGCAAGTGCAGGGGCCGCAAGGGAAGGAGACGAGTGGGCGAGGTAAGGAGGGAGCACATGAGAGCGAGCTGCTGAGAGGGTGAGGCTTGCGAGCAGGGCAGCGCATGTGGGCAAGCGCAGATGCGACCGATGAGAGCTCTAGAACGTGTGAGCGCGAGAGAGGGTGCGTCCATGCGGGTGGGAGAATTATCACGAGCGTGGGCGTAGATGCGGGGGCAAGCGCGACGTAGCGAGCGTGGGGTGTGTGCGCAGTGGTTGTGCGAGGCTAGCATGACCCAGGTTAGTCAGGTTGATTTTGGTTTTCGGGTTAATCTAAACCCAACTAGAATATTAAATCAGATCACAATTTGCAAGCCGAACCCAACCCGTTTTCTAAACAGGTTGGCTCGTACCCAGAATTTTCGGATCATGCTCGTTTCGAGTTTTTAGGTCGGATAAAATATTGACGCCCCTACCCTGCATCTCTTACTACATATACATTCAGTATGAACTATAATTTAAGTAATATAGAGGATTTATAAAACAAAAAGGACAGTTAACTAGAAAATGAGTTTTAACTTGAATTCTCTTTTATGAAGGTGAAGGACAGGTTGGCTAGGACTTAGATAATCAAAGCTAAATACCAATCTTCTCTTTACATAGGGAAGTGAGAGGATAATTTATTTAAAAAGAAATTGCAATTAAAATAACTTCGGCACCAACATTGGCGTATATCATATCATGGGAAGAAAACTGATGAAGACTTTCTCCAACAATGGTGATTGTCAAACAGAACTTCAACTATTTCTGTATTCCATTCATTTATCGCAAAAGTACAATTCCGATAATGAACTTGAGAATCTTCAATTATGACCTTGATCAAATTGGGCATATCGAGATGCCAAATTTTAGAGAACAAGCAAATTGGTTGGTTAATGTTCCCGCGCTCCCAATTAGATAAATGGTGAGTAATTAAAAGACTCCCAAAAATAATTACTTGTATCACAGCAATAGTACCCAAAGAATGTAATGTTTGAAAAATAATAACAAACAAAATCTCATTTGCACATGATATAATGTGCACATAAATTTTCATTAACAACAGGGGCGGATTCAGCTTCTTTTTTTGCGGTGGGCAAAATTTTTTTTTTATGTGAGGGATGGGCAAAGACACTTAGGATTGATAAAGTTAGGGTAAAAAAGATTTTTAAAGGGGGCAAAATACCCAAAATATTCAAAATATACCCTCTAAATATTTAATATTTTTTTTGAGGGTGGGCATTTGCCCACCACCCTGAGTACAAGGGGGATCCGCCCATGATTGCCAATTTTGAAGAACCATGGCAATTCCTGAAAGTAGTAAAGAATATCATTCAACCAAAGGGACATTTCTCTGCCGTCTGAGTGAATGCAACGTTATTTGATATCTGTGCTGGTTGAATTTGAATTAATATCAGTATCATTAGAGGCTGCTACTGTAAATACTTTTTGCTGATCAACGTTAATACTCTAATAAGGTAAGGTCTTTTAAAACTTTGAATTGCTTCCAGAAATCGGTTGAGCAGGGATTTTAAGTATTAAATTTTCATTCAGTACTTCAAGAGACGTAATGGCTGATGACTTTTCCAAAGCTTGTTGAGACAGCAGAAGTTTATTTTGCATATCCATTTTGATATGAAACTTAGAATTTTGTGCTGATTTGTTTCTTCTGCGAGTAACTAAGGTCCAAGGACCATAATCATCCTAACTTGAGGCAATTTGCTGATTCAGAATTGATCTTTGCACATTGTATTCACATGTTTGAGAAGGACGAGCCTTTGTTTCAATTAAATTCGGAATATTATTTGCTAACAATGATGTACCTAATATGACTTCTGGTCCATTGGCTGTCACGTCCTGAACTGCATCTGTAGCATGATGGTTTTTGTTGATTTGTGAGATTGAATTACTGTTGAGCTTGCTTAAATTGACTTTCCTCCATATTTGTTGTTGAATTCCAGAATTAATATTATCAATATTCTTTGATCTAATCCCAATATAGAAGAGGTAATTGTGGGAAATGAATCCAAGTTGGAGTGGATAGTCCATTCATTGAATTAGGAGAGAAAGACGAAGACCATTTATCCATGGCAATCATTTGGCCAACAACAAACCAAGGTCTGCCCCTTAGAATAGCATCTCAGGCTTCTGGTGACTTGAACATAAATGTGAAACAATCTAGACTCAGCATAATGAAATGAAATTCTCCAAATTGTTCCCATTTTTTTCTTTAATTTAGAGCTTAGAATAAGAAAAGGCAGTCTTCTGCCATGGATTTTCGAGGCGTCTTGCATTGTCTTGAACTGCTTCTAGTATAGGAGCAACTATAATTCCATCATTGGATATGGCTAAGAGATCTTCAACTTCAGCAATTAGAATAAATTTAGGATTTGTCTATGCGTTATGTAATTTATTTGAGGACGAAACAAAGTCCTTAGATTGAAATTGAATATTGTCTTGAAATAGACGTCCAGTACTTGTATTTTGAAATTCCACATTTTGAGGAACTCCTTGCGTGAAATTAGGAAGTTCCTGATTTTGAATGTCCCAATGATCCAATGAATTTCATTCACATTGGACGAAATATTGAGATCAGAATTATCATTCATGCAGAGATCTTTGTCAGAATTAATGATCATATTGACCTTGCATGCTTCCAAAGAATCTGAAATTTTCTCCTCATAAATAGGATTAGTAAGGTAATTTGAAATTGAGTTAAAAATTTTCGTACCTTTTTTAATATGAGATTGAACTTCTGCATTGGCAACAACAGAATTCGAACATGCAGCCCGTTGTTTAGAAATAGATCCACTTTGAGTTTTGGAAGAAATTCCTCTGTTAGTTTTGACAGATAGAACGTATTCATGATGTTTCTCACCTACTACTGATTGTTGATGTTCGCTAACATCCGATTCTCCACCATCTTTGCTCCTGCCCTTGCCACCCACTTGTTTGGCTCGAGGAGCAATCTCTCACTAGAATAATTTCCTAGAGCTTGATTCTCAAGTTGTTTCCCCCCCTCAAAACCTCCATGTAACAAGGATCTAAGACTTTTTTTTATTTGAAAATTGCAAATTGCATTAAAAGAAAACTATTACAAACTAATAAGTGGCAGATATTCTGTCACTTTACTCCTTTAACAAATTAAGCAAAGAAGAAGGCAAATTATTCTCTAACATATCTTCCAAAAATAAAACTACCAAATGCAACATAATTGGCACATAAATCTACCACTTTATTTCCGTACAAACAAGAAAAATGAAAAATAACTTTATTAAAATCATTGAGAAAAGAAAGATCTTGCATGAGATTGTCCACGATTTTCCACTCAATCTTATTCATTGACTTTTGAAGCAACGTCATGACATTTACATTATCTCGTTCTATTATCACTCCTTGCTTTTGAAACATCCAATCCTGAAGGATTTCTTTGGTTGAAACAATTGCCAATAACTCTAAATAACTTAGATCCCAATGCTGAGTCTGTTTGCCCAAAGTAAGTAAAAATCTATTTTATGGTCTCTAATAACATCTCCAATACCTGCTTTACCTATTTTAAGAAGAGACGCATTAATATTTATCTTGATCTAATCTAAAGGTGGGGGATACCAAACTTTTTGATACAGCTACGAGAGCTAATTAGCTTCCTAGTTCTTTGAAATTGGACTCAAAACTGATTGAAAGGATGTACATAACACATTTGCTGCAATAAAAGGAGATGATGGTGTAGTACCATGTTTTGAGTCGTTTCGTGCTCTCCCTGACTGATAAACTGCACTGCAATATATTCATACAAAACTTGGGTTTTTACGTGAATTAGCCTACAATTCATGTAAGCATTTAGCAAAGTTATTTAAAATAGGCATTTAAATTCCCCAACTTTGGAATTTCTGACAGATAACAGTAATATGCTGAAGATCTTCAATCTGTTGAAAGCCACTAGGACATTGATTTTCCTCCAAGAACCTTCTATATTCCAACCAAGAATTAGCTAAATTATCATTTTGAATTATTCTCCACCAGAAAAGTACTTCTCTTGGTCTCAAATTCACTCTTTCGATCTGTGGGCTCCGAAAATTCGGCCCCGGCCTCCCGCCGTTGCTTTTTCGGGGGAGTTTTAACGGATTAAGTTCCGGAGTAAATTTTGGAAGGCAGATGGGTTTGCAGATAAGACACTACCCAGAGATTTCGCCCTCATTTTGTGGGGACTTTATCAAGCCCTTATAGTTAATTACCCCTCCCGATAACGAGAGAGAACTTTCGATTAAGGCTAGTCGTCAATCAAATATGCAGAACTACGTGTTATCTGGCATATAGTAGCAGCATGGGTATTTGGAATTTGAAGGGTTGGAAGATTTGATATTTAAAATTGAAAATGTCACCATCTTTCACTTAAAGTGGATGGTGGGGGAATGGATGATGGAACCGATCAAGATCCCATGGTTCTGTCATCTCAGGCCATCATGGACCCTGGTCTACTTAGTCAGAGGAGGTAGTCGACCCAACCTGACAGAAGGATCCTTGTCGGCAGCCATGGGTTGCTTCATTCAAGGGTACCTTATAGACTTGGGGGGAATGTTTGTCTAAGGGGACAAATTTGAATCCATCTTAGCAAACAGAGGTCTTCGTGCCCTATCGATTATATCCTATTGATTCATATCTCAAGGACTTGATGCCACTAAGGAACATATTGACTCTGTCCATAACCGTTATCTTGTGGTGCCATTTGGCGGCAAAACCACTCGGTTTAGAGGGCCCCAGGTCATAACCGTTTACCTGCAGTGCCATTTGGCGGCGAAACTTCCGATTAGAGGACACGTACCACATCCTTGCTGGCAAGAGATTATTGATAATGGATCCTAGTGATATTCTCGACTAGGTATTAGCTCTATGTGAGCTGAAGTAAATTTCAATTTGTCCATCTCGGCAAACTATTGCGTAGGGTGGATGAATTTTGCTTTAAATGTTTAAATGATGAAATTTTGATTTTAAATATTTGGGATTTCGGATGATTTTTGGAATTTTGGATTTTGTGGGAATTTGGGAGGCACTTGAAAGTGTAGAGTATTTGAAATTAACCCCTCCGGTTGAGATTTGCATTCAACACGGCCATCATCGGGGTGTATGAGAAATTCCATTCATGGATTGAACCTTGTCAATTCTGTCGAACTGTTGACAGAGGATCGGGTTTCATAGGCTTTATACCTTTGTTGAGGAATTTCTTTTGTTATAGACCTTGAAGGCCTAATATGAACTATAAAATAAATATTCTGGTCAATCTCGTGACTGCATACTTGTTTTACGGTTCGAGCCGTGTTGACTCCTATCTACCTGCATAAAAGGATCGGACTTGAAGTTGGGCTTATTTTCTGACCCGCGCAGCATCCCTAGACGTCAAGTGTATACCAATAACACGCTCGTAGGGGCCCATGCAACTTTACAGTTGCATGTCATTTTTGTGTACCTATGTGCATACATGTTACATTGCACGTGTGGGGGGACATTTTCGGATACTTCAGTTGCGCAGGTAGCATTAACTTCTTTCACTAGTTAACCAATCATCTGTAGTATGCATGATATTCCCTCTATGCTTTCTTTGCATTTGAATGTAGATAGATCTACTATCATTTTTTTTGGGCATTCATAAGAAGCATTATTGTCCGTAGGGGATTAATATACTTGCTTGACGCTGCACTATTATTGACTGTAGGGGTGTCATAGTGTTCATCACATACTGATTGTTATCATCTTTATGCAAGCTATTGTGTGCATACCATGCTTTTGACTCTTATCTATGAAAAAACTGCCAGTGGGCATTGACTGTATTTGTTGCCTCATCTTCACACTTTATTCATGAGCATATGATTAAGCTTATTGTGACTATCCCGCTTCTCTTGCAAATACAGGTGTTATGAATTACTCAACATTTTCTGTAGGTGACATGCAATGCTTATTGAGGGTCTTGTACACTTTCTTGCACGCTGGTATTTGTATTCTTGAAGATCTTCAATGCACAATGCATTGCAATTATCTCAAGTAGAAATCAATTATCGGAGCTTTCATCATCATTTACGAATGAGCGGTGCTTGCAAAATTTTTGTGGGTATCTCGAGTCCTGCTCATAGTGCATTAAATGCTTCCTTCATTTATCATGATTTCATTCATTTCCTCATGAACATGATTGATATGCTCGTTTATGGTTTGCTCCTCATTGTTCAAAGATTCAATGTCAAAATGCATGAGTCTTTGCTTGTTTATTTGCCTTTGATCTTTCTCTTTGATGCACCTTCTTGGAGTTGGATTGTTATCGGTGGTAGGGATGTAGGAGCTTTCCCTAACCCATCAGGATTCATTCATTGAGCATCTAGATCTTGATTGCTCATTCATCAAACCAAATTTTGGTTCAACTCAGATGCTCCATTAAAGTTTGAGTTCTTTTGTGGTTCAATTGAGTTCACATCTAAGCATGGTTCATCGTGTCACATTCAAGTCCAGATCCAAGTAGTATTGTTCAGTTCAAGCTCTTTTTGATCAAGTTTGAATCAAATTTTGTTGTCTAAGTAGCAAGCTCATGTTCTGTGTCCCTCTGTAGTCACATTGGGTTCAAATTCAGTTTGTTCCAACTTTGAGTTCGAGCTCTTTTGAATTTGTTTAAGTCTCTTATAGTCTGAATCTTGTTCAAAGTTTTTTTTTTTTTCAAATTCAAGTCCAATATGAGTTCAAGCTTAAGTTCATTAGTAGTCAATTTATAAGCCGGCAAGTCTTCATCATCTAATTCAAGTCAAGTTCATGTCCTTTATAGTTTGTTCAAATCCATTGAGTACTTACAAGATCAAGTTCCACTTGATGTTGTGCAGTTTGAGTTTAATAACCACAAGTGCATACATCAAGCTTAAGTTCATTTTCAAGTCCAAAGTTATGTCCACTTAATTTATAAATCAAATTCAACTTGAATTCAATATCATTTGTATTTGGTTCAATTTTGAGTTCAAGTCTTTGTGATTCGTTCAAGTCCAAATTCATTTAGATTTGAATTTATTTAGGTCAATTGCATCAAGTTCACAAGTCCCCTGTGTTCAAATAAAGTTCCATTTTTTGTTCAAGTCCTTGTACTTTATGTTAGAATTTTGGCAGCCTCTCGGCGTCTCCCCCATTTAGGGGAAAACTACAGGAGTCTGGGCCTCCCAAACATGCAAAATAAAGGTGTGTATGGTAGGTGTCCTTAGACACCACAACTGTGTCTTCATTCCCACCACGCTAATAAAAACGTGTATGGGGTCTTCGACGGTACCTGTTTAAAAGACAATTAGCTTTCCCCCCACTCGAGGGTACTTAAAAGTGACTCCGCCTCGCCGTAAGTATCACACCGGGTTCCCACCCCACCACGCACAACAAAGGCATGTATAGGAAGTTTTTCGGTGCACCACTAACGCTGAAATGGGGCCTTTTGGTGATTACCCGTCTCATCGTAGGCGCCGCCCTAGGGTCCCATCCCACCACGCGCAATAAAGATGTGTATGGGCAATTTTTCGGTCCGTCGCAAATGACGAAAGTGGGCTCTCAGAGTTTTAAGGTTGAGGGGTTATACCTACGCAATGACGGTGGTGTCGGCTCGTGGATCGATGCAAGAGAAGATTATTTCATTTCTTTTCTCATTCTTATTAATTAATTATAATTAATATTTATTGATTATAGCTAATTATATTTAATAAAAAATAATTATAATTAAAAATAATTAATTATAATTAACAATAATTAATCATAATTAATTAAATTAGAAATAATTAATTATAATTAAAAATAATTCATTATAACTAACTTTAGTTAATTATATCTAATTATTATTAAAAGTACTTAATTATAATTAATATTAAATTAATTATAACTAATTATTATTATTGATAATTAACTATAATTAAAAATAATTAATTATAATTACTTATATCTAATTAATAATAATAATAATTAACTATAATAAAAATAATTGATTGTAATTAATTTTAATTAAACGTAACTAATTACTGTTAATAATAATTTAACATAATTAGACATAATTAATTATAATCAAATTAATAAAATAGGATTTAGGAATGATTTGAGTAGGGTTATACAGGATTTAGGAAACTGTTAAATCTTACAATGAGTTCATTTCTCTGTTTCCCTCTATTTGCCATAAACCCCTCTTTGCTAAACCTCTCAGTTAGACAAATTTACTGGATTTGGCTAAAGGAGTGCATGAGAGAGAGGTCATTACCTTCAATGAGACTGAGCTTCCATCATCACTTCTGACCCAACAGGAAGAATATCGTCAAAAGAGGGACGTGACGTCGGCTAGGGCAAGGAAATCAGAGCTCTAGCGGAGGAAAGAAGTAAGGTCTACGAAAGCTTGCGTCTTCGGCTAGGGTCGGAGAGGCGTCGGCTTGGTGAGGTTTGGCCGTAGGTGAGTTACAGGGAAGGGGATCGGATGTGGGAAGTTCTTCAGCTTGGAAGGATGTGGATTGGACAAAGCAAAATGGAGTTCGACTTTTGATGGAGGCCTTGGTGTGGAGCTCGCTGAGAAGGAGGAAAATTGACAGTGAATAGAGATAGAGAGGTTTCGGTTTGGCTTACGGCAGATGGTAAGGAGGCCAACGGGATTTGATCTTAAGGTGGAGGTAGGCCAGGTTATTGCAGGCGAGATCAGATAGCAGAGCATGAGGTCGGAGGTTTGGCGTCAGATCTAGGTCGCAAGAGCTGCAGCTGGAGGCGTGTTGCAAATCTGGTTTTGATGATGACAAACATGTTTCTAGTGTATTTTGCTTGGCTAATCTGTTTCAGGCACAAAAGACCGCGAGCCACTCAAGCCAACTCAAGATCGGGTCCAAGTGTGTCAAATGTATGATTTTTCTTTTTATTGAGTCAATTGTAATGTAACTGATTCCCTAGCTAAGTAACCTTGCACACACACACTTAGGGAGAGAGATTGAGTGAATTAGAGTTTCTGTTAAAAATTTTGTTCAGATCGTCCTGGACGATCTCCACATCGTCCTGGACGATCCAGTTAAAACAGAAACCCTAATTAGGGCGACTAAGTTAAGAAGGTCTGATTGAGCAGATCGTCCTGGACGATCTCCGGATCGTACGGGACGATATGCCCAAATCAGAAATTCTCAGCCGCCAGAACAAGTTAGGCAAGTTCTTATTTTTAGATACTTGGTCTGATCGTCCCGTACGATACGCGTATCGTCCCAGACGATTCAGTACAATCATGCCTAATTTAATCTGGTAATTAAGGAAAGCAATTTATTTTTGGTTGATACGATCATATCGTCCTGGACGATCGCAGGATCGTCCCGAACGATCATGATCGTTTAGTACATTTCAGCTGTACGACCCGAACTGTGTTCAAGACGATTTGGGGCCTTTTTGAACTAATCGTACCGGACGATGACCCTATCGTCTGGGACGATCAAGTCATTTTTTGGTTATCCAGCATATATTTCTCTGGACGACCCGAACTGTCTTCTGGACAATTTCCCTCAATTTGTACTAATCGTCCCGGACGATCGCAGGATCGTACGGGACGATATGAACAACTTTTTCTACTGATCGTCCAGAAGAGCCTAATCGTCCAGGCTGAAACAGCTGAATTTGAACTGATCGTACAGGATGATCTACCGATCGTCCTGGACGATCTTGGCCGACCAGTTGAGATTTAGGGCAAAATTTAAGCCCTCCTTTAAAAGAACTTTTTTCAATTTTTGGAAAAATCTTTTGCTGCCTTCCTTTCCTGAGAAACCCTAGAGAGAGAGAGAGTTGGGAGAGAGAGAGAAGATCTTGTGAGGGGGAGTTAGTGAGGGATTCACTAAGGTTGCTCCGAGCACGGATCAGAGTCGTCTTCTCCGCTCGTCGTCTTTCGTTTAGTCGGTGTTCGTCGTGGGAGGATCGTTTGCAAGAAGATCTGGGGTTCTCTGCCCGCTTCAGGTGGAAGCAAAAGGAGTTCGAAGGTTCTCTGCCTGCTTCAGGAGGAAGCGAAAGGAGTTTGAAGGTTCTCTGCCTGCTTCAGGAGGAAGCAAAAGGAGGTCGGGTTCTCTGCCTCACCGTGTGGTGAAAAGGAGGTTTCTGTACAGGCTTCTCCGCCTTACTGTGGGAGCAAAAGGAGAGACACTTTTGTTTAGTGCAATACCCGGAGGGGAGGCTCCGGGGAGTGGACGTAGGTCAAGTTGACCGAACCACTATAAAATCTTGTTTGCTTTTCTGATTCAGTTTTGCACTTTACTTTTCTGATATTAACTGCTTGGGTGAATATCTGTGGTTGATCTTTTTATCATTGTTTTAATTCGTTTCAGCTGCACGTTATAAAAAGATTTTCATAGTTATCGTGAAATTTTTAAATAACCAATTCACCCCCCCTCTTGGTTAGCCTCGGGACTAGTTCACTAGGGCTTAACATCCCTATCAAACTTTCAAGTGGTATCAGAGCGGGATTCAAAATTTAGGTTTAAAAACTTTTGAATTTGATCCATGGCTAACTGTAATAATCGTAATACTGCTGAAGGATATTCTATTATAAGACCACCGTTGTTTGATAATATTCCTTTTGATTTTTGGAAAACATGCATGTCTACTTTTCTACAGTCTATTGATTATCGCATGTGGATGTTAGTTAAGGACGGATATGAACCACCTTTTAGACTGATTAACAATGTGAAAACTGAACTGCCTTTTACTGATTGGATGTTTGATGATCGTGATTTAGCACAGTTAAATGCAAAATGCTTGAACTGTTTCTTTTGTGCTTTAAAATCCGAAGACTATATGCGTATTTCTACTTGTACAACGGGAAAGGAAATCTGGGATAGATTATGCATAACATACGAAGGTACAACTGAAGTCAAACAGTCTAGGTTAAACATCTTGTTTCATGATTACGAACTTTTTTGCATGAAACCTAGTAAGACTATTTCAGAAATGTATACAAGGTTCACTCAGATTGTTACCTCTTTGCATGTTCTAGGTAGAGAACTTACTAACTACAAAAGAGTGAATAAAATTCTAAGATGTTTTCCTGCTTCTTATGATGCTAAGATTACTGCTATTACTGAATCTAAAGATTTAAACACTTACTCTATTGACAGCTTACTTGGATCACTTATTGCTTACGAGCAAGGGGTGAACCAAAGGCAACTTGATGCAGGTGAACGCAAGAAAGAGAAGACAGTGGCACTAAAGGCCAAGGATTCAGATGCTAGCACTTCCGGGTCTGATAGCGATGATGTTGCCTTAATCATAAGGCAATTCAAAAGCTTTCTAAGGAAGAAACATAAGAACTATCAGAAGTGGAACAAGGGTAAGTCCAAAAAAAATTTTAAGGGTTCATCTGATTCTGTTTGTTTTGAATGCAGGAAGCCTGGACACATAAAGGCTGAATGTCCTACACTTAAAGCTCACCCAAGAAAGGAGAAGGGTGAGGAGAAACCAAAGTTCAGAAAGGACAAGAAGCGGATTCAGAAGGCGTTCTGGGCAGACTCTGCATCCGACTCTTCTGAGACTGAAGCTGAAGAGGAGGAAACAAACTTGTGTCTTATGGCTGATGATCACCCTGGTCAGTCGGATCAGGAAGAGGTATGTGAGCTTACCTACGATCAATTATTTGAAGTTTCTGAAAGAATTCATACATCGTATAGGAAGCTTAAGAAAACTCATGCTAGTTTGAAATTAGATTACTTAACTTTGCAAAAAGAGCATGATTCTGTAGTTAAAGATCATTCCACACTTGATTCCAATCATATGTCCTTGCTTGATGAATTCGATGATTTGAACAAAAAATATTTTGATTTAACTATTGAGCATGATTTGTTAAAAATATCGCATGTTGAATTAGAAGTTGTTTTTAAGAAAGTGAATGATATGGCATGTGAGTTAAGCTTTAAAAGCTCTTTCTAAGTTCACATGCATAGTTTTCAATGAATCATGCTCAGACACTAAATCAGAATATTTTTTATTTAACTCATCGAATTCATCAAGCAAAGACATGTGATTGGAATCAAGTGTGGAATGATCTTTAACTACAGAATCATGCTCTTTTTGCAAAGTTAAGTAATCTAATTTCAAACTAGCATGAGTTTTCTTAAGCTTCCTATACGATGTATGAATTCTTTCAGAAACTTCAAATAATTGATCGTAAGTCAGCTCACATACCTCTTCCTAGTCCGACTGACCAGGGTGATCATCAGCTATCAGACATAAGTTTGTTTCCTCCTCTTCAGCTTCAGTCTCAGAAGAGTCGGATGCAGAGTCTGCCCAGAACGCCTTCTGAATCCGCTTCTTATCCTTTCTGAACTTTGGTTTCTCCTCACCCTTCTCCTTGCTTGGGTGAGCTTTAAGTGTAGGATAATCAGCCTTAATGTGTCCAGGCTTCCTGCATTCAAAACAAACAGAATCAGATGAACCCTTAAAATTTTTTTTGAACTTACCCTTGTTCCACTTCTGATAGTTCTTATGTTTCTTCCTTAGAAAACTTTTGAATTGCCTTGTGATTAAGGCAACATCATCGCTATCAGACCCAGAAGTGCTAGCATCTGAATCCTTGGCCTTTAGTGCCACTGTCTTCTCTTTCTTGCGTTCACCTGCATCAATTTGCCTTTGGTTCACGCCTTGCTCGTAAGCAATGAGTGATCCAAGTAAGCTGTCAATAGAGTAAGTATTTAAATCTTTAGATTCAGTAATAGAAGTAATCTTAGCATCATAAGAAGCAGGCAAACATCTAAGAATTTTATTCACTTATTCGTAGTTAGTAAGTTCTCTACCTAGAGCATGCAAAGAGGTAACAATCTGAGTGAACCTTGTGCACATTTCTGAAATAGTCTCACTAGGTTTCATGCGAAAAAGTTCATAATCATGTAACAAGATGTTTAACCTAGACTGTTTGACTTCAGTTGTACCTTCGTATGTTATGCTTAATCTATCCCAGATTTCCTTTCCGTTGTACAAGTAGAAACACGCATATAGTCTTCAGATTTTAAAGCACAAAAGAAACAGTTCAAGCATTTTGCATTTAACTGTGCTAAATCACGATCATCAAATGTCTAATCAGTAAAAGGCAGTTCAGTTTTCACATTGTTAATCAATCTAAAAGGTGGTTCGTATCCGTCCTTAACTAACATCCACATGCGATAGTCAATAGATTGCAGAAAAGTAGACATGCGTCTTTTCCAAAAATCAAAAGGAATATTATCAAACAACGGTGGTCTTGTAATAGAATATCCTTCAGCAGTATTACGATTATTACAGTTAGCCATGGATCAAATTCAAAAGTTTTTAAACCTAAATTTTGAATCCCGCTCTGATACCACTTGAAAGTTCAATAGGGATGTTAAGCCCTAGTGAACTAGTCCCGAGGCTAACCAAGAGGGGGGGGGGGTTGAATTGGTTATTTAAAAATTTTACGATAACAATGAAAATCTTTTTATAACGTGCAGCGGAAAAGAATTAAAACAATGATTAAAAGATCAACCACAGATATTCACCCAAGCAGTTAATATCAGAAAAGTAAAGTGCAAAACTGAATCAGAAAAGCAAACCAGATTTTATAGTGGTTCGGTCAACTTGACCTACGTTCACTCCCCGGAGCCTTCCCTCTGGGTATTGCACTAAACAAAAGTGTCTCTCCTTTTGCTCCCACAGCAAGGCGGAGAAGCCTGTACAAACACCTCCTTTTCACCACACGGTGAGGCAGAGAACCCGACCTCCTTTTGCTTCCTCCTGAAGCAGGCAGAGAACCTTCGAACTCCTTTCGCTTCCTCCTGAAGCAGGCAGAGAACCTTCGAACTCCTTTTGCTTCCACCTGAAGCGGGCAGAGAACCTCGGATCTTCTTGCGAACGATCCTCCCACGACGAACACCAACTAGACGAAAGACGACGAGCGGAGAAGACGACTCTGATCCGTGCTTGGAGCAACCTTAGTGAATCCCTCACTAACTCCCCCTCACAAGATCTTCTCTCCCTCTCTCCCAACTCTCTCTCTCTCTAGGGTTTCTCAGGGAAGGAAGGCAGCAAAAGATGGTTCTTAATTTTGGAAAAGTTCTTTTAAAGGAGGGCTTAAAATTTGCCATATATCACAACTGGTCGGCCAAGATCGTCCAGGACGTGTACGATCAGTTCAAATTCAGCTGTTTCAGCCTGGACGATTAGGCTCTTCTAGACGATCAGTAGAAAAAGTTTTTCATATCGTCCCGTACGATCCTGCGATCGTCCGGGACGATTAGTACAAATCGAGGCAAATCGTCCAGAAGACAGTTCGGGTCATCTAGAGAAATCTGTGCTGGATGACCAAAAAATGACTTGATCGTCCAGGATGATAGGGACATCCTCCTGTACGATTAGTTCAAAAAGGCCCTAAATCGTCCTGTACACAGTTCGGGTCGTACAGCTGAAATGCACTAGACGATCATGATCGTCCGGGACGATCCTGCGATCGTCCAGGACGATGTGATCGTATCAATTAAACATTAATTACTTTCCTTAATTACCAGACTAATTTAGGCATGATTGTAGTGAATCGTCGAGGACGATACACGTATCGTCCGGGATGATCAGACTAACATACTTAAAATAAAACTTGCCTAACTTAATCTAGCGGCTGAGAATTTCTGATTTGGGCATATCGTCCCATACGATCCGGAGATCGTCCAGGACGATCTGCTTAATCAGACCCTCTTAACTTAGTTGCCCTAATTAGGGTTTCTATTTTGGCTGGATCGTCCAGGACAATGTAAAAATCGTCCAGGACGATCTGAACAAAATTTTTAACAGAAACTCTAATTCACTCAATCTCTCTCCCTGAGTGTGTGTGTGCAAGATTACTTAGCTAGGGAATCAGTTACATTACAATTGACTCAATAAAAGGAAAAATCATACATTTGACACACTTGGACCCGATCTTGAGTTGGCTTGAGTGGCTCGCGGTTTTTTGTGCCTGAAACAGATTAGCCAAGCAAAACACACTGGAAACATGTTTGTCATCATCAAAACCAGATTCGCAATAAATGTACTGTTTTCCTTTTCTAGAGTCAATTGTAATATAACTGATCCCCTAGCTAAGTAACCTTGCACACACACACTCAGGGGGAGAGCTTGAGTGAATTAGAGTTTTTGTTCAATTTTTGTTCAGATCATCCTGGATGATATTCACATCGTCCTGGACGATCAAGTAAAAATAGAAACACTAATTAGGGTGACCAAGTTAAGTCTGTCTGATTAAGTCGATCATCTTGGACGATCATTAAATCATATGGGATGATAGGCTCAAATCAAAAATTCTCAACTGCCAGATCAAGTTAGGCAAGTTTTATTTTTAGATATTTGAACTGATCGTCCCGGATGTTACGTGTATCATCCTTAACGATCCAATACAATCATGCCTAAATTAGTCTGGTAATTAAGGAAAGTAATATACATTTGATTGATACGATCATATCATCCTGGACGATCGCAGGATCGTCCTGGATGATCATGATCGTCTAGTGTGTTTTAGCTGTATGTCCAGAGCGGTGATCAGGATGATTTGGGCACATTTTGAACTAATCGTACAGGATGATATCGGTATCATCCTGGACGATCAAGTCCCTTTTTGGGTCATCCAGCACAAGGTTTTCTGGATGACCAGAGCAGCCTTCTAGATAAAATTCTTGAATTTATACTAATCATCCCGTACGATTGCAGAATTTTACGGGATGATCAGAACAACTTTTTCCACTGATCGTCCAGAAGAGCCAGATCATCCAGGCTGAAACAGCTGATTTTGAACTGATCGTATAAGATAATATATCGATCGTCCTGGACGATCTAGGCTGACTAGTTGAGATTTAGGGTAAATTTTAAGCCCTCCTATAAAAGATCTATTTCTTTCAATAAGAAAAATCTTTTGCCACTTTCCTTTCCAGAGAAACCCTAGAGAGAGAGAGAGTTTGGGAGAGAGAGAGAGGATCTTTTGAGGGGGAGTTCATGAGGGGTTCATGAAGGTTGCTCCAAGCATAGATCAGAGTCGTCTTCCCCACTCGTCGTCTTTCGTCATGTTGGTATTCTTTGTGAGAGGATCGTTCGCAAGAAGATCCGGGGTTCTTTGCCCGCTTCAAGAGGAAGTTAAAGGAGTCCGAGGTTCTCTACCTGCTTCAGGAGGAAGCAAAAGGAGGTTAGGTTTTCTGCCTCACCGTGTCGGTGGAAAGGAGGTTTTTGTACAGGCTTCTCCGCCTTACTATGGGAGCAAAAGGAGAGACACCTTCAGTTAGTGCAATACCCGGAGGGGAGGCTCCAGGGAGTGGACGTAGGTCAAGTTAACCAAACCACTAAAAAAATCTAGTGTGTTCTTCCTGATTACTTTCTACACTTTAGTTTTTCTGTGATTATCTGCTTGGGTGAAATTTGCATGTAATCTTTTCGTTTAAGTATTTACTTGTTTCCACTGCATATCATAGAAAATATTTGTACTCTTGCTTTCAAATTTTTAAATAACCAATTCACCCCCCTCTTGGTTAGCCTTGGGACTAGTTCATCAGGGCTTAACATCCCTATCGAACTTTCAAGTGGTATTAGAGCAGGATTCATAAAACCTAGTTTTAAAAAACTTTTAAATTTGATCCATGGCTAACTTTGGTAATCATAATACTGCTGAAGGTTATTCAATTACACGACCGCCATTATTTGATAACATACTTTTTAACTTTTGGAAATATCGCATGTCCACTTTTCTTTAATAAATTGATTATCGTATGTGGATGCTTGTTAAGGATGGATACGAACCACCGTTTAGAGAGATTAACAATGTGAAAACTGAACTGCCCTTTACTGAGTGGACTTTTGATGATCGTGATTTAGTACAATTGAATGCCAAATGCTTGAACTATTTTTTATGTGCTTTAAAATCTGAAGATTACATACGTGTCTCTACTTGTACGACTGGTAAAGAGATTTGGGATAGATTGTGCATCACTTATGAAGGTACTATTGAAGTCAAACAGTCTAGGTTAAACATTTTGCTTCATGATTATGAACTTTTTCGCATGAAACCTACTGAAACCATTTCTAAAATGTATACGAGATTCACTCAAATTGTCACTTCTTTGCATGCCTTAGGAAGAGAACTTACAAACTACGAAAGAGTCAACAAAATTCTTAGATGTTTGCTTTCTTCGTATGATGCTAAGATAACTGTAATCACTGAATCTAAAGATTTGAATACTTACTCTATTGATAGCTTACTTGGATCACTCATTGCTTACAAGCAAGGGGTGAACCAAAGACAGCTTGATGCAGGTGAGAAGAAGGAGAAAATAGTGGCACTGAAGGCCAACGAGAGTGATACTAGTTCTTCCGGGTCTGATAGCGATGATGTTGCCTTGATCACTAGGTAATTCAAAAGCTTTTTAAGGAAGAAATATAAGAACTTTCAGAAGAGGAATAAGGGTAAGTCCAGCAAAAATTTTAAGGCTTCATCTGATACGGTCTGTTTTGAATGCAGGAAGCCTAGACACATTAAGGCTGATTGTCCTACACTTAAAGCTCACCCAAGCAAGGAGAAGGGTGAGGAGAAACACAAGTTCAGGAAGGATAAGAAGCAGATTCAGAAGGCATTCTGGACAGATTTTGCATCCGACTCTTCTGAGACTGAAGCTTAAGAGGAGGAAACAAATTTGTGTCTGATGGATGATGATCATCCTGGTCAGTCTGACCAGGAAGAGGTATGTGAGCTTACTTACGATCAATTATTTGAAATATCTAAAAACATTCATGCATTATATAGGAAGCTTAAGAAAACTCATGCTAGCCTGAAACTAGAACTTCTGAGTTTATAAAAAGAGCATGATTCGATAGTTAAAGATCATTCCACACTTGACAGCAATCACATGCCTTTACTTGATGAGTTTGATGAATTGAACAAAAAATATTCTGATCTAACTACTGAGCATGTTTTATTGAAAATCACGCATGTTGATTTAGAAAAATCTTTCAAAGAATTAGACAATTTAGCATGTGAAGTGGAGAGTAGCAGTGGTGCTTTGAAATTTGAAATTGTAAGTTTAAAGAAAAAAAACAAAATTTTGAAAGTTAAGATCAGTGCTTTTGAGAAACATGAAACACCTCCTACATTTGCACAGTTTTATGCACCTCCACTTTTTGTAGAATCTGGTTCAAAATCATCATAAGCATGTTTCATACAAACCTATGAAGAGGCACTATCACCCACGTAGATTAGTTAACCCTTTTCCTTGTGTTAGATGTTTTTCATGTGGTCTGTTAGGACATATTTCACACACCTGCACTATTCACCATAGTACACATTGGATATGGAGGCCCAAATTGCCTGTTTCATAGCACAGCAAACATGCATTGCATTCTTCTTTTCATAAGAAGGAACCCAAACTTGTTTGGGTTCCCAAAACTGACGGTTGATGATTTTATAGGTGTGCTCTCACACAAGATCTCGTGAGAGCATGTGGTACTTAGACAGCGGATGTTCTAGACACATGACTGGAGATGCAAATCAGTTCATTTCGCTGGAGGCCAGGGCTATAGGCAAGGTTACAGTTGGAGATAACACCACCAGGAGGGTGGTGGGTTCAGGTATAATTGGTGATTTAAAAAATTTTATGATTGACAATATTTTGCTTGTAGATGGACTGAAACAAAACTTGCTGAGCATCAGTCAACTCTGTGACAAAGGATACAGCATCAAATTCCTACCCACTTGTTGTATTTTAAGCTTAAATGATAAAATTATTTTGCAGGGACAAAGGATCAACAATGTCTATAAGCTAGATGTAAGTTGCATTAAAGATAAAAATTTAATTTGCTTAAAAACTGCTGCTGATGAGTCTTGGTTGTGGCATAAGAGATTGTGTCATGCCAGTATGAAAACCCTTAGGAGAGTCACTCAAAAGGATTTAGTTAGAGGTGTGCCCAAGCTTAAGTTCACTAACGACCACCTGTGTGATGCCTGTCAGTTAGAAAAGCAAGTCTAGTCCTCCTTTCACTCTGTTAAGGACATTAGCACCTCTAGACCTTTAGAAGTCCTTCACAAGAATCTCTTTGGACCCATTAGCACTGCCAGCTTAGGGGGGAAAGTCTATGGTTTTGTGATTGTTGATGACTAGTCGAGGTTCACTTGGATTAAATTTCTGTCACATAAATCTGAGTCATTTGATGAATTTAAGTCATTCTCCACATGGATTCAGAGGAAGTTAGGTTGTGAGATCGTGACTATTCATAGTGATCATGGTGGAGAGTTTGAAAATGTGAAGTTTAGAAGTTTCTATGAGGAGCAAGGAATTAGTCATAATTTTTCAGCTCCTAGGACTCCTCAGCAGAACGGGGTAGCTAAAAAGAAGAACAGGACCTTAGTGGAAGCCGCTAAAGCCATGCTTGTTGAGTATTCAATTCTAAAATACTTTTGGGCTGAAGCGGGGAACACTGTCTGTTATGTGTTGAATAGGGTGAATGTGAGATCAAATCTGAATAAGACACCTTATGAGATTATTAAGGGTAGAACTCCAAACCTGTCCCACCTCCATGTCTTTGGCTGTAAGGTTTTCATTCTGAACAACATGACATTATTCTTAGGAAAATTTGACCCCAAATTTGATGAAGGAGTGTTCTTAGGCTATTATAGTGTGGGGAAATCCTTTAGGGTGTTCAATAAGAGGACTTTGGTGGTGGAAGAGACAACTCATGTGGTGTTTGATGAATCTGATCCTAAGATGACTAGAGTTGAGGAAGAAGAAGAGGTAGAGGAAATTACCCAAGGGGTTGAAAATGTAAATCTGGAGGAAAGGGTAGAACCTCAAACCACACTGCCTAGAGATTGGAGATATTCTTTGAGTCATCCTAAAGAACTGATCTTAAGAGACCCTTCTGAAGGTGTTAGGACTAGGCATGGACTTAGGAAGGAAGTAAACCATTCTTCCTTTATCTCAATGACAGAACCCACCAACATCAATTAAGCCCTTTTGGATGAGTTTTGGATCTTAGCTATGCAAGAAGAATTGAATCAATTTATAAGGAATGATGTTTGGGAGTTAGTAGAAAGACCTAAAAATTAAAGCATTGTGGGAACCAAGTGGGTCTTTAAGAATAAGATGAATGATTCTGGTGTGGTGGTTAGGAATAAGGCAAGATTGGTGGCTAAAGGGTTTAATCAGATTGAAGGGATTGATTTTGAGGAGACCTTTGCCCATGTAGGTAGATTGGAAGCCATTAGAGTGCTACTATCCTTTGCCTGTTATAAGGGATTTAATCTGTTTCAAATGGATGTCAACAGTACCTTTTTAAATGGGGTAATAAAAGAGGATGTTTTTGTAGAACAACCCCCAGGTTTTAAGAGTTCTCAATATTCAAATCATATTTACAAATTAAAAAAGGCCTTATATGGATTGAAACAGGCACCCAGAGCTTGATATGAGAGGCTTAGCACATTCCTGTTAGAAAGAGTTTGTTAAGGGGAGCGTAGACACCACCCTTTTTCTGAGGAGAATAGGGGGTGACTTACTCATTGTCCAGATCTATATTGATGATATAATTTTTGGATCTTCTGATAAATATTTATGTGATGCATTTTTTAAAATAATGAGTAAGGAGTTTGAGATGAGTATGATGGAAGAATTATCCTACTTTTTGGGGTTTAGCATAAAACAAATGGATGATGGAACCTTTCTCAATCAATCTAAATACACTAAAGACATTTTGAAGAAATATGAAATGGACAAAGCCAAGCCAATCAACACTCCCATGAGCTCCTCTGTTCAGTTAGATAAGGATTCAAGTGGAAAATTTGTTAATCAGAAGAAGTATAGAGGAATAATTGGATCACTGCTTTACCTGACTACTAGCCGACCTGATATCATGTTTAGTGTTTGTCTTTGTGCTAGGTTTCAGGCTGATCCTAAAGAATCCCACCTGACTGCTGTTAAGAGAATTATTAAATATCTTTTAGGGACCCCAAACCTAGAAATCTGGTACCCTAGGCACATTACCTCATTTGAGATTATTGGATATTCTGATTCTGACTTTGCAGGGTGTAGGGTGGATAGAAAGAGCACTTCTGGAACTTGTTAATTCATAGGACAGTCTTTAGTCTCCTGGTCCAATAGAAAATAGAACTCAGTTGCACTGTCCACTGCTGAAGCTGAGTACATTGCCTTAGAAAGTTGTGTGGCCCAAGTTCTTTGGTTGAAGCAACAAGTCTTGGATTTAGAATTACCTGTGGGCACAATTTCTATTCTGTATGATAATACTAGTGCCATCTGCATCTCTAAGAATCCAATCCAACATTCTAGAACCAAACACATTGATATAAGGCATCACTTAATTAGGGACCATGTTACGAAAGGGGATATTGAGCTACATCAAGTAGAAACTAAAAATCAACTGGCTGACATATTTACTAAACCACTGGCCTTTGACGTATTCAGCATTTTGAGGACCAGATTAGGAGTGATTGATATAAATGCCTGATTCTGATGACTGTTGATTTCTGATTTTTTTTATTTTTATTCTATTTCTATTAGTTAGCTGTTTGAATTGACTATTTATTTTTAGTTGTTTTTATTTTTTCTTCTGCTGATTTCTGTGTTAGCCTTGGTGTTAGGTTGATTTGAGTATTTATGTTGATGTAATTTTCTACCTATTTTTATTTACTGGTTCATCTCTTTTATTTATTATTTTATGCTTTTTAAAATTCGATCACTGCTCGCTACTTCTGATAAACTGGATTTCTAACTGAGAGTTTTACCTTATTTTTATTTGGAAGCTGATAAGCAGTGATTGATTCCACTGGATCTGTTAAAGGGAAGAAATATTGATGATTGTTTCTCTTCCTCTAACCCTTTTACTGGTGTATTATTTCTTTTGGATAAATATCCTCTTCAAAATTAAAATATTAGTTTTTGAAATAGAGATTTATTTTATCTTCCTATAGTAATCTACCTCATATGAATAGTATTTTCAAAGTCTTGAGTCATTATTATGATTTTCTAAACCAAGTGATTGCACTTATCATACGACATATGGCTTTTGTTTTGTAAATTACTTTTCCTTATTGTGGAGAGCATATCTTATGTTTGGAAGGTAATTTTACAGCTGAGATCCTTTAACGAGTTTGAGAGGGAGAAATCTTATAAAAGATGCGCAGTACGCCAAACAAATTATAAAAGAAGCACAAAATGAGCCCAAAGCTAAAAAGATGCGAAATATCGCCAAACTAAAAGATACACTAAGTGTATCAAAAATCAAAAGATGCACAAAGCGCCAAACAAATTGAAAAAGAGGCACAAAAAGAGCCCAAACCAAGCTTTCTTCCCTTTCAGATCGTTAAATGTCTTAGAAAAATCCGTGCGCTACTTAATATTTTCAAAAGCTTGAGTTTGAAAATTCTAATTTCTGATTTATTACTTTGTAACACTATTATATCAGATATTTTTCTGGAACGAGGCTTGAAAGGATCTCTTTTCGAATCTAATTTCTTTTCTTCTGAATTGGATTTTTGTTTTGAAAGAGATTTGCATCTATAAGGTGCCCGAGGTGGGAGTTACGAAAGTTGATTTTCCAACTTTTTCTGGATTTCAACGATGTCAATCGTCTTCTTATTGGTTTTTGGATTTAAAATCAAGTGGAAATTCTGATTTACTGGAGCAGATTGATAAAAAAAAAAGGTTATTTTTTTGTATTCTTATTTCGAGTTTTCTTTCCTTTGGATTTATTTTTCATTTTACTGTTTATGTTTTGTACTATTTTTCTATTTGTACTGTTATTTCTGTTCCTCCTTCTTTTTGTGATGTCAAAAGGGTGAGTCAGTTGTAGTAGTTTTTGTTCATGATTTCAGTTGTAGTAGTTTTTATTCTTGTCTTGTGTTGGTTACTTCATGTGTTGTTGTGTTTCCTGTACTATTCTGGTTGTTCAATAAAATTTAAAAAAAATTATTTTTTGATCTCCTAGTTCTTTTATTTTTTAAACTACTGCACATATATTTGCCATCATCAAAAAGGGGGAGATTGTTGCAAATCTAGTTTTAATGATGACAAATAAGTTTCTATTTTATTTTGCTTGGCTAACCCATTTCAGGTAGAAAAGATCAAGAGCAACTCAAGCCAACTCAAGATCGGGTCCAAGTGTGTCTAAATGTACTGTTTTCCTTTTCTTGAGTCAATTGTAATGTAACTGATCCCCTAGCTAAGTAACTTTGCACACACAGACTCAGGGGGAGAGCTTGAGTGAATTAGAGTTTCTGTTCAATTTTTATTCTGATCGTCCTGGACGATATTCACATCATCCTGGAAGGTCAAGTAAAAATAGAAACCCTAATTAGGGCGACATAGTTAAGTCTGTCTGATTAAGCCAATCGTCCTAGATGATTATTAAATCGTACGGGATGATAGGCTCAAATCAGAAATTCTCAGCCGCCAGATCAAGTTAGGTAAGTTTTATTTTTAGATATTTGAACTGATCGTCCCAGACGATACGCGTATCATCCTAGACGATCCAGTACAATTATGCCTAAATTAGTCTGGTAATTAAGGAAAGTAATATATATTTGATTGATACGATCATATCGTTCTGGACGATCGCAGGATCGTCCGGGACGATCATGATCGTCCTGGACGATCATGATTGTCTAGTGTGTTTCAGCTGTACGTCTAGAGCAGTGATCAGTAAGATTTGGGCACATTTTGAACTAATTGTACAAGATGATATCAGTATCATCCTAGACGATCAAGTCACTTTTGGGTCGTCCAGTAGAAGTTTCTCTGGACGACAAGAGCAGTCTTCTGGACAAAATTCCTGAATTTACACTAATCGTCCCGGACGATCGCAGAATTATACGGGATGATTAGAACAACTTTTTCCACTGATCGTCCAGAAGAGCTAGATCATCTAGGCTAAAACTTCTAATTATGAACTGATCGTACAGGATGATATATCGATCGTCCTAGACGATCTAGGCCGACAAGTTGAGATTTAGGGCAAATTTTAAGCCCTCCTATAAAAGATCTTTTCTTTTAACAAGAAAAATCTTTTGCCACTTTCCTTTCCAAAGAAACCCTAGAGAGAGAGAGAGTTTGGGAGAGAGAGAGGGAGGATCTTGTGAGGGGGAGTTCATGAGGGGTTTACAACGGTTGCTCCAACCAAGGATCAGAGTCGTCTTCTCCGCTCGTCATCTTTTGTCGTATTGGTGTTCTTTGTGAGAGGATCGTTTGCAAGAAGATCCGGGGTTCTCTGCCCGCTTCAGGAGGAAGTGAAAGAAGTCCGAGGTTCTCTTCCTGCTTCAGGAGGAAGCAAAAGGAGGTTAGGTTCTCTGCCTCATCGTGTCGGTGGAAAGGAGGTTTTTGTACAGGCTTTTCCGCCTTGCTGTGGGAGCAAAAGGAGAGACACTTTGAGTTAGTGCAATACCCGGAGGGGAGGCTCCGGGGAGTGGACGTAGGTCAAGTTTACCGAACCACTATAAAAATCTGGTGTGTTTTTTCTGATTACTTTATGCACTTTAGTTTTTCTGTGATTATCTGCTTGGGTGAAATTTGCGTGTAATCTTTTCATTTGAGCATTTACTTGTTTCTGTTACATATCATAGAAAAGATTTTTACTGTTGCTCTCAAATTTTTAAATAACCAATTCACCCGCCCTCTTGGTTAGCCTTGGGTCCAGCTCATCAGGGCTTAACATCCCTGTCAAACTTTCATCATCTCCCTCCATAAATTTTTCTATCAATCCTTATCGACCCGGTAACAATCTATTATACATCCAATATATTCTTCTTAGATAGTCATTTGGATGTTAAAGCAAATGTTCCCTACATCGTTATGAAATGAATTATTAAAAAAGATGCAACCTTAAATCTTATTTAAATCTAATAAAGAAATATAATTTTAAATATTTTCTAGCCAAGTCTTTTTAGGTTTACCCCTACCTTTCTTAATATAAGTCAAATATAATACCTATACTTTCCTAATCGGGTCATCAGATGGCCACCGTTTTAAGCAACCAAACCATCTAAGGTTACTTATCTTTATAAAACTTAACATAGTATTATGCTTCTCTTTTAATGGCCAACATTTGACACCATAAAGCATTGCAGGTCTCACCAGCATCTTATAGAATTTTCCCTTTAGTTTGAGGGGGACTTTTCTATCACACAATAAGCCCGATGCATTCCTCCACTTCAACCATCCAACTTAAATTCTATTGATAATATCCCCATCTATTTCACCTTCACTCTGAACAATAAATCCAATATATCTAAAATGTGTACTCTTATTAATAACTTGATCACCCAAAATCAATATTCCCTCACTAGGTGTATTACTACTAAAATTACACTCCATATATTCAGTTTTAGATCTACTCAAGAGAAAACCTTTAGACTCTAAGGTTGACCTCCATAATTCAAGTTTACCTTCAACCCCCTCTCTAGTCTTATCAACAAGAGAAATATCATTAGCAAAAAAAATAAACTATGGTACATCCTCTGGTAAATGTCTACTGAGAACATCCATCACTAAAGAAAAATGATATGGGCTTAATGCTTTCAAAAAATCAACCTCTAGACTCAAAGGTTGACCTCCATAATTCAAGATTACCTTCAACTCTCTCTCTAATCTTATCAACAAGAAGAATATCAACAGCAAAAATTATAAACCAAGGTACATCTTCTTGTAAATGTCTAGTTAGAACATTGATGACTAAAGCAAAAATTAAGGAGATGCATGGAGATCACCTTCGGGTAGGGAGAGCAAACGCGAGTGAGGGCATCAGGCAAGGGTGCAGGTGGAGTTCGGTGCACCGGCATTCTCTTCACAAATCGATCGAGCATGAGTTTATAGTTCGACAAGGGCGCGAACATTCTTGGATGAAATAAAATAAGCCAAGTGAAGAAATGAGGAAGAAGGGAGGGGGGGGGGGGGTTCAATTTTAGGGCCCTTACCGGCAGCTTTTCTGGCAATTTTAACCGTCGAGAACTTTTCACTTAAAAAATGTGACTAAATCGCCAGTAAATGCCATCATGAAAAGAGAATACTGATGGCAATTCTAGGAGTATTTGACCATTGAAAGTTTAGACTATTTTGTATTTAATACCGGTGGTCTAACCTCAGGTTAATAGTGGCAGTCAAATCATCGGTACTCAGTGAATTTCCTGTAGTGATTTGATGGTCATACATGATAAAGAAAGCTTGATAGTGAGGGGTTGAAATATTCAACCCTAATGGATACTGCGTATGTGTAAAGATTTGGCTTGGTTGGAATATAGTAGGAAGTTTTGCTATCCCACACTGTCTTAGCCAATTTATTAGGATACTCTTATTTATTAATAGTAAGGATTTTTATGATTAGATGAAAAAAGGTCTTAGTAAAGGTCCTAACTATTAATTTTATATTGGGTTAATATATGGTATAGTACTACCTATTAATATGGTAATAATGACTGAATTAAAAAATTTCTACTCTACAAACATGTTCCATTATCTAAAAAATTGAAATGGAGGATGTAAGAATGTTGAGTGTTTTTATGGGTAGGATGGGAAACCAGGTAGGTAGTAACTTTTTAGGACAATAATAAGATATCATTGGTATGTGTATTTGTATGTTGAAGGGTCATTGTTAGTATGCACATGCGTCTGTGCATGTAATCAATGGCTAAGTTTTAGTTTGAAGAATACTTATAGTCCTGGCCTTTATAATATCCTAAGTTTGGTATAGGAGCCAAAATCTAAGGGTCTTTAGGGGTGTTTACAAGTAGTCTTACTACACCTCTAAGGGGGCGGTATACCCTTCTTCATTGCTTTAAGTGGTGGCTGCTAGCGGATGACAGCTAGGTGGTAGGTTCGATGGTGATAGTGATTTAGCTAAATAAAACATGAAAGAAAAGAAGAAGCATTTTCTATAAGAGTTTACCTTCTTAAGGGCTATGATAATATGGTCAACCTACTCTAAATAGATTGATATAGTTTACAAAGAAAATACATAGAAAATAGAGGGAAGATTGAAACAACCCAAATCATCAAAAAATATTTTAAAAATGAAATTTTAATTAATTAATGAAATTTGAATTTCTGTTTGAATTAGAGCACTTTAGTGCTATGCTTTGGAGTGTAGCGGTGCTAGGTTTTAGTACACAGTGGTGGTAGATGCCATTTCCATAGTGTTTGAGTCTTTGTTCTATAATTATTTTGTATTAAACATGCAGCACTGTAGGGTTGGGTCGACGTGCTACTGAACTAGGCCACTAATACCACACACACACACACACACACACACACACACACACACATATATATATATATATATATATATATATATATATATATATATATATATATATATATATATATATATATATATATATATATATAAAGCTAAATATCTCTGGCATTCTCTCACGCTCACCCTCATTTCATGTGGCTTGGTCGGGAAGGAAAGGGAAGAGAGGAAGGTAAGGGGGTGGAAGAGGAGAGAGAAAGCTCTTCATGTCTTTTTTATTCAATGTTTCTACTTTGAAAATTATTCTATTTATTATAAATAACTATGCTCTTACTTTTTTATTTTTTTATTATTATTTTTTTAACTAGAAATCCTCTTACTTATATTTTTATTGGTTTTAATTTCTATAAATTTTATCTCTCCTTAATCTGTTAAAAATATATTATATCCTTATTTTGCATTCTTTCAGTGTATAACTTTTAATTTTTATAGATATGATATTCTGAACAATATGATATGATATTATTGCATTTTTACCAACTAGAAAAATGATGAATGCTTCTATGAATTGCGTAGGAAAAATGTATACTAAAAAAGGGTTGAAAGTGATGTATTATGATTTGATATAATAATACTAAAATGTATCTGTTAATATGATTGATAGGGCCGGTATATACTGGAAAAAGGTACTAATCTGACTGAAGGGATGTACTAACTAAAATGATGTACTGAATTATTCTAACTGAAAGTATATACTGATTAATATTAGATATATATGATGTGCTAACCCCACATGATACCCTCAAGATTCACTAATTCACTAATTGGGAGTCATAAAGGTAGGAGCATGATCAAGATACCCACATTTTAATATTTGATATAAAGATAATAATTACAAATTATTGATATTGATACTAATTACTGATTTCTTATTTTATAAGAATACTACATGGATATTGATATAATAGATATTGATTATGTTATTACTTACTATTACTAAATACAAATACTGATACTAATGTTATAATAGATATAGTGATATGTATAACTACTAGACTTACATGAATGATTGAATTATATAATTGACTGAAACAAACTAATGATAAAGTCAGACTAGTTGATAAATTGATATGGTTAACTAGTACATATATGATAATGGATATTAATGCATAGTTTTCTTATCTTATATGAGTTAAAGCACATTATTTCTCTTTTTTCTTACATTAATTTTAGTTTTAAGATTTTGGTTACTTGCTGGGGTATCAGCTTATTATGTCATTTTTACATAATTTTTGAAAAATGTAAGAACCCAATGGAGTGAGGCTCTAGACTGCATGCATAGTTTTTTTTCAATATTTTTAGTTTTTGTAGTCATGATTGTTAAACCTAAGGGTATATTAAAATATATAGATATAATTGTCCAGATTGTAATGAAAAGTTTTCTAAACAGTCTGAAAAATGACTTTTTTGATAAAACCCTACCCATTAGGAGAATGAGTTTATGAAGTAAGAAAAAGATTATGAAAGCCTCTACTCCATAGTATATGGTGTGGAATAAGGCATGCAGGGAAAATTTATTAAGTAACAAGGGCAGTGTTTCAGGTGTGCTAGTTTTGGACATAAGATGATGCATTTCCAAAACATGGATATGGGTAAAGAGTTATTCATATCGGTGAAGGAACTACGAGCAATGTTGCTCCATCTCGATAAGAGATGCATGATAGTTTTGCTAGCATGCAAGAGTATTTAACGAGAATGATTTTATGTTATTTAATAAGTTACATGTTAAGATTTTTGTAATCTGCACCATTAGCTCATGAAAATGTTGTTTATAAGTTTTGGTAAAATTAAAATTTAGAAAACACAATAAGCAAAACTACTAAAATAATAGGTAGGGTAAAGGTAGCAAACCATAAGATGAACAACTTCCCAAACTGGCCATACAAATAATATTATCTCTAAAACCTCTTTCTCTATCCTCTTTCTTCACTTCTTTTTTTTATTCTTCTTCTTTTCTTCTCATCTCCGATCAAAGCAACATGTGTATTGCAACTTAGATTTCAAGATTAAGTTTTATATAATGTGATTTTTTGATAATACCAAAAAATTATTTTTATGATTACTATTTCTCCTAACATACATTGGATATATTTCTTTATATTGTTGGTGTGTACCAACGTTTCTGGGAAATCATACTCCAGACTGCCAAAGACTTCAAGACAGATTAGCTTAGGGTTTCTTGTAACGAAGTCTGTAATTTTTCTATTTTTCTTGAGTCTCAGAGAGTGTGATTGTAATTGGGTAACCATGCACACACACTCTGGGGGAGTGAGTCTTCTATTCCTTTACGTTTTGCTGCATTTTATTTTTTTGCATTTTAAATTTTTATGGTTGAAAAATATTTTGTGTAAATCTAATCAATAATATATTGTCAGAATCATTGATTAAATTTTCTAATAACAGTTTTTAATAATCCAAGAGTTTTTAAAATTACCATATCACCCCCCTCTTGGTTAGCATTGGGACAGTTCTATTAGGTCTAACAACCTACATGAACTTTCAAGTGGTATCAGATTTTTAGAAAACTTGCATGTCTACTTTTTTTTAATCACTTGACTATTGCATATGGATGTTAGTACATGATGGCTATACTGCTCCTACTAGACTTGTTGATGGCATTAGTGTTGAAACACCATTTGCTGATTGGATATTAGAGGAAAAAGACTTAGCTCAGTTAAACGCAAAATGTTTAAATAGCTTTTTCTATGCTCTTAAATCTGAAGACTACATCGTGGTATAAAATTAGATAAGAAATTTGGGATAGACTTTGCATTATGTATGTAGGAACCAATGAGGTGAAATAATCTAGATTAAATATTCTATTACATGACTATAAACTTTTTCATATGAAACCGAATGAGTCAATCTCTGATAGGTATGCTCGTTTTACATAAATAGTTACCTCATTACATACTTTAGGTAGGGAACTAATGAATTCTAAAAAGGTTAACAAAATCCTATGTTGTCTACCTACTACTTATAATATAAAGATAACTTTCATAATCGAGTCTAAACATTTGAACATATATTCTATTTACAATTTACTTGAATCATTTACTGCTTACAAACAAGGAGTGACTAAAAGACAAATTGATACAAGTGACAAGCAAAAAGAAAAGAACATTGCATTAAAAGTGAATGATTCAGAAGGTGATCAATCAATGCCTAAGGATGAAGAAGATATTGCATTCATGATGAGGAAATTCAAAAATTTTCTTAGAAGGAAGCAACGAAGATGTCAGCATTGGAATAAAGGTAAATTTAATAGGAATGCAAAAGTTTTAAATGATGTCATTTATTATGAATGCTGGAAGCCTAGACATATTATGACTGACTGCCCAAATCTCAAAGCTAATCCTAGCAAGGAGAAAGTTGAGGAGAAAATCAATGTTAGAAACGGTAAGAAAAGACTGTAGAAAGCTTTCTGGGCTGACTCAGCTTTCGACTCCTCAGAAATAGAAGTAGAAGAAGAAGTCACAAACTTGTTCTTAGTGGAGAACAATATTGATCTTTCGGATCAAAAAGAGAAATGCTCTCATACAAGACCTCGTGAGAGTATTTGGTACCTAGAAAGTGGATGTTCAAAGCATGTGATTGGAGATACAACTTTATTCATATCGCTGGAAGCCAGGAATGGAAGCAAGGTAACACTTAGAGATAATACCACTAGGAGAGGGATAGGTATAAGTATGATTGATAATAAGAATAATTTCTTTATTTAAAATGTTTTATTGGTTGATGGCTTAAAACACAACTTGCTTAATATTAGTCAGCTTTGTGATAGGGGTTTTAATATAAAATTTTTACCTACAAGCTTCATTATAAGCCAAAATGGAATTGATGTGTTACATAGAAATAGGGTAAATAATATGTACATGCTTGATTTAAATTATGTTAAATCTTCTGATGCTTTTTGTCTGAAAACTATTACTGATGAATCTTGGCTATGGCATAGAAAACTCTGTCATGTAAGCATGAATAATCTTAAGAAAATTAACCAAAAAGAGTTGATTAGAGGGGTATCCAAATTAGACTTCACTAAGGATCACCTGTGTGGTGCATGTCAATTAGGAAAATAAGTTAAGTCCTCATTTCATTCAATTAAACATCTTAGAACTAGCAAACCACTAGAAGTCATACACATGGATCTTTTTGGAATGGTTAGCATTGTAAGTCTAGAAAGTAAAGTTTTTGGGTATGTAATTATTGATAATTTTTTAAGATTCACGTAGGTCATATTCTTATCTCATAAGAGTGAATCATTTGATGAATTTAGAAATTTTTATACTTGGATTCAAAGAAATTTAGGGTGTAAAATTTTATCAATTCAAAGTGATCATGGAGGAGAGTTTAAAAATGAAAAATTTGAAGATTTTTGTAAAGAACAAGAAATTGATCACAACTTTTTGGTACCTAGGACCCCTTAGTAGAATGGGGTTGTTGAAAGAAAGAACAAAACTTTAATAGAAGCTGCTAGAGCCATGTTGGCAGAATATTCACTTCTGAAATATTTTTGTGCTGAAGTGGTTAGTACAGTGTGTTAGCATTATAAGTCTAGAAAGTAAAGTTTTTGGGTATGTAATTATTGATGATTTTTTAAGATTCACTTAGGTCATATTCTTATCTCATAAGAGTTAATCATTTGATGAATTTAAACATTTTTATACTTGGATTCAAAGAAATTTAGGGTGTAAAATTTTATCAATTCAAAGTGATCATGGAGGAGAGTTTAAAAATGAAAAATTTGAAGATTTTTGTAAAGAACAAGAAATTGATCACAACTTTTTGGTACCTAGGACCCCATAGTAGAATGGGGTTGTTGAAAGAAAGAACAAAACTTTAATAGAAGCTGCTAGAGCCATGTTGGCAGAATATTTACTTCTGAAATATTTTTGTACTGAAGTGGTTAGTGTAGTGTGTTATATTCTGAATAGGGTGAACATTAGATCTAAGTTTAACAAGACACCCTATGAACTTATTATGGGGAGAACACCTAACCTGTCACATTTACATGTCTTTGGATGTAAAGTTTTCATTCACAATAATGATAAAACTCCTAAGGAAATTTGATCCTAAATCTCATGAAGGAATTTTTCTCGGATATTCTAGTGTTGGCAAATCCTATAGAGTTTTTAATAGAGGGACCTTGGTAGTTGAGGAGACAACACATGTAGTGTGAAGAGTTAAGGTTGGAATAAGAACATATTGAAGAAATCTCCTAATGAATTGAAAAGATAAATTTGGAAGAAAATGTAGGAACAAAAAATGAATTGCCTAGAGAATGGAAATATTCTAAAAGTCATCCTAAAGAACAAATTTTAGGTGAACCAAGTGAAGGTGTTAAAATTAGGCATGGACTTAGCAAAGAAGTGAACCACTTAGCTTTTATCTCAATGATTGAACCCACTAAAATAAATCAAGCACTTTTGGATGAATTTTAAATTTTGGCCTTGTAGGAAAAATTGAATGAATTTATTAGAAATGATGTTTGAGAGTTGATTGAAAGGCCTAAAAATTTAAGTGTAGTTGGAACTAAGCGGGTGTTCAAAAATTAAATAAATGATTCAAGTGTAATGGTTATATATAAGGGAAGATTGGTGGCAAAGGGATACAGTCAAATAGAAGGAATTAATTTTGAGGAAATTTTACCCTCGTAGCTAGACTTGAAGCGATAAGAGTGCTACTAGCCTTTGCCTATTTTAAATATTTTAAATTATTTCAAATGGACGTTAAGAGTGCCTTTCTTAATGAGGTGATACAAGATGATGTTTATATTGAGAAACCTCTAAGTTTTGAAAATTCAAAATTTATTAATCATGTGTTTAAATTAAAAAAGGCATTGTATGGACTAAACAGGTACCTAGGGCTTGGTATGAGAGGCTAAGCACTTTCCTACTAGAATGATCATTTGTTAAAGAAAGTGTGGACACCACTCTCTTTCTGAAAAAAGTAGGAGTTGAAATACTCATTGTTCAGATATATGTTGATGATATCTTGTTTGGATCCACCAATAAAAATCTTTGTGATGATTTTTCAAAAATAATGAGTAGTGAATTTAAAATGAGTTTGATGGGAGACTTAAGCTATTTTCTTAGTTTTAGCATAAAGCATAACGAGGGTGGAACATTTGTTAGCCAGTCAGACTATATTAAGGACATTCTCAGAAAGTATGAAATGGACAAAGCTAAACTAATTAGCACACCAATGAGTTCCTCAATGCTGTTAGATAAGGACTCTAAGGGAAAATCTATTGATCAAAAGAAATTTAGAGGAATAATTCGATCATCACTTTACTTAACAGCTAGTAGACCAGATATCGTGCTTAGTATTTATTTGTGTGCTAGATTTCAAGTTGATCCAAAGGAAACATATCTGACTGCTGTTAAAAGAATTCTGAGATATCTTTTAGAAGCTCAAAGCTTTGGAATTTTGTATCCTAAGCACAGCTCTTTATTTTAAATCATTGGATATTCTGATTCAAATTTTGCTAGATGTAGGGTTGATTGAAAAAGTACTTCTAAAACTTGTCAATTCATAGAAAACTCTTTAGTTTTTTGATCTAGCAGAAAATAGAATTCTGTAGCCCTTTCTACTGCCGAAGCAGAATACATTGTCTTAGGTAGTTGTGTGGCATAGGTTCTTTGGTTAAAACAATGACTAATTAATTTAGTATTTTTTATTGGCACTATTCTAATTTTTTGTGATAATACAAGTGCCATATGCATTTCAAAGAATCCTATTCAACATTTTAGAACCAAACATATAAATATAAGGCATTAGTTTATTAGAGATCATGTGGCTGAAGGAGAAATTTAATTACACCATGTTGTATCTGAGAATCAACTTGTAGATATTTTCACAAAACCATTGGCGGCTTTTGAAACATTTAGCACCTTAAGAAGCAGATTAGGTGTGATTGACGTTAATGCTTAAAATTATAATTCTGCAAATTGGATTTGTAATGTATTTCATGCATATTAATATTTATTGTTTGTCTTTTTTTTTTTTTGGGATGTTTGTATTTTGTTAATGCTTTTAAATTATTGTTTTCTTTTCTTCTCTGTATTGTGTTTGTTTTCCTTTTATATTATTTTTGTTTTTGTCTTTGCATTGCGTGGATTTTATGTGATTTATTTTTGAAAAAGAGTATGGTTTATCATGTCTTAAGTTATTTTTCATTCATATTGTACGAACCACTTTTGTATTATATGAATTCAATAGACTGTTAATGATATTTTTTCTAAATTAAATAGATAAAATGAGATTTTTTAAAGAATATCATATTGTACGATGACATATTCGTACTACATGATTCATTAATTATTGTCTGTATGAATGGGCACATTTTCCAAATGACAGTTATTTTTCTCAGAACGTACGTATGAAATCCCATTTCGTCTGTATGATCCTATTATCAATTTTTCATATGGACAAACCCAACCGCAAGAAATGATCATTATTATTCTAATCATCATGGACAAACATGCATTCGTATGTACGATCATATGGTCAAAAAGCTGTATGAAACGACTCCTCGGGAGTGGTAGTTTATGGAAAGTCATTTCATTTTTAGAAGTTTTCATCCGTATGTACAAAATTTGTTTCATCTTGTATGAATTTAAAATCATACGTATGAAATTAATTTTGTACTATACGATTGTGTCATTTTGCTTTATGTTGAAAGTATTGGATGGTTTTTCTTCACAATCTTCTTCAATCTCAGACCATCTCTTATTTTAACTCTTGAAATGGCTAGCAGCAGCAAGTAAGCATGAAGTTCCAAGGCTTCTTCCTCTCATGCTGGTCAACCTGACGAGAACTTTCTCTCAAAAGAAAATGAGGAAGCCTACACTCGTTTCTTTGAGGCAAAAATAGCTCCATCTCGTCTCCTGATCCAAAGGGACATTAACTTCTCAGTAATGCCTCTTTTTGATTTGACTCAATTCTCTTTCATTCTCACTCTAATTTATACTTACCATCATGAAACATTCCACTACTTCCTTGTAAACCTGAGAATGAATGAAAATCATACTAGGATGTCTTTATTTGTTTTTAAATAGCGAGTAGAGATTACCAAGGAAGAACACCTTCCTACACCATAGAACTGAGGAGGTTAGGGCACACATAATGGCTTCTAGGTCTGATTTTGACTAGTTTGAAATTAGTCTAACCCTTAGAGTTGTTGCTTCCGTCAATCCTCTACCTTGTGTATATACCCTATACCAAAATGCTACGATCATCCAGCATGTATTGAGGACTTCTATTAAATCTAAAGCTGGTGATCGTATCAATATAACTCCTTTATTGTCTACAGTCACACTCCTATAGATGGAGCCTACTGATTATAGACTATATCTATAAGCTTTTTGATATTGGACTTCCTTACAGTAGGAGAAAGAAAAATGTTGCTTTAGGATATCTTGTAGCCTACATTCTAGAAAAGAAGTACAACTTAATTCATCCTGATCCACCTACTCAGGTTCCTATCTATTTTACAATGTTTCTTTTCGTTTACTTTTTCACCGTGACCAAGGAACTGAGGGAGAAGAATCTGAAGAAGAAGGAGCACCTACTCCTAGACCCGATCAGCATTTTTATCATAAAATGGTCCAGCATTCTGATGGACTGGAGTCTTATTTTGATCAAATTGAGACTCACCTAAACCATCATGATGCGAGGTACAATGAAGTCATGTTGTGGATTAGAGGACAGTTTGATTTTGTTAACACTCAAGTAACTACGATCAATGGCTACTTTACGATGTTCACCCATTAGCCACCTCTAGGCCAGGGTCCCCTAGGATTTCAGTTGTGATTTTTCTATTCTACTTGTTATTATGTTGTTTCTTTTGATTTCATATGATGGCTTTGCAATGTTGTGTATTTCCTTTTTGGTATGATGTATTGGTATGATGACTACGCTATGTGTATGTTGTATGTGTTACATGTGCTTAACAAAATGATGTTTTATCTTATGTTGAAATTATTCTTCTTGAAATTGTTTTAAGTTTTTATTGTCTAATCAAATGTAGTTTATTTCTATAATAAAATTTTAAAATACTTTGCTCCATAAATTAATTTCCGTACAAAATTTAATTTCTCAAAATTTTAAATTAAATTATGGTTGGATGTTGATTAGAAGATTATCTTTATATTCTTATAAACAAATATTATTTTGCTATAATTGTTGCAAAATAGATATTTTATTTTTATTTTCATTTCTTTTTCAATGTGTATATTTTTGTTAATTATTGGAATTTGTTTTAAGATTTATTAATACTGGAATGACCAAAAATATAAAAAGATACACAAAGCGTGTCAGGCTTGAAAAGGTGCACAAAATGTGCCACAAGTTTAAAAGATGCGTAATGTTCACCAAAGTGAAAAGAGGCACAAAATTAGACCAAATTCAAAAAATGCACAAGGTGTGCTAAAAATTAAAACGATGCGCAATGTCACCAATTGAAAGTTTCATTAAGTTATTTTCTTTATCTTTCTGTCTCTTATTTAAATTCATTTAATTAACAATAATCTGTATTATTGAATGAGGAACTAATTAATCTTTATGTCATCAATTTCTTAATAATTATTTATATTTGATATGTCTAGAACGAACTGTGAACTTGTTTGACTCTTCCTATCTTAATTATTCTTTGATTTAAGATTTGAGACTTTTCTTTTCGCATTAGGAAGTTAATGTTATCTTTGCAAATAGTTTAAAATCTTTTTCTTCATCATCTATTTGATTTATCAATAAAAACTTATCTTTACATGAGGTACTTCTCTTTTTATTGTTGTCAAAAGGAGGAGTCATTAGTTATTGTTTGATGTATGTATGATTATTTTGATTATTTTTGTGTGATTGTTTCATGTATGTATTGTGTGTGCTTTTGTTTTGTATATAGTTTTTTTTTGAATTTGTTATTGTTCTAATTTTCATTGAAATCTCTTATTTTTTAAATTGATCATTCATTGAGGGGGAGCTTAGAAGAAAAATTACCTTTAGTGTTAACTCAAACAATAATTATTTTGTCATCTTAAAAAAGGGGGAGATTGTTGCAACTTAGATTTCAAGATTAAGGTTTATATCATGTGATGTTTATATCATGTGATTTTTTGATGATACCAAAATATTATTTTTATGATTACTATTTCTCCTAACATATATTAGATATATTTTTCTTTGTGTTATTTGTGTGTACTAACATTTTAGGGAAATCATACTCAGGACTACCAAAAACTTCAAGATAGATTAGCTTAGGGTTTCTTGTAATAAAGTCTGTAATTTTTCTATTTTTTTAGAGTATGAGAGAGTGTAATTGTAATTGGATAACCGTGTACACACATACTGGGGGAGTGAGTCAAAACTTTAGATTTTAAAATTAATCATACTGTATAATTTTAAAATTATACTGTATGATTTTAAAATGATACTAGACGGTTTGTCATGGTAGTTTCTCCAAAACTAGGTTAATCAAATCATTCCTGAAATTTTTTGTGTGGTATCGTACTGTACGATTCTAGGTTCGTACAGACGACTCACAGAGTATGAAATGGGATTGTCCATGTTCATACTAAATGAAACATGATTTATATAAATAGTTCATACTGTACAATCTTAGGTTCGTACAGACGATTCACAGAGTACAAAATTGGTTCATACACAATCGTACCGTACAAACTTGTTCAATTTTAAACTGTTCGTACATTAGGATGTTAGTTCGTATAGATGATTGATAGAGTATGAAATCAGGTTTGTACAAGATCGTACATGAATTTTTAAACTGATCGTATAGACGAAGTGTGATCGTGCTGTACGATCTGACTTCATTCAAGTTGAAATTTTTGGTTTTTAGACGATTTTTCTTGTCTTTCATATATAAGTGTCCTAAAAATTGACACTCCATAGATCTTACTTCAAATTTCTCTTGAGAGTGAAAAAGTAGAGTGTTTTGGGAGAGTGTTTTGGGAGTTGAGAGTGAGAGATCTTGTAAGAAGAAATTGTTAGGGGATTCGCAAGGTTGCCCAGAGGTGAGGATCTCTTGTTTGTTCCTTCAAAACTCTGCCCTACTTCCTTGAAGGTTCTAGAGAGAAGTTTTTCAAAGGAGATCGGGTTCTCTGCCTTCACCAGGAGGGTGAAAAATGATGAGTTGGTAAGCTGCCATCACTTGGAGGTGTAAAAGGCATAGGTTCTCTGCCACACCAGGTTGGTGGAAGAGAGTTTGTAAAGGCTTCTCCACTTTGCTATGTGGGCAAAAAGAGAGACACTATTGTTTAGTGCAATACCTGGAGAAGGAGTCTCCAGGGAGTGGACATAGATCTAGTTGGACCGAATCACTATAAAATTTGGTGTCTTCTGTTCCTTTACTTTTTAATTCTTTTTATTTTTCCGCATTTTAAATTTCTATGGTTGAAAATAATTTTGTGTAAATCTGATCAACAACATATTGTGAGAATCATTGATTAAATTTTCTAATAATGGTTTTCAATAATCCAAGAGTTTTTAAAATTACCATATCACCCCCCTCTTGGTTAGCATTTGGACAATTCTATTATGTCTAACAACCTACATGAACTTTCAATATGAAATGAAATAAATGTGTTTTTAGAATAGTATATTTGGAAATTTTTATTAACAAATATTTTCCTACTGTTATAATGCCTAATCTTCAACACCACTGCACTCCCAAAGTACGATTTTCTTGACCTAGAAATAGAGAAGTCACCATTGTGGCACCATTTGATAGCGTCGTAGTGTCTCCATGAAAATGTTGTCCTACAAAAAAGAGAACAGTGTTGCAGTGTCACCTTGTAGTGTCATAGCACTAAGAAATAGAGAGGTCAACACCGTAGCACTAACAAGATGGCTCCAAAAAGCTGTTGAGGCTAATTTCCACTTCTCAAATTTCTCTCTAATGCAACCAACAAAAAGTTATTAGTTATTAACTTAGCATAAAAATAACATCCAAAAATTCATAAATAATTAAAAAAGAACAAATATTCATATATGTCTTACTAAGTCCAATTAAGGTAATTACACGTAGTCCAATTATTGAAGAAGTGGTCATTATATCCTCTCGTCATTAAAATATCATCCTCAACATTTACTAATTGTTGAAATTCAAAATAGATAGGGATAGAGCTATCTCATCTCAACCTCTTACTCCCATGTGGCCTCAATATTTCACCTATGCTTCTACTAAACTCTGGTCATAAATATTTTCTTATTCCTCAACTATTTCACATTAAAGGCCAAAATATGCTCATGTTTTTCCTATAGGTCAAATTTGGTCATTACTGCACTTCAACTTCGAGAATTCTCTTTACTTCATCCATAACCCTCTTTCTTAGTGAAGAGATAAAAAAATTATTATGAATATCAGACATATGATTTGATAGAAATAGTTTATATGCAGATGTCCCAACTGACTTATATATCTTGTACTCAACTTTTGTTCTTTACCAAATCAACTTATGCCCTTCGTAGGAATAACCTTCCATAATACAAATTCACTAACCATAAACTTAATTGCTTGTTGCTTTAGATCATAATACTTTCTAGAACTATCTTTTGCTACTTTTATTTGATCTCTGATAAGTTTAATTTTATTAGTGGCATCATCAACCAATTCTGGATCTAATAATTTTCTTTCATTTATATTTGTCCAAGATAAAGGAGTTTCATTCTTTTGAATGTATAGAACTTCATAAGGAGTCATTCCAATTCTAGAATGAAAGTTATTATTATAAGTAAATTTAACTAGTGGAACATAATCCTCCCAACTTCTCTCAAATTCCAGAACACATAATCTCAAGAAATTATCCTCTACTTACAGACCATTCTAATGCCATTAAAATTATTGCCTACATGATTTATAATGAGCTAACAAATATATATTGAAGTTAATTTAAACAAAATTTGGGAAGCTTTCAATGCTCCTATACTTTCTCTTTTTCACATCTCTACAAACCTTTAAATTAGAGATATGTTTATGAATTTTATGGCATAATATAACAAATCATCATCAATAATAGGGGAGATATCAACATGATATGCGTTAATTATTATCCCACATAAAGCTTGGCTAAAAATATGTATATTAATTGTAATAGATATAAATATTTAGTATTTCGGAATCTATTTAATTACATTCCTCTTAGAATAGAATTGATGAAATAGATCATGCAATCACTTCATTGTATGATACCTCTTATTCTCTATGTAATCAGTAAAACCCTCTAAACGATATGAAGCAATTAGTGCAAATCTCTATTTATTAGAAAGAAAAAAAAAGAGAGGAGATAAGAGAAATGGAAGCAAGAAGACTCAAGTCACTCATCGATGATGCCACTTAGAGTGGAACTCTAACTATAAGGAAATGTCTTGTCCAAATCACACATGATTCTCCGCCCTAACTGCTCGTCATATATATATATATATATATATATATATATATATATATATATATATTGTGACGAGGAACCAATTTGCTTTGTACATTGTAAACCTCGGTCGACCTAGCAGGCTACCCACACCAATTAGTCCGGGCCAACGCTTAAGACTTTCGCGGCCACCCATGGGGATCGAACCCGAGACCTGGGCTTTGCCCAGATTGAAAAAATCATTGCCATATATGCTCCATTTCCTTCTTTTCTTTATCACAATTAAGAATTCTAAGAAATAGGAGAGCTAAAGTACATTTAGGGAAATATAAAACTATCTAGTCTAGAATAAGAGTGAAAATACAAGTAAGATATATATTAAATTTGGGTTGATTAATCATATTTATAGAGGGTAGCATGATAGTTAGAAGGGATGCTTGTCCCTAGCTCCCTCATTATACATATGTTCACATGTGACTTGAAATTAAGACAGTAATATGGATTTAAAAATACAAAAATGGAAATAAACAAGAACGTGAAGTAACTTGACACCAAGTTAAATGTTTATGAAAGTTTCTTTATATTTTGTCTTTTTGTAGTAAAAAAACACCTATATTTTTGTTTTTAAAACAAATTAAATTGAAATTATTATCCTAAACAGAAGAATCTTAATCCATTTAAATTGCAATACTTTGATAAAAAATATATCAATCAAATAAATATTTAAGTACAAATATGTACCGCATCTAATTTAGGATTTATTAAGGACAGTTTTTTTAGTAATTTTTTAAAGCAATTTTCTAGTAAAAAAAAATAATTCAAAAAAATTTTATATAAAAAACTTTTTAAAGAATACTAACAAAATTATCCCAAATAAAACTTTAATCAAAATAGTTATTTGATGTTACGATATTTCTTGATTTTGTAAGCTGATTCTGAAATTTTGCCAATAAAGCATAAAGAATGAATATGAAGAAGTCAACAACGAATCTCATGCAGGAATTTTAGTTGCAAAAATTTCAAGAGTGCATCTCGAAGAAAGAAGAAAAAGAGAAGTTCTATGTTACCGTGCAACCAAATGACAAAATCACTATTGCTTGTGTCTGATTTTCTTTTCTTCCTCACTCAAAATAATGAATTACATGAAAAACAAGGAGGCATAGTTCGCTCAGGGCAATACATAACTAGCCGATCTAAAATAAGAGCAAAAAGAATAGTGCGACATAGCTTAAAATTGAGCTTGATAACCTTTTATATGAAGGGTTGCAGGATGAGTAGGGCAAGCTTTTAAAAATTAGTTCGGATCGGTCGGCTCAACCGGTTGGACTGTGAACCTGTTGGCTAGCCGGTTCCAGTTTGCATAATAACTGGTCTCGACTAAAACCGTTCAGGATCGGAAGAAACTGGCGGTTGAAATGCTCACCTGACGAACCGAAAACGGTTTTGAAAAATCGGGCGAACACATCAAAGCCGAATTTCAGCCGTTCAATCTAAATCTAATGCGTTAACAGCCGTTGTCCTCTTTTGTTTATTCACCCAAACCCTATCCCTCCAAACTACTGCACTCGCATTCGGCTCCTGTCCATCTCCTTGTGAAACTTATCACTGTTACGCGATCGTCGTTGATGGCTAGAGCTTCACAATGGTTCAGGTGTAGAGATCTTCGAAGTCATCTTCGTCATTCATGGGAATCGAATTTAAAGAAAGAAGTGATGAGAAGAAGAGAGAAATCGCAAGGGGATGCATCTGTAGAAGAGCCGAAGAAGATAGTATGCTAATTGCTTAAGCTATCAGTCAAATTCTGTACGACTCCTATCAAAAAAATTTCAAAATTTAACACTGGTAGTACCTCGGGCAGGGCCCATGATTCCATTGAGGAACTCACTCAACATAAGGGTTTACAAAGTTGATGAGGATATTTAAAGAAATTGGATTGACTCTTTCGCCCTTACTAGTTGGTTTGAGGGTGAAATGTCAAAACTCGGATTTTGCTTAAGAGACTTGAATCTGGGTATAGAAATTGAAGAATTTTCTGTAAATTGTGAAACTTAGCATACTTGAGATTTGTTTGAGCATGCAATTTTATAACATTTATAGAAGGATTTTGAAAGGTTTTGCTTGACTCTTTTGCTCTATCAATGAACTTGGAGGCAAAATGTCAAAGCCAGAGTTTGACAGAGGTTTCCTCGCTCACCTCTCTTTTGACATATCTTATTGATGCTGCCCACACTCACCCAAGGAAGAAATGGGTAGATGGATCAAGGGAAGGAAGGGTAGTCAAAACTATAAATGCAATAAAATTTATACCCTTATTAAAGATGGAGAGGGAGATTTATCCCCAATGGAGTCACCATTTCCTTTTGTGCTGAAAAAGAAGTTGTGAAAAGTTAATTTTCTTTGAGAGAATTCAATTTCTTGAATTTCAATTTTAAAATCTAACATGCCATTATAAACGATATATCACCTCGGGAGGCAAAAATATCATTTCCTGATGGGTTCAGATTATAAAACTGTAGGTTCATCCTTATCATCGTAGCCAAATTCATGGAAGAACCACATATGACCCTAGAGGGTCAAAATGATGTTCGATTTGTTAAGCCATAAAGTGCCTTTTTAATGTATACAGATTATTGGGAAATGAAGCACTCTCAAAACTAGGTCGTTGTTCAACATACACATATTCCTTTATGATTCCTTTTTTTTTTTTGAAGGGATGCAAATAGCATTAAAGTCAGGATAAATAACTATTACAAACTAGAAAGCAAAACACTAAACAAGCCCTTTGAAACTATCATAATGGATATGTGATCGACTAATTCCCATTTTAAACCCATTGGGGTGAAGGGGACTCCAAATATTTAAACAACCTAAAAGGTTGGTTAGTATCCCAGAGTTCCCAAAAGATAAAAAATGACAACTAGTGAGAATCCCATATACCATTACAAGAATTCCAAAAAGGCAATAAAAGCTTACAAGAAAAACAAAAAAACAACACACAACTAACAAAAAAAATAAAAAGAACACCAACTACAACCTCAAATACTCCTAAAGAACCTTCACCAACATCCATTGTAGGCAAAGAATTTCTGTCTAGCTTCAGATTAGATAAAAATTCCTAAACCTCCGCATCTGATGCAGCTGAAAATTGAAACTTCTTACAATAATTAAGAACCATGTCTTGAAATAAATGCTTATGATCTTCATGAATCAAGAAGATCTAAAAAACCAAATATGAATCATTTGTTTCAGATTCAACAAAACATTTAATGTAGACTTCCTTTCTCATAACCATTGTTCTGAAATAAACTGAAGCTTCCCTCTTAAAAGCTCCTTCCCCCAGCCAAGCCATAATATCCATCATCCAAAAACAATATTAAAAGAATCCCCCCAATAGCCTTCAAATAAATTATCCTTTTCCTAGGACAATCCTCAATAGGTCCTAAGAATTTAAGTTGTTTAGTGCTTTTTTGTTTAACACTAAACAAACTTAGCTCCTTATTGCTATCAACAAGACAAGAAGAAGTTGAACTTATCTTAGGAACATCATCCGTGGGAGAAGATGCCAAATCTTCCTGCTGAGAACCCACTCCACAAATACTTTTAATTCTTTGCTTATCAATTTCCTTGAGTACAGTTTCAGAAATCGCAACATTTCCTTCAGCCTCAGGGACTACCACTTTAGATACCATCCTGAAGCCATCCTCCATGGTATTTCATGCTCCGCCATCTGGTGCAGATAAACTCATATCATTTTCAGTAGAATTCTTGGAATCAATAATAAAAGCAGGTCCAACAAACTATTCTTTGAACAATGCTGAATCAGGAATACTCCCTTCCAGAACCATATCTTCAACAACTATAGCCATATCATGTGAATTATCTTGAGATAATACGTTAAACATATTATTAGAGGGCAGCTTCACACCAGCATTCTGATCTTGAGGCTTTGCAGAATACTTCTGATTTAGAGAATCAACATTTCTGACTCCTTTTTCAAAGTTTCTACTGTGTTTTCTAAACTTCACGTGCATCCAAGGACCATATATATTTTCAGAAACTATATCCCAAGCTTTCCCCTCCAATACCTTCACAGTCTTCTCACAAGCCAAAGTATTTCCTTAGTAGTCATTACTCTTCACTTCTTTAATGCCATTCGCTTGCCCACAATAGTGACATCAGGACACATTCCAACAACATGGCCTATCTTACCATATTTGAAACAAAAAGAAGAAATATGTTCATATTCCACTTTCTGAAAGAATTTACCATATATACCTTCAATCCAAACTCCATGAGATAATTTAGAATCTAGATTAATACGAACACAAGCTCTAGCAAATTCTCACCTTCCCCATTTAAACATATTTCCATCTAAAAACATAGGAACCCGTATCTTGGCAACAATCTTAGTAACATTAATCTCGTCCCAATAATGTAAAGGTAAATGAGGCAACCGAATCCAAATAAGAGAGGATAGACCTTTTAACAAAATAGGGGAAAATTGAGGTGTCCATTTATCCATCCCAATTACATGACCTCCCATATACCACGGTCCTCCACTAAATACTTCTTCCATAGCTTTAGATTAATGGAAAGAACATAATATCTAATTAAGGCCCAATGAAGTAAGATGAAAGCTTCTAAACTTGCTCCATTGACGCCTCAATTCAATACTACAAAGAGAAAAAAGGAACTTTTTTACAAAAAAAATTTACCACAAGCGACTTTTGCAGTAATTGATAATTTTCACATTCCTTATGAACATTAAGTTTAACAACATTAGGATCTTCTAAATCATCAGAATCTAACTCCAAATTATTTACTTTGATATGCTGAGTTTTAAACTACGCATTCACTGATCCATTCTTATGGATAGCAGAATTATCCATCATTTTATCAGAAAATTTTTTAACTTTAGGATCCAAACCCTCAACCGCAATATTTGTATTCAAAATCTCCTAATTTACAGGTAACATTTCCTGATTTTCTGGAATAAAAGAAGGAATCAAGCAAAAATTAACTTTTAAATTAAAACCTGTATATGTCGAAGCTTCAAAAACATTTGCTTGAGCGTCAGATACAATACCCTTCAATGGTGATGAAAGAAATTCCTTAGGAGAAATTATCTTCTCCTTTTCTTTTCACTTAAGATTTGAGCAGCTATAATTCCTTTTCCCTTTCCTTCCACAAGGACAAGACCGTGAGCGGGTGGAATGCATCCTTCATTAATAACCAGAGGACGTTGTTTAACACTTACGTTACTGATACATCCTGATTATCGTTATTTCTACCTTTGGATCCCCAATGAAGGTTAGGTTTCCTAGCAGAAAGGGGAATGGAGGTACTCCGATCATCAGTAATAGATGACTGGTGACCCTCCGCCACCATAACGGAACAAATTGAGAAATAAGAAAAGGAAATTTTTGAAAAAAATGGGTTTTTCTCTCACTAAAATACAACACTCTCTCTCACTAAAATCTTCTTCTCATTAAATAGTCACTTTTTACATCAATTTATTCTTCTTCTCATTAGATATTCACTTTATGATTCCATTTAGGAACTCGCTTTTTACATCAATTTGGTACAACTCAAAGCCCTTAAATCATGCAAATGCATCTAGTCTAGCAACTAGGGCAAATGTTTTCTCAAAATTTATCCCTTCTATCAGATTATAACTCTTGGCTACTCGTCTTACTTTGTTTCTAATTATTGATCCTATGTCATTTAATATTCTCTTGAATACATATCTTGTTCCAATTACACACTAAGCAGTTATTCTAGGTACTAGATCCCATACATCTTTCCAAATAAATCAGTTTAACTCTTCTTAAATAGCCATAATCCGAAATTCATTTTAAGGCTTCATCTACACTATTAGCTTAAAACATTAATATAAATTTGGTATGGTTAATCTTCTCCCTCATTCTATGCTTAGTACAAATGCTAATAGGACTCTAATGGCTTCTAACCTAACTACTGGGAAAAAAGTCTCCTCAAAATCAATATCCTCTATCTTGTTATACCCCTTACCTGTAATCTGACCTTATTCCAAATCACCGACCTGGAGTCATTCAACTTATATTTGAAAACCCATTTAGTGCCTATTATACTTTGATCCTTGCATCTGTTAACCAAGTCCCATACATCATTCCAAATAAATTGATTCAATTCTTCTTGCATGGCTAAGAGCCAAAATTCATCTTTTAAGGCTTGATCTACACTAGTTTGTTCTATCATAGAAACGAATGTAGTATAACTAACCTCTTTTATGATCTTACCTAATCGTAGCCTTTGTAGATGGATCTCCTAAGATTACGCTCTCTAGAATGACTAGTAGAATATCTCCTCTCTCTAGGAAAATGGTCATGAGGTTCTTCTCTATTTTCTAGGCCAATACTTTCTAGTTTATAGGTAATCTCAACCTCATCATCATCCTCTATCATAGGCTCGATAGGTCTATCTAACTCATCAAATACCACATGGGTGGATTCCTCTATAACTAGTATTATTTTTTGAAGATGCTATAGGCTTTACCTACTAAGGAATAATCTAAGAAGACTCCTTCATCTACCTTAAAATCAAACTTTCCAAAATGAGATTTACCATTCACAAGCTCAAAGCATTTACAACCAAATATGTACATATGGGATAAGTTTAGTGTCCTATCCTAAGTATTTTATAGGGTGTCTTATTCAATTTGGACCTAATGTTTACCCTATTCAGCACATAACAAGCAGTATTTACTATTTTTGCCAAAAAATATCATAGTAGGGTATACTCGGTTAACATTGCCCTAGCTGCCTCTACTAGTGTACTATTCTTCCTTTCAACTATGTCATTATATTATGGTGTCCAAAGGGTAGAAAAATTATGATCAATCCAATATTTTTTTACAAAATAATTCAAATCTTTCATTCTCAAACCACCATGATCACTATGAATTATAGAGATTAAATAACCTAACTTTCTCTGAACCCAAGTGGGAGAAATCTTAAATTCATTAATTGACTCACTTTTATATGCTAAGAGTCTAACCCATATGAATCTAGAGTAGTCATCTACTATCAAAAATCTAAAACTCTTAAAGCCTAGATTGGCTGTGCTAACACGTCCAAGAAAATCCATGTGTAGAATCACTAATGGTCTAGTAGCAATGATATCCTTAATAAAAAGAAATGATGACCTATTTTATTTTTCTAACTGACATGCATCATATAGATGGTCCATTGTGATCTAGTTAAGGAATGCCTTTAATTAGATCTTGCTAGGTAATCTTCCTAAGGGTTTCCTACTAGCATGATATAGTCTCCTATGCCATAGCCAAGATTCATCCAAAACATTTTTCAAATAATAAATATCATCAAAAGTATCAATACAATCCAAATAATGCATATACACATTATTAATTCTCTCACCTTCCAAAATAGTTTTACCATTATAAGTAATAAGATAATAATTAGAAAGAAATTTAATATCAAAACTTTTATCATATAATTGACTTATACTAAGAAGATTATGCTTTAACCCTTATTCTAAAACCATTACATTGGTCAATTGTACCTGAGGCAATAACTTTCCTAATGGTGTTGTCTCCTAACATTACCTTGCCTCTGCCCTTGGCCTCTAGCGTAATGAACTGATTTAAGTTCCTAGTCATGTGTCTTGAGCATCCACTATCTAGGTACCACATGCTCTTACTTGACCTCTTGTGAGAGCATTCCTACAAAGTCATTCAAAGGTTAGATTTGAGAACCTAAGTGAGTTTGGATCCCTCCTTATTCTGGGGATATTAATATTATACATACTAAACTATGATGCTAATGCTTTAGGCCTCCAAACTATTTATTTTCTATGGTGTAAAGTATAAGTGTATGCAATGTATCATAGCATGCCAAAAGAGTAACACTTAACCCCTAAAATTGGATTCACTAATTTATATGGGGCATAATGCCTCTTCCTATGGATATATGATGTATATTATATTCTAGGTTGTAACTTTGAATGCATATGCCTATGTGTGTTATTTTATAGAGCATTTAATTTTTAAATAAGTACTAATTTGCTCCTTTCTTAACTTCTAGTTCAACTAGTGCTTCATTCACTTTGCTATCTAATTCAACTATAAGTTTTTCAAACTTCTTGAATACTGCTTCTAATTCAATATATTCTATATTTAAGGAATCATGTCACTTAGTTAATATAATATGCTTCTTTATTAGATTATCAAACTCATCTAACAATGATGCATGGTCCTTATCTAGTGAAATATGTTAAATTTTAAGGTTAGAACGCTCTTCAACTAACATGTCATGCTCATTTTTCAAATCAGAAAATTCCTTTTTCAAACTTGCATGTTATTTTTTCATTTTCCTATCTGAATCATAAATTTTCTCATAAATTAAATATAAGTCATCAGAACTTAGCTTACATACCTCTTTTTGATTGAAGTTATCATTAGCCATTTGGCATAGATTTTTTACCTCCTCCAATTCTTGTTCTGATTAGTTTGAGGTGGAGCCTATCCAAAAAGCTTTTGCATGATTTATTTTCCCCTTTTTGTATTTGACTTATCATCACAATTTTCCTTAATAGTGTGGCTCTTAATATTGGGGCAATCATACCTTAAATGTCCTGGCTTTTTGCTCTCAAAGCAAATAGTGTTAGAAGAAACTTTATTAAATTTACTTGTTTTACCTTTGCTCCTTTCAAGGTGGAACCTTTGCTTTCACTTTTCAAAATTGTTAGGTCATCAAGGCTATATCATTGCTCTCTTTAGCTCCTAAGCTATTGGTATATGTGTCATCAGCCTTCAGTGCCAATGTTTTCTCCTTTCTCTTATCACCTGTATCTTGCAACCTTCGTTTCACATTTAGCTCATAAGAAATGAAAGAGCCCAGTAAATTATAAATATAGTTAATGTTTAAATATTTAAATTCAAAAATAGCAATGTCTTTAATTTCAAATGAATCAAGTAAAAAATGTAGGATCTTATTGACTTTCTAAGAATTTGAGAGTTCTCTTCCTAAAAATGTAATGATGTTACTATCTTGGTAAACCTAGTACACTTGTTTGATAAAGTCTCATAAGGTTTCATGCAGAAGAGTTCATATTTATGCAATAATAAATTTAAGTGGGATTGATTAACTTCATTTTTACCTTCATATGTAATGCAATGTCTATCCCAGATCTCTTTATTAGTAGTGAAAGTAGAAACTCTCATATAGTCTTCAGATTTCAGTGCACAGAAAAAAATAATTTAAATATTTGGCATTAAATTATGCTAAATCTCTATCCTATATGCTCCACTCAGTAAACAAAGTTTCAATTTTAACACCATTAATAAAACAAGAAGGAACGAAATAACCAACTTGTATATGTGCAACATTCTAAAATCAATTGATTAAAAAAAGGTTCACATATGGATTTTTCAAAAGTCAAAAGGAATATTATCAAGAAGTGGCGGACAGGTTAATTAATAACCCTTAGTTGTATTTTGATTCCCAAAGAGTGCCTACGGATATACTTCAAGGTTTTTAAATCATGAATTCAAAGAACCCACTTTGATACCAATTGAAAGTTCAAAGGATGGATGTGAAACAACTTAAACTATTGAATGACACACCAAGAAGAGGGTGAATTGGTGTTTTAAAAAACATTTTTAAAAATATTTTTGAAGTTTAAAACCAATTTCACAAACTTAAACTCAAAATTAAAATTTTTAACGCAATAGAAAATTATAAAAATAATTTTTTTTGTACTTTGATTTTTGTAGAAAAATAATTAACAATATCACCTACACAAGCCAAATTGTAGAACATAAATATTCCACAATAAATGCGTAAAAAGTAAAGTGCAAAAAGAAAGGAACAAACACACCAAAAATTTATAGTGGTTCAGTATTGCATTAAACACTTTAGTGAATATCCTATAGCCCCCTCAGCATGGCCGATAAGCCCTCACAAAATTCACTTTAACACTCGGTGCGGCTGAGAGTTGAAATAACTTTCACCTTCCTCGGTGCGGTGGAGTAGCCGAATCACTTTCACCTTCCTCGATGCGATGAATTAGCAGAATCCCTTTCACCTTCCCTAATGCAGTGAAGTAGCTGAATCCCTTTCACCTTCCTATTTAAGTAGAATTACCAATGGCCCTTTGACTCCATTTTCTTCTTCACAGAGTTTCCCTTTAAAAGGACTTTAACATAGAGGAATAAGGTGAATGTTTGCGGGAGAAACTGTTTGGAAACACCCTTACACACTCTCTACACTCACAAGGCTCTTCTTCTTCTCACACAACTTCATCTCATCCTCTCTTTCTCAAATCTCTCTTTTCAAACCCTTGCTTATAAAAGATACACACCCCTCAGACAGAAGACTCTCTCAAATAAATTAAGAGAAGTTTAAATAGTAGGCTTCTTAAAAACCTTATTTTTTTAATTAAGTCATCATTATTTATATAATATGATTAATGAATCATATAGTACAATTAGTTAAAATATCCTACTATAGTACTATATAATATACGGTGCATAAGATAATCAGCTCAATTTATTAATTGATTGTATTATCTGAATGAATAGTAATATTATACAATTTGTACAAATCATGGTTGAATCATACAACATGAACTAAATTTCATCTAGAGAGTCCTCAAATGAGTTGTATAGTATGATCTTTTGATCGTACGTGATGATTTAAACATCATCTAGAGACTCATCTGGTGAGTCGAACAGTATGATATATTACCATTCAGTATAATCTATAATCAATCAAATTTGATTTAATTACTTAATTAACTAACCTAATTAAGAAATTATTTAAAAGTTCATAAAATATGAAAGGATTAGTACACTATAAATAGTTCAAATTTCAAATTCAAATTTGCCTATTTTAGATAAGTTAGACTCGATGGTGAGATTTCTAGTTATCGTTGACTGTCTAATACGATGTGTTTGTCATAATGTATGATTAGTTATATTTGAATTTAATTTTTATTTAAATTAAATATTTTAATTATTTTTTATTTGAATTGATCATACAGTACGCTTGAGATTATACAATATGATTTAATTAAAAATTTTAAACATTTATTTTTCACTCCCCATGTTGAAGGTTCGATGTGCGCCAAGAGAGGGGGGGGGGGTGAATTAGAATTTTAAAATTAAAACCAATAAAAGTTCTAGTCTTTTTGTGAATTTTTCTTTTTCATTTTTTTTTATTTTTCAATTTGAAGATTTAACTAATCAAATGCGAAAGCTAAAGATACGTTTAAAATTATGATTGTGGTGAAACTACTTCAAATGTCACAATAAATAATTAAAAATAAATTTTTGACCAAGCAGTTAGCACAGTAGATAAATGCAAGAAAAATTAAAATGCAAAAAATACGAAAAAAGCACACTAAAAATTTTTATAGTGGTTCGGTCACTTAACCTATGTCCACTCCTCGGAGTCCTCCACTCCGAGTATTGCATTACTAAAAATTGACTCTCCTTCTGCTCCCATAGCTAGGCGGAGAAGCCTTTATAAGACTCACTTTTACCTTCCCCGATATGGCAGAGTACCAGACGTTATGTCACCCTCCTAAGGATGGTAGCAGACCTTCTCCTTTTTCTCCCTCCTGGAGAAGGTAGAGTACCTTGGGGATGTTGACTTTGAAGCCTCTCCTTAGAGAACCTTCACAAGACACACCAAGGCAACGGGAGGAGCAAGCGTGTAGCTAGCTCGGAGCAACCATGTGATCCCCTCACACTTTTTCTCCCTCACGCTCAAGCTCACCTCTCCTTCCTCTCATAAACCCTGGATCTCTTCAAAAGTTCCCTCTAAAAAGTTCCTTCGTCTATCAACCATGGCCTCAACAACCTCTTATTGAATAAGAAAACTCCTTTTTAAATTAGGCTTCAGAAAACCCTAATAATTCCAATTTAATGATTCTGTTTGTATAGTATGATCCAATATCGCACAGTACAATCAGTTCAAAAGTAGTTCTATCCAGTATGAATGTAAACATACAGTTCACAAATTTTACGAACATTGTAGAGTATGATCCAGAGATCATACTCGATGATCATTTTATTTTTAACTATTCGTACAGGATGATCTATGGGATGAACAAAATTCATCTATGTACATCATCCCGCACTATACCATTCATACAATACAGTTAGTTCATTTCAGATCATCATCCTATATGATATAAATATCATATGGGATGATCAGTACAAAAAATTATGGTTTTATCTGGTACGATATATGGGATGACCCAAAATCATCTCTGTTCATCGTACAATACAATTGACATCATAGAATATGATCAAGTGTAATAAAGAAACCATGATTTAATTTCCAGATTATGAGGGATAATTTTGCCAAGATTTCAAATGTTAGTACAATACGATATTAATTATATAGTATGATTAGTTCAAAAAATCAAATTTAAAATCTTACCTAAACTATTCTGGGGGCTACGGTTTTCAGGTTAAAATAAATTATACGGTCCGATCAGTACGATCAAGATCGTACAATACGATTAGTATACAAAACCAATCATATAGAATTAGCCGTTAAGCCTGAGTTTAAATGACAGATCGTACTGTACGATTAAAAATTGTACAATACAATTTTATTAAAAAAATTTAAATTAAGTTAAAAAAAATTTAACTCTCCCCCTGTGTGTGTATGGTCACCGCTTTTGCATACATACTTTTGTAGCAGACTCAACAAATAAAAAATTAAAGAAAAGTAAAGTACAAATTTATGCACTAGTCTACCCAATCTTGAGTCACTAGCAGTCTTGAGCGGTGTCTATCTTACCTGAAATGTTAGTGCTCACAGATAAAAAATAAATATTTATATTTCCAGGGATGAATATATTGATTCAGTTAATATTATTTGTTATCATCAAAATCAAGTGCTAGGGATCCCGGATTGTAACACATGTGTGTGTGTGTATGGTTGATAGGTTAGCATATATCTTTTTACATACTTTAACTCAAGTAAAAGAAAGAGTATATATTCTTTAATATATAGTATAACTAACACGATCACACACATAGTCTTAAGCCTAAATCTTCTGTCTTTCTTCATGTATGTTATTACATGAAAGGTTAGTAGTGCTCAAAATAAATATCTAGAATAATATCCAAGAATACTTAAATAATCATCAAATAATATTTGTATTCATTAAAACATAAGACTCGCTCATGGATTGTAACACAAACCTCATAATAAATGCATAACCTCCATTATAGACCTATCTAGCATGAATCCAATTTTATTTTGAGAAACATTAGTATGATGTCATAACATGTGCTCAATAACTCTCTCCCAGAGTTTTAATGTATGGCATATTAACCTGATTCTTCTATAATTCACACACGCTTGTGCACCACATTTATTCTTAAAAAAGGATTCAACATTCTCCTCCATTAATCTGATATCTTTTTTGTCTTCAAAATAATAAGAAAAAGTTTTGTAAGGAAATTCTTTCATCTCCTAAACATTATTACACCTCTATTGGAATATCATCATGTCCAATAGTTTTTTCCACACTTCATCTTGTTTAAAGCCTCTAACATCAGTGTTACTAATTTGATAATAAAAATAAAAATATCTATTTTTTTGAGGTGCTAAAGTCACAAAAATCAATCATATTCTCACAAGCTCTATTAAAAAGCTTATCAAAATATCGGTTCTCATATATTATCCTATAAAATCATATTCTCACAAGTTACTTTAAATTTTTTTTTATTATTATCATACCGTACCATCGATATCATATAGTATGATTAATTAGAGGATCAAATATTATAATTAACTCTTAAATTTTCTATTTTTATTTTTTTTGCACTCATGTGTGTCTGCATGACTATTTATCCCACTATATTACATGCTATTGGGGGAACTAAGCTTATTTAAGTTACTAAGATTATAACCTAGTATATTTTGTAGGTGTCCCTTCATAAAAAGTCTAATGAGGCATGTGATACTTAAATAGTGGATGCTTAGGACATATCACTCGATATGAAAGTAAGTTCATCTCACTTGTTTCCAAAGGTGAAATGATGACTCTTGGCGATAATACCACAAAAATATTAATTAGTATAGGTACTATTGGGAAGGCAAAATAATTTATTACTAAAAAATCTAATTAGTTGAAGGGCTAAAATGTAATCTTTTGAATATAATTCAATTGCGTGATAAATGCTTTTATATCAAATTTATTTAAAAAAAACTTTACTGGTTCCAAAAGTTATAATAAGTTTAGAAGGATAGCATTTTAATAATGTGTATATGATTGACTTGGATTGCTTGAGTAGATCTAGAGTAATGTGTTGTATGAAAATGACTATAAATGAGTTATGGTTGTGGCACAAAATCACTCACTCTTATCTAATTTGCTGGATTTTGAAACTTGATTTTAATAATGAACTTATATGTGATGAGTATTAAATAAAAAAAAATAAATCATCATATAAATCAATAAAAGATATAACAACCTATAGATCACTAGAAGTACTTCATAAGTATTTATTTGGACTAATTAGGGAAACAAGTCTATGAGACGAATCTTATGGGTTTATCATAGTGGATGATTATACTAGATTCTTTTGGGTAAAGTTTTTAGCACATAAGAGTGACTCATTTTATAAATTTAAGATATTTGCTATTTAGATTTGAGAAAATCCTAGATGCACCATCTCCACTATTTATAATAATAATGGTGGAGAGTTTAAAAATGAAAAAGAAATTGAATTATTCTATCAAGAGATATGAATAAAACATATTTCCTCAGCACCCACAACACCTCAATAGAAAATAAATGCAAAAATAAAAAATAGGACATTAGTTGAGGTAGCTAGAGAAATGCTTAATGAATATATATTTTCTAAATACTTTTGGGCTAAAGTTATATACACTACTTGTTATGTGTTAAATAGGGTGAATATTAAACCAAAGCTAAATAAAATCAACTATAATTTGCTAGAGTAGAATACTAAATCTTTCACATGTATATATATTTGGGTGTAATTATTTTATATTAAATAATGAAAAATCAAATTTTGATATGTTTAATGTTATGTTAGATTAGGGCATAATTCTAGGGCACTCCTTCAATGGAAAAAACTTATAGGATATTTAACAAAAGGACACTCATAGTTGAAAAGTCAATTCATGTCATATTTGGTGTATCTGATAGAGATGTCTATCATAGATAAGTAGAAGAAGAGGAGGATGTTATAGATCGTGCTGAAAATTTTGACCTAGAAGAGAGACTAAAAAATCATGAAGCATTACATAGAGATTGTTGATATGCATTGAGTCATTCTGAGGACTTGATTATAAGAGTTCCTTCTGCTAGAGTTAGTACTAGACATAACCTTGGGTAGAAGACTAGTCATACCGCCTTTATTTTTATGGTTGAACACACCCGCATATATGAAGATTTAACCGATAAATTTGGGATTATCACTATAGATGAAGAAGTGAACTAGTTTGCTAAGAATGATGTTTGGGAGTCATTATTTAGACCTGCTAATGAGAAAGTTATTAACACTAAATGGATTAATAAGAATAAGAGTGACTCTTGATCATTAGTAAGAAATTAGGCAATATTGGTAACAAAAGGGTATAAACAAAGAGAAGGAATATACTTTAAAGAGACTATAGATATAGTGGAAAGATTGAAGGCCATTAGGATGTTGCTAGAATTTGCATGCTTTAGAGGATTGAAATAATATAAAATATATATAAAAAGTGTATTTCTAAATAGATTTATAAAAGAACATATTTATGTTGAACAACTACCAAGTTTTGAAAGTAGTTTATTTACCGATCATGTTCATAAATTAAAAAAGGTACTATATAGACATAAATAAACACATAAGGCTTGGTATGAAAGGCTAAGTACAATTCTTATAGGTAAATCCATTATAATAGGGACTGTAGATATCTCCTTATTTATCAAAAGGTTAGAATAAGATATTTTGATAGTATTGATATATGTAGATGATATTTTATTTAGATCTATAAATGAGAGATTTGTGAAGAGTTCTTAGCTACTATGTGTCATAAATTTGACATGAGTATGATGTGAGAGCTAACTTATTTCATAGGATTTAATGTAAAATAAAGAAAACATTGTGTATTTTTAAGTCAAACTAAATACATGAGAGAACTAATAAAAAAGTTTTAAATGGAATGTTATAAAAGCATGATTATCCTCATGAGCCCTACTACATAGTTAGATAAGCATATATGTGACAAGCTAGTATATCCAAAGAAATATGGAGGAATGATAGAATCACTAATATACTTAATTACTAGTAGACCTGAAATTAAGTTTAACACATATCCATGCACATATTTTTAAGTTGATCCTAAGGATCACACCTGATAGAAGTAAAAAGGATTATTTGTTATCTCATAAGGATACCTAGCTTAGGTATCTAATAGCTTTAGGATAACATGTCATTTAAGTTAGCAGGATATTTAGACTCAAACTTTATAGTATGTAAGATTGATAAAAAAAGTACATCAGAAATGTGTTAGTTTGTTGGACATTCAATAGTATTCTAATCAAGTAGAAAATAAAACTTTGTAGCACTATTCACTATAAAAGTAGAATATATTGCCATAGAAAGCTATGTTTCCTAGGTTTTCTAGTTGAAGAAATCACTTCTTTTTTTTAGTCGATAGGTAGGCACTATCTTAATTATGTGTGATATTATTAGTGCTATTTATATCACAAAAAATCTAAATATGTAATCACAAAAAAAAAATCATTGATGTTAGACATTATTTCATTAGAGATTCCTTATCTAAGGGAGACATTGATATTCAATTTAAGAATACAAAAAATCAATTGCTAAATATATTTACAAAGGCACTAACTTGTCATAGGATTTGTGCACTCAAGACTAAGTTAAAAGTGCTAGATTTAGGTTCCTAGACTATTATGCTAAATCAATTCATATATATGTGATGCATTCATGTTTATATGTGATTGTTATATTTATTATTTGATCATTTTTGTGTTATGATGTGATTGCTTGTGTTAGAAGGTTCCTAATCACTAAAAAGATAGAAAGAATTGAAATAAATATATAAAGAACATTTTGTACTATTCAATCCAAATTGTATTATATGTTATGCGTGAGATTGTAAAATCTGTAAGTCACTAAGTGAAAAATAACCATTTAAATTGAATTATACAAAACTTTATATCATACAATTCACTTCATACTGTATGAGTTTACTTGGTCAATTAACCATTTTAAATGGTCATTAGGATGATCAGAAAGTCAAAGATCACAGCGTATGAGTCATATCATACTTAATGATTCACCAAGTAAAATAAACTTTAAAAAATTTGTTAGGATGATCTTGAGCATTATGATTTGTGCTATATGATCAACAGAGTAAACTATCTTTAAATAGAGGCTCAATTTGTTTATTTCATCCATGCCTTCCACTAAGCTCATAAATACTCATTATGCGAGTATTTTAAGTTTCAAATTTCTCTCTCTCTCATTCTCTCTATCTCTCTCTCTCTGCCACTTTATTCCTCATAGAAATCAAGAATGTTGTAGTGTAGGAACTTTGCCCTAATAATAAAGAAATGAATGATTCTAAATAGACAAGGTGTTTGAACCTTGGATTGAGATTTAAGTGAACTCAAATTCTTGAATAATCTCAAAGCTCTACTTGAGTACCACTATTAGAGCACCACTTGACCAATTCCATGAAACCATGGTCCATCCACTAATATAAAACCATTATCACCTGATTGTAATCCTCCAATCACCATTGCCCAATTATAATCCCCCAATAACTATTATTGAACTATAGTCCATTGACAACCATTATCAGGTACCATACCATCATTATTAGATAATGTCCTTTAACCAATGCTATCTAACTTGATCCTCCTATGGTCTCCTATCACCTAACCATGGTACCTTAACCATCATCTTGACTATAATCATTTGACCAGCATTATTAGACTATAATCGTCTAACCACTATCACCCAACTATAGTACTTTGACTATCGCCAGTCCTCTTATAGTATCTATACTATCACTTCTCAACTTTGATCCTCTTATATTCATGCTACTATCATCCTCAATCCTTCGTTGCCAGATTTGGATCATTTGATCAATATTGCTCGACTATAATCCTCCACCCATCATTCACTAACTATAATCTTTTGAGCACCATTGTCAGCCTATAGCTCTCTTATAATTATTATCCAATTATGGTTCTCAAATCACTATCTCCTGATTATGGTCTTGACCACCATCTCCTAATTATTGTTCTCTAACTATTATTACTAGATACATTGATGCCCATTGACTTCAACACGTGCCATGGCTAAAAACATCAAAGCACACCATCAATCATTAATCTGATTTGCCCCATCAAAACCAAATCTACTCCGAACATCAACACAAAGATTAATGATGGAAAAATTTGTCTTTGATCTCTCCTCATAGGATAATAAACAAATCAACAAATATCTCTTGAAATTAGCTCATATGCAATGGGGCTTTTCAACTTTTAACAAAAAAATATGCTTTGTATATGGTATGCCTACTATATTTAATTAACACCTTCGTCAATCATGAGGAAACATGCAATTTGTAAATGATTACAAATACTAGTAGAAATCATTTCAAGTAGACCAAGTCACATTATTTTTTTTATCTATGTGAAAATTATATTATTTATTTATTATCTATGTGCGTGATGGATTTGCTAGGATTATAAACCTTGTCTATCATTATAAATCATATAGCACCCAACAAATAGTATATTAGTCTGATAATGGACTATAGGATCTAATAAGTCTAAGGAATATTTTATTGATCAATATAGTGTTACTATAGTTGTTGTAAGTATACTTGAATATGTAATCTTATATTCCACAAACTTAGTAATGTAAAGCATGACCACTTCTTCCAAGATGTCAACCATTATTTGGAGATTTGCTAACAAGAAAAAACTAACCTATACAAAGAAGATAGATACTAAGTGAAGAAGCACAAAATGAAAATATTCTAAGTTTTTTTTTTGCCTTTTTTAATTAGATAATGATTTTTTTATGTAAAGAGAAGGAACTAAAAATTAGACTTTTTATGAAAATATATTAACTAAAACTTCTACTGTAAAGCATTCTAGTACGACGTCTGAATTGCACGATCCTTTTTTGATTAAGAAATTAATGCTTCTTTTAAACATTTAGGTTTACAAAAAAATTTTACATTGCATTATATTTTATTTAATTGCTATCTAGGGAGAGTGTCCTAAACTTTACTTCCCTTAGAAGCAAAAATTGCACATTAAGAATCCCATAGTGTGCTACTAAGAACATTCAGGCAATCTTAGAAGCTGAGAAGTAGATTTGATTCCTTTTTTTTATAGAGAAATTAATCTTAATTTAGTGGCTAATTATGATATATTACTACACTTCAAAGTATGCATCAACTATATATTTACTTATTTTCATAGATGTTATAGCAATCTTAGTAGGGCCCAAAAATGAATTGAAAATTTTAGGGGTTGTTTGATTTGGGGAAAATTTAATGCATTATAAAGTAAATGCTATGTAATCTAAATATTTTGAATTTTTTTGTTATTGGTAAAGTAAATGCAAGGAAACTATTTTTTTCTATTTTGTTGTTTGCATATACAGTAAAGTAAAATAAGTACATTCTAAATACTTTAAAGCTATTAGGTTGCGTGTGTACATCAAAAAATAAAATCTAAATTTATCAAATATTTTATCCCATATTAATAGTTATAATTCTATGATAATTTGAAAAACAAATTACATGCAATAATACATTACATTGTTAGATGAACTCCCATGACTAAGTGCTTTTGAAATTTAAGGGTTCGTTAGGTATAATTGAAAGAAAAGAAATTAAAACAAATAATACAACCAACTAATATTAGACATTTGTCATATTAATGTAATGGGAAGATACATATATAAGCATGAATTATCAGTAAACATAATCCTCTTCTAATACATAAATAGTTATATTATACTAATTCCTTCAATTTAATAAATCAATATAGTATTTAGTTTAATGGTTCAAATAAGCTCCCAATATATTAACACAATTGTCCCAAAATCGTAAAGTAGGGAATTGAAAATTTTAAACTTTTTTCATAAAGTAAACTATTATGCAAAAGTGAAGAAATATTTTAAAACATATATATAATATATAATATATTATAGAAAAGCTCAACTAAAAATTCAACAAACCAATTTGTCAACAAGATATGAAATATAAACTTAAAGCATGAAAATAAAATAGCAACAAAAAGTAAAAAAAATGCAGAAAAAAGAATAAAATACAAACCAACAATTTTTATAGCAGTTCATCACAAGACCTACAACCACTCACGAAGGTCCTCCTTCTTTGAAATTTCACTAAGTAGGAAAACTCCTTTAGCACTCAACCAGGAAGAGAAGCCATCCTCCCATCCCAGGTGGAGAATGACCTTTACACCACGCTTTTATCCCCGAAAAGCCTCCCCCTTCTACCTCCCAGCACAGAGGAGATGCAAATCCTCCTTCTACTCCTCGCAATGATGGAGATAACACTCCCTCCTTCTGCTCATCACAAAGGCCAAGATGCTACTCTCCTAATGTTTCCTGACTAGTCTCAAGTCTTCACCCAAGACTTTTACAGTGGTCTTTTTAAAAGCACTCGACAAAAAATCTGGAGGAACATGCAATTTGACAAGACTCTCGTATGAATTCACACACACAATCCTTATTCACCACTAAGGATTCTCTCAAACTCACTCTCACTCAAAAGAATTTTCTCTAGCTTTCCCAAGGAAGAGACACCCTTTTCTCTCCCAAAAGTCTTTCTCAGAATGACCATGTCAAAACTCCCTCTCTTCTTGTTTGACTAAATGAATTAGATTGGGCTATTTAAATGAAACTTTAATTTTTAATTTATAGTACACTAATGATATTGTACAATGTTAGGTTTGTAATATCTAATTAGTTCAACCTCAGTAATCATTAATATTTTAGTTATGTTTAATTGAGCTGTACAATATGAATCATACAATACAATCAGTTGAATTAGGCAATGTTCATATGGGGTAATTTAAGGTTCATTAAGCAAAAGTTTGGTTTATTCATATAGTTTGATCTTAATCATACAATATAAATTATAATTAAATTTTATTTAATTCAACTGCTTGATTAGCCATCTAACTTAAGCAACATTCATCAATGACCATATAATATAAATGAGTTCGAACAGCATAATCAGTTTTTTAAATTCAAATTTGCCAAAATTTTTGAACTTAAATTTGAGTGTGGGTATTTGTCAAAATAATTGATCATCATGTACGATTTAGTCCATATAATATGATTAATTATGTTGGATTTTAATTTTATAAATTTAATTAGCAATTTGGTTTTCATTTTGAAATAACTAATCATACAGTATATAACATAAAAAAGAAAATCATGTGTTAAATTTTCATCCACACTCACATGTGTGTACTTAGTCATCTTGCTAACATACACGATTATAGATTGACTCAAGAATAAGAAAAAAATTTAGACTCAATATTTGCTTTTGGCACTTCATTCTTTATTTTTTATTTCTCATCAAGCTTAGCGTATGAAGTAGATTTTTTTATTCTTCCTAAAACATTAGTATAAAGAAAATCTTGTATGCATTAAAGAACATTGATTCGCTTATCAAATAATATTTATAATCATCAAAATCTTACTGTGACTAAAGCTCATGGGTTTCAACAATCTCCCTTTTTTTATGATGATAAATATTTTTGTTGTAAAAATAATTTAAGTTGAATTTATGTTTTATCACTTTTTTCCTTATCCCCCTTACTCTATGCATCCAAGTGTATAAAAAAAGAAAAATAAAAAAAAGATTAACAAACATTAAAAAAAATAGCAATAATGCACTAGCATAAAAATTAGAATAATAAAATGACTAATGCACTACTAAAATAAAAAGTACAATGAAACATTTCTCCCCCTTTTTATATCACAAAGAGAGAGGGAGAGAGAAAGAGGAAGTAAAATATAAAAATACATTATAACTAAAAATACAAAAAAATTAGAGAATAAAAAAAATGACACAAATAAGGCAATACTCTAACAGTCTATGATCAGGTGCTAGAGGGTGTTAAAAGTAACTCTGATGGAAAGAGAATTGTTCCTGAAATTATTCCTGATCCTCCCTATGTTGTTATCACATCTTCTTCTAAAATTGTTGATGCTCCTCCTAGTGTGAATTGGTATGTTGAATATGAGTATTTAATTTAAGCTCAAGCTGGGCAAAATGCTCAATCCATATGTCTAGAGGAGATGGTTGAACTGTAGGGGTTGATTCTCCCTCTTTTTCCTATGAATTATATTATCCCTCATCCAGTGGTCTTTATTGTCAGTAACTATAGATGATATGGAAGAAATTATCGATGAAGAAAGAGAAGTTTTTTGCTAGAGTAGTGTAAACTCGGCTATACTATACATTTAGTAGGAATACAACGATGTGGCCTAATGTCATGTTCTACTTTCACCAGGCTCAAGATGTCCTAATGGTGGTTAGATTTTTGATATATTGAATTAACATATCACTAACATTAAATTCAATGTTATAAGGTAATAATAGATCACAATCAAAAGAAGTGTGGAAATGTTGATCCCATAATAAACTTTTAGGCTAATTAAGTATGGAAAGACCTGTTGGATAACACAAGCATTCAAAACCAATGTATTGACAAGTGGCTAGTGATGGTTCATAGGGCTATTCCTTAAAGAGTGGTTTAATTGGGTCCAATTATAGATGATTGTAATAACAATGACATGAGGATTAGTGCGAGTGTGGAAAACATGAAGGTGCTCATAGAAGTCTTGAGAAGTGAGTTCTATAAGTCATCTATACACAAAAGACTGGAGAGATGTATGCTCAGCATTAATTATAAGATTGGTAAAAAACTCAAGCAGTAGTTTATTATTATAAGGGAATGCTAAGATGAGGATAATTGAAAGGTAATCCATATAAAGAGATCTAATACTAGATAGGAGAGATTTTCCTAGTCAATTATTTTTTAGTTAATAATTGTGGCTGCCTAATATCACAGGTAGGCAGCAACAACATCTTCAAATTGGAATTTATCATTTTGGTGGGCCCTTGATGATCCTCTAACTTCAATCGTACAATATGATTGGGAATGTACAATATGATTCAGATCATACTGTATGATAGGGATAGTACTATCCGATTACTATAATCCAAAACATCTAACTTAGATTCATACGAAGTCTAGTCAAATCACTTAATATGATCAGTTATTGTACAACATGATCTTCACCTTTTTTTTTCATCCCGAGCAGGATAAACAAGACTAAATAAATCATATAATACAAATAAGTATTCATAAAGTATGATGAGAATTAATAATCATATCACCTATAATAATTTTATACCAACTATTTTCATACCACATAATTCACATAGTATGAGATGTATTTAGACAATACAAACTATAATAGTTTGTGCAATCTTACCTGTTAATTTCAAATGTAGGGTGGATTCATGCTTATCTATGTGTACTGTAAATTATGCTATGGGTCGTACAGTATGATACATGAAGTTCTAATTTTTCTTGTGTGTGATGATTAGGAAAGCTGACATAGCACATAAAATACACATTATATGATAAAAATCACAAAAATAATGATAAAGAAAATAGATTAAAATGACATAAGAAATAAATCAAAACATTAAAAATAAACATGCATACAAATAGATATAAACTTATCTTAATGGTCTAGGAAATTAATCTAAGATTTCTAATAAGGTCCTAAGTGCACTAAACCTCTCATAACATGATGGTTTGGTGAAAATATTTATTAGTTGATTCTCTATGATGATAATTTGAATTATCACATCTCTCTTTAACATGTAATCTTTAATATAGTGATGTTTAATGTCAATGTACATAGTGCAAGTGTTGAATTAAAATTTTAGTGATATAGATCGTACTAGTGTTGTCGCACATGAGGGGTATAGTATAAGTTTGTAGTCCAAAATTAAGAAGCCATTTCTTTAGCTAGAAGATTTGGGCAACCAGCTCTCTCCAGCAATATACTCTATCTTGACTATGGATATGGCAACTAAATTATGTTTTCTACTTGATCAAGTAAAAAAAAGAATGACTGATAAATTGAGACATTCTTGAAGTTCTTTTCCTATCTACCTTATAGACCACAAAATCTTGATGTATTGATCCAAACAGTATGTCATCAATATAAATATGAACAATTAAAATAGTTGATCCTGCTTTCTTAATAAGTGGTGTAGTGTCCATAATGCCTTTTCTAAAAGAATTATCTATTAAGAAATTGCTCAACCTCTCATACTACACCCTAGGTACTTGCTTTAATTCATAAAATATTTTCTTAGGTTTGTAAACATCATTTGGAAAGGATGAATTTTCAAATCCAGACAACTATTCGATATACACATCTTCCTTGATAACTCATTTAAGAACACACTCTTAACATCTATTTGATATGGTTGAAATCTTGGAGTCCAACTTAATATTATGATTATTACAAAAATTATTGGTGTGATTATTTAATAATTCTTACTTTATATTACATGTGTTTTTTGTGTGTCACAAATCATTTCAGGTACAACATACATCAAGCTGGATTTAAGAATCATACTCAAGATAGTGCAGCATTATGGTTTACATTAGTTAGTAATAATAGTCTGTGTTTTTCTCTTTTCTTGAGTTATTTTATTTATTAGGTGTATTTTGGCTAGATGACCAAGTACACACTCATAAGGAGGGATAAAAAAATGAAAATTTGAATTTTTTGTTAATTATACTGTATGATCGATTAAACTAAAAAGAAATTTAATGATTTAATTAAATTAGATAAATTAAATTATGTTATAACTAATCTTATTATACACCCTTCAATTGGATAGGGTGATTAACTATTTTGATAAACCCCGCTGTCAAATCTATGTTACAAAAAATTAGACAAATTTAAAATTTAAACTTATATGTACAAAGAATTTCATATTATACAAACTATTTTGTACTATATGAACATTAATGAATATTACCTAATTTTATCACATAAATAAAGGAATCAAACCAAGATCAAATCCTAATTAATGATTGTATTATATGATTCATATCATATTTGCTAATTAAATAGAGAGCTTGGTGGTCAAACCTTGATTCATCCTAAATGATCCTTGATTTAATATAACAAATCATATTGTATGAATGTATATCGTAAATGTTTATTTGTGATGGGAATTGAAATTATTGGACAACACGATATGAGTACCGTATTATATGATCTGAGTATCATACTTTAAGATTATAAGATTTTTATTTTTAAATTAGGGTTTTATTTAAATAACACACTTTATTTATTCCACATAAGACATGAGGGTCAGTGTTATATAGTTAAAGATGCTTTTTCAAGGAGAGATCTTTAGAAATGGAAAAGGTCTCCTTGCTTATAAGAGAGTGTCCAAATTAATCTAAGGTTAGAGAAAATGAGAATGAGGGAGAGTTTTCCAAGAGGGATTCATAGGACTTCTCTTGTTCTCCTACACCTTGGGTCCTCCATGTTATGGTTGTGGATTTCTTGCAGAAAATCTCAAGAAGAAAGTCCTTGGGTGAAATCCTTAGTATTCAAGGAGGCTGGGGGATGGCATTTCCATCATTACGAGGAGTAAAAGGAGGGAACAAAATCTCTAACATATGAGGAGAAGAAGGAGGGTATGACATCTTTATCGTGTAAGGAGTAGAAGGAGGGAAGTACATCTCCGCCGTGCTGAAAGGTTGAAGGAGGAAGATTGTTCAAGGATAGAGGAGTCTGTAAAGATTATTCTCCATTTGGAAAAACAAAATGGCTTCTCCTCTTGACTGAGTGTTAAAGGAGCATGGTATAGTGCAAAAACCTAAAGAGGATAATCTTTGGGGAGTGGACGTAGGTAGATTTTGGTCGAACCCTAATAAAAATATGGTTTTCATCACTACAAGAAAACTAGTAGTTTTTGGTGGTTTTTAGGTGAAATGCTCATCATCAATGCTAGTGGATGAGCTGTAAAAAATTTATGGAGGAGTTTCTGGTTGCTTTTTTAGATGAAATTTCCACCATAACTATCAAGCCAAAATTTTTGCCCGAAAATCTGCCTATTTTAAATATGCCATGGGGCTTCAAGTGGAATTTTTTGCTAAACAATCTATCAGAAAGGGCCCTACTTCTCAATTTTTTTCCTTTCATATGCTAATTCATATAAAAAAGTACTTCATGCCTCTATTTTCATCCAAAATAGATGCTCTATTCACCCCTCTGTCCTGACTACTTCTATCTGCCATTCCTAGATGACTTTCCTCTATTTTCCTTTCTCTCAAATTCCATTGATCCTCTCTACTAACTGTTCACCTTGATTAGAGGTGTTTAGTATGCTTTCTCCATAGATTCTTGCTCCATTCACGTTGGTTGGCCATTAATCTCCACTTATTAACCTTATTTTACTTAATCTGTGATAAGAGTATTTTTTCTTAAGTGACATCTAGTAAGATTGTTCTCTGAGAGCATCATGCACCTACTAGAGCTAATCTTGTAATATGACTCCATATGTATTTTAAGTTCAAGAATCAAAGGTGAAAAAGTGTCTGTGACTAGTTTATGCTTTCCCATGTGATGGCTTGCACCATGTTTATAATTTCTTTTAGAATGTCATTACATATTTGTGAATATTTTGATTTTGGCAATCTAGGTAGGACTCTTCAATGACTAAGAGCCAAACCCTAACCTAATGATCTCCTTCCTAACTCCCAAAGAACTAGTTTTACTCAAAAATAATCGAGCATACTAACTTAGATGAAGGAAGGAGAAATCTAACATTCATTTTATATTTGAAGAGTCAGTTGATGTGATTGAAAAAGTAGTTTTGACAAGGTTTAATTTTCTTTAGGAAATATTTAATTTCTGGAATTTTTAATATTTGAGATCGAACGCTTATTATGAATGATATATCACCTCGAAAGGTGAAATATCATTCCCTAATAGGTTCAGATTATAAATCTTGATTTATCCTGATTATCGTAGTCAAACTCAAGGAGAAACAACATATGATCCCAAAGAATCAAAATGATGTTAAATCCAATGTTTAACTATAATAATCTAGTAAAGAGATCATTAATTTCATAATTAAGATCACGATAATAGTACGATATATCTTTCCAAGGAAAGAGGATATTATCTGTTATCGATCATTTGAAAATGACGATAATGATCGTCAACTCTTGAATTTCCCAAAGATAATTAATTAAAATTTTGAAAAACTTGATTTTGAAAATTTGGTCTGGGTTTCTAAATCTCCTACGAGCAAAGCACTCGTAGTTAATTACATCATAGGAAACCAAAAATTTCATATGAAAACTCTCGATTAAAATAGCGATATGAATTTCATTTGGAATTCATAGCTTGATATCAAAGAAGGTTCATGAACTAAAAATTCAACATGGATTTGTTAAAAAATGAACACTTATTTCTGGAGTAAAAGGAAGAAGAGTACGAGGTGTTTTGAGATTCTGAATCATCTAAGAAACACCACAACCTATCCTAAGTGTTGGGCTTGAATTTGATTAAAAGATATATTTAGTTTAAATGATCAATTTTATTAGAAAGTGGGTATTAGATTCCCGAAAGTTGAGGTTTAAGATTAAAAATCTACCTCAGATCCTAAGTCTAAAATGGATACTAAAAATCAGTGACCCGGATCCTAGCTAATGCAATGCAGTCCTGGAGTTACCCCAGCTTGGATTGGGGAGCCAGCTAAACCACCTAAGCGCTTCAAAACCATGTTGTCCGGTCTTTTAAATGTAGAGTGGTTCGGGACGTTGTTTAAGACTAGTTTTAAGGAGTTGGGGTCGACATCTAGAGCAAATTCTTAGTTGACCCCGTGACATATGTTGGGTGAAATACTTAAGCTAAAAATGCAATTAAGAATTAGACTCAATTTTAATTTGTTACTAATGTGATGCATGCTAGTTGACTCGAATGCTTTGAAATCAGAATGAAGCATTTTAAAAATTTGGCTTAAAAAATAGATTTTATCCTAGGGATTGCACAACATCCCCTTGGACAGAACTGCACCCTAATAGGTCAGGTGGTCTGCCAAAACCCGCAGGCGAGGAGGTGCCTAACACAGAAGAGAAAAGTCAATATAAATGCATGAAAAACCACCGACGAGTTTGGGCTTACTTCTTAAAGCGTTAGAGTTTCTATCTGAGCCTAAAGTTTTTAAATTTTAAATCAAGTAGAAATAGTTTTGACCATACCCTCACGAGCCTCCGATCGAATTCTAGGCTAAATCAAATACGACATGCAAGATCGCCAAAAAACTAATAAAAGAAGGAAAATTCTAATCATAATCAATACATAAATAAAATCAATCAAATAATTAAATCAATTAAATAAATATTTAAAATGAAAATTTATAGGCACCTTTTAATTATACAACCCAGAGTCTGCAGGAAAGTAAAGTGCCAGGTACCACTGACTACAACCCGGATTCTACTCCTAAGACTCAAGTGACTTTGAGAATAGGTCTTCTTGCTCTTCACTTCTTCGTCCTTCTAGAATTCCTTGGATCGTCGGGTCCAGATATCCAAATGAAAAGAAACTCTCCCTTGAAAGGGGGTTATCTTTTCTCTTTGGATATTTGAAATCATCCAAATTTGGATCTCCTAATGGAAAGAGACTCTCCCCTAAGGGATGTCTCTTCCTCTTTAGACTCCAAATTGGATGCTTAAACATCCCATTCTCAAAGCACTTAACAGTTTACAACTCAAATACATTCAAATTACATTTGAATAAAAATTTAAGATCTAGACTCAACAACCTGTTGGGTTATCCTAATAATCAGCAGTTAATATTAACATCCCAAGCAGTTAATATATTTGAAAATTAAAAATACTCAAACCAGCCACATTTGGCCATGCTCTTTTAATTTTAAAGGGGGACTTAAGCAATTTTCTGGAGCACCTGTGCAATTTAATAATTATGATTTTGCCCCCTTTAATTTTAAATGCCCTGTATGAGCATGGCCACCTACATAAGATTGAATTAGTACAAATTATCCCTAGCCTAGGGGTAGATCTAACGTACAATCAAATCAATACAGAGTGTAGTAAATAAATAAATAATCACATCAACATCAATTACTTAAATCTAATAACCAGCATGCAATGAAAATCACAGAAAACCCGGCACATGTAAGTACCAGAAAAGTAAACACCGGCCTAGCCTAAGACTAGAGTTGGTTGTCCTAGTAAACCATCTAAAGTGTGTGAGATAGGCTGCGTGGTTTGGATATGTCCTAGATAGGATAATTTGATTGAAATTGTTTAAAGTTCTGATTGGTTGAAAGGCTTGAGGGAGATTTTAATTGAAGTTTAAGTCTTAATGGTTTAAAATTAATTTTAAAGTTGATTTTGATTATTTATTGGATATCACCTTTATTGCACACCGAGGCCGTGAAGTTTATTTCACCTTCCTTGGGGCTAATTTAATAGCCATGTAGGCCTAGGTTACCCAGTGGTACCTGGTATAATTAAGTATTTTGAGTTTGATTAAGGTTTGAAGTTTGATTGAATTTTAATTAAGGTTGGTTGGTTACTGGTTTTAATATTTTAATTTATTTAGATTTTCCATTAACCAGTTCGTGGCGTTGTGCCACCAGGCTCGAGGAACAAAGCCTCCTTAGGACACGTAACTCCGCAGCCCGGAGTAGTCCAGCCGATAAACCAAGTTAATGTATTTGAATTAAGGATTTTAAATTTAGTTAAATTATTAAGAATCAACTCATTTTTAGTTTAATACTCCTTAGAATCCATTCGTGGCGTTGTGCCACCAGGCTCGAAGAATAAAGCCTCCTTAGGACACGTAGCCTAGCAGCCCGGAGGAGTCCAGCCTAAAAACTTCATTTTAGGAGTGGTTGTTATGTATTAAAGAGGTTAGTTGAGTGTTTTAAACATCAATTTAATATTTTCTAGAAATTGAAATTAACTATTAAATTTTGGAATTTTCTGGATTATTTTAATCATTTAATTAAGGGATCAAAAATTGACTTTTTGATTTAAAGTGTTTTCTAAAAAGTTAGTATTTTATTAAAATATTAGACCTTAATATGATCAGTTAGACAGTAAGTATGCTGAAATTAGATTTGTTTAGATTTTATTATGAAGGTTTGAAGTTTTGACTAGATTTTGAACTAGATTTGACCAAAAGTTGACTTTTTCAAAATTAATTGATTTCTAGAAATTTAATATTTTTGATAAATATTAGACCTCAAGATGAGTTGTATGCCTTTGAGTTTGATCAATTTAGAGTTTATTTGAATTAGTTATGAATTTTTGAAGTTTTGACAATTATTTGAATTTTTAAAATTAGTTTAATTAAAGCCCTTTTTGTGATTTGAATCCAAATGACCTCCAAACTATTTGAAATCACTTCCAAAGATCAGGAATGATCTAAGGAGTGATTATCAAGTGTTTTAGAAATTTTTGGAATTTTTTATTAATTTTAGTTAATTAAATTAATTAAATATAAAATTTCAATTAAAGTTAAATTAAACTTAATTTTAAAGTCCAGTCAAGAGGCTTTTATTTTGCGTTGATTAAGGGTTTAATTCTAATCAGGTTGAGGTATTATTTGTAATTTATGGATTTAAATTGAATTTATTACATTTTTTTTAAGTTTTAAAGGCTTAATTAAGGTTTAAACTTAATTATATTAATTAAGGGACTTAATGATGTCAAAATTCAGTGAGAAACTTTCTTAAGTCTGAGAGTGTCACTAAGTTCAAGTGTTCAAAGTTTCAAGTCAATTGGAATTATATTCTAATTATTATAATTAATCTAAGTTCTCTAAGCAAAGTCCTTAATTATTATCCTTAAAGATGTCACTAGGTTAATGGGCTTTAATCAATGTTTCTAACCCTTGGACTCAACACTAATATTATGCACACATATGAGCACAAGCAATCCCTAGATCTATGAGAGCCTTAAGCTAAGTGGTGTGTGTACCCTAAGCATGCAAGGATTAAACTAAGATACAATTGACTAGAAAATTAATCAACGAATAATTAAAAAAGTAATTATTCATTGATTAATGATCACTCCACATTAATTCTATTCAATCATGTTCAATCCATGCTTAAAATTTCAAAGTAGATCCCTCAATCCTAAAAGATTTAAATATATATGTTTTATTTTAAAAATAGTTTTAAATATTCAATATATTTATAAACCTACATATGCATAAATATAAGTTTTAAATTTAAAATACTTAAAGATATCATTAAAGAAAATTCAATATCTAAATGAGAGAACTACTGATCTACAAAGGTTATTTGAAAATAAATGTTTAGTTTTCAAAATAATTAATATAATATTTAATTAAATAATAAAATTATTAAATAATTAAAATAAATTAAAATAAATCAAGTTTGTATCTCTGATATTAGTTTTAAATTAAAGTGCTCAATTTTCTGAAAATTTTGATATATTATACTCATTTTTCTGATTTAAAATGAATTTATTATGAATTTTTAAAGTTTAAATAATTAAAAAGGGGTTTTTAATTAATTTAAAATTAATTAATGATTAAAAAAAATTTAAATTAAATTAGTTAAAACTTAAAAATTTCCTGAAATTTTAAAATTATTTAAAATAATAAAATATATTTTTTTATTAAATAATTGAAATTAAATAATATTTACTTAGTTATTAAAGAGATATGATTTAATATATATATATATATATATATATATATATATATATATATATATATATATATATATATATATATATATGTATATATATATATATAATAAAAGATTTTTAAAATTAATTAAATTTTCAAGATAATAATATCTTAAAATAATTAGATATTTTATAATGAAATTTTAATTAAAAAAAAAATCTAATTTTAAATTTAATCAATTAATTATTTAATTATTCAAATGACTTAAACTATTTAATTAATATTAATTAGTTAAAATTAACTCTTAATTTTCAAAATATTTAAAGTTTACATTATTATTTAGATAAACTATTTAAAATCATTAATTAATAATTAATATTTGATAATTAATAATTAATAATTAATATTTAAATAGATTAATTAATATTTAATTATTATTATTAATTTATAGTAATTAACAATTAATGTTTAAAGTAATTTCAAAAAATATATATAATTAAGAAATCAAGTTAATAATAATTTTAAATTAAAGATATTTAATTTTATGAAAATATAAACATATAATATATATTTTATTATTTAATATTAACTTTTAATATTTATTTCAAAAGAAAATTAGATTTAATTAGTTAAATAATTCTAATTATTTAATTACTATTAAATGTTTAAGATTAACTTTAAATTTTAAAATGTTTTAAAATTTATCTTATTATTTAGACAAAATAATAAAAAGAATTATTAATTAATATTTGATATTTAATATTTAATAATTACTATTTAATATTTAAAAAAATATTTAATATTTAATTATTAAATATTTATTTAAAATAATTATTAATTAACATCTAAATACTTTAAAAAAATATTTAGGAACTTAGATTAATAAAAATTTTAAATTTAAATATTTAATTTTCTAATATTTATAATATATAATCTATTGATTTTAAGTTTAAAATTAATTTTTATTAATTATTAAATAAATTCTAAAAAAAAAATCAGTGGAGATTGCACCACATGGAGCTTCTAGATTGGCTAGATCAGAACACGGCGGCGGCAGGAAATCATTTGCAATTATTGTGCCACCGCGCAATCATTGCAAATGATATAAATGGAGGCTAGGCTGGGTCCCGTGGCTATTTAACCACGTCAGCAGGCCCCACAACCGTTGGAACAAACCACGGAACGAAACAACGGCGGAGATTAAATCCCATCTTTTGATCTCGGCTAAGGAAGATCAAACGGCGGAGATTCAATCCCGCATTTTCGAATAAACAGTCCAGATCAACCCAGATAAAACTTTAGCTCAACAGACCCATACACGCAGTGGAGCGGACCGTGGTATGGCGAGACTACATCCATTGATCAGATGATCAACGGCTGATAATTTATACACCTGGGCTGGAATACGAACGAGCCCTAGAACTAGTTTTATTAGGTTTTCTCTCAATCGGATGGATTAAATAACTCAAAATTTTAAACCTAGATCACTGGATTGAACAGAAACAATGTGGAATGTTTCTAATAGTTAAATAAGCACTTAATTAAATGCTAATTAAATCTAAGTGTTTAAACTAGGGTTGCAGTTTTAGATGAAACTAACCGTTAGATTTTGGATTTTTTGATTTCTCTGAGCTTATTGACTGTCCACGCTCAATCTTCCTTCAGAAACCGTGGTATAAAATGCAATGAATTGAGCAGTAGAAGCTTGGGACGGATTTCACCTTAGGCTCACCGGAATCCAGTCTCCGGCGATGTTTGACCGGATGATTTGGAGTTGAAAGGGGTAGAGGGATTCTTGGGGTGCTCAAACGAAAGAAAATTTGGTTCTGGTAGGGCTTGAGTGGTGAGAGAATGTGAGAGTTTGAATGATGGCTCAAATGAGCCTTTTACCCTATTCAAACATCCTGAGATCACTTGGATAGCTAGGATTTGTTTGGCCTTATTCCCTGATGGTTGACACTTGGCTGGGGTTGTTGGGATGGCAGGGAATCAAAGGACTATAGGACATCCTAGGTGTAAAGCTTAGTTTGGTCCCCTCTAGGGCATGGGAGTAATTAGGGGTCACTTGATCTCCATCCAAAGGCTGGAAATGCTTCTAAGAAAGTTCTAGAGGGAGCTCACATAGCTGGAGCTGATTTAGCATGGGGAGGATTGATTTAAATTATGGGATTTGGCCATTTCATGGTCCCTTGACCATTTGTTGACTGGTTTGACTAGTCAACAGGTCAAATCATGGTGAGGTGGCATGAAAAGATGCCTAGGGAGCTACTTGAATGAGACTTGAGAACTTGATTTAAGATACATGAATATTTGATTAAAGATTTAGGAATTTGACCACAATTGGTATGTTGACTTGGTTAAAACTCCCATGATATGACTTATGATAGTTTTGGAGAGTTTGAGACCAAATATTAGAGTAGGTTTAAATGTTTAATGGGATTTAAAAGGGTTGATTTGATTGAATGCAATTAAGTGACATATATGGATCAAGTTTGACTAGATTTGAGTTTAGTTGATAAAGTCAACTATTGATTGGGTCAAGGGTCTAATCATGCCTAAACCTTTTGGGGAAGTGATCATAAAAGTTTGACAGGGTTTTGAATGCAATCAAGATTTGACTTAAAGTATAAAAGCTTAAGGGTTGATCTGGTCAACCTAGGTTGACTTGGTCAACCAGGTTGACCCAGGGTCAGGGGTTGGGCTCAATGAAATTGATTTGACACTTGGAGTCTAGTGAGGGTATTTTGAAGGATCAGAATGGTCATTTGGGTCAAATGACCTATTTAGGCCCTTAATGGGCCTAATAGGTCAACTAGGTTCACTTGGTCAACCAGGTTGACCCAGGGTCAGGGACTAGGTCCAACCAGTTTAGAATGATATTCTGAGTCTATTGGTGGTGCTCTCAATGTCTGGAGAGGTTGTTTGGTCAAAATAACCTATTTGGGCCTTTAATGGGCCTTTTAAGTGAACCCTGGTTGACTTGGTCAACCAGGTGGGTCCAAGGTCTGGGAATGGGATTAATAGATTCAAAATAACATTTGGAGACCAATGGAGGTGGTCCCAATGTCTGAGGAGGTCATTTGGTCAAAATGCCCTATTTTGACCCTAAAGGGCCTCTTTGGTCAACCTGGTTGACTTAGTCAACTAAATTGATCCACGGGCTGGTTTTGGCTCCAACAGGTTTGGTTTGACATTTGAAACTTGCTGGAAGTGGTTGCATTTGATTTGGAGCTCATTTGGTTCAAATGACTATTTACACCCCATAGGGGTAATTTGGTCATTTTGACCCCTGGTCAACTAGGGGTCAAATTGAGTCCAACAAAATATAGTTTATTGCTCAATGGGTCAAAATCATGGGTCTTGGAGTGATCTGAAACTTTGGAGAAGGCTCCAGGGTCAAAACTCACTAGGGGGCAGGTCTAGTGGCATAGATTGTATATATTTGAAGGTTTTACAACTTGTGGATTTCAATTCAGTTTCGGGGTTAGAGACCTCAGAATGAGCTCAAATTTGGAAGGTTGTCTCTGGAGATATGTCATATCAGTGTGGAACTGATAGACCTTGAATTAAAGGTCATTTGATAGGGTTTTGAAGTGTTCAAAGATTCATTGGATAAGGCTTTCAGGACTTAGACCTTTGGCCTTGGAATTTGATCTGGATTTCTGGTTTTGAGCTGGATTTTAAGTTTGAATATCTGGGTTTGAATTACCCAAATTATTTATGATCATTTGAAGATCATAAATGATAAGATAGGGTTGAAGCTTGATCAGAGATAGGATCAAGTTCTGAAGTAGAATTGAGATCAGGATAGGTTCAAGGTTTTGAGAGGTTTGAAGTCTGGATTTGATTGAAGTTTGAATTGAATGAAGGTTTGGATTAATCCTAGATCTAGATTGATCTAAGGTCTAGGCTGATCCTAGAATCTTGGTAGATCTAAGAACCTGGAGTCTAAGAGAATCCTAGGGTCTAGGAAAGTCTTAAGCTATGGATCTAGGAGAATCCCAAGATCTAAAATAATCTAGAGGGTAGATTGATCTAGGACTTGAATTAATCCTAGGGTCTAGAATAGATCCTATGATCTAGAAATCCTAAGATCAAGAGGAAACTTAGGATCTAGAAATCCTGAGGTCTAGTATAGATCTAGAGATAGAATTGATCTGGATTGGCTTAAGATTGAAATTGATCTGAATCTAGATTGAATCAAAGTCCGGATTCATCTAAGATCAAATTGATCCTAGGTTCAAGATTGCTCCTAAGAACTGAAAAGATCCTAAGGTCTAGATTCCTGAAAGGTTCTAGAATCTAAGAAACCCTAAAGTCTGGGTTCTTCTAGAATTCCTAAGACCTAGAAAGGCCAAAAGGTTTTGGAATCTAAAAGAAATCTAGGGTATGGGAATGTCCTAGGATTTAGGGACTATAAGGATCCCAAGGTCTAGACATCCTAATATTTATGATCTAGAAGAATCCTAGGTCCTAAATAGATCTCAGAGGATAGAGCCTAAAAGGATCCTAGGATTTAAATTAGCCTGGAATTTGATTGAGTTGAGTTTAAAATTAATATGGCATTAAGATTGATTTGAATCTGGATTGAGCTAAGATCAGATTGATCCTAGGGTCAACATTAATTTGAAGGAATCCTAGGGTCTAGAACAGATCCTAGGGATTGAAGTCTAAGAAGATCCTAAAATCTAGATCAGCTTAAAGGAGTCATAGGGTCTAGAGTAGATCCTAGGGACTAAAATCTAAGAAGATCCTAGAATCTTAGTCAACTTAAAGAAATCCTAGGGTCTAGAGTAGATCCTAGGGATTGAAATCTAGGAAGATCCTAGAGTCTAGATTGGTCTTAAGTTGTGTCGATCTAGGGTCAGGATTGATCCAGGGTCTGGATGGGTCCTACTGACCTCATACAAAATGAGGTCAACATCAATATGATACCAAAGATATATACTCCAACAAAGACTACGATAGCGTTTCTTAATAATTAACTTTTAAAAGAGGTTGTTTAAGAATGAATTATTGAGTCATTATAGATCTTTGTAGTTTATATATAACTAGTCCACATTAGATCATTATTAGTTGTTTATATACTTTTAAGAAGTTATAATTCAACAAATATTTCTTTTTTGTATTAATAAAAATGAAATGAAGTAAACATTCCTTCATAAGTTCCACTATTAAATGTCAACTCTCATAATTCATCATTCTTGCTTTATAGTATTGCTTATACTTACAATATGAACTAAACATTCCCAAGAGCCTATAAGATACCATTCTATCTCATAAAATCCTAAGGTTTGTGTGTAGGACATTATTACTCAAATGTGATATGGATATTCAAAATCAAAGATATTTAATGTATAATCAATTGGTCATTGAACGTAAGATATTAATAGATGAATTCATTAATAGAATGATTTTTTCATCAAGGTAGCTAATTAACTACCTTCCTTTATTTCTCATGGAAGGTTTCATTGCCCTTGTTGAAAGCACATAAATTAAGTGTACCTCACACCAGATGAGGTTATTGTTGATCTATATTGTAGAGGATTCATGCTAGAATATTGTTATTATGAGTACGAACTACATTTTGACTCTAAATTTAACCCATCAATAAGTTCCAATATAGTTGAGGAAGAAAATATTAGGATGTTTGAAGACTTGATTCATGATGCAACTGGGTCATAATTTCAATAATATAAAGAAGAGAGACACAAAATTTTATGATTTGTTGTATGCTGCACAACAACTAATTTGGAATGAGTGTAAAACTCACTAAGAGTTATCTTTCGCTATGAAGTTGCTGAGCATAAAGATAAAATATAATGTCCCCTGATAAAGTTTTAGTCACTTCATTGGGCTGCTTAAGGAGACCAACCCTACAGATAATATAATTCTAAAAGATTTTTAATGGACTAAAAAATTAATTTCTATGCTTAGTTTGACAGTTATAAAAATAGTTTATTATATTAATGGATGCATAATATACTATAGGGATAATTTGTTAGAGATTGGAAGTCTCCTTTGTAATGTGCAAAGATTTAAACAAAAATATGGGAATAATATAAAATTGAAGGATGTACCAGTTAGCCAATTGATTTACTTACCCATTATTCCAAAACTATAATGTTTACATGCTTCAATGAGCTCTATTGCACATATGATATGGCACATAAAAGATAACTCCCAATGCGGTGATTTAACTCATCCATCAGAAGTAGAGGCCTAGAAGCACTTTAACTATTCACATCCAACTTTTATCATAGAACCAAGAATGTATGATTAGGTTTATGCACAGATAGTTTTACTATATTTAGCCAATGTTCTTCACCTTGCTCAAACTGGCTAGTGATACTCACCCTTACAATCTTTCTCCAAAATTATGTATAAGAACACCCTACCTGTTCCGTACACTTATCATTCCAGGATTGCATAATACAAAAATGAAGATAGATGTGTTCTTGCAATCTTTTAACAGATAACCTTAAACTGTTATGTGAAGGAGTAACTATGTATGATATTTCCACAAAATAAAAATTTGTAATGAGGGTAACATTACTTAAGATAATTAGTGACTTCCCAGCATACAACATGAGTTAAGGTTAGAGCATTGCTAGAAAGTTAGCTTATCCATATTACATGAAATTTACAAGATCATTCACTTTGAAGCATGGAGGAAAAAACACATGGTTTGCCTATCTCTATCACGCCCCAGAGTCTAAAGTGAAAGAATTTCTTTTATTCTTATTCCTTTTCATACTTTTATCTATTCAATCTCAATCTATTCATTCATTAACCAAATCAATTAACATCTAGAGATAAATAATTGCATTAAAGAAAAACCAAGAAATAATGGAAAATATAATTCACATTATTATAGCCCATAATTACATCTTATAACCAAAGTAAAAAAGCAATATGTACAATATCCACATTTGCTACAAAAATACATAAATCAAAAGCTAAAATAAAAACTACAATAGCAACACTACCTAACCTAAAGCTACAAGCTCCTTACCTGAAATCATATAAACCATAAAAGCAGAAAAGCCTAACAAGTAACCAAAATCTTACAATTGAAATCAATATAATATAGTAGGAAATAATATACTATAACTTATATAAGGAAATATATGCATCAATATCCATGCCAGTTATCTAAACTAATTGTGCAGTTTATAGCACATCACATCTCATCTATTATATCATCATTAATAGTATTAGCAATAGTGATCCGTATTAGTAACAATAATTAGTATTAGTCACAATATTAGTAATAGTGAATAGACTTTGCAACAATAATTGTATTGATAGTAAACTCCATAAGTATATTATAGGTATCCAAAATTGTATCATTAATAAGTAATTAGAAACAAGGATCAATGTCAGTATAGTAGCCAATATCGGTATCACTAATCAGTAACAATAGTCAATATCAGTATAGTGTAAACTATAATAATAATAATAATAATAATAATAATAATAATAATAATAATAATAATAATAGTAATAATAATAATAATAATAATAATAATAATAATAATAATAATAATGAGTAATAAGTCTCAATAAATAGTAAATGGTATCAGTATTCTATCAAAAATTCAGATGAGAGTATCTTACTCTTGCACTTATGAGTCCCAATCAGCCACCCCTTATGACTCCCAATTAGGGTAAACCCTATAACTCCAGTTGAATCATGTGAATTAGCCACCTATTACCTTTTATAACTCCTAATCAGTCTCCGGATCCTTATTACTCCCTTCCGCTAACTCCTATTAGTGGACCACCGAGATCTTGAGGATATCACACGAGGTTATTAGTTCATATATCTGATACTAATTGCTATATCATATTCCATCAGATCAATATCAGTACAGTACAGTTCATCCTTTCAAACACATTAATCGCATTTCAATCCAAATCCCATTCTAGTATTATTAAATCAAATCACAATACACTTCATTCCAACCCTTTTTTAGCATTCATTTTTGTACTCCTTTCATAAAAACATTCATATACAAAAATTTAATCGATGGAAGTTCAATAAATTATATCATATTTTTCAAAATGGTCAAATCTATAACATATCAAAAGTTAAACGATGGAACCTTACAAAATAAGGAGAAAATATATTTTTGGTAGATTTAGAAGAGATAAAATCCATACAAATTAAAATCATTGAGAACTAAAGTAAGATAATAGTTCCTTAAAATGATCAAAGAACTTTTTACAACAAAGTGATGAACAAAAATGACAATAAACTAGCTTTCTATCTCTTTTCTCTCTCCTCTTCCTCTTCCTTCTCCCTTTACTTCCCAAGCAAGCCACAAATGAAATGGAGGATGTGGAGACGCTAAAATAATTTAATGCTTAGGTTTTGAATAAAATATATATAAAAACACTCTTGGTGGTTTGGCGACACAATGCACTAACCAGGCACTGCAATTCAATTCCAAAAGTATTGTAGAATAGAGACTCAAATGTCACAACAACATTTTCTTGCAACTCTGTGATCTCAAACCTAGTGCCATAGTGCTTATAAGTAAAGCATCAAAGTGATGTAATTCAAAAAAAATTCAAATATTCATATTTTAAAATATTTTCATTTCCAGGTTATTACAATCTCTCCACCATCGAAAATATCATCCTTGTCATTTCTATCACACCAAAAGAGGCAGCAAAATAAAGCTTCAAAATGAAATCAGTGAATGCTATTGTAGTTTCACATCCTTAGGCACTCTAGAAATCTCTTTCACTAGTTCTAACGGTCTAGTTCCAATCTATCCATACAACGAGCATTCTGGCATTTGGTTCCCATAATAAATACATCTAAAACATTGTCTAGTCATCCTATAACAAGGTCCCACATGTCCCCTCTACACAAGGTACATTACAGTGTGGTAGGTGCTTTAATAGTCATACCAATCCTTTTCTTGCTACATTTACCTATTTCTTGTAGATCTGTCCAGACTATTAGGCCAGTTTATCACTCACCAATTGAATAATCATATTGATAAACCATTCCAATTTCCTTAAAGTCATTAAAAATACTTTAGTGTTGGGTTCAGGTTTCTTTCCTTTTTCAATTGGATCCATTTTCCTGATCAATAAACAAATTATAAATTAAAAATAATTTCTTCAAAACACAAATACAAAATAAATTCTTCAAAAAAAAAAAAACAAATCTAAAAATACATTCAATCAATAATTAATGCAATCAATAATGCGGCTCTAGTCATACTCAAATTCTTTTACTAGCCATTGATCTCATGCCACTTTGTCACACCCCGGGATCTAAAGTGAAAGAATTTCTTTTATTGTTATTCCTTTTCATACTATTATCTTTTCAATCTCATTCTATTCATTCATCAGCCAGATTGATAAACATGCAGAGCTGAATAATTGCATTAAATAAAAAACATAATTAACATCATTATAACCCATAATTATATCTTATAATCAGAGTGTAAATTAATATATACAATAGCCATAAAAATACCTAAATCAAAAGCTAAAATAAAAACTACACTAGTATCACTGCACAACCTTAGGTTGTAGGATCCTTACACGAAATCATTTAAACCACAAAATGAGCATGAAATCCCAGTAATAACAAAAATCTTACAACTAAAATTAATGTAATATAAAAGAAAATAATATGTTGTAACTTATATAGAGAAAGCTATGCATTAATATATATACTAGTTGTACCAATTACATAATTTATAGAAAATCACATCCCAGTTTACTATATCATTAGTAATGGTATTAGTAATAATGATTCATATTAGTAATAGTAATCAGTATCAATGTCAGTCATAATATCCATAATAGAAAACAAGTTTAGCAATAGTAACTGTAGTAACATTAAAAAACATTAGTATAGTGTAAGTTTTTTGTAATTTTATCAATAATAAGTAATCAGAAACAACCAATAGTTTCAGTATAGTAGCCATTAACATCATCACTAATCAATAATAATGGTCTGTATCAACACAGTTTAAGCAACATTATTAATAATAGTAATAAGAAATCTATTAGTAATCTGTATCAATAATTAATTCTTAGAAATTTATATTAGTAAATAGTATTAGTATTCTTTCAAATATTTAGATATGGGTATCTTAAGGGTATCTTGCTCTTACACTTATGAGAACAAATCTGCCTCTCTTATGACTCCTAATTTGTGTCCTCTTTATAACTCCACTCGAATAATGTGAACTAGTCACCCCTTACTCCTTATAACACCCAATCAGTCTCTAGCTACTTATTACTACCATCCACTGACTACTATCAGTGGACCATGTGGATCTTGAGGATATCACATCAGGTTATAATTTCATATAGACAATATTAATCAGTACATCATTTTCCATCAAATATGAATCAATACAATACAGTACATCCTTTTAATACACACTAATCACATTTTAATCAATTCAACCCAAATCCCATTCCAGTATTATCATATCAAATCACATTACGCTACATTTCAACCCATTTTTTGTACACATTTTCCTACACCTTTCACAAAAACATTCATATACATAAATTAATCTAGTAAAAATGTAATAATATCATAACGTACACAAAATGATTAAATCTATAACATAGAAAAAGTAATATGATGAAAGCTAACAAAATAAGGAGAAAATGTATTTTTGACAAATTTAGGAGAGATAAAATCTATAGAAATCAAAATCAACTAGAAAAGAAGTAAGAGGGTAGTTACTTACAACAATCAGAATACTTTTGACAACAAAAGCAACATAAAAAAATGCCAAAAAAATGGCTTTCTCTCTCAATTTTCTCTCCTCTCCCTCTCCCTTCGTCCTTTCCTTCCTAAGCAAGTCATTATAGAAACGGGGAAGATGGCAGAACTTGAATACTTTTTTGCTTAGGTTTATAAAAAAATATATATAAAAACACTATTAATGACCTAGCGACACAACGCTCGAACCTTGCAATGCAGTGCTACATGTCAAATCCAGAATTACTATAAAATACAGAATCAAATGCTGCAGTAACATTTTTTGGTGCCAAACTGTAGTTAGACCTAGCGACACAGCACTCATAAGCACAATGCGAAAGTGTTCCAATTCAAACAAAAATTTTAAATTCATATTTTAAAATACTTTTCATTTTTAAAGTTGTTATAGCCACCGTATGTTCTTACATGCCAACCATCTATATAGGAAAAGCAAAAATTCTTTCAATAAAAAAAATTGAGATAACAACCTCCACTAATGTAATCTAGTGAGCAAATTTTTGAAAGAGTGAAGATGATGCTCACAATCATTGACTCTCTAACATTAGCTTACTATAGACTGTTGGGGTTTGGATTGAATCACAAATGGATAAAAAAAAAGTATTTTTCTGGTCGCTATTATATAGGAGAATAAACTTGATCAGACATAACTTAGATGTATTACATATTGAGAAAAACCTTTTTGACAATGTATTCAATACAATGATGGAAATTAAAGCCAAGTCTAAAGAAAACATGAAATCAAGGATGGACATGAGGGATATTTATAGGAGAAAAAACATAGAATTGAATGATGGTAGAAATGTAAAACTTTAAGATCCAAAAGACCTCATAACCTTCAGTTTAGATCAAAGATAAGCAATTTGTGAATAGGTACAGAGACTAAAGCTATCTGATGGATATGTTTCTAATCTTTGTAGATGTATTGACATGAAATTGAGGAGATTATTTGGGTTAAAAAGTCATGACTATCACATCTTCATGGATTATTTTCTACCATCTACCTTCAATTTTCTGCTATATTCAATTCTAAATTCATTAATCAAGCTAAGTATCTTTTTCATAGATTTATGCTCATCCCAATTGAATGAAGTGGATTTGATCCTTACTAAGCATAATATTCCAATCATTCTATGCAAACTTGAGAAGATCTTCGTTTAAGGATTTTTTAACTCCTTGGAGAATATGGTCATGCCTTTAACCTACGAGGTTAGAGTTGGTGGACCAGTTCAATATCAATGGATGTATCAAATTCATAGGTAGCCTTCCGACTGACATAACATCTCTGAAATATTAATAAGTTACCACTAATAATAATTCATCTTGAAGGTATCTAAAGAATCTTAGGAAGATTGTTAAGAATAAAGCACAGCCTAAAAAATCAATTTATGAAGCTAATATATGAGATAACCAAATTTTGCTCCTACTATTTTGACCTAGAGTTGCAATCAACAAAGATAACTATACCTCAAAAACTGGGTAATCTACATTTATGTAAATCTTTTATCTATATATGTATTTAACAGACATAGTGAACTAGCAGGCACTTGCAACATACACTATTTGACTAATAGAGATATTATGTAAAGTCCAATTAGGTTGTTAAACCTAAGGCAATTGTCCCAAGGCTAACCAAGAGGGGGGTGAATTAGTAACTTTAAAAATTTCTTAGTTATTTAAAAAACCAATTTAAATATTTTGAGCACAGTTATAAATTTTTTGAAAATGATTTTCTAACCACAAAAAATAAAAAATGCAAAAAAATAAAAATATGATAAAAAATAAAAAAGTAGAAGACACTAGATTTTATAGTGGTTAGGTCCAACATGACCTACATCCACTCCCTGGAGACTCCTTCTCCAGGTATTTCACAAAATACTAGTGACTCCCCTTTAGCCCCCATAGAAAGGCAGAGAAGCCCTTACAAAAACCTCTCTTCCACCAACCCGATGTGGCAGAGAACCGTCATCCTTTTTCACCCACCTAGTGAAGGAAGAGAACCCACCGTCCTTTCTCACCCTCCTGTTGAAGGTAGCGAACCCACCGTCCTTTCTCACCCTCCTGGTGAAGGCAGAGAACCCACTGTCCTTTCTCACCCTCCTGGTGATGGCAGAGTACCAACCATCCTTTCTCACCCTCCTGGTGATGGTAGAGTACCATCATCCTTTTTCACCCTCTTGGTAATGGCAGAGTTCCAGATCTCTTCCAAAGATCTTCTCTCAAGAGTCTTTAAAGAGGCAGGGCAGAGATTTAAAGTACATACAAAGCGATCCTTACCTTTGGGCAAACTTACGAACCCTTCACAATTTCCACTTGCAAGATCTCATAATTCTCACTCCTAAATATTCTCCCAAAACACACTCTCTATCACTCTCAAGAAGAAATTCACAGAAGGATTATGGATAGTAAGTTTTTGGACACATTTATGAAGGATAAGAAAAACCATCTAGAAAAACTAAAAATTTCAAGTTTGATGGACTTGGATCGTACAGTACGATTGTACTTCATACGTACGATAGTTTAAAAAATCCCTGTATGATCTTGTACGAACCTATTTTCATACTTTATCAGTCGTTTGTACGAATTGACATCGTACTGTATGATCAGTTCAAAAATTGTTGAGTTCGTACAGGATGAACTGGTATGAACCTTATTTTATACTCTGACTGGCATCCAGGTTGAACCAACTTCATATAGTACAAACAATATAATCAAATTATCTTTTTCCTAGTACAAAAGTGGACAACACCATTTCATACTCTGTGAATCATCTGTATGAAAATAGATCGTATAGGATGAACCTGAATTCGTATAGTATGAATAGTACTTAACATTTTTTCTGGTATGATTTGATTAACTTCATTTTGGGAGGAACTACCAAGACAAATCTTCCCGTACTATTTAAAAATCATACAGTACGATTAGTTTTAAAATTTTAGTTTTTTAAATCATTCCCATAGTGTGGTGTGCATGTTTATCCAATTACAATCACACTCTCTCTGCCTCAAGAAAAAAATAGAAAAAATTATAGACTTCAATTACAAGAACCCTAATCTAATCTATCTTAAAGTCTTTGGCAGTCTGGAGTATGATTTCCTTGAAACGTTAGTATACAAAATCAACACAAATAATATTTCTAATATATGTTAGGAGAAATAATAATCAACACAATAAGATTTTGGAATAATCAAAAACACACATGATATAAAAACATAGTTATGAAAACTAAGTTGCAACAATCCCCCCCTTTTTGATGATGGCAAAATAATTATTATTTGAGTTAACAATTAAAGTAAATTTTCTCCTTAGCTCCCCCTAAATGAATGACCAATTTAAAACAAGCGGTTCCCATGAAAGTCAAAACACAAACCTAAACCCTAAAATTAAAAAGAAATAAATCAAAAAAACTACTAAAACAAAAATAAGTCAAACAGAAATATGAACACGAAAAAAAAAAAACACATACATACACACAACACACAAACATCTAACAAACAATCAAAAACATCAATCATCAAATAATATTATGAATTCACATACATACACACAACACACAAACATCTAACAAACAATCAAAAATATCAATCATCAAATAATATTAAGACTCCCCCTTTTGACAACAACAAAAAGGGAAGTATACGTTGAAATGAAAAGTTTTTATGGAAAAATCAAAGTAGTTGGAGAAAAAAAAATTCAAACTAATTGCAAATACAAAGTTAACCTCCAAATGCTAAAAAGAGAAAAAAAAATCAAATTTTAAATTAAAGGACAACTAAGATAAGAAAAGTCAATTAGGTTCACTATTCATGTTAGAGAAAATATATATAAATAATTATTGCAAGAAGGATAAAATAAAAATTAAGTAGTTTCTAATTCAATAGTGAAGATGATTGTCGATTAAATAGATTTGGATTAGAGATATAATGATAATAGAAAGAATAAAACTAATTTTTTAATTAGCGATATTGCGCATCATTTCAAATATTAGTGGCACACTTTGTGCATCATTTCTATTTGGGCTAATTTTGTGCCTCTTTTCACATTGTGAACCATTACGCATCTTTTCTATTTTTGCACCTTTGTGCATCCTTTTTTTTTACTTTTTCGGTCTTTCCAATATCAATAATCTTAAATCAAATTCCACTAATAACAAAAATAATCACATTGAAAAATAAAATAATAAAAAAACATCTATTTTGCAATAATTATCTCAAAATAATACTTATCTATACGAACATGAAATTCATCTTCTAATCTGCATCAAGTTATAATTTAATTTAATTTTGAAAGATTAAATTTTGCAAGGAGATTAATTTATAGAACAAAATAATTCAAAATTTTATTCAAGCGATCAACCATAAATGATTTGTCTAAAGAAAAATAACCATTTCAAAATATGAGATTTCAATGCATGTTCACAAAATATTTCATTATTTCATTTAGCATTCAAAAGCACATACACACATTTTTCCTTTCATCATAATCACACATAACATAATCCCAGAAATAACACCTGAAATTACTAACACATAAGATCACTAAAATCACAAGAATACATCTCAATAATAAACAAAAATACTCATAAGCAACAACAACAAAATAAAAGTACATCTAGTAATCAGAGGGGCCTTGATCTGAAGGAGGTGGTTGGTTGACCATAGAAAAATAACTATACATCATAGCTACATTGGTCTTAACTGAGTCAAATTGCCCTCAGATCCAACCTATGTCTTCATTATATATAGCATGCTGCTGATTCAGGTGATTCTCAATTTGATTAAAGTATTGATCAAAATGAGTTTCTATTCTGTCGAAGCACTGGACCATTTCTTGGTAGAAATTCTGATAAGGTATAGGTGCATGTGCAGGAGCTCCCCATTCTTTCTCAGAATCATCTCCCTCAGAGCTTTGATCTCGCCCAAAGAGTTCCCAAAAAGAGGTTTCAATAAAGTAAATAGGAAGTTTATTGGGTGGATCAGGATAGATAAGATTGTACTTCTTTTCTAAGATATAAGAAACTAGATGTCCTAAAGCCACAATTTTCTTTTTCTTATTATGAAGAAGTCTAATATCAGAAAGTTTGTAAATATAATCCATGATAAGTTAGGCTTCATCATAAGGTTTTTCAATCATTATCAAATAAGTGACAGTGGACAAAAGGGGAGTCTTGCTTATGCAATCACCAGCTTTTGGAATAATTGAGGTTAATGTGCTGGATAATTCAGACATTTTCATTGAGTGTAAACAAGAGACAAATGACTCATTTGGGAAACACCTCTACGAACCTAATTTACTTTTGACCAGTCATAATATGCTCTAGAGGTTAATGTGTGTGCTCGAACTCCTTGGGTTCTCAAGTGAAGAAAGTTGCCTAGATCTTCCTTAGTTATTTCTACACGTTGCTTGAACACATAAGAGGTAATCCTAGTATGGTCTTGGTTTACCTTCATGTTAGCTAGAAAAGTTTAGAAGGTTTCTTTATGAAAGGCATAGATAAGGGTCAAGATAAATGAAAGTTGGGTTGAAGAAAATAGGGGTATGAAAGAAAAGTGAATGTCACTTTGGATTAGGAGTCTAGAAGGGGTAATCTTGGCTCCAACATACCTAAAGAAAGCTTCCTCATTTTCTTTGGACAGAAATTTGTCATCCCTATCAAATCTAGAAGAAGATCCCTTCGAGGTGCGAGGTCATTTGCTACTACTTGTCATTCCTAAGATGTCGGCTCTGGAAGTTTTGGAATGGATGAGAAAGTAAATCTTATCCAAAGACCCTTTTATTTAAGGAAAAAATGATCTATCATATGGTACAAAATTTAGATCGTATGTACGATTATAAAATCATTTGGGATGAAAAAGATTTTTGTACGTATGAACGGTTAAGGCCAAAAATGAAACGACTTTTCATAAAATGTCATTTTCAAGGCAACCTTTAATATAGACTTTTTGACCAAACGATCATACAGATGAATACGTGTTCATCCGGGGCAATCAGAAAATTAAAGATCATTTTTATGATGATTAGGTTATCCCCCAGAAGGAACTAATAATAGGATCGTACAGACGAAATGATTTTCGTACGAATGATCTATAATCATTAACTAACATTTTTTGGAAAATTGCCCCTAATCATACAAATGAAATAACATATACCATACAGTATGATGATGTCATCGTACAGTATGATATCCTATAAAAAGCTAAGTTTCATGTTCTTAACTCAGAAACCTATCTTGTACATGTTACAGAATTTGTACGGTACGAAAAAGTTTTGTATAGTACGAAAAGAACACTTAGAAAATACAATTTGATAAACAGAAACCTCATCAAACAATATGAAATGCTTCTAGTAAAATCAAAAATAAAGCAAGCACAAAAATAACAAAAGAGAAAATAATCAAGAAACAAACAAACTAACAAAAACAAAATGCAAACAACAAAACTTTACAATCAACCTAAGAAAATAAATGAACATACAATTACACAACAAATCAAGTTTGTAAAATTTCAATTTAAGCATTAAGATCAATCACACCTAATCTTGTCCTTAAAGTGCTAAATGTGTCAAAAGCCAGTGGTTTTATGAAAATATCTCCAAGTTGATTTTCCATAGCAATGTGATGCAATTCAATCTCTCCCTTAGCTACATGATCTCTAATAAAGTGATGCCTTATGTCTATATGCTTGGTTCAAGAATATTGAATAGGATTCCTTGAAATGTAAATAGTACTAGTATTATCATAGAAAATTGGACTTGAGCCAATAGAAAATCCTAAGTCAATCAATTATTATTTTAACCAAGGAACTTGTGCCACACAACTACCTAAGGTAATGTATTCTACTTCAGTAGTAGAAAGGGCTACTGAATTCTGTTTTCTACTAGACCAAGAAACTAAAGAATTTCTAATGAATTGATAAGTTCCAGAAGTACTTTTTTGATCAACCCTACATCCTATAAAATCTGAATCAGAATATCCAATGATTTCAAAAGAAAAATTATGCTTTCGATACCAAATCCTTAAGTTTTGAGTTCCCTAAAGATATCTCAGACTTTTCTTAACAGCAGTTAGGTGTAATTCCCTTCGATCATCTTAAAATCTAGCACATAAATAAATACTGAATATTTTATCTGGTCTGCTAGCAGTCAAGTAAAGCAATGGTTCAATTATTCCTTTAAATTTCTTTTGATCAATAGATTTTCCCTTAGGATCCTTATCTAACTGCACTGAGGAACTCATTGGTGCAGTTACTAGTTTAGCATTATCTATTTTATATTTCTTGAGGATGTCCTTAATATACTTCGACTGACTAAGAAAATTTCCTCCCTCATTTTTCTTTATGCTAAACCCAAGAAAATAACTCAATTATCCCATCAAACTCATTTCTAATTCACTACTCATTATTTTTAAAAGCTCATCACAAAGATTTTTATTGGTAAATAAAATGTCATCAACATATATTTAAACAATGAGTATATCTTCTGCTATCCTTTTTAAAAAGAGAGTGGTGTCCACACTTTCTTTAACAAATTATCTCTCTAATAGGAAAGTGTTTAACCTCTCAAACCAAGCCCGATGTCTATTTCAGTCCATACAATGCCTCTTTTATTTTAAAAACATGATTAGGGAATTTAGAATTTTCAAAATCTAGAGGTTTCTCAACATAAACATCCTCTTATATCACCCCATTCAGAAAGGCACTTTTAATATCCATTTGATATAATTTAAAACCTTTAAAAAAGGCAAAGGCTAGCAAAACCCTAATTGCTTAAAGTCTAGCTACAAGGGCAAAAGTTTCTTAAAAATTAATCCTTTTTATTTGATTATAACCCTTGGCCACCAATCTAGCCTTGTTTCTAATCACAACCTCTGAATCATTCATTTTATTTTTGAACACCCACTTAGTTCCAACAACACTTTGATCCTTAGGCCTTTCAATCAATTCCCAAACATCTTTTCTTATAAATTGATTCAATTCTTCTTGCATGGCCAAAATCCAAAATTCATCTGAAAGTGCTTGAGTTATATTAGTGGGTTTAACCATCGAGATAAAGGCAGAATGATTCACCTCTTTGCTAAGTCCATGCCTAGTCCTAACACCCTCGCTAGGTTCATTTAAAATCAATTCCTTAGGATGATTCTTAGAAAATCTCCAATCTCTAGGCAAAGGGTTTTCTTTTCAACATTCTCTTCCAAATTTATCTTTTCAATTTCATGGGAGATATTTTCAATATGATCTTCTTCCAACATTGGCTCTTCCGATATGCCAGATTCATCAAAAAAAATATGTGTGGCCTCCTCAACTACCAAAGTTCTCTTGTTAAAAACTCTAAGATGTTCCAATACTAGAATATCCAAGAAAAATTCCTTCATCAGATTTTAGATCAAATTTTCTTAAATGAGTTTTACCATTATTTTGAATAAACACCTTACATCCCAAAACATACAAATGTAAAAAATTTGGTGTTCTACCCTTAAGAAGTTCATAGTATGTTTTGTTCAACTTGGATCTAATGTTCACCCTATTTAGAACATAACAAGCCGTACTAACCACTTCAACCCAAAAATATTTTGGAAGTGAGTATTCTGCCAATATGGCTCTAGTAGCTTCTATTAATGTTATGTTTTTTTCTTTTAATAACCCCATTCTGTTGAGGGGTTCTAAATGTTGAAAAGTTGTGATCAATTCCTTATTCTTTACAAAAATCTTCAAATTTTTCACTTTCAAGCTCCCCTCCATGATAACTTTGAATTGATAAAATTTCACACCCTAGTTTTCTTTAAATCTAAGTAAAAAAACTTCTAAATTCTTCAAATGATTCACTCTTATGAAATAAAAATTTAACCCAAGTGAATCTTGAAAAGTCATCAACTATTACAAATCCAAACACTTTACCTCCTAGAGTTACAGTGCTAACCGGTCAAGAAAGATCCTTATGAATAATTTCTAATGGTTTACTAGTTCTAAGATCCTTAATGGAATGAAAGGAAGACTTCACCTATTTTCCTAATTGACATGTATCACAGAGGTGATCCTTAGTAAAGTCTAGTTTAGAAATTCCTCTAACCAATTCTTTTTGGGAAATTTTCTTTAAATTTTTCATGCTTGCGTGATAAAGTCTCCTATGCCATAACCATGATTCATCAGTAATTATTTTGAGATAAAAAGAATTAGAATATTTAATAAAATTAAAATCAAGCATGTACACATTATTTACCCTAATTCCATGCAAAACATCAATTCTATTTTGGCTTATTATGTAGCTAGTGGGAAAATATTTTGCATTATACCACTTATCACATAGCTGACTAATACTCAACAAGTCGTGCTGTAATAATTCTACTAATAAGACATTTTTAATGAAAAAAATTGTTTAAATTTCTTATCATACATGTGCCTACCACTTTCCTAGTGGTATTATCTCCCAATGTAACCTTGTCTCCATTCCTGGCTTCCAGCAATATGAATTTAGTTGTATCTCAAGTCATATACTTCAATCATCCATTGTCCAGATACCAAATGCTCTCACGAGGTCGTGTATGATACCATTTCTCCTCTTGATCCGAGTGATCAAGATTGTCTGCCATTAAGCAAAAGTTAGTGACTTCTTCCTCTTCTTTAGTTTTTGAGGTATCTGATGCTAAGTCTGCCCAGAATGCTCTTTGCAGTCTCTTCTTTCCCTTCCTTATATTAGATTTGTCCTCAACCTTCTTCTTACTAGAATTAGCTTTGAGATTTGAGCAATTAGATTTCATATGTCTAGGTTTCTTGCATTCATAAGAAATTACATCATTAGAAGCTTTTGTAATTTTGTGGAACTTACCTTTGTTCCACTACTGACGTCTCCTTTTCTTTTGTCTCAGGAAACTTTTGAATTGCCTCATCATGAATGCAATATCATCTTTATCCTCAGGCTGTGATTGATCACTTTTTTTAAGTCGTCCACTTTCAATGCTATATTCTTTTCCTTTCGCTTGTCACCTGCATCAATTTGTCTTTGAGTCACTCCTTGCTCTTAAGTAATTAGTGATCCAAGAAGATTATCAATAAAATAAAAATTAAAGTATTTTGACTTTGTTTTAGTAGTTAACTTTACATCATAAGCAGTAGGCAAACAATAAAGAAATTTATTTACTTTTTCAGCATTTGTTAATTCCCTACCTAAAGCATGTAATTAGGTAACTATTTGTATGAAATGAGTATACATGTTAGTGAATGATTTATTCAGTTTCTTGTAAAACAGTTCATAATCACATAGTAGAATGTTCAATCTAGATTATTTCACCTCATTAGTTCCTTCATAAGTAATGCAAAGTTTATCCCAAATTTCTTTTCTAGTTCTATAGGTTGAGACACGCATATAGTCCTCATATTTAAGTGCATAGAAAACAAATTTTACATATTTAGCATTTAACTAAGCTAGGTCTTTTTCTTCTACTATCCAGTCAGTAAATGGTGTTTCAGTTATAACACCAACTATAAGTCTAGTTGGTCTAGTGTAGCCTTCCTGTACTAAAGTCCACATGCGATAGTCAAGCGATTAAAGAAAAGTAAATATATGTGTTTTCCAAAAATCAAAAGGGATGTTATCAAACAATGAGGCTCTTGTGATCGAACACCCATCGGGTGTGTTATGGTTTCCAAAAGTAGCCATGATCATTTCAAAAAGTTGTCTAAATCTTAATTTTTTAAAGTAGGCACTGATACCACTTGTAAAGTCTAAGTAGATTGTTAAACCTAAGGCTAACCAAGAGGGAGGGTGATTTGGCAATTTTAAAAAAAAATTATTTATTTATAAAACTGCTTTAAATATTTTGAGCACAGTTATAAATTTTTTGAAAATGATTTTTCAACCACAAAAGGTGAAAAATACGAAAAAATAAAAATACTGTAAAAAGTAAAGAACAGAAGACACCAAATTTTATAGTGGTTCAGTCCAAAAAGACTTACGTCCACTCCCTGGAGACTCCTTCTCTAGCTATTACACGAAACACTAGTGACTCCCCTTTAGCCCCAACAGCAAGGCGGAGAAGCCCTTATAAAAACCTCTCTTCCACCAACCTGGTGCAATAGAGAACCATCATCCCTTTTCACCCTCCTGCTAAAGGTAGAGAACCCACCATTTTTTCTTACCCTCCTGGTGAAGGCAGAGAACCCACCATCCTTTCTTACCCTCCTGGTGAAGGCAGAGAACCCACCATCCTTTCTCACCCTCCTAGTGATGGCAGAGTACCTACCATCCTTTCTCACCCTCCTGGTGATGGCAGAGTACTAACATCCTTTTTCATCCTCTTAATGACGGTATAGTACTGGATCTCTTCCAAAGATCTTCTCTCAAGAGTCTTCAAAGAGGTAGGGAAGAGATTTGAAGTACATACAAAGAAATCCTTACCTTTGGGCAAACTTGTGAACCCTTCATAATTTCCACTTGTAAGTTCTCACAATTCTCACTCCCAAACACTCCTAAAATACACTCTCTATCACTCTCAAGAGGAAATTCACAGAAGGATTATGGATAGTCAATTTTTGGACACTAATATATAAAGGACAAGAAAAACCATCCAGAAAAACTAAATATTTCAAGTTTGATGGACTCGGATTATACAGTACGATCGTACTTCGTATGTATAAATAGCTCAAAAATCATTGTACGATCCTATAAGAACTTATTTTTATACTCTGTTAGTCATCTGTATGAACTGACATCATACTGTACAATTAGTTCAAAAATTGTTGAGTTTGTACGGGATGAGCTGGAACAAACCTTATTTCATACTCTGACCGACATCTAGGACGAACCAACTTCGTATAGTATGAACAGTTCAATTAAATCATGTTTTTCTTGGTACGAAAGTGGACAATACCATTTCATACTCTATGAATCGTCTATATGAAAATAGATCATACATGATGAACCTAAATTCATACAGTATGAATAGTACTTAACATTTTCTTGGCATGACTTGATTAACTTCTTTTTGGGAGGAACTACCAAGATAAATTGTTCCATATAATTTGAAAATTGTACAGTACAATCAGCTTTAAAATTTAAGTTTTTTAAATCACTCCCCCAGTGTGTGTGTGCATATTTATCTAATTACAATCACACACTCTCAGACTCAAGGAAAAAATTGAAAAAATTATAGACTTCAATCAAAAGAACCCTAATCTAATCTGTCTTGAAGTCTTCGACAGTCTGGAGTATGATTTCACTGAAACATTAGTTCACACAAGCAACACAAATAATATTTCTAATATATGTTAGGAGAATCAGTAATCAACACAATAAGATTTTGGAATCATCAAAAACACACATGATATTAAAACATAGTTATGAAAACTAAGTTGCAACAGATTAGAGTTGCCACATTGTATACATTGTTTAATTATGTTGAAGTTGATCCATATCTTGAGTATATATTACTAAATTTCACATACATTTTGTAATACATTGACCGTAAATTCCTAAAAATTTATAGAAATTTTGTTAATGGTTTGACTACATCATTAAAAAAGAAGTTGGAAAGAGAGTTGAAGATGAGTTTCCAATTGGTTTTAAACTATGATATGTACCATTTGTATTCATATGTTATAATGAATTAACCTAGTTCATAGGTAATAACATAACTATACTTGTTGCACCAATCAGGTCCACACTTAAGTAAGTTATGAGCAAGATCATGAACTAGTGGATCTTACTTGGGGATCGATAATAGTAGTGAAATACTGGCTAATTTTTGTTTTAAAAGTTACAAATTTCATAATAAATATTGGTGTGAAGGTCATAAGTTAGAAAACTATGGTGTCTATGTTAGAGGGAACAACCATACATGAGAAAACTATGAATACTATAGGATCTTAAAGGAAGTATTACAATGGGAATACTTGATTGAAGGGAATAACTTATATCTCTTTAATTATGATTGGTCTAATTTGGTGCAGAATAGTGGAACTAGAATGTTTCCACTGTATTGAATTATAGAAGTAAAGCAAGGTGGGACATATACAAAGTATGCCATATTTGTCCTTGCTAGCTAGACAAGTCAAGTGTACTTTGCTAACCATCTAGGTAGAGTGCGGGTTAAACATGATTGGCTTTTAGTGATCAAGATAAAGCCTATAGTAGTCATTGAGAATATCACAACAATACCTATAGCACATCAAAAAGAGTATATCAAACTTTAACAAGCATGTTAATAATATTGATGATAAAATTTTAACTAACGAGAGTGAGTTATAGTTAGAGGAGGTAGACTTAAATAATGAGGAAAATAGTGAGGATAATGTTAGTAGTGTGGAAGTGGGCCCATCACATACAAGTTAATCAACTAATGAATAGTAATTAAAAGTTAAATGTATGTGATTTCTTACAATTCTTCTTCTACACATATTTCGTTATAATAGTTAGTTCCTATAGTTCATATTAAAAGTATATTTTTTTATAGCATAGTAGTAGTTAGTTTATAGTATATATAATTTATTTTTTAATATTTTGTATTAAAAGTTATTTTCAAAACTAATCATTTCTTTTTTTTATTTGCAAATGAATTTTGGTGATGAGCCCCCTCGGTCGATCACGAACATCATTGGTAGGTATAAGAAGGTGAGTAGTGGCCCATCCAGTATAGCTAGGGATGCTAAGGGGACCTCTTCTTTATAGCCCAGACCCAATCGAGTCTGTCATTACCTACACCTCCTGTACGGAGTCTTTAGTCTTACTCTCCTGACCCCTGCTTTCCCTCACCAGACACTCTATAGAGTACTCCACTTTACCCTTGCTGCCCCCCACCTTCATTTCAGGGAGTCTTGTCCACCTATCCATATCAACCATACATCAAGCCATTCCACTACCCACCACCTCCTCAGTCTTTGTAGGTGGACCATCCACCTTGATTGCAGCATCGATGATGAATGGGTACATGTGAATAGTGCTTGAGGGTAATATGTACATAATACATGCTTTATATTATAAAGTTATTTCAAGATTTAATTTTTTTAACCCAATATTTTCTGAAGGTTTCATCCTTCAAAGTAGCCTACATGAAAAGTATAGGACATCATATGGAGTAGGTTTGATGCTCCATAGGTTTCAAGGAAGAAAATCCCTCAGGAAGTTAGAGGCATATGGTTTCAGGAGTTTAAGATTAATAGCTAGCATTAACAACAATAGATTTGCATGTTAGTTAGTATTACAAAAAATATTAACTATTATATTTTTAATATGTTGAGAGATTTCTATGAGTTTCACCAACATAATGCAAAAATTAGATAAAATTTTTAGAAGCGTAGTTTAACTAGCCTGTGAGACATATTTAGAGATATTAGGAAGTCATGTGAGAAATTACTATAGATTGGAGAAACAGTGTGGGTGGGCCAAACTAGAGCTTTAATCTGCTTGAATTATACTAGAAGGGATTAGAATAGTGAGAATTAAGCTTCTGATGTTGGGTGTATGGGTAGCACCCTCCATAATGGGTGCTCAGTTCCACACACTGAGCACATGCAATGATTTATAAGAATTGTAATAATTTGTTTAGTTATTAATACTATTCTAAGTTGTGTAATACTAATCTAAGTTGAGAAATTGCTCTAGATTGGTACTCAGTTCCACACACAGACTAAGTACGATGTCACATACTTTTGCCCACCAACTCCAGGAGGACTAGCTGTGGGTGGATGAGTGAAAAGGGCTTATGTGAGTTTATAAGTTTAGAATATTAAGAAAAATATTTTAAGTGATAATTATACAATGATTAATCTTATATTTTCTTTAATAAGATAAGAATATAAGGCTTCGAGAGAGCCACACTCGAGCTCATAAGGGATCCTCTGGGGGATCAACAGATTACTTTGACTACTGCATATGGTCACAAGCAGTAGGAAGAATGTAGAAGGGCAGAGTTTTTGGATTAAGCTCATAAGCATACATATTTGAGGTTCATTCCTATGGTTTCTCAAGCTTCCCAGCAAGCAGCAACAAGGGCTTGGTTAGCTAATAAGTGGCTTTCTTGATAGCAAAGCTAAAGCATGTCTAAAAATTATAGTTGACATGCAAATGCAGCAAAGTCAGATATTACAAGATCTTCAAAGAATCAGGGAGCAGTTTAGTGGAATATAGCCTACATTGGTCAAAGAGAGTGAGAATACTAATTTTTAGTAGATTATTTGTGCTTGTAAATATTTTGTTGGTTTTTCAATGTATAAGAATTATATGATTATTGCATAATTATTTGATAATTATAAAACTATTATATTCTTTGAGAATAGTTGGTGCAAAGTGTAATAAATATTTAATTAATTATTTTTTTGCAATGTTGAAATATTAGCCAATTTAAACTATTTTGAAAGCATGATATTAGTTTTATGTTGTACTGTGGAATAATTAACATAAGAGGGTACTTTTTTTATCTATGTTATAGGTTTCCAAAGGATATCTGGAGGATTTTTTGTCAAAAAGTTTAATACAAAAAATTCTAACAGGCATACTGGCATAATTCTATGCCAGTAATTTTGGCAGATTACCAATGAAAAATATGTCAAAATTTCCACCAGATTACTAGCAGAGTTTTCCACCATAAATTATGGAAGAAAATTCTACCAAGTAATCCTATGGACATTATGGTGGAAAATTTTTCCAAAAATTCCCTGGATTCAACCCCAAAAAATGTATTTTTTTCATCTTGAAATCTACATGCAATCCATGTTTATTTTCATCAAAAATGCATTTTTGACACCCTATTTATTGTCGAATTTGATTCCATAAAAAATCCACATGTAACGATGATTTCTATGGGACTTTTAAGATTTTCTAGCAGAAATGTCCACCGAATATAAGTGGATTTCCTGTAGTGTGTTTATTTAACTTTCTTGCATTTTGATTTGCTTTACTTATCTTAGGGAAAGCTGTGGTTGATAAATTTCTTGTTGAAATCTTCCTTAAAAGCAAAAAATAAAAATACTTTCTAAAAGCATTAAAAATAAAAATATTTATCTATGCTTTTGGTTTAGAAAATTATTTTTTGTAAAGTTTTTACACATTACTCTAATTTGAGTAGAAGACTCTTAAAAATTCAATTCACCTCTCTCTTGGTGTGTCACAATACATTCATATAATATCAGAGAACAGTCTCAATTTTGTTGGTTTAAACAAATTGAGTAGATCCACATGGCACATTTTGGAAATAAATGCCTTGGAAAGTTATTCCATTACCCGACCGCCTTTATTTTATAATATTCTTTTTTTATTTCTAGAATTTTTGAATGTCAACTTTTCTATAATCTATCAATTTTTTTGTATGTGGCACATGATTCAAACTGATTATTCTTTGCCTTTTAAAATTGTTAATGGTGTTAAAATAAAAATATCATTTTCTGAATAAAGTATAGAAGATCGTGATCTTGCTAAACTAAATGATATATGTCTTAATTGTTTCTTTTGTACATTGAAATCCAAAGATTACAAGCAGGTGTGTACTTGTACTAGTGTTAAACAAATTTATGATATACTATGCACAACATATGATGGAACTAGTGAAGTAAAAAAATCTCATATGAATTTACTATTGTACGAATATGAATTATTTTGCATGCACCCGAATAATTCTATTTCTAACATGTAAACTAGGTTTACAAAAAAAATTATTACATGATTGCATATTTCAGGTAGAGACATATCAAATGCTAAAAAAGTGAATAAAATTTTATGTTGTTTATCTAAATCTTGGGATGTTAAAGTTACTATAATTTCTAAATAAAATAATTTAATATCTTATTCTATCATCAACTTACTTGGTTCTTTGATTGCCTACGAGCAAAAATCAAACAAGGAAATAGAGATACAGGTTAAAGGAAGGACAAGACTACTGAATAAAGATGATGATACTAAAAGCAGTGATTCTGACATAGATGGAAATGATGATATTGTGTTGATGACCAAATAATTCAATAGATTTCTAAAACATAAGCAAAAGCATCAAAATGATAAACATCAAGGTAAAAATATAAAATTAAATAAGTTTTCTACTTATATTATTTAGCTTGAATGTTAAAAGCCAAGACATATTTGATTCAATTACATGAACATAAAGAGCCACCTAGCAAAAAAATCAGTGAGAAAAAGGAATCATTAAAAAGTGCAAAAAAAGAACAAAAAAAAAGCTTTTTGGACAAATTCAAATTTAGATTCATTAGAGACAAGCTAAAATAAGGCAACATATTTACGTCTCATGGATAATAATTCTACTTGTGATTCTGATAGTAATCAAGTTTATGATCTTCTACATGATGAATTACTTTTTTACAAAATAGTTGCATGATAGTTATAGAAAATTCAAAAAGTAGCACGCATGTCTAAAAAAGGAACATTCTACATTGTAAGAACAGCACATCTATCTCATTATTTTTTGCAAACTTAAAATTTACTATGTTGCATTAGAGGAAAAGCATGATATTAAAAGAAAAAAACATATTGAATTAGAAGAGGAGGCATTTAAAGAGGTAGAGAGAGATGCATTGCATTTACAAGAAGATGAACATGCATTGAAAGTAGAGGTAGGCATATATAAACGTACTAATGAAATTTTTAGAAAAGAAATCACAGCACTTAAAAGTACATCAGGGAATGCACACATTGATATGCCACACATTAGAGCACAACATGCACCTTCATCCTTTATAAGGAGACATTTCTCCTCATATAGATTAGTGCATCAATTCTAGGAGTGAAGTATTTTTCATATGGAATATTTAAGCATATTGCATTCATTTGCACATACAAAATCAATCGTAGATCACATTTAGTATGAAGGCCCAAGACATCATCTATAAAGCATAGCATAACATTCATTATAATATAAGGTGGGACCCAAATCCATCTGGGTTCCCAAAATTAAACCTTGATTGATTTTCTAAAGAGAGCAGGTGGTATATGGATAGTGAATGTTCATAATATATAATTGAAAGCTTGAGGAAATTCCTCACAATGGAAGCTAGAAGAAGTGAAAAGATAACACTTGTAGACAACACTACCAAAAAAATAATGGAAGCATGCACAATAGGTAAATCTAATAATTTTGTTATTGAAATTATTTTACTTGTAGAAGGCCTAAGGCATAATCTAATCAACATAAGTCCATTCTATGGTAAAGTATTTAACATAAAATTTCTTTCTATAAACTGCCTATTAATATTGAATGATAAAATTATATTAGAAGGTTTAAAAATTAATAATGGGTACATGGTTGATCTGAATTTTATTGATAAGTCTAATGATGATTGTTATTTGAAGGTCATTGTTGATGAATCATGGTTGTTGCATAGAATACTATGACATGCAAGCATGAGGAATATTAAGAAGTTCACCAAGTTAGAATTGGCACAATCTATTGAACATAAGTCTGTTGTATGATAAAGTATTTAACATAAAATTTCTTTGTATAAACTACTAATTAATGTTGAATGATAAAACTGAATTAGAAGGTTTTAGAATTAATAATGTGTGCATCATTGATCTGAATTATATTGATAAGTCTAATGGTGTTTGTTTTCACTGTTGAAGAATCTTGGTTGTCACATAGAAGACTATGACATGCAAGCATGACGAATATTTAGAAGATCACCATGTTAGAATTGGTTAGAGACATTTTAAAGAACATCTTAATGATGTATGCCAGCTATGGAAGCAATAAAAGTCTTCATTTCATTTCATTAAGGAAGTAGTCACAACTATTAGAAGTACTTCATATGTTGATGATTATTTGAGATACTCTTTGGTTAAGTTCTTGCAAATAAAAGTGATTCATTTGAAAAAAAAATTTAATATTCTCAATTTGGATTTAGTTAAAAAAAGGTTTGTTTAATTTCCACAATCCATAGTGATCATGGAGGAGACCTTGAGAATGAGATATTTGAATTATTTGCTATGACTTTGAGATAAAAAAACTTTTCAGCCTAATTTTTAGAACTTAGCCTTTCTAAATCATGATTATAAACTTAATAAAATAATAGATGGGCTTAAGCAAGCACCTTGGACATGATATAATTAGCTTAAAAATTTTCTTTTAAAAAATCATTTGTTAATGGTACCATAGATACCACCCTATTTATTAAAAGAAAAGGAGATTATATACTCATTGTTCAGATATATATGGATGATATTCTTTTTTGGATCTACTGATGATGATCTATGCAATAAGTATGATGGGTAAGTTAAGATAATTTCTTAGATTTGAAGTAAAGAAAAGAGAGGATGGAATCTTTTTTAGTAATATTAAATATATAAAAGAGATTTTCAAGAAATTTGATATCAAAGATTGCAAAAGTATGAATACACACATTAGCCTGACCACTGAATTGTATAAGGATCAAGATGATAAATTATTTGATTAGAAGAAGTTTAGAGGGATCATAGATTTCTTACTTTACTTGACTATCAATAGGCCTGATATTATGTTTTGTGTTTGTATATGTGCTAGGTTTCAGGCTGACCTTAAGGAATCTCATATGATCACCATTAAAAGAATCTTTGAATATCTCATACGCCCTCAAAATTTGTATATTTGGTATCCTAAGAAAAACTTGATCTTTGACTTGGTTGATACTTAAATTTGAATTTTCCTAATTGTACGGTAGTTAGAAAGAGCACCTCATGAATTTGCCAAATCATAGCACATTCTCTAATTTTTCTGGTCCAATCGAAAGAAAAATTTGTAGCCCTTTCAATTGCAGAAGCTTAGTACATAGCTGTAGGAAATTGTGTTGCCTAAGTTTTTTGGCTAAAGTAATAGGTTCTTGAATTTGGATTGCTAGTAGAAACCATCCCCGTCATATGTGATAACACGAGTGTAATCTGCATCAATAAAAATCTTATTTAGCACTCTCGTACAAAACACATCGACATGAGACAACTTTATTCAGAATTGTGTGGCCAAGGGAGATGTAGAGATACACTATGTGGACCTAAAAAATTAGTTAACAGACATTTCCCATAAGTTTTAAAAGGTTCATCGCACTTAGAACTAGATTAGGAGTTATTGATATAGTTGCCTAAGAAATTGGGGTCACTACATGTTATTTTTGTTGTGTCTTTATATTTTGTTCAAGTTTATATATTTGTAATTTTATCAATTTTTATAGAATTTTATGTGTCTTGGTGTTTGTTTGCATATACATTTGTTTGTATTTGTATTTATGTTTTATATCTTTCTAATATATTCTCAGTTTTCACTATTTCTTATACTTTCTCTTGAGAAATTTGTTATGTACTTTTCATAGTGGAACTATCTCTGATCATCACACAAAACCCTAAAAATTTCTTCCCATCATATTTTATGATACATGTGGGATTAGACCATTATAGACCAATAATTATAAAATTATTTATTTGTGATGATTAATTAGTATTGATCATACTGTACGAATTCCACATCCTACTGTACAGTCTATTTGGTCAACTAGACATATCGATGACTCCTCAAGATGATCATGTTTATAATGACCATAGTAGATGATGCCTAATTGTTCGATCATATTGTATGATTGACTTTTATTTTATGTTCCTGGTGAGACATTTTGGTAGGATTCAATTGGACAGTATGATCCCTTAATCGTATTGTATGAACGACCTGAGACTATAAATGGAGGGGTTATTGCCACTTTCTTCTTCACACCATCCATTCCCTTCCCCTTTAAAGCTTGCATTCTCTTCCTAAATCTATGTCTCAGAAGCATGGTTGACTCGCTCAGCTACCTAGCTTAACGATCATTCTTAGTCCGAGGCAAACTAGGCTACATATAAAATCAGCAGAGAAGCCCTAATCACAAATTCAGAAGTGGTGGACTCAGATTGCTTATCTTATCAGGTATTAGATCTATTTGCTAGAACATCAATTCCTGATATGTTTAACCTATCCCTTTCATGATGAGCTATTGTTAGAACTTTTTTGCCAATCTTAGGGTCATCTCTGACCACACTGCTATGCAATCACAGGTCTACTATCTCTAAATAATTATCACTAATTCTGACCTTCACAAGCACCATCACCTTTATAACATGAGTGAACAACCTCATTATATTGTTGAGTCTTTAAAATATAATTAGGGCTCACTGAAGATAAAACTTATCTATAGAGCATATCATTGTATATATCCTCTAAGCAAAATACAATATAACCTATCCTGCATCACTAGCCCACCTTCTTTAGAAAAAAACTCTTCCACATAATCTATAATCACCACCATAGTCTAGCACCTATAGAGGATATTCCTGACACAAATAAGCAAGCAGAGATAGCAGGAACACCAGGCCGTACATTCCAACCATGACCTCCTGACTTGTGGATTAAGTGATTTGATTGCTTAAACCTAAGATTAAGCACACTTTTAGGAGTCAGCGTCATGTTGGGAACAGGTTAAGCGGCAGCATGAGACAGATCATGCTTGATTCCAAGAAAAAATTTCTTCACTCCATTGGTACTTCCAACTGCCCCCACCATCACCACCTAATTAGGGACCATATGATAAGTGGCTTTTGTGTTTGTGTTTTGTCTTAGTATACTGTTTTTGTTTTTTGTCTTTTTGTGATAATAAAAAGAGTAACTAAGTTTGTGAGTTATATTGTTCGACATTTGACTAGTTTTGTTGGCTCAATATTTTTGTTGTTTATATATATATATATATATATATATATATATATATATATATATATATATAATAAAAAATCAAAATCCATTTTTTTTAAAGAAATCATTTAGTGAGGGGGAGAATTAAGTAGGGATTTGAATATCAATTTGTAAATTTAAATTCTAGGGAACAATATTTATCATCATCAAGAAAAGGGGATATTATTGAAATCTAGGAGCGTCACCTAATATTTTGATGATTATAAATATTATTTGTGTTATTATTTTCTTGTTCCTACTTTATATATATTGCATGTTTCTTTTGTGTGTCAGTAAGCATTTCAGATACAATATACATCAAGCTAAATTAAAGAATCAGGCTCTAGATAGTGCAGTGTAAAGTCTAATTTAGTCTATAATAATAGAATATGTACATTTCTCTTTTCTTGACTCATTTTATATATTAGGTGGATGTTGGCTAGAAAACCAAGCATGTACTCATAGAGGATAAAAAATTGAATATTTGAATTTTTATGTTTATCGTATTATACAATCCAAATCGTACTGTATGACTTATTAAAAAAAGAAATTAATTAAAGTGTTTAATTAAATAAGATAAATTAAATTGAGTTATAACTAATGATATTGTATGACCTTCAATTGTACAAAATAATCAACTATTTTTACGAAACCCCATCGCCAAATATATTTTATTAAAATTTAGAAAATTTAAAAATTAAAATTTAAACTGGTTGTACTATATGAAAAGTTTTGTATTGTACAAATATTAATGGATACTGCCTTATTTATTTCAAAAATTAAGGAATAGAATTAGGAACAAATCCAAATTAATAATCTTATTGTATGATCCATATCATACAGGCAGAATAAATTAAGAAAAAATGCCCACTTTGAAAATGATCTACGATGGGAATTGAACTAATCAGACATTATGAAAAAAGTTTTTAATTGAAAATTAGGGTTTCACTTAAATCACGCATTTTATTTATTTTATACATGACTTGAGAGTCTATGTTGATTAATCATAGATATTTATAGGTAGGGAGAGCTTTAGTGAGGGGGAGAGTGTCCAAATCACTTGGAAGAGATAGGAGGTGAGGTTGATCGAGAGTTTTCCTTGAGGGTGTCAAGGGGTGTGAGGGTAACACAGTTGTTCTAGTCGGTCTACACCTTGGGTTCTTTGTGTTATGGTTATGGAGCTCTTAGAGAATAGCTATTAGAAAAAACCTTTCGGTAAAAGACTTACTAGCCGAGGCGGCTAAGGGACGACAACTTCACCATTACAAGGAGGAGAAGGATGGAGCAACATCTCTGTTATACAAAAAGTAGAAAGAGGGATTGCATCTCTACCATGCGAGGGGTAGAAGAAGGGTGTGGCACCTCCACTATGCCAGAAAATTAAACGAGGCAGATTCTTTGGGGATAGAAAAGTCTGTAATGGTCATTCTCCACCTGGTAAGGGAGAAAGGCTACTCCGCCTGGCTGAGTGCTAAAGAAGCATAATATAGTGCAATACCTAATTATGAGGAACTTAAGGGAGTGAATGTTGGTAAATTTTGACTGAACTATAAACATATGATATATGTTTTTTTTTTTACTTTCTTGGATTTGTTTTCCTATATATTGGTTTACTTAACTTAACCTTGGGAATGTTATGGTTGATAAATTTCTAAATAAAATCTTACTTAAAAATAAAAAAACAAAAATATTTTCTAGAAGTTTTAAAAATAGAAATATTTCCTCTTTATTTTAGGTTTTTAAATTTTAATTTCCTTAAAGTTTTCACACATTACTCTTGTTTCAATAAGAGATTCTTAATGTACTAATTAACCTTCCTCGTGATGTGTCATAGCACTTTCATATATAATTTAAATCCTCTAAAAATTGTAAATGCTAGCAGGACTCTAATGGCCTATAACTGAGCTAAAGGTGCAAAGATTTCCTTGAAAATAATTCTTTCAATTTGATTATATATCCTTTTCAACTAATCTAGCTTTATTCTTTACAACTGATCCAGGGTCATTAAATTTATTTTTAAAACCCCATTTAGTTTATATTACACTCTGTTGGGAGGGTCTTGCAAGTAAGTCTTAAATATCATTTCTAATGAATTGATTCAATTTATCTTGATTTATGTAATCCAAAACTCATCCCTTAGTGCATCATTTATGCTAGTAAGCTCTATCATAGAAATAAATACAGATTGACTAACCTCCTTCCTAATCCTATATGTAGTCCTAACACCTATGGAAGGATCTCCTATAATGAGATTGATGAGATGACTAATGGCATATCTTCATTACCCCTAAAAAAATTATTGTTCTTAGATTCTATCATCTAATCTAACATTCTCAATCCTATGAGTAGTACCCTCTTCTTCTTCATTAACTTTTTTAATTTTTGGAACCCTACCAGTTCTTCAAATGTAACATGGGTGGACTCATCAATAATTAAGACTCTCTTATTGAATATCTTATATGCCTTGCCAATTAAGGAACATCCTAGAAATACTGCTTCATATTTCTTTGAATAAAATTTTCCTAGATGTGATTTTTCATTACACCAAAACATATATAGATGAGAAATATTTAGTGTTCTACCCTTGAGTAACTCATAAGATGTTTTATTTAGCTTAGCCCTTATATTTACTCTATTTAGAACATAGCAAGCATTGCTCACTACTTTAGGCAAAAAGTATTTGGGTAGACTTTACTTACTAACCATCACCCCAGCAGCCTCTACCATCGTTATATTTTTCCTTTCAGCTACACCATTTTCCTATGGAGTTTTAGGGGCTAAAAAATTGTGTCAATACCTCATTACTGACAAAATATTTCAAACCTCTCATTCTCAAATTCTTTGTGATTATCATTATGAATTGTGAAGATCAAACATTATATTTTATGTTGAATCCAAACTAAACATTTTGTATATTCTCGAATGAATCACTTTTATTTGCTAGAAACTTAACCCAAGTAATCCTTAAATAATAATCAATTATCACAATACCAAAGGATTTTCCTCCTAGACTCGTTGTGCTAATAGGTCTAAACAAAATCATATGGAGCATTTCTAATAACCTATTGGTAGCTAATTCCTTAATAAAATGAAATGAAGATTTCACCTATACTCCTTGCTGGCATGCATCGCAATAATATTTATTTAGAATTCTAGCTCAAGAATACCTCTAATTAGTTCTAACTATGTTACCTTCCAAAATATCCTTTTGCTTGTATGATAGTCTCCTATGTCGCAACCATGATTCATCTATAGTGATTCTCAAGCAATGAACTTCACTAAGTTTATTAATGTAATTCATATCAATCATGTAACTATTGTTAATTTTTAATCCTTCTAATGCAATTTTATCATTCAACATTAACAAGCATTTTAGGGAAAGAAATTTAACTTCAAAATATTTATCACAAAGTTAGCTTATACTTAATAAGTAATGCTTCAAGCCTTCCACAAGGAAAACATTTTTAATTATAAAACCATTATTTTTACCTATTGTACCTGCTCTCACTACCTTTCTAGTAATGGTGTCACTAAGTGTTATTTCCTTCACTCCTAGCCTCTAGTAAGATTAACTTCCTCATGTCTCCATTCATATGTCTTGAACGCCAACAGTCTAGGTACCACATGCTCTCACTGGACCCCTTATGAGTGCATACCACAAAAATCAATTAAGTTGTAATTTTGAGAACCCATTTGAGTTTGGGTCCTTCCATACATTGAAATAAATGTATGATCTGCTATAGAGATGAGGCCTTAAGCCTTTAAAATAAATGTGAGATATAATGGACTTTCTTGTGCATGTATGTGTTATGTTCTCTATCATGCCACCAAAAAGCACTTATCTCCTATAAATGGATGCACTAATCTATATGTAGCGTGATTTCTCCAATATGGTAGGGTAATGCATGTTGTGTTCTAATGTGTTGCTTATTTGTGTATAAAGGCTCTGATGCATCTTCTCTAGGCTTTTTGTTTTCTTTCCTAAGGAATTCATTAGCACTCTTATATATGCCTACTTACTCTTATATATGCCTACTTTTACTTAAAGTGCATACTCATCTTCCTATAAATATAATGTATTTCTCTCTAACTCCTAAAATGCATCTTCTAGAACAATATGCTCCCTTTTTTTAGTTTCTTTTTTATTAATCAAATTCTAATGTTTTTCTTCTAATAATGCAACATGATTAATCTTGAAATTTGTAAAATTTCTAATAATATTGGAATGATTATCTAAAAGTGCAGAGCATTCATTTTTAAGAGATGAAATTTCTTTTTAAGCTTTCTATAACTATCATGCAACTATTTTGAATAGGAAAGTAATTAAGTATAAAAGTAATGACATAAATGGTCTTCCTTTGTATTGTTAGTGTTATTTTTTACCACGATACATAAGTTTGTTACATCATGTTCAACTTTTGTTTTTGATGAGTTTGAATCTGAATTAGCCCAAAAAAGCCTATTGAGTTCTTCATTTGCTCTATTTCATAGTGCCTTCCACTTTCTTTTTGTTTATCTAGTTGTCTCTTTAGGTTCGAGCAATCAAATTTAATATGGCCTGGCTTTTTATACTCAAGCAATAATTGTCAGCAAAAAGTTATTTACTTTGGTATTTTTACGTCAATATTTATCATTGTGGTGTATTTGCTTGTTCTTTAGATATCATTTGAATTATCTCACCGTTGGTGGAATATGCTCATTTGCATCACTTTCAGAATTACTATTTTGCATATCATCATCCTTAAGTGCAATAGTCTTCTTCCTCTTTTCACCTGTATATGCATTTTTGATTGACTGTTTTCTCATAGGTAATCGAAGATACAAACAAGTTATAAATAGAGTAAGAGTTTAGATCTTTATATTCAAAAATAGTCATCTCCTTAGCATCACTAGATTTAGGCAAACATTATAATATTTTATTAATAATTTCAATATTGGATATCTCTCCACCCAAAGCATGTAGGAATATAATAATTTTAGTAAACATATTATACATATACGTGATAGAATCACTAGGTTGCATGCAAAATTGTTCATAGCCATGCAAATGAATATTCATGTGTTATTGCTTGACTTGCCTTTATTGCAGATACATAATTAATCTCATATTTCTTTATTATGTGGTGCAGTTGGACGCACTCATATAGACTTATGATTTGAATGAACAAAAGAAGATATTTAAACATTTGCATTTAGTTGAGCAAGATTTTTATCCTCTAGTCTCCATTCAATAATGAGTATTTCTACCTTAGTGTCATTCAGTATTCTATACAATAATGAATATCTAGTTTGAATCATATGCCACATGCCAAAATGAATTAATTGTATAAAGGTTGACATTCAAATTTTAATGTTGTCAAATCGTGGTGATCAGGTAATGGAGTATCCTTATGAAGTGTTCCTTTTTCTAAATTGTGCCTTATTCAACTCTACTCAGGTGACTGAACAATTAAAAGTGAGAACCCCATTCAAATACCATTTAAAAGTGCTATGGCACACAAAGAATATGGATAATATAAAATTTTAAACCTATTTCTTAACATAAATATTATGTGGAAGCAAGGAAATATTTTAAAACAAAATATTTAAGATATATATATATATATATTCAAAAAAATGATTCATGTAACCGACCCCATGTAGTGCGATAAAGGCTTGATATTGTTTTTGTTATTATATAAATATTATTTATATTTTATGCAAAAGCTTCGATAAAATTCTACTAGTGGTCCTCCCAGTGGATCTCAATCATGACACTAGATCAAAGTATAAACTCTAGGTTGCACAGGTGTTAGTGCTAGAATAATAGACTATAGTGGCTCTCTTTGACTTCAAGTAACTCCTTTGCTGTACCAATCAACTATGGAGCATACTTTCCCAAAGTAACTAATTTGGCTTCATATTGCCTCACTGTTCTGTCGCGTACTCTAACCTCATAAAATCCTCCTTCCTTTATTAACATTCAAATGAAGGTATGAACCAATCTATAAAAATAGCAATAAACTCTGCCCAAGAAATCTCTGTACTCATCTTGTCATGAAATTTCTCTCGTTGTTGTATTATCCACCATCTCTATGCTTCTCCTTCAAATAGGAACACTGCTAGTGGTACTTTGATTCTTTGGGTATTACAAGCTGTTAAATATCTTCTCTATCCGTAATAACTAGTCCTCTGCTATCTGTGGCTCAACAACTCCCTTGAACAATAGGGGCTTCAACTTATGGAATATTTGTGTACGTATGTCCACTTCTAACCCCTTATATCGAACATGTCTACTCTAAGCATCACTCATAGCCTATGCAAACATGCTACCTTGCTGCATCAAACTATTAAAACTCACTGGAGATATTATTGCACTCTATCCATTCTATATATCTGGATCATTATGGATCATCTATCCAATGAAAAAATTCTCTTACATAATCAATCACATATAAACTAAACATACATACATACATATGCAATTCAATCAATTAAATGCAAAAATGAAAATATATACTACCCAACTTCTTCCCCACTCATAATCAACTACTATAGCTCTAGTTATAATTAAATTATTTCAAAAATCACTCTGATACTAATTTCTCACGTCTCAGAATCAAATTTGGAAGAATTGGATATTTTCAACAACTTAATTATTTACAAAAAAGCTTCTATAAATCATCAATATAAATCAATCTAGCAAAAATAACTAAAATTGTACATCTTAAAACATTTCATTATATTCATTCACCCCAATTTATATTTATAATAGCAAGGGATCAATACAGTCACTACTCTATCATATAAAGTATAAACAAAATCAAAAGAAACTATAGAATATCTATCAATCTCACTCCAATTGGTTTTGATCTCTTTTCTGACTTGAAATCATTAAAACCCACATAATAAGCTATAAGGTTGCGTATTAACTCAAATACACTAAAACTTTTAACATAAGATTCAATAAATAATATGCATGTTCATCTCATTCAATAAAATTAATAAAATTCAAAATCATCAATGATCAGTCACCACTAGTATGATCCAATTTAATCAATAATAAAAAGCATAAATTATTACAATAAATCCCTAAATTAATATCTATTTAAAAGTATCGATAATCAATAATAATAATCAGTCTCCATATAAGTATGTATCAGTAGGATAATAAAGGCAGCAAAATAGTAAATTTGTATAATAAAAAATAACTTATCAATACTGAGCTCATGTGTGAGTCTATAAATTAATTATAGGTATAATGTATTAATTTCAATGTCATTAGTCTTATCTATCTTATCTTTTATATAATTAGTATATATATTCATTCATATGCCATTCTATCTATCAATGCCATTTATTAATGTTACCAATGTATATATGTATTAATATATGATTCAGTATAGAGTTTAGCATGACAAGACTTCCAACTTTAATGTGGTGTTTGTGGATAAATTTAACATCCAAAATGTAATGTCACACAAGATTTTCTTTAAATTTAAATTTTGCATTTCTTTAATCAAATTTACACATATTGACATTACAACATTGTTAAGGATAGGCTAATGTTTCACTATTAATTTGAGAAGAGAAACATTCTATTCATTATTAAATGCTTAATAGGGAATATTCAATTAGCTCAAAAGGATAAAAAAAACTTTCATTTATCATTTTAATTATGAAATTAATCTAATTGTTAAAGCTTAGGATAGTGTTCCACAAATCTTTCTCCTACCTTAGAAAGAAACTAAGATAGGTTTTATTTTAATCTGAGTTGTAGACTCGCTATAGGGGCAAGCCCCTATAGTTAATTATATCTCCTAAGAGAATACTCTCGATTAAAGTGAGGACTAAATATTCTCAAAGACATATGGATCTAAAGAAATATTTGAGCTAACAAGATTTAAAATATAAGCTTTAGATTATAAATTCTCTAGTTATCCTCAGAATCTAGATTGAGACTTTTTAGATTTTGAAAGAATTGAATGGAAATGTGCAAAGACTAAAGAGGTATTTATAATCTGGACATATACTTGATTGGAGTGAGTTGCCAGCTAAAAATCCTAATTCATAATCAATCACCTTAGATGTAATTTATGATAGGCTAAGCTCTATCCTAAGAGATCAAAAGATGAATTTGACTAAGAAATTTTTGACTAAAGATGAGTAATTTTAACTTTAAGTTCAAATGATATTAGCATAAAGACTCACTAAGAACTATAAATTTTACCTTATTTAATTTACCTGAATAAATTCTACAACTCCTAATATTTTAAAGAAAATTTGGCAGTATAACGGCCCTATACCAAAGGAAAAGTGATATCATCCTCTGAGCACATGTGGACCTTACTACCTTACCATTATTGGGCATAAGTGTTTTCACTTAACATATATTACTGAAATAAAATGTGTTCATGTATTCATGAATAGGTAAAGGGGATGGTGCATATGGTACCTAGTACCGTATCATCCGAGAACTAATATACATGTTCCTACAAAGATCGAAACATATACACTGAAAGAAACCTAAAAAAATTTCTACCAACTAATGCAATTTACAACCCATATGAATGTTATGCATGAAGAAATGTAAAAATTGAAAGACTAAATATAAAAGTAATTTGTTTATTCATTGATTTGATAATTTATAATAGACTCAAACTCTGCATGAAAGAAAGGTGTCCAAGCTCCACCAAAATTATATATATATATATATATATATATATATACTTACTAATGATCTTCAAGCTCCAAGTCTTCTATGGAATTCTAAAAGAGAGTATCCTCCAAAGGAAAGGATATCATCTTTTGGAGCCCTATTGCTATATGAATAAGAAGGTATATTTAAATCATTTACAACTCAAGATGTTGTACAACTCGATCTATATACATTTTACATTTACAATGACTTGTACATCTATATATCATTCCAAGGTACACTCTACTTTGACTCTTATAGGAATTTAAAGTAGATAAATGCATATAAAAGTGTAAAATAGTTGTGCATTAATATAATTCTTCTAATGTAGTCCTTAAAGAGCATAATTGCACCAACAAGAATTTAAAATGTATGGCATTCAGATTGCTAAAACTAAATAAATATACAAAAGGTACTCTCCAAGTAAAGCACCTACCAAGTAAATCACACCACAAGCCTAGCCTAGGTTTAGAGTTGGTTGTCATAGAAAACCATCTAAGTGTGTGTAGAAAGGTTGTGTGGATTGGATAGTTCCTAGGCTTTATTGGTTAGGAGTTGTCTATAAATTAATTTTTTTATTCAAGGTCTTTAGAGGAAAGTTTGAATTTAAGTTTTAATTATTTAGAGGTTATAATTTTTTTTAAAGATTTTTTGATTGTTAAAGTTATTTACCATTAGGTTTAAAAAAATATAGTGTTCAACAACTTCTAAGTAAAAGAAACTATTGATCAGTATATCCTAGACTAAAAATGCCATGCTACCAATCCTCTAAGACTAAGGTAAATTTTTAGTATAGAGTCCTCAATTTTAAATAAGTGTTTTGATCCTTAAAGTTTTCTCAATCGAAGACACCTTTGCCCTCTTAAGAGGAATCAAACATAAGCGTATAAAAGGTTGTAATGTCTAAATATTTTATTAATGATTTTTATTTAAATTTAATTTATTATTTATAGATTTATTTTAGATTAAATTTTTTGTTTAAATTCTATCAAATTTGTTCATGGCATTGTCACAACAAGCACGAGGACCCAGGGCCTCCCTTAGGACATGCAACTTCGTAGCTCAAAGTAGTCTTGTCTAAAAACTTTAATGACAAGAATGTTGATGGTTTAATTAATTTTTTTAATTTAATTTCATTGGAATGATGATTTACTAATTCTTCATATTTTAATAAATATTTTAATACATTAAATGTGAGGTCTACTTCTTTACTTTTTGATTTATATTAGTTTCTAGAATTTTTATATTTTTTTATAAGTACTAGGCCAAGAGATTAAGTTCGTGAAGGTTGTTAAACCACTAAGAACTAGCCCGAGGCTAACCAAGAGGGGGGTGAATTGGTAATTTCAAAATTCCTTAATAAAAATTAAAACCTTTAATGCGGAAGTAGAACAATTTCACAATAATAAAATCAGAGTTTTCTAAACCACATAGTAAATAATAGAAAAGTGCGAAAATTAAAATGCAAAAAAGTAAATGAATGAGTACAAAGAATTTTATAGTGGTTCGATCAAATCTTACCTACGTCCACTCTCCGGAGGCCTCCTCCTAGTATTGCACTAAATGCTTATTGTCTCTCCTTTAGCCCCCACAGCTAGGTGGAGAAGACCTTATAAAAATCTCTTCCATCGACAAGGTAAGGCAGAGTACCCTGAAACTTTTTTAACCTCCTAGTGTAGGCAAAGAGCCTGAATCATTTTACTCCCTCCTAGAGTAGGCAGAGAACTTGAATCCTTTTACTCCCTCCTGGAGTAGGCAGAGAACCTTGATCTAATGCTGAAGAATGTCTCCCCTAGAGCCACCAAGTAACCATGAAAGCAGCTTGAATAAGGCAGTGGAAACCTTGCTTGGAGTAACCTTTGTGAATCCCTCACAACTCCTCCTCACAAGGATCTCTCCCTTTCTTCTCTCCCAAAGCTCTCTCTCTTCCTTCTCTAAGCACGCTCTTTGATCATCTTAACAACAAAAGATCTCTCTCAAGATAATATAAGAGATTAAATAGGAAGCCTCCAAAAGAAGCCCTAATTTCAATTTGCCGTAAAAAGTTATCCAGTATGATTGATAGATCATCTTGTACGATTAGTACAAATCACCCCTTTCAGCCAGTACGATCCACTTTGTCCTATATGATTAGGTTAAGTATTTGTGCTGATTATCCAATATGATTATATGATCATACTTTATGATTAGTTCAAGATACTTACTGATCATCCTGTATGAAAGACGACGACGGGTTTTCCAAGATGATATTCATATACGAGTAGAGGAAAATTATGGTTTTTTATCTCGGATGATGTGGGACGATCAAGTATCATCCCATGTATCTCTCGGGTCCTCCAGGATGATTCACATCATTCTATATGATTAGAACAAAATCTCAACATTAAAATATTACTTAAATTATGATTGGCAGCTATTTTTCCCAATCTTAACTGATCATCCTGTACGATATGGATTGTATAATATGATTAGTTTAATAACTCTTAATTAATAGGGGTGACTTAATTAGGGTTTTTGGTTTTTAACTGATTGTCCAATATGATATAAATTGTACTATACGATAAGTTTAAAATCCAAAAATTTTACTAACTCACCAACTCACTCCCTTGAGTGTGTGTGTGTAAGGTTACTCAGCTTAGTGTCCACCAGATACATGATTTAACTCAAGAAAGAGAAAAAGTACTTGAAATTGAAATTACAGACAAACTCAACGCTAGTCTACCCAATCTTGAGCTTATTAACGTTGCTAGTGGACTTGTGGACCTGAAATATTAGTGAGTATGGAAACAAAATAGATATGCAAGAATAACAGTGATAAGGAAACAATAATATTTTTTATCATCAAAATTACAGTACTTTGGCTCATATTTGCAACAATCTCCCACTTTTTTATGATGGCAAATATCGTTGTTTAATATTGAAAGAAAGGAAAGTTTTTTTTTTCTCTTTTTTTAACAGAAATATAAGACATAAGAAAAAATAGAATAAAGTAAATTTCACTAAAAATATAGGATGCAAACAATACACTACTCCCCTTTTTGACCTCACAAAAAAGAGGAAAAAGTAAACACTAAAAAAAACAAAGTAAGTACATCACAAAAGAGAATAGATAATAGAAATAAAAATAGACTTGAACCCACAAGGACCCTAATCAGGAGGAGATGGTGGTTGTGGCTAAAAGTAGTGGTAAAGAGAGGCAAATTATTTACCAAACCAAGCCATATCTTTGTCAAGTTGGTACTGCTGTTGTACTATGTAGTCATGAAAATGAGCTAAGTCTTGGCTATGCTACTGCTGCTACTCGGCTACATAGAATATAAGGAGGTGATCAAGTGGAGCTGGAAATTGAAGATTGTATTTTGATTCAAGGACAAAGGAAAGCGATGTCCTAGGAAATTAAAGATTGTATTTTGATTCAAGGACCTAGGCTTTCTTTTATGGCCATGATCTCTAATGCAAATTAGATGTTCAACATAGAGAATAATAAGATCATATGCATTAAATTATAAGTTAGCCATGATGTAGCAATTGTTAAGTGAAAGAATATTTGTAATATGAATTTGATCCCCATCTTTAGGAATAATTGAATTGCAAACGATGTGCTAGATGATTCGGGCATCCTAAACTAAGGTGTTGACTGGGGCTACATGGTAGTTGACATTTGTTTCCCTAAGAATATTATTAGCAGGAGCCCAATTAAAATCAATATTTGAAGCAAGATGTGTATCTTATCTCCAGTAGTAGCAGGGTGAAAAAATTCATGAAAATCCTGATTGGTAATCTCAATAGGACTTTGATTAACAAATGATTATAAGGTAATAAAAGTATTATTAATGTGAAGGTTGGCAAAGAATCCAAATGAGAGTTCAGAATTAAATGGAAAGGCTAGTGTAAGAAGGAAGTCAAGAGTTATTCTAGCAAATAGATCAAGTTCCTGAAAGTTCAGAACATTTTGATTGATAATCTTTGAGGGGGTTATGCTAATAGTTTTATAGCGATTGTAGGCCGCTTCATCAGCTTCCTCAGTGAATTAGTATCGATAGCTCACCTAGATAAGCTACCAAGAAGTGCTCTGGACCTTTTGCCACCAGCCATTATAGGAGTAAGAGTGCTCAAGTAAGAGGGAAGGAGAGGTGGAATATTTTGAGTGAAGAGGAAACCATGATTTTAGGTTGTTTATATTGAATCATCCATATCATACTGGACTATCGTGAGATCTAAAAAAATCATGTGGTGTAATTAATTTGACCAGATTATTAATAAAAAAAGGTAGTATGATTGTATAATATGACCAGACATCATATTGAATGATTAGACACAGGATGATCAACCTGAAGAGTCGGCTTGTACTATCGTTGACTGGCTGGAACCTAAAGGATGAGCATGTGGATTATCCTGGACAATTTGTCATAATGGATCAAACCAACTGCATTTAAATCATCCAATGACTCCTGCCATATGGACCATCGAGTATGAAGTATGAATCGTACGAAATAATCACCAATAATTGATTGATATCAATCGTTGGATGTGTGATTAGAGAGGTGATTTTTTGTTAAGATTGTACAGGATGATGTAAATTATCCTAGATGATGTGAACAGAATTTAAATAACTTAGAGAATGAAAGGTGACAATCAAGAAGGGTCCAAAAACAAAAATCAAGCAAAAAATAATAGAAAATAAATGAAAAATATGATAAATATAACCATAAGGAAAAATCAAAGGTTTTTTTTGAATTGATTTGCTCCTAGTAAATGATAAATTTACCTCATTATTATATTTAAAAAACTATTAAGAAATTAAATGATAATTTTAAAATTCAAAAAGGCTAGAAAATTGAACTTGTTAACCCTAGGTCGGGCTCCTTATAGGTCAAAATCCATTCTAAACAAAAATCTAAATTAGAAAAGAAATTAGATAGGAAACATGATCTTTTCATCCTTTGTTTCAGAAAAAATCTAATAGAGCAATATTACAAAGTAATTAATCTGAAATTATTATTTTTAAATTCAGGTGTAGCAGATATCAATTGGCATAGGGAGTCTTCTAAGATTTTAAAGATTTTAAAGAAAGGCAAGCTAACTCTTAGTGGGCTCATTTTGTGCTAATTTATCAGCTTTTGGTGCACATTACACATCTTTTGATTTTTGATATACTTTGTGCATCTTGTAATTATTTGGCGGTCATTACGCATCTTTTCAATTTTTGGGCTCATTTTGTACCTCTTTTCATTTTTGCATGCTTTCTTCCTTTCTAAATCTTTAAAAAAAATTTTAGTTGTGAGATTATCTTCCAAATATGAGAGAGAAAAAACTTAGTTTCTTATATAAGGAAGAATAAACCACAAAATAGATTCCTATCCTTATGATTAACGCAAACATTCATATTAAGAAAACTTGAAAAAGATTTATTGACTTGAATTCATCTGAGATAGATTTGCTATAGGAAGGTAAAATAGATCCCTTTTTCAAATTCTAATTTTTAATTTGAAATAGATTTTCATTCAAAAAGAAAATACACCACTAATGGAGTTAAGCGAAGAGAAACAATCATCAATGATTTTTTCCTTTAATCTTTTAGAGAAGTCAATCACTACTTACATGCTTTTAAAAAAAATAAGGCAAAAATATCATTTAAGACAAAATTTGCATCAGAAGTGAGCAATTATCTATTTTTTAAAACACTGAACGAAATTAACAAAAAATCAAAAGCATAAAACACGAACACACAAACAGAAACAAATATATAAATAAAATAAAAACATAAATTAGAAACAAAAAGCATCAATTTCAAGCATAAATATCTATCACACCTAATCTGGTTCTTAAGATGCTGAAGGTTTCAAAAGCTAGTGGTTTTGTAAAGATATCAGTAAGTTAATTTTTAGTGGCTAGATGGTGTAGCTCTATGTCTCTTTTGGTAACATGGTCTCTAATGAAATGGTGCCTTATGAATATGTGTTTAGTCATGGAGTGTTGGATTGGATTTTTTGAAATGCAGATGGCACTAGTGTTATAACATAAGATTGAAATGGTGCCTATAGGTAATCCTAAATCCAATATTTATTATTTTAACCAAAGGACTTAGGCCATATAACTTCCTATGGCTATGTATTCAGCTTTATTAGTGGATAGGGCAACCGAGTTCTATTTTCTACTAGACCAGGAGACTAAGAACTGTCCTATAAATTGACATGTTCCGGAAGTACTTTTCCTATCAACCCTGCATCCTGCAAAATTTTAATTACAGTATCCTATAATTTTAAAGGAAGTGCTATGCTTAGGATACTAAATTCTTAAGTCTTAGGTTATTAAGAGATATATAAGGATTCTCTTAATAGCAGTCAAGTGGGACTGTTTTAAATCAGCCTAAAATCTAGCATAGAGACAAACACTAAACATAATATCGGGTCTTCCAGCAGTCAAGTAAAGAAGTGATCCAATTATTCCCATGTATTTCTTTTGATCAACTGATATTCCATTTGGATCCTTATCTAACTGAACATTAGAACTCATTGGAGTATTTATTGGCTTGACTTTACCTATTTCAGATTTCTTAAGAATGTCCTTAATATATTATGATTGACTAAGGAAAATTCCATCATCCTTATGCCTTATACAAAATCAAAGAAAGTAAGTCAATTCTCCCATCATACTCATCTCAAACTCCTTACTCGTCATTTTTGAAATTTCATCACATAGATTTTTATCAGAAGATCCAAATAGAATATCATTAATATAAATTTGGACAATGAATAGTTCATCTCCTACCTTTTCAAAAATAGGGTGGTGTCTATGCTCCCCTTAACAAAGGTTCTCTCTAGTAGGAATGTGTTTAGTCTTTAATAGCATGCCCTCGGAGCTTATTTTAGTCCATATAATACCTTTTTAAATTTGAACACATGATTAGGAAATTATGAATTTTCAAAGTCTAGGGGTTATTCAAAATACACATCTTCATTTATTACCCCATTCAGAAAAACACTTTTGACATCCATTTGGTATGTTTGAATCCCTTAAAGTAGGCAAAGGATAGTAGCACCCTAATGGCTTCTAATCTAGTTATAGGAGTAAAGGTCTCTTTAAAGCCAATTCCTTCTATCTGGTTATACCCCTTAGCCACTAATCCTACTTTATTTCTCACCACTACACTAGAATCATTCAATTTGTTTTTGAAAACCCATTTAGTTCCAACAACACCATAGTCTTTAGGTCTTTCAATTAGTTCCCAAATATCATTTCTCATAAATTAATTTAACTCTTCTTGTATGGATAGGATCCAGAACTCATCAGATAGGGCTTAGTTTATGTTGGTGGGTTCAGTCATTGAGATGAAGGCAGAGTGGTTTACTTCTTTTTTAAATCCATGCCTAATTTTAACACCTTCAGATGGGTCCCCTACGATCAATTCTTTAGGATGTCTTGAAGAATATCTCCATTCTCTAGGCAATAAATTATTCGGTTCTACCCTTTCCTCCATATTTATAGATTCTACTTCTTGGGTGATTTCTATAACTTCTTCTTCTTCTACCCTAAACCATCCAGAATTATCAGATTCATCAAATACAATATGAGTGGACTTCTCTATCACTAGTATCTTTTTATTAAAAACTCTAAAGGATTTTCCAACATTTGAGTACCCTAGGAACACTCCTTCATCAGGTTTGGGGTCAAACTTTCCTAATAGAGATTTCTCATTTTTCAGAATGAGCACTTTACATCCAAAGACATGAAGGTGAGAGAGGTTGGATGTCCTACCCTTATGGATTTCATAGGGTGTATTGTTCAACCTGGATCTAATATTAACCCTATTCAGAATGTAATAGTTGTATTCACGACTTCTGCCCAGAAGTATTTACGAAGTGAGAATTCAACTAATATGGCTCTAGTTGCTTCTACTAGGGTCCTATTCCTTCTTTTAGCTACCCCGTTCTACTGAGGAGTTTTAGGAGCTGAAAAGTTGTGATCTATCTCATGCTCCTTGTAGTAAGATTCAAAATTTTTATTTTCAAATTTTCCACCATCATCATTATGAATTATCAAAATTTGATAAAGTAGCTTCCTTTGAATCCAAGTGGAGAATTTTTTAAATTCCTTGAATGATTCACTTTATTAGATAGGAATCTAACCCAAGTAAACCTCGAAATCATCAAAAATCACATACCCAAAGACTTTCCCTTCTTGGCTTGAAATGTTAACTGGTCCAAAATGATCCATATGAAGGACTTCTAAAGGTTTGCTAGTTTTAATATACTTGATTGAGTGGAAGGAGGATTTGATTTGTTTCCCTAATTGACAGGCATCACAAAAGTGGCCCTTAGTGAATTCTAGTCTAGGTATTCCTCTCACTAAGTCTTTTTGGGTGATCTTTCTAAAGCTTTTCATGTTTGCATGACACAATCTCCTGTGTCATAATCAAGATTCATCAGTAATATTTTTCAGCAAAGTGAAGGAGCAGATTCAATGCTATTAAAATTAAGCATGTAAATAAAATTGATCCTTTTTCCCTCCAAAATAGTGTTACCATTTAAGCTTATAATGCAGTTGGTAGATAAGAATTTGATGTTGAAGCAATTATCACAGAGCTAGCTTATGCTGAGCTGATTATATTTTAAGCCATATACCGGTAAAACATTTTCAATGACAAAAGTTTTTGAGTTGCCAATTATACATGAGCTCACCACTCTTTTGGTGGTGTTATCTATAAGTGTCACCTTGCCTCCTTCACTGTCCTCCATCGAAATGAATTGATTTGCATCTCCAGTTATGTGCCTTGAACATCCGATGTCTATGTACCACATGCTCTAACTAGGCCTTTTGTGAGAGCATGCCTACAAAATCATTTGTGGTTAGATTTGGGAACCTAAATAAGTTTGGGTTCCACCTTATAGAATATGGGATGAAATGCTTGCATGTTATGCATTGAATTATGTAATTTTGGTCACCACACCAAATGTGTTCTAAAGTGGATAATGCAAGTGTGGGAGATATGTCCTAACATGCCACAAGAAAAACATCTAATACCAGAAAAGGGTTTACTAATCTATGTGGGTTATGGTGCCTCTTCCTAGGTTTGAATGATGCATGCTGTGGTGATGGATTATGTAACTATGTTAGTGTAGGTGATGTTTTATTTTCTTTGAAAGAATTTAATTTGATTTGTAAAAATTGGTTTGCACTTTTAGGAATTGAATTTTTAATTTTTAGTGCATGCTTCCTATCATCAGCTTCATCTAAACATGCCTTTGATTTCTTAAATAAATATTCTAAATCAATATGGGATGCTTTTAAGGAATCATGCTTATCGATTAAATCAAGATGCTTCTTATTTAAAGTATCAAATTTATTTAATAAAGCCATGTGATTACTATGTAAAGTGGTATGATCATTCCTGAGGCATTCATACTCTTTTTGTAGATTTAAAAAGTCTGATTTGAGGCTTACATGTAATTTCTTTAGCTTCCTATATGCAGTATGAATTCTTTCAAAAACTTCAAATAATTCAACATAGGAAAGCTCGCATACCTCCTCATGATTAGAATGATCAAGATGATTATCTTCCATTAAGCACAGGTTTGTTACCTCCTCTTCCAATTTAGTTTCAGATGAGTATGAAGCAGAGTCAGCCTAAAAAGACTCTTGAGTCCTTTGCTTGCCCATTTTAAACTTAGATTATTCTTCACCCTTCTCCTTGATTGGGTGAGTTTTCAAATTTGGGCAATTAGTCTTTATGTGCCATAGCTTCCTACATTTATAACACATGACATTAGAAGAAGTTTTGAAATTTTTATTGGTTTTACCTTTATTCCATTGCTGGTGACATCTATGCTTTTTCTTTAAAATGATTTTAAACTACCTTGTCATCAGTGCAATATCAATATCAGAATAATCAGCCTTTGTGGCTACAGTTTTCTCTTTTCTCTTTTTACTTGCATCGAGTTGTCTTTGACTCTCCTTGCTTGCAGGCAATGAGTGATCTAAGTATGTTATCAATGTAGTAAATATTCATATCTTAAGATGCAGTAATAGCAGTAATGTTTACATCATAGGAAGCAGGTAAGCAACACAAGATCTTGTTAACTTTTTCATAGTTAGTAAGTTCTGTTCCTAAGGCATGCAGGGAAGTAATAATCTGAGTGAACCTAGTATACATTTTAGAAATTGATTCACTAGATTTCATGCGAAAGAGTTCATAATCATAAAGTAAAATATTCAACCTAGATTGTTTTACTTTGTTAGTTCCTTTATAAATTATGCTAAGTTTGTCCCAAATCTCTTTCCCAGTAGTGCAAGTAGAAATATGCATGTAATCTTCAGATTTTAAAGTACAGAAAAAATAGTTCAGATATTTTCATTTAGTTAGGCTAAATCTCTATCTTTTATGCTCCATTTAGAAAAAGAAAGTTTGATTTTAATGCCATTAACAAATCGTGAAGGTGCAGAATATCCTTCCTTAACTAACATCCACATGCGATAATCTATAGATTGTAAAAAAGTTGACATGCAAATTTTTCAAAAATAAAAGGAATATTATTAAATAAAGGTGGTCATCCGATTGAATATTCCTCCACAGTGTTATGATTTTCGAAGTTAGCCATTGATCATTTCTCAAAAGTTTTCTAAAACTTAATTTATGAATCTCACTCTAATACCACTTCAAAGTTCGTTAAGGTTGTTAAAATTCTAAGAACTAGCCCGAGGCTAACTAGGAGGGGAGGTGAATTGGTAATTTAAAAATTCTTTAATAAAAATTAAAACCCTGAATATAGAAGCAGATCAATTTCATAGTAATAAAATTAGAGTTTTCTAAACCATACAGTAAGTCACAGAAAAGTGCAGAAATTAAAATGTGAAAAAGTAAAAGAACGAACAAAAAGGATTTTATAGTGGTTCGGTCAAATCTGACCTGCATCCACTCCCCAGAGGTCTCGTTCAAGTATTTCACTAAACTCTTAGTGTCTCTCCTTTAGCCCCACAACTAGGCGGAGAAGCCCTTACAGAAATCTCTTCCATATACCTGATAAGGTGGAGTGCCCTAAATCTTTTTTACCCTCCTAGTGAAGGCAGAGAACCTGAATACTTTTACTCCCTCTTGGAGTAGGCAGAGAACCTGAATCCTTTTATACCCTCTTAGAGTATGCAGAGAATCTTGATTTGATGCTGAATAATATATCCCCCAGAGCCACCAAGGAACCAGGAAAGCAACTTGGAGAAGATAGTGGAAACCTTACTTAGAGTAACCTTTATGAATTCCTCATAACTCCCCCTCACAACGATCTCTCCCTTTCTTCTCTCTCAAAGCTCTCTCCCTCTACCTTCTCTAAGCTCTCTCTGATCATCTCAACAGCAAAAGATCTCTCACAAGATAATGTAAGAAATTAAATAGGGAGCCTCCAAAAGAAGCCCTAATTTTCAATTTGCCATCAAAGATCATCCAGTATGATCGATATACTTTCCTGTATGATTAGTACAAATCACCCCTTTTAGCCAGTACAATTCACTTTATCCTATACAATCAGGTCATGTATTTATGTTAATCGTCCAGTACGATTCTGCGATTATACTGTATGATTAGTTTAAGATACTATACTGATTTTCTAGTATGAATGATGACTATGGGAGATGATTTAAATATCATCCTAGACATCCCTCAGGTCATCCAGGATGATATGTTTCTACAATTAGAGGAAAATCATGGTTTTTTATTTGGGATGATGCAGGACGATCAAGTATCATCCCATGTGTCTCTCAGGTCATCCAGGACGATCGTCACCGATCATCTTATATGATCTGATAGAATAATTTTATCATGATTAATCCCGTAATCACAAAATAAATTTAGGCATGATTGTATTAAGTCTTCTAGGATGATTTACATAATCCTATATGATTAGAACAAAATCTCAACATTAAAATATTACCTAAATTGTGATTGGTTGCTACTTTTCATATTCCTAATTGATCGTCCTATACAATATGGATTATATAGTATAATTAGTTCAATTACACTTAATTAATAAGGGTGCCCTAATTAAGATTTTTTATTTTTTACTAATCATCCAGTATGATATAAATTTTACTGTGTGATAAATTCAAAATCTAGAAATTTCACTAACTCACCAACTCACTCCCTTGAGTGTGTGTGCAAGGTTACTCAGCATAGTGTCCACCAGATACATAATTTGACTCAAGAAAGGAAAAAGAACTTGAAATATAATTTACAGACAGACTCAACCCTAGTCTACCAAATCTTAAGCTGATTGATGTTGTCATTGGACTTGTGGACCTAAAATGTTAGTGAGTAGGGTAACAAAATCGATATGTAAGAATAACAGTGATAAGGAAACAATAATGTTTATTATCATAAAAATTATAGTACTTGGGCCCAGATTTGAAATAATCTCCCTTTTTTAGTGATGGCAAATATTATTATTTAAAATATTAAAAGAAAGGAAAGTTTTTTTTATAATTTTTTCTCTTTCTTTTAAAGAAATATGAGTCATAAGAAAAAAATAGAATAAAGTAAATTTCACTAAAAATATAGGATGCAAACAACACACTACTCCACCTTTTGATATCATAAAAAGGAGGAAAATGTACACTAAAAAAATAAAGTAAGTACATCACAATAGAGAACATACAATAGAAACAAAAACATACTAGAACCCATAGGGATCCTGATCAAGAGGAGGAGGTGGTGGTGGTTGAATGTTACAATGAAGAGAGGCAAACTGCTCACCAAACTAGGTGATATGCTTGTCATGCTGCTGCTACTAATGTACTACATAGGCATCAAAATGAGCTATGTCTTGGTCATGTTGCTACTGCTGCTCAGCTACATAGGAGTCAAAATGAGCCTCCCACTGATCAAATTGTTGAGCTAGCTGATCAATCTGAGATTGCTGGCGAATAGGGATAGGTGCAAGAATATGTTCTTCCTCCTCTTCCACAAGCTCCTCATACATATTATGATGATGGGTACTATGAAGGGTGTGGAAGGAGCTATTGGAATAGAATATAGGGAGGTGATCAGATGGAGCTGGAAATTAAAGATTATATTTCGATGCAAGGACAAAGGCAATGAGATGTCCTAAGGCTTGCTCAAGCTTTCTTTTGTGGCCAAAATTTTTAATGTAAGTTAGATGTTCAACATAGCGAATGATAAGATTAAATGCATTAAAGTCCAGGTTAGCCATGATGTAGCAAGTGGTAAGTGAAAGAACAGGTGTAATATGAATCCAATCCCCAACTTCACGAGTAACTGAATTGTGAAGGATGTGCTGGATGGTTCAAGCATCCTTAACTAAGGTGTTGACCTAGGCTACATGGTAGTTGACATTAGTTTCCCTAAGAATGTTATTAGTAGGAGTCAAATAAAAAAAAAGGATCTAAAGATAAGATATTGATCTTTTCTCCAGTAGTAAAAAGGTTAAGAAAATCATGAAAATCCTGATAGGTAATCTCTACAGGAATTCGATTAACAAATGATTGTAATGTAGTAAAAACATTATTAATGAGAAGGTTGGTGAAGAATTCAAACAAGAGTTCAAAATTTAATGAAAAGGCTAGTGTAAGAAGGAAGATAAGAGTTATTCAAGAAAATAGATCAAGTACCTTAAAGTTTAGAACATTTTGATTGATAATCTTTGAGGGGGTTATGCCAGTAGTTTTATAGTGCTTGTAGGACATTTCATCAGCTTCCTCAGTCGAAATGAGGATCGATAGCCCACCTAGATGTGCTACCATTAAGTGCTATGGACCTTTTACCACCAGCTATTATAGGTGTAAGAGTGCTCAAGTAAGAGAGAAGGAGAGGTAAAATGTTTTGAGTGAACTGGAAACCATGATTTTAGGCTGTTTATATAGAATTGTCCATATCATACTGGACGATCATGAGATCATACAGGATGACATTGTGCAATCAATTCCAGCCAGATGATCAGTCAAAAAAGGTAGTTTGATCATACAGTACAATCAGATATCATACTGGATGACTAGACCCAAGACGATTGCCCTGAGGAGTTAGCCTATACGATTGTTAACTGGCTGGATCGCACAGGACAAACACATGGATTATCCTGGATAATTTATCATAATGGATTGGACCTACTACATTCAAATCATCTAACAACTCCTGCCACATGGATCGTCCAGTGTAAAGTATGAATCATATGGGACGATCACTAATAATTGATTAATATCAGCTGTTGGATGTGCTGTGATCAGAGAGGTGATTTTTTGTTAATATCACACAAGATGATGTGAATAGTCCCGGATGATGTGAACAAAAATTTAAGAACTTAGAGAATGAAATATGACAATCAGAAAGGGTTCAAAATTAAAAATCAAGAAAAAAATAACAGAAAATAAATGAAAAATATAAAAAAATAATGATAAGGGAAAATTAAAGTATTTTTAATCAATTTGCTCCATGTAAATGATAAATTTACCTCATTATTATATTTAGAAAACCAGTAAGAAATTAATTGACAATATTGAAATTCAAAGAGGCTAGAAAATCAATTTTGTTAACACTAGCTCGGACTCCTTATAGGTCAAAATTGTTTTTAAATAAAAATCTAAATGTGATCTTTTCATCCATCATTTCAGAAAAAATATCTAATAGAATAATATTGCAAAGTAATTAATCAGAAATCATGATTTTTAAATTCAAGTATAAGAGATATCAATTGGCACAAGGAGTCTTCTAAGATTTTAAAGGTTTGAACGAAAGACAAGCTAACTCTTAGTGAGCTCATTTTGTGGCTCTTTATCAGCTTTTAGCGCACATTACGCATCTTTTAATTTTTGATGCACTTCATGTAACTTGTAATTATTTGGCGATCATTGCGAATCTTTTTAGTTTTTTGGCTCATTTTGTGCCTCTTTTCATTTTTGCATGCTTGCTTCCTTTCTTTATCTTTAAAAAAATTTAAGTTGTGAGATTATCTTCCAAATATGAGAGAGGAAAAACTCACTCTCTTATATAAGGAAGAATAAACTAAAAAATAGATTCCTATCCATATGATAAATGCAAATAACTTAATTAAGAAAACTTGAAAGAGATTTATTGACTTGAAACATTAATCATATGAGATAGATTTACTATAACAAGGTAAAATAAATCTCGATTTAAAATTCTAATTTTTAATTTCAAATAGATTTTGATTCAAAAAAAATACACCACTAAGGGAGTTAGCGGAAGAGAGAGAAAAATCAATGTTTCTTCCGTTAACTATTTTAGAGGAATTAATCACTATTTACATGCTTTTAAATAAAGGCAAGGCAAAAATGTAATTTAAAACAAAATCAATAGCAAAAGTGAGTAGTGATCTGATTCTTAAAACACCGAAAGAAATTAACAGAAAATCAAAAGCATAAAACAAGAACCCATAAATAGAAAAAAATATATTAATAAAATAAAAACAAAAAATCAGAAATAGAATGCATCAATTTCAAGCATGAATATCTATCACACATAATCTGGTTCTTAAGATGTTGAAGGTTTCAAAAGCAGTGGTTTTGTAAAGATATCAGCAAGTTAATTTTTAGTGGCTACATGGTGTAGCTCTATGTCTCCTTTGGTAATATAATCCCTAACGAAATGGTGTCTTATGTCTATGTGTTTAGTCATGGAGTGTTGGATGGGATTCTTTAAAATATAGATGGCACTAGTGTTATCACATAAGATTAAAATGGTGCCTGTAGGTAATCCTAAATCAAGTATTTATTATTTTAACCAAAGGACTTGGGGCACAGACTTCCTAAGGCTATGTATTTAGCTTCAACAGTGGACAGGATAACTGAGTTCTATTTTCTACTGGACCAGGAGACTAAGGACTATCCTATTAATTGATATCTTCTTGAAGCACTTTTCCTATCAACTCTGCTTCCTGCAAAATTTGAATCAGAATATCCTGTGATTTCAAAGGAAGAGTTATGCCTAGGATACCAGATTCTTAAGTCTTGGGTTCTTAAGATTTATTAAGGATTCTCTTAATAGCAGTCAAGTGGGGCTCTTTTGGATCAGCCAAAAATCTAACACAAAGATAAATACTAAACATAATATTAGGTCTGCTAGTAGTCAAGTAAAGAAGTGATCTTATTATTCCCCTATATTTCTTTTGATCAATTGATTTTTCATTTGAATCCTTATCTAGTTGAATAGTAAAACTAATGGGAGTATTTATTGGTTTGACTTTATCCATTTTATATTTCTTAAGGATGTCCTTAACGTATTTTGATTGACTAAGGAAAATTCCATCATCCTTCTGCCTTATACTAAATCCAAGAAAGTAAGTTAATTCTTCCATCATACTCATCTCAAACTCCTTACTCATTACTTTTAAAAATTCATCATTTAGATTTTTATCAGAAGATCCAAATAGAATATCATCAACATAAATTTAGATAATGAGTAGTTCATCTCTTACCTTTTTTAGAAATAGGGTGGTGTCTACGCTCCCCTTAACAAAGGTTCTCTCTAGTAGGAATATGCTTAGCCTCTCGTACCATAGTTTTAGTCCATATAATATCTTTTTTAATTTAAACACATGATTAATAAATTATTAATTTTCATAGCCTAGGGGTTGTTCAACATATACATATTCTTTTATTACCCCATTCAAAAAAGTACTTTTGATATCCATTTGGTATGGTTTGAATCCATTAAAATGGATAAAGGCTAGTAGCACCCGAATGGCTTCTAATCTAGCTACAGGGGCAAAGGTCTTTTCAAAGTCAATTCATTCTATCTGGTTATACCCCTTAGCCACTAATCTTACTTTATTTCTCACCACTACACCAGAATCATTCATTTTGTTTTTGAAATTTTTCATTTTTCAGAATGAACACTTTACATCCAAAGACATGAATGTTGCAAATCTGGATACAAGTACTATGATTTTGATGATAACAAACAGTATTTCCTTTATATTGTTATCACTGTATATTTGTTTTTTTCTACCCTACCTACTAACTTTTTCAAGTCCATAAAGCTCACTTGCAAGCCAACTCAAGATTGGGTAGATTAGGACTGAGCCAATCTATAAGTTTAATTCCAATACAATTTTTATCTTTTCTTATGTCAAATGTATTATGATGGATCCAAAGGCTAAGTAACCTTGCAAACACACACTCAAGGGGAGAAATTTGGTGAGTTTAAAAGTTCTTCTATTTTTGATCATATCATATAGGGCAATTCTAAATCATCCTAGACGATCAATTCAAAATAGAAACCCTAATTAGGGCTTATATATCAAATAAGCTTAATAAAGACAATCATTCTGAATGATATTATCATCATATAGGAAGATATGCAACAATCAAAAAATTTAGTCGCCAGACATGGTTTAGGTAAGATTTGATAATTGAAATTTTGTTCTAATCGTATAGGATGATTTTGATCATCTTGGATGATGTGTAGCAATCATACCAAAAATAATCCTATGATTAGGGATCTAAGTAAGGTTAGATTGAATGATCATATTATATAGGACAATCATCTAAGATCATCCAGTATGATCTGTACATATTTCTTCTAATCCACCTGGACATCCCGAACGATCTTCAGGATGATAAACCACATTTTGAACTAATCATACAGGATGATCACAAGATCATCCGAGATGATAAGTGCATTTTTCTTTTAATCATCCTGGACGTCTAGAATGATCTATTAGGTGACAAAACTAGTTTTTTTTTCTAATCATACAGGATGATCACAAGATCGTCGGGATGATCAGTACAAATTTATTGCTCTAATCGTATTATTAACTCAGATCGTCCTAACTGGATGGGCTGATTTACAGTGATCGTATAAGATGATATACATATCATCCTAGATGATATTATCGGCAAGTTAAAAATTAGGGCACTTTTTAAGGCCTCCTATTTATGCTCTCTTAATTGCTAATATAAAAAATCTTTTGCCATTTTTTTAACCAGAGAGAGCTTAGAGGAGAGGGAGAGTTTGGGAGAGAGAGAGAGGATCTTATGAGGGGGAGTTTATGAGGGGATTCACAAAGGTTGCTCCAAGCAAGGAGTTGATTATCTTCTTCCTTCTTCATCCCTAGTTCCTTGATGGCTCTGGGGAGATGATCATCAGCATCAGATCAAGGTTCTCTGCCTACTTCAGATGGAAGTAAAAGAATTGTCAGGTTCTCTGCCAACTCCATGAGGGAGTAAAAGGATTTTGGGTTCTCTGCCTTCACTAGGAGGGTGAAAAAGGACTCAAGGTTCTCTACCTCACTAGGTCGGTGGAAAGATTTTGTAAGGGCTTTTCCACCTTGCTGTGGGGGAAAAAGGAGATACATTAATTGATTAGTGCAATACCTAGAATGGGAGGTTCTGGGGAGTGGACGTAGGTCAGATTTGATCGAACCACTATAAATATGATGTGTTATTTCTACTTATTTGTTTTGCATTTATTTTCAGTTATTTGTATGATCTGATCTATGTTGAAATCTTTAATTTTGGTTATTTACTTCCATTTAAATTGTTTGTGTTTAAAATATTTAAAAAGATTTCAAAAATATTTTCCTTTTTTTAATGAATTTTTTTAAATACCAATTCACCGCCCCCCCCCCCCCCCCCCCTCTTGCTTAGCCTCAGGCTAGTTCTACTAAGTTTAAGCACCTTCACGAACTTTCAATGAAGGTGAGTGAGTTTGGGTGTCCTAGCCTTAAGGATTTTATATGGTGTCTTGTTCAGCTTAGATCTAATATTAACAGGCTGTATTCACGCTTCTAACTAGAAGTATTTAGGAAGTGAGTATTCAACTACATGGCTCTAACAACTTCTATAAGGGTTATGTTCTTTCATTCAGCTACCCCGTTCTACAGAGGGGTTCTAAGAGCTGAAAAGTTGTGATATATCCCTTGCTCCTTACAGTAAGAATCAAATTTTTATTTTCAAACTCTCTACCATGATCACTATGAATTGTCAGACTTTTACAACCTAGCTTCCTCTGAATCAAACTGGAGAATGTCCTAAATTCAATGAATGATTTACTTTTATGAGATAGGAATCTAACCCAAGTAAACCTCGAATAGTCATCAATAATTACATACCCAAAGACTTTCCCTCCAAGACTTGTAGTGCTTACAAGTCCAAAAAGATCCATATGATGGACATCTAAAGGTTTGTTAGTGTTAATGTCCTTGATTGAGTGGAAGGTGAATTTGACTTATTTTCCTAATTGACAAGCATCACACAAGTGGTCCTTAGTGAACCCTAGTTTTGGTATTCCTCTCAATAAGTCTTTTTGGGTGATCTTTTTAAGACATTTCATGATTGTATGACATAATCTCCTGTGTCATAACAAGGATTCATCAGCAATTATTTTTAAACAGCAGATTCAATGCTATTTAAATCAAGCATGTAAATATTATTGATCCTTTTCCCCTGTAAATAGTGTTACCATTTAAGCTTATAATCCAGCTAGTAGATAAGAATTTGATGCTGAAGCCTTCATCACAGAGCTGACTTATGTTAAGTAGATTATGTTTTAAGCCATCTACCAGTAAAACATTTTCAATGATAAAATTTTTTGAGTTGCCAATTATACCTAAGCCCACCATTATCCTAGTGATGTTATCTCTACGTGTCACCTTGCCTCCTGCCCTGGCTTGTAGCGAAATGAAATGATTTATATCTCCAATCATATACCTTCAACATCTGCAATCCATGTACCACATGCTCTCACAAGGTCTTTTGTGAGAGCACCACTACAAAATCATCAGTGGTCAGATTTGGGAACCCAAATAAGTTTGGGTTCCACCTTATGGAATGTGGGATAAAATGCTTGCATGCTATGCCATGAATTATATAATTTTTGTCACCACACCAAATGTATTCTTTGGTGGATAATGTAATTGTGGGATATATGTCCTAACATGCCACAAGAAAAACATCTAACACCAGGAAAAGGGCTTACTAATCTATGTGAGTTATGGTGCCTCTTTCTATATTTGAATGATGCATGCTGTGGTGATGGATTATGTAGCAGTGCAAGTGTAGGTGATGTTTTATTTTCTTTAAAAGCATTTAATTTGATTTGTAAAAATTAGATTGTACTTTCAAGAATTAAATTTTTAATTTTTAATGCATGCTCTCTATCATCAGCTTCATTTAAACATACCATTGATTTCTTAAATGAATCTTTTAAATCAATAAGGGATACTTTTAAGGAATCAGGTATATCTGTAAGATCAAAATGCTTCTTGTTTAAAGTATCAAATTCATCTAATAAAGCCATATGATTACTTTCCAAAGTGGAATGATCTTTCCTAAGGCATTGATGCTCTTTCTGAAAATTTAAAAAGTCAAATTTAAGGCTTGCAAGAAATTTCTTGAGCTTCTTATATGCAGTATGAATTCTATCAGAAACTTTAAATAATTTGACATAGGAAAGCTCACATATCTGCTCTGGATCAGAATGATTAAGATGATTATCTGCCATTAGTTACCTCCTCTTCTGCTTTAATTTAAGATGAGTCTGAAGCAGAGTCAGCCCAGAAAGCCTTCTAGGTCCTTTGCTTGCCCTTTTTAAACTTAGATTTTTCTTCACCCTTTTCCTTGATTGGGTGAGTTTTCAGATTTAGCTAATCAGTTATCATGTGCCCTAGCTTCCTACATTCAAAACAAATGACATCAGAAGAAGTTTTGAAATTTTTATTGGTTTTACCTTTATTCCATTATTGATAACATCTTTACTTTTTTCTTTAGAGAGCTTTTAAACTACCTTATCATCGACACAATGTCATCATCATCTTGTCCAGAAGTATCACTATCAGAATCATCAACCTTTAAGGCAATAGTTTTCTCCTTTCTCTTTTCACCTGCATCAAGATATCTTTGACTCACTCATTGCTCGTAGGCAATGAGTGATCTAAGTAAGTTATCAATGGAGTAAACATTCAGATCTTTAGATTCAGTAATAGCAATAATTTTTGCATCATAGAAAGCAGGTAAGCAATGCAAGATCTTGTTATCTTTTTCATAGTTAGTAAGTTCTCTTCCTAAGGCATGCAGGAAAGTAACAATCTGAGTGAACCTAGTATATATTTCAGAAATTGATTCACTAGGTTTCATGCGAAAGAGTTCATAATCCTTCTGTGATATTATGGTTTCCAAAGTTAGCCAGTGATCGTTCTTCAAAAGTTTTTTAAAGCTTAATTTCTGAATCCCACTCTAATACCACTTAAAAGTTTATGTAGGTTGTTAAACCTCTAAGAACTAGCCCATGGCTAACCAAGAGGGGGGTGAATTGGTAATTTAAAAATTCTTTTATAAAAATTAAAACCCTTGATGCATGAGCAAATAAATTTCAGAATAATAAAATTAGAGTTTTCTAAACCATATAGTAAGTCATAGAAAAGTATAGAAATTAAAATGTAAAAAAGTAAAAGAATGAACACAAAATATTTTATAGTGGTTCGGTCAAATATGACCCATGTCCACTCCTTGGAGGCCTCCTCTGCGTATTGCACTAAACTCTTAGTGTCTCTCCTTTAGCCCCCATAGCTAGGCGGAGAAGCCCTTACAGAAATCTCTTCCACCTACCCGGTGAGGCAAAGTACCCTGAATCTTTTTTTGCCCTCTCGTGAAGGTATAGAACCTGAATCCTTTTACTCCCTCCTGGAGTAAGCAGAGAACCTAAATCTTTTTACTCCCTCCTAGAATAAGCATAGAACCTTGATCTGATGTTGAAGAATGTCTCCCCTAGAGCCACCAAGAAACTAGGAAAGCAGCTTGATGAAGAAAGTGGAAACCTTACTTGAAGAAATCTTTGTGAATCCCTCATAACTCCCCCTCACAAGGATCTCTCCCTATCTTCTCTCCTAAAGCTCTCTATGTGATCATCTCAATAACAAAAGATCTCTCATAATGCAATGTAATAGATTAAATAGGGAGCCTCCAAAAGAAGCTCTAATTTTCAATTTTCCATCAAAGATCATCCAGTACGATCGATAGATCATGCAGTACAATTAGTACAAATCACCCCTTTCAGCCAGTACGATCAACTTTGTCCTGTACGATCAGGTCAAGTATTTATGTTGATCATCTAGTATGATTCTACAATCATACTGTACGATTAGTTTAAGATACTATATTGATCGTCCAATACGAAAGATGATGATGGGTGATGATTTAAATATCATCCCAAACATCCCTCGGGTCATCCAAGATGATATGCCTGTACGATTAGAGAAAATCATGGTTTTTCATATGGGATGATGTGGGATGATCAGGTATCATCCTATGTATCTCTCGGGTCATCCGGGATGATTGTCATCGATCATTATGTACGATCTGATCGAGCAATTTTACCATGATTAATCCCCTTATCACAGGATCAATTTAGGCATGAGTGTCTTAAATTATTGAGGATGATTCACATCATCATGTATGATTAGATCAAAATCTCAATATTAAAATATTACCTAAATTATGATTGGTGGTTATTTTTCATAATCTTAACTGATTGTCTTGTATGATATAGATCATATAATAACATTAGTTTAATCACTCTTAATTAACAGGGGTGTCCTAATTAGGGTTTTCTATTTTTAACTGATCATCCAACATGATATAAATCATATTATACAATGAGTTCAAAATCCAAAAATTTCACTAACTCACTCCCTTGAGTATGTGTGTGCAAGATTACTCAGCTTAGTATCCACCAGATACATGATTTGACTAAAGAAAGGAAAAAGTACTTGAAATTGGAATTACAAAAACACTCAACCCTAGTCTACCCAATCTTGACCTGACTGACGTTGCCAGTGGACTTGTGGACCCAAAATGTTGTGAGCAGGGCAACAAAATAGATATATAAGAATAATAGTGATAAGGAAACAATTAAGTTTGTTATCATTAAAATTACAATACTTTGGCCTGAATTGTAATAGAGATGAGTCAAATGACTTTGAGTTTACTGAATTTGGAATTTTTTTATAATTAGTTATGAATTTTATAAGTTTGGCATATTTTATGAACTAAGTTTGACCCAAATGTTCACTTTTTTATTTACGATGAATTATAAAGTTTTTATATTTTTCATAAATAATAAACCAGAGATGAGTCAAATGCCTTTAAATTTGATCAATTTAAAGTTTTCTGGAATTAGTTATGATTTATTGAAGTTTAATGTATTTTTTGTATTTATTCAATTTTTTAATTAGAGGTATGTTCTTATTTTTGTACCAAATCAACTCCAAACATTGTAAAATTTTTCTCAAACATCTGAAATGAGCTCCAGAGATGATTTCAAGCATTTAAAATTATTTTAGTAATTTATATATACATTTAATTATTTATTTTAATTAAATATTAATTTTCCTTAATTTTAAATTAATTATAATTTTAAATGAATTTTAAGAGGGTTTTAAATTGTATCTATTAATAATTAAATTCAAAGCATTTTGATATATTATATGTAATTTTTTTATTTAAAATGGATTTATTATAAATTTTTAAAGATCTTAAGTTAATTATATACACGAATCGTAGGTTTACTAAATGACAGACTAAATGACCTCAAAATGTAGAAAATTTGAAACATAACTACATGAGCACATGTGCTTCAAACCCACTAAATTTGAGCTCATCAAAGCCTCTCTAAGTTAAAAAGTCAATCACCAAACCTAAATACATCTATAGCTTTGGTGATTTGTTATAGGATCTAAAAAAATATAAAAAAAAGAATAAATAAATAAAATGAAAATAAGGATTAAAAAATTAAAACAAAATTTTTACAATCTAGACTCACTAGATTTTGGTAAAATCAGTGGGAAACTAACCATGAAATGCATATAAACACACTATAGATAAATAAAAATGTAACTCTAAGTTCATGAATAATTATGAATTTTTAAAGTTATGGGTCAAAAATGGACCCATGAACTTGAAAATTCAATTTAAAGAAAATTTGGTCAAACCAATATCCAAAAAAATTAGGGTGAGTCAAGGATGCTCCCAAATATTTTCATCCAAATTTGAAGTCAATTTGACCATTGGATCTTGGGAAATTAAAGAAAATTTGAAAAACAAGGTCTCTAATTTACTTAATATCCATTGGTCAAAAATTGCTACAAGCATTTTTAAAATAAAGAAGAGGTTAGGAGCTTTCCAACATGCCCAAGGAAACTTAATTTTGATTTAAAATGAATTTTTTATGATTTTTTAAAGGTATATGGCTTTAAATATGTTTTTATAATTCATTTTAATATTTAAAATGATAGCGGCAACCATTGCCACCATTTCCTGGTGCTGACGTATGTCAACACATATATTGGCTCATACACAGTCACTTAACCACGTATGCAATGAGATTCGACCATCAAATCGACTACAGATCGAATGAAGGTCTATGATGCAACAATGTATGCGTATGCAGAATGAACTAGTGAGGGTTCGAATCACAGGGCCATTACGTATACATGGTATGATGATCTGGGTTGTCCAATCGACCGATTGGATGACTCAGATTGGATCATTTAAAAAGTTCAAAATGAACTGAACATTCAAATGCCTATAACTATTGATCTAACTGTTCAAATTTCAAGAAATTTCAAATAATGGATGATGGAAAGATAATCTTTTAATCCCATGAGTTTCAAGGCTCCATGGATTGAGATCTATAAGAAATTTTAATTTGAATTTTAAATTTTAATAAGGGATATTTTGTTAACCTGGGGATGAATTTCCAAGTTTTTAGTTTTGTTGGAAAGCTTGAGAGATCCCTTTCAACTTCCTAGAAGACTCCAAGACCTAGTTTCCACTAGAAGTTTTATTTAAATTCTCTTTTCTCTCTCTTGCTAGTTTAGGAGTTTCTTAAATTATGGATGGTAGGGAAGAGCTGTATGAGAGCTATCTCTCTCTTTCTAGTTTAGGAATTTCTTGAATTATGGATGGTAGGGAAGAGCCATATGAGAGTTGGGGAGGTTTCTTGGGCTCAAACTAATCAACCCTTTCTTCATGGTAAGAAGGGTTATTTATAACAGAGAGAAATTGAATTGAGGGCTAAGTTCTTTCTACATAAGCCATGACTCACCTCAAAATCAGTTTTGTACTGGCCAATAAGACCTCAAGGAACTTTCTGGAGAGTTTGAAAGTACAAGGTTGGTTATTGAGGGAGTTAGGCTTGAACTAATTATTAGAGAGAGGTTATTTTAGAGGTTATTGCCACATCAGTAGCCCGTGTGGCTTGAGCTTGACATGACCTATAGGAAGATTGTTCTTGAGTGCACGTAAGCCATTAGTTGGGGTCAAATTCGGTTGGATAAAAAAGTGGGCCCAAGAAAATATGTTTTGAATGGCTTTGTTCAACCCAAATGATTGACTCAGGTCAAACCATGGGTTGGTCCTCATGGGTAATATGCATTGGGTCAATACACACCAACTACAACCATTTAAAAAAAATTAATTCCATAAGGGTTGAGTTTTGGCTAACAAATACCCCTTTTGGTCTGCTTGGTTTAGCCCAAATGGTAAAATTAGGTAGGCCCATGGACCCAAATTTTTTAGGATGACTCATGGGGGTCCAAGGAGCTATCCCACATGGTGAGGTCAAAATTATGAGGTTTGGTCAACCATAGTTTACTCGGTCAACTAGTTTGACCAAGGGTCAAGGATGGGTCCAACACATTTCAAATGATATTTTGGACATGTTGGAAGTGGTCCAAAGGCTTGGTGGGGTCACTTGATTTAAAAAGATAATTTAAAGGATAAAAGGACCCTTTGGTTAACCTAAGTTATGGTGTACCAAAATTTGGAACTTGGTTCAATGCATTCTAAAATTATAAATAATGTTAGAGGTAGTTATAAGGTTATGTTGGGTCTCCATATAGGCAATGTAGTTTGAAGGGGTAAAAGGGAAATTTGGTCAAACTAGGTTGCTTTGATAAACTAGGGTTGGTTGGGGTTTGGGTTTTGGTTTAATGCATTCCAAATCTTATTATGGATATCTTTGGAGAAGGTTGCATGGCTTGGTTTGATTGGGCCAGATTGAGGCTTAAGAAAAATTTAATTTTTAAGTTTAGGATTTTAGGGTTTTATAGTCAACCATTATCAACCATGGTCAATCAACATTTAATATTGATTTAATGCACCATGCTAGAGATGATGATCATAATAAATGAATTTAGAGAAGCCTCCAAGGTCAAAATCACAAGATGTCTAGTTTAGTGGCATAGGCTAAAAATATTTAAAGGTTTCATAGCCTATGTAAATGCTTTGAGTTTTAGAGGATTAGGGATCTTGAAATACCTTTAAGTTAATGTGGTTGACCTTATGACCATACATATTCAATATGCAAGTGATAGATCAGAAATCCATGGTCATTTGGTTAGGTTTCAAGCCAAGGAAAATTTCTCCAAAAATATGTTATGGACCAAGAATTTTGGGTTTGGCTCTAACATTAGATTTTGGAGTTTTGAATTGATCACTGATTTTAGTCATTGGATCAGTTTTATATTTGATTTAGATAATGATTCAAGAGTATTTAAGATTTTAAATGCTCAGATCTTGACAATCATTAGTGATCATCAATTATTGCACATGTTATTCGCAAACTATCACTGGAGAGTATCAACTAATGGATTTAGGGCTTGATTTTGATTTAGGATTTGAATTGATGAATGGAGTACAATAATTATTGGGATATATTGCTTTGCAATGACTATATCACTAATAATCAAGGGTGATTATCAAGTGGTAGATGAGATGTTCAAATGATAGTCAAGGGTGATTATCAAGTGATGGTTTTAAGGGTCAATAATGAAATCACCGTGACAAAACACAGTGTTGTATTTAATTTAGGATTTGAAATATAATTTATAGATTTAGGTTTAAATATTAGTGTTTGAAATGGGGAGATATCACCTCATTCAAAAATGGGGTAAACAATATTTTAATTCTTTTATCTATATTCATTGTATTATTATCAACCTCATCATCATCATCATTTCATTATCATTCATATTATATGTGGTTTTCAATAATCATTAAGAAGCATCACTCTCTACACTTTGGCATAATCAGTCATCAATTAAAGGCTACAATCGGTATCACTCTACAAACAATCTTTAAAAGAAAACTCATTGATCTACTCTCCTTTGTAGGATATTATATTTTAACAGTCAACCTTCCTTCTTATGCAAATTCTCCATTGATTTCATATTAATCGCATTGTTATCACTATACAAGAAAAAATCATGTATGGAATTCAAGAAAATGATCAAATCTAGAAAAGATAAGAAAATCTATATAATATATTATAACTTTAGAAAATCATAACATCTATTTTACCTAGTAAAATTCGATAATATTATAGTCAAAATCTCTATAATATTCACATATATTATATACAAAAAGATAAACCCTAAAGTATAATAAATAAGGAGAAAATATTTTTTTGTCAATATACGAGAGAAAAAATCTAGCAAACTCAAAATCATTGAAAACTAAAATGAGAGTTTCGTGACTTACAATGATCAAAAGAAATCTCTGAACAAAATTAATGAATGAAAATGACAAAATCCCAACTTTTTCTCTCTTCTTTATCTCCCTCCTTGCCTTCCCAAGCAAGTCACGATAGTGAGGGTGGCTAGGTGGCTTTTAGTGCTTAGGCCTATGCTAAATATATATAAAACTTAGTTAGTGGCCTAGTGCCGCAACACTTAAGCCTAGTGTTGCATATTTGCATGTAAAATCAAGAATTATTCTAAAAATAAAGACTCAAGTTCCATAGTAGTATTTACAAACATTATAGTGCTCTCAAACCTAGTGTTGTAACATTCTAGAGCACAGTACCACTGCACTCCATTTAAAAAAGAAATTTGTTTTAACACATTTCATATTGTTGGGTAATTACAATCTACCCACCTTAAAAAAATATCCCCCTTGATATTTCCATAAATAAAAACTACCAAAATAAATTCAATTCATAAATTTGTTAAAACAAATCAATATGATTCAAAACTAAATGAACTCAAATCTATTCAAACATAACTAAAATGATACTAATCTCTGATCATTAACTCAGCATTCATTATATTAAAATCAATCACAAGTTTAATCACACACCTATGCATAATAATCAATCAAAATGCAATTTAATAATAATCAAGTAAAACTTAATGCAGAAATTAAAAATTCTACTAGTGGATCCTCAATGTGATCCTTATTATGTTGCTAGATTAAACTACAAACTCTAGATCGTACATGTGTTAGTGCTGCCGTAACGGACTATGTAGGCTCCATTGCTATACTAATAAACAATGGAGCGTACCTTACCAAATTAATTAATTCAACTTCTTACTACATCACTATTATGTCTCCCTCCTCCAACCTCATGATAGCCTCCTACATTTGCTGTTGGGATGATAGAGGAATGAACCAGTCTAAAAAAAAGCTAAAAACTATGCCCAAGAAATCTCTGCATTCATCTTATCCTAAAATTTATCCCACTATATCCTATCCATTATCTCTCTACTTCTCCTTTAAATAGGAACACTATTAGTGATATTTTTTAACTCTCTAGGCACTGCATGCTATCAAATATCTTCTCTATCCTTAATAACTAATCCTCTGCAACCCGCAGCTCTACGGCTACTTTGAACAATGGGGGATTCAACTTATAGAACTTTTGTAGATGTTTGTCCTCTTCTAACTCTTTATGTTCCATGTGTCTACTTTAACTATCACTCATAAACTGTGTAAAGCTGCATCAAACTATTAGAACTCACTGGAGCTACTGCTACACTCTATCAATTTTATATATCCTGATTGGTAGGGTCCATCTTCCACTGATAAAATTCTTTTTCCTAATCAATAGCACAGAAACGCAGCATACATATACTTATAATTCAATCAATTAAATACAAAAATTAAAATATATACTACACAACTTTTATCAAACTCTTAATTTAATTTCAATGGATCTTGTTACAATTCAATTCTTTCAAAAATTGCTCTAATACCAATTTATCATGCCCTAGAATCAAATTTTGAAGAATAGCTTATTTTCATCTTTTTAATTATTTACAAGAGCTTCTATAAATTAATAATATAAATCAATCTAATGAAAATAGCTAAAATTATTTATAACAAAATATTTCATCATATTCATTCACTAAAATTTACATTTATAATAACTAAGTGATCAGTGCAATCACTACTCTATCACAGCTCCTGACTACAAAAGAATAAAAGAGAAAAATACAAATAAAATAAAAAGAGACCTAAGGATCTTTGTCCATCTCACTCTAAGTAATCCTGACCCTTTCCATGACCTTAAATCATTAAAATCCATATAATGAGCTTAAAATCCCAACAGTAACTCAATTTCACTAAAGAATTCAATACAAGACTCAAGAATGAATATGCATGCTCATGCCATTCAATAAACTTCAATATTATCTATGATTAGTCACCACTATATGATCCAATGTGATCAATAATAAAAAATATAAATCATTACACTAAAATCCATATATCAACATTTGTGTAAGACTATAAATGTATCAGTAATCAGCAATAATAATCCATATCATTAGGTATCAGTAGGATAATTAAAGCAAGAAAATAGTAAATTTGTATTAAAAAAAGTAACTCATCGGTGTTTAAATCATGCCTAAGTCTTTAGATTATTCATAAGTATATAGGTATTAATGTCATTTTTATCAGTATTATTTATCTTATCTACTATAAAATTAGTATATGTATCCAATCAAATGTTATCCTATTATCAATGACTTATGTCAAAGCTATCAATGCTACCAATGTGATGGTGGTTAATGGGACCATAAATGCCAAGTGATGGTGATCAGAGGGATTGTAGTCAGTGGGCAATGGGGTGTTTGGTAGGACTATAATTGGTGGGTGATGGTGGTCATAGTTGTGTGTTGATGGCAGCTAGATGGAGGTCTGATGGTGGTCTGCAGTTGGGTAGTTATGGATGGTCTGGCATATGTTGGCTACCAGGTGGAGGGGTGGTAGTCTAACATTGGTTGGATACAATATGGAGGTCTGGCGATAGTCACCAGCCATTAAATGGCTGGAGGTTTGATGGAGATAGGTGGCTAGGAGGGGGACAAACTTTGGTAGGGGGCAGAGCGGAGGTCCGATCGAGGTCGGCAAATGAAAGTCCACAGGCGGCGGTGATTGGGTAAAACTCTAGGATCCTTGAAGCTTAAGAGTTCTCTCTAATCTCCAACCAAAGGGTCACCCACATGATGAGAGAATGGCAATATTTAAAGATTTTTAAGAGTGGCATGCTTTATAAAGATAGAGAAGAACCAGGGAAATTTTGGAGTGCTCCACGGGATGGCTCATACTGATTCCTTTGAACATAAAGCATTCATTCAATAATTAATTGCCTTGTTGATGTCAAAATTATGTGTTCTTGGGCTCGTTGGATTTGCCTCATCGAATCGCTCGATTTGAATATAAGCATGCTATATTTAGATATCATTTAGTCATCCAATTTATTCTTTGATCCATCTAAATATGCTTCTGCCTCCTGATTAGGGTCCATTTGAGCTCGGATTGGACAAATTTTTTTCGTTGTTTTTGACCTTTCGAGATGCTCAGTTTGACTAGAAATTTACTAAGATTGGAGTTTTGATTGCCTCAAATTTAATTTTGGAAGTTAACAAATTGTATATGCTTTGAGATTCTTGCCTAATCAAGGCTATTTTTGTTGACGTATTAGTTTCGCTCCTATTTTCATATGTCAAATCTTGCAGAGTCCAAAAATATTTGTCGAAGCTTTGTAAACCATTATAATATTAAATTATAATCTTTAGACAATTATGAGGCTTGATCGCTCCCTAGCTATAAACATGGGCCTCCTCTCGGGGCTTTAAACTACGTAAAATATCTTTGATCTTAATTTGAACATTTCATAATATTCAAGCATGCATTGAAGCAAAAATTATTAAGTGTAATATATATACTATTTATTCTTCTTGAAGTTCAGTGAAAATGTTTTATTTTAATTGAAAGTTTAATAGAGGGTGTTAAGCCTTGTTGAACTTTGTCTAGGCACACCAAGAGGGGGGAGGGTGAATTGGTTATTTAAATTTTTCTTTAACACTAAGAAAATTTTTTTTTGATATTTTTGAAAACTTGAATTAAATAATTTAATCAACTGTTGCGAAAGCTAATAAAAATATCAACAATCAACCTGATTATGACTTGATTAAACCAATCAAACATCAACCACAATATTTTCAACATGTATTTTTCACAAAAATAAATTGCAAGAAATTAAAGTGCTAAAAATAAAATGCATAAGTAAAATAAGAATCAGCACACTAGAATTTTTTATATCTACTCTCCAGAGTCCTCCACTCTAGGTATTGCACTAAGTCTTAGTGTCTCTCCTTTAGCACCTACAGTAAGATGCAGAATCCCTTATAAGAATTACTTCCACCAATCTAGTATGGTGGATAATCAAAATTCTTTCACCCATCTAGTGAGACAAAGAACCCTATAAGCACTTTAAACCCTCATATTGAAGGCAGCAAACTTGATAATTTTTTCATCCTCCCAGTGATGGCAAAGTACCTTACAATCCTTTTTCACCCACTTGGTGAAGGCAAAGAACCTTGGACTTTGACCATGAATCCTTTCTTTCCAGAGTAGCCCAAGCAGATCAATAGAGCCCTATGGAGGAATTAATGTGCAAGCTTGATTGGAGCGACCATGTAAACCCCCACACTACTTCTCCCTCTCACAAACCTTACCTTCTCCATCTCCACTCTCAAAGATCTCTCAAAGCTCTCACCCAGAATTCCCTCAATAGCCCAAAGGTTCCTCTATTTTTTTGAAAAAAAAAATTAAAATAGCTTTAAATACAAGGTCTTTAAAAACCCTAAATTTTCAATTTAGTTGAAATTGATTGTAGTATGATCAATGATCATACAATACAATGAGTTCAAAAACCAGATAAAATTTAGTACGATGGAACAGTGGTGGGGTGAACTATTCAAAATATGCATACTAATCATACTGTATGATTTAGAGATCATACAAGATGATTAATTCAATTTCCTTCATATCGAACAGGATAATTGTTCGGATGATTGAAAATCAACACGACTTAACATCCAGTATGATGGAAGATTTCCATCATACTATATGATTAGTTCAAAACCAAGGTTTTGTTCAGGATAATATATGGGATGACCATTGTTCATCTCAACCTATCGTACAGTACGATCTATGATTGTACAGTAAGATCGACTAAATTAATTAAACCTTGATTTGATTAACTAATTATTTGGATTAAATTAAATAAGATTTCAAATGTCATACATTAAGAATTTCATCGTATAGTATGATTAGTTCAAATTTTGAAAATTAAAATACTTAATTTTGATTGGCGACTAGGGTTTTTGTTTAAATAGATCATATGGTATGATTGAGATCGTACAGTATGATTAGTTTAAAAATATTAATTATAAAATTAGCCATTTTAAAATATTTTAAAAAAAATTGATATCACCGTACTATCTGGATCATACGGTATGATTAGTTTAAAAAAGTAAACACTTATTTTCTCCTCACTCCCCTTGTGTGTGTGTATGCATGGTCATCCATATAACATAAACGTTTTATAGGACTTTGAATCAAGAAGTTTAAAACTTAAAAAAATAGAAAATTACAAACTCCTATCAATTATGTTCCTATTCTACCCAAACTTGAGCCTTGAATCTTCTTACATGGTGTATTACATACCCAGAATGTTAGTACACACAGAAATAATGCAAATGCTATGAGAAATAAAAATTCAATCAATAATATTTATTATCATCAAAATAACAAGATCGGGATCCAGGATTGCAATAATCTCCTTTTTGATAATGGCAAACATTTTTTTGTTGAGAAGCAAGTTAATTATGCTTTCTCCTAAGCTCCCCCTTACAAGGTGAAATATTTTAAATTAGGGGAACAAAAAATACCATTTATTATTATTATTATTATTATTATTATTATTATTATTATTATTATTATTATTATTATTATTATTATTATTTTAATAAAAAAAGCAAACTAGAAAGCAACAAAAATAGAACAAAAAAGTATGAAAACCACAAAACTAAATAAAATAATAACGAGCTACAACTAAATAAAACCAAACACTACACCCCCTTTTGACATCACAAAAAAGAGGAACAACTAAGTAAAGAAAGGAAATATAAACACATAGAAACAGAAAATGAAAACACATAACTAAAAGTAGGACGGCCCCTGGTCAGGTGGTGGTGGAGGTGGCTTGAAGAGCTAGTGAATGGAAGAGAATATGTCACTAAATAAAGCACAATCTTCCTCACACTACTGATTGTACTATTGGTGGAAGGATGATGACTAGTGGTGAGATTTTGGAAATAGCTGATAATCATGTGAGCTTCAACAAAAGGTATGTCTGACATAATAAAGTATGTAACCAAAGATAGGAATGGAGTAATATTGACCTTAACCCAGCCTTAGAAAGGATTGACGTTCTAAGTACGTGCTGGATGACTCATGAATTTTTGTTTAGGATTAAATAAGGGCTGGTGTTGGTTCAAGGGTAGATCTCTAATGGTGAGGTTGACAGCAGTCCAACCAAACTCACCCCAAGATTAGAGCAAGTGGGGTTTAGGCCCTTTAGTAGATAGGTTCACATATTGGCTAGGTATGCTGAACTCACCATCTCTGTATTTCTTTTCAAGCCAGTCTTTAAAGACATAACAATCTTCGATAGGGTGACTGATAACTCGGTGATACGGGCAAAAATTTGGATTCTCTTTCTGCTCAGCTTCTTCTGGTCTTTTACACTCCGGTAATTCAAGGCCAGCATTAAGCGCTTGCTTGAATAGTTTTGCCACACTTTCCCTCTGAAAAGAATATTCTCTATTCATTTTCTCTTTCAGGGATGTGATTCGATCACCAGTTCTTGGCTTCGAACGTTCTCCTCCATCACGAAAAGTCTGAGACCTGTTGTTTCCTCCCAATACTAATTTTGGCTGGGGTTTAGAATATTGTCTTCCTTTATCATCTTTAGGAGTAGACTGTTTTTCTTTATCGATGAAAGTAGCTCGACTGAAAGGAGAGGAGAGAAAGCGAAGAAGTGAGATACTCGACCGACTCAAAGGGACAGGTCTCCAACAAACATAGGAGGATATAATAGAGAATTCTGCATTCACCCTAAGACTCACAAAGAACTCAAAGAGGAGTTCAAAAATAAAGGAATAGCAAGGGTAAGAAGAAACTTTAGGGTAGTGGAACCAATAAGATTCATGACCTAATAGTTTAGTGTAGGCTGGTTTATGAGTTAAGAGGGTGTAATATGAGTTTCTTTGAATCATCGGTAGGTAGATTCATCCACAATCATTTGGAACCAATTTTCACCAGGATGACTAGAGGAACTGCCTTTAAGCAGTTGACGGTCTCGCTTTCCACTAACCATTAGGAGGATTAAACATACAAATTCAAAGAAAGGAAGAACAAAAGAATGAAGTGAATGAAACCTTAGAAATCCCTCCTTATAGAATTTTAGCAAATCATATAGTACAATCAAGGTTTATACTAAATGATTAAAAAAATTTAATTCGTTAGGACTATCTGTTAGAAAGAGTGGTCAAATAGTACAATACGATTAGGATCATACTGGATGATCGTTGTTAAAAGTGATCGACCTGAGGAGTTATTGGTATAACCTTTGACTAAAGGATTCAAACATTATAAATAGCTGTTCGTATAGTACGATGATGTTTCGAATATCATACCAAATGATTTAATACACTCAATTGTAACTGACCCATGGATCCTACAGTATGAAGAGGTAAATTGTATAATATGATCATCAATAATTTGTTAAATTAGAACCTTTGTGATTGTAAACGGTGAAGATGTTCTGAGTTGTGTAGATCATACAGTACAAATGCGGTTCATATAGTATGATGTGATTTTTTTCTACTTTTTAACATGTGTTATGATAATGGAATAACTATTACTATGCAAATAATACTAAATACATAACAAACATAAATAAAAAACACAGAGACACATAAAACATATAAAATCTCAAGTTATTGATTTCATATTGCCCTGAATCAAACATGAATGTCAATAACACCTAGTCTAATCCTCAATGTGCTAAAGGTTTCATAGGTTAAGGATTTGGTAAAGATGACTTCCTGTTAATCCTCAGTTGCTACTTGATTCAACTCAATATGTCCCTTAGCATCAGTCTCTAATGAAGTGGTGCCTCATGTCTATATGCTAATTATACGAGTGTTGGATATGATTGTTACACATATATGGCACTAGTATTGTTACAAAAAATTTGAATAGTGCTAACAAAGAAACCAAGGTCAAGGATATGTTACTTTAGCCATAAGACTTGAGCAACATAGCTTCCAATAGTAATGTATTCTGCCTCAGCAGTAAGGATTGACCTATGAATCGATAGGTTTCAGAAGTGCTTTTTCTATCAATCCTATATTTACCAAATTTTGAGCCTAAATATTCTATAATTTTAAACGAGGAGCTATATCTGGGGTACCAGATACCAAGATTTTGGGTTCCTAAAAGGTATCTAAGGATTCTCTTAATAGTTTTCATATGTGATTCCTTAGGATCTGCTTGAAATCTAGCATATAAACAAACGCTAAACATAATGTCAAGACACATTCAAATATAGAAGTTATCTTATTATACCCTTATACTTCTTTTTATCTATAGACTTTCCATTTGCATCTTTATTTAATTAAATGGTACAGCTCATGGTTGCATTAATTGCTCTAGCATTTTCCATTTTATATTTCTTTAAAATATCATTAATATATTTACCTTGGCTTAGAAAAGTTCCATCATCCATTTATTTTATACTTGAACCAAGGAAATAAGTAAGCTCTTCCATCATGATCATTGTAAATTCTTTACTGATGGTTCCTAATAATTCTTTACAAAGATGTTCATTTGTTTATTCAAATAATATAACATTTATATATATTTGAACTATAAGTAGATCATCTCCTATTTTTTAAGGAATAGGGCGGTATCTATACTACCCTTACCAAAGGATCTATCAAGGAGAAAAGTGCTAAGCCTTTCATACCATTCCCTAGGTGCTTTCTTTAGTCCATACAATGCCTATTCAACTTGTAGACATGATTGGGAAAGGATGAATTTTCAAATTCAGGGGGTTGCTCAACATATACATCTTCCTTAATCATCCCATTTAGAAAAGTATTCTTTACATCCATTTGGTACAGCTTAAAGCCTCTAAAGCACGAGAATCTTATAACACTCTAATAGCTTCTAACCAAGCTATAGGGGTAAAGGCCTCATCAAAATTAATACATTCTATTTGATTATACCCCTTAGATACTAATCTAGTTTATTTCTAATTACTACTCTAGAGTCATTCATCTTATTCTTTAAAATCTATTTGGTTCCTATAACACTTTGGTCCGTAGGTTTATTAACTAGGTCCCAAACATCATTTATAACAGATTGGTTCAATTTTTCTTGAATAGCAAGTATCCAAAATTCATTAAATAGGGCTTGATCTATGTTAGTGGGTTCCATCATAGAGATAAAAGAAAAATGACTAGCTTCTTTCCTAAATCAATTCTTAGTCATAACTCCCACATAAGGATCTCCTAAGATGAGTTCTCTAGGATGGCTAAATGCATATTTCCACTCTCTAGGTGAGGAATCCTTAGGTTCTTCTCTATTTCCTACGTCAATGGATTCTATTCCTTTGTTGATCTCTACCTCTTATTCTTCTTCCAACCTATCTCACAAGATTTATCAGATTCAATAAATATTATATGGGTGGTCTCCTCTGCCACTAAGGTCCTCTTATTAAAAACTCTATTAGCTTTACCTATAGAAGAATATCCTAGGAAAACTCCTTCATCAGATTTGGAATCAAATTTTCCTAGAGGGTATTTTCAATTTATTAGAATGAAATATTTACATCTAAACACATGAAGGTGAAGAAAATTGGGTGTTCTAGCCTTAGCTCATAGAGAGACTTATTCTATTTAGATCTAAGATTTATCCTACTCTTAACATAATAAGTAGTGTTAATTGCTTCTGCCCAAAAATATTTAGGAAGTTAATATTCTACTAGCATGACTTTAGCAGCTTCTAGTACGGTCCTATTCTTTCTTTTAGCTATATCATTCTGTTGAGGGATCAAGGGGCAGAAAAATTATGTTCTATACCATGCTCCTTACAAAATGATTCAAATCTATCATTATCAAATTCTCTACCATGATCACTATGGATAGTCATTATTTCACATCCTATTTTTCTCTGAATCTAAGTAGAGAAATTCCTAAATTCCTCAAATGATTCACTATTAGGTGCTAAGAATCTAACCTAGGTGAATATAGAAAAATCATCTATCACATATCCAATAGTCGTCCCACCTAGGTTGGTTGTACTAATTGGTCCAAAAAATCCATGTGAAGAATTTTTGGTGGTTTGGAAGTGCTAATGACCTTAATAGAATGAAAAGAATTTTTTATTTATATTTCTAGTTGGCAGGCATCACAGAGGTAGTCTTTAAAAAAGTCTAGTTTGGGTATGCCTTTAACTAGGTCTTTCTAAGTGATCTTCCTAAGAGTTTTCATACTTGCGTGATATAGTGGCCTATGCCATAGCTAGGAGTCATCAATAATAATTTTTAAACATAAAGAGTTCAAGTAGTCAATGCAATTTAAATCAAGCATATAAATATTGTTAACTCTTTTTCCTTCCAAAATGATTTTTCCATTTAAGCTTATCAGACACTTAGTAGTCAAAAAATTAACATAGAAAACCTTTATTACACAATTAGCTAATATTAAGCAAATTGTGTTTCAATCCATCTACTAACAAGACATTTTTAATAATAAAATTCTTTGAGTTTTCAGTCATACCTGAGCCCACCACTTTGGTGGTGTTTTTGTCTCCAAAATTTACCTTTCCTCCTACCCAAGCCTCCAATGTGATGAATTTCTTTATATCTCTAATCATGTGTCATGAGCATCCTTTGTTCAGGTACCACATGCCCTCACTAGGTTTTTAATTGAGCATCCCTCATCTTGATCAGAATAATCAGGAGTATCATTTTCCATAAGGCATAGATTTGTTACCTCCTCCTCTACTTCCAGTTTTGATGAGTTTGAAGCAAAGTCTACCCAAAATGCCTTTTGCAACCTTTGTTTACCCTTTTTTGTATCTTTTTAACATCTCCTCACCCTTCTTCTTGATTGGGTGAGCTTTTAAGTTGGGGAATTTTGACTTTAGGTGACATGGTTTCCTACATTCAAAATAAATAACATCAAAGGAAACCTTTGAATTATTATTATTTTAACCTTTATTCCAGTGTTGATGCTGTCTTTTCTTTATCTATAGAAAGCTATTGAATTATAGGGTCATCAAGGCTATGTCATTATCAACATCAACTATAGAGATGTCACTTTCAAATTCATTATCTTTAAACACCACAGCTTTCTCCTTTTTGTCTCCTGCATCCAAAAGTCTTTGACTCATACTTTGCTCGTAGGCAATGAGTAAACTAAGTAGGTTATCAATTGAATAAACATTTAAATCCTTAGACTCATATATTACAGTGACTTTGGCATCATAGTTGCTAGGAAGATAATGCTGAATCTTGTTAACTTTCTCAGGGTTTGAAAGTTCTCTACCTAGATCATGCATGGATGTCTCTATCTGAGTTAACCTAGTGTACATGTCTAAGATAGTCTCATTAGGTTTCAAGTAAAGAGTTCATAGTCATGTAATAAAATGTCTAGCCTAGATTGTTTGACTTCACTAGTTCCTTCGTACGTAATACATAGTCTATCCCAAATGTCCTTGCCAGTGTTGTAGGTAAAAACGTTCATGTAATCTTTAAACTTAAGAGCACAGAAAAAAATAGCTTAGTCATTTTGCATTTAATTTAGCTAAGTCCCTATTCTTATTACTCCATTTAGTGAAAGGTGTCTCTACTTAACTCCATTAATGAATCTAAAAGGTTTAGAGTATCCATCTTGAATCATATTACACATTTAAAAATCTATAGATTACAAGAAAGTGGATATACGAATTTTCCAAAAATTAAATAATATATTATTAAGTAGAGGTGGACAAGTTATAGAATAACCCTCTGCAGTATTCCTATTACCAACATGTGCCATGGATTATTTTTTGCAAGGTTTTCTAAAACATTATTTGTGAGACCCACTCTGACACCAATTAAAAGTTCAATAGAGTGTGTTAAGTCTTGTTAATATGTCCCTAGGCACACCAAGAGGGACTGGGTGAATTGGTTATTTAAAAAAGTTTTAACACTAAGAAAAAATCTTTTTGATATTTTTAAAAACTTGAATAAAATAATTTAATCATCTAATGAGGAAGTTAATAAAAATATCAACAATCACAATGATAATGTCTTGATTAAGCCAATCAAACATCAACCATAATATTTTTAACATGCATTTTTCACATAAATAAATTGTAGGAAATTAAAGTGATGAAAATAAAATGTGGAAGTAAAATAAGAATTATCACACCATAATTTTATAGTGGTTCAGTCAGACAATAACCTATGTCAGAGTCTTCCACTAAGGGTATTGCACTAACTCTTAGTGTCTCTTCTTTAGCCCCCATAGTAAAGTGGTGAAGCCTTATAAGGATCACTTCAACTAACCTGGTGCAATGAGAACCAAAATACTTTTCACCCTCCTGGTTAGGTAGAGAACTCTTGAAGCTCTTTTCACCCTCCTAGTGAAGGCAGCTAACCTGAAAGCTTTTTCACCCTCCTAGTGAAGGCAAAGTACCTTGCAATCCTTTTTCACGCTCATAGTGAAGGTAAAGAACCTTGGAATTTGACCTTAAAGCCATTATTCCCAGAGCAGCCCAAGCAGATACATAGAGCCGTATGGAGAAATCAAGGAGCATGCCTGATTAGAGCGACCATGCAAACCCCCACACTACTTCTTCTCTTAAACCTCGCCTTCTCCTTCTCAACTCTCAATAATCTCTTAAAACTCTCTTCACGAATTCTTTCAATTGCCCAAAAGTCCCTTTATATTTTTGAAAAAAAAAAATTAAAATAGCTTTAAATATAAGGTCTTAAAAAACTCTAAATTTTCAATTCAACCAAAATTGATCATATAATACGATCGATGATCATAAAGTATGATTAGTTCAAAAACTAGATAACATCCAATATAATAGAATAGTGCCATATGAGCTATTCAAAATTTGAATAATGATCGTACCATACGATCTGAAGATCATATAGGATGATTAGTTCAATTTCCTTCAGATCGTATAGGATGATTGCTAGAACAATAAAGAATCATCTCAGCCTATCATCTTGTATGATTTCCATCGTATTGTACAACTAGTTCAAAATTAAGGTTTTATCAAGGATGATATGTGAGAAAACCCTTGTTCGTCTCAACCTATAATACAGTATGATCTATGATTGTACAATACGATTGACCAAATTAATTAAATCTTGATTTGATTAACAAATCCTGGGGATTAAATTATATAAGATTTTAAATATCATATAATATAAAATTCATCGTATAATATGATAAATTCATATTTTAAAAATTAAAATACTTGCTTAATTTTGATTGGTGGCTAGGTTTTTGTTTAAACAGATCGTACGGTATAATCTAAATCATACAGTATGATTAGTTCTAAAATATTAATTACCAAATTAGCCATTTTAAAATGTTTAAAAAATAACTAATCATACAATATGATCTGGATCATATTGAATGATTAGTTCAAAAAATTAAAAACATGTTTTCTCTTCACTCCCCTTTTGTGTGTGTGCATAGTAGTCATCAACATAACATACACCTTTTAGAGGATTTTGACTCAAAAATTTTAAAAGATAAATAAATAGAAAATTACAAATTCTTGTCTACTATGTTCCTATTCTACCCAAACATGAGCCTGAATCTTCTTGCATGGTGTGTGACATACCTGAAATGTTAGTACACATTGAAACAATACAAATTCTAGGAGAAATAAAAATTCAATCAATAATATTTTTTATCATTAAAATCACAAGCTCGGTATCTCAGATTATAACATTAGTTATATTTATACAGGAAATGTTCAAAAAATGAAAAAAAATTAGAAGTTATGAGTAGCGATGTGATGCTTGAGTATATCACACACAGCGGTGAGTTCAATCATGCCAAGGTGACAGTTTCAAATGTTGTAGTGCAAGTCTTCTCTATTTTCAAGCCCCATAATGAAACCATAGTAAACATCATGATGTAACACAACACCGTTGTGCCAAAATTTAGTACGGCAGTGCTGGGTATCTTAGGAATATGAATGAGTAGTGCCATACCTTTCAATTCCTTAACCCATGATCACTCATTTGAGTGCCAGATCCTTCATTCGAGCACTTCAACACTCAAATTTTTAGATAACACTGATAAAGAAATTATCAACATGAGGAGCATCACTGACTTAGCGAGAAGATGCATCATTTCAACTAGTAACTATGCCATGTTAGCCAATGCTGTAACAAATAAGATTTTTCTGTGCCAAGGTGCTAGTTCATTTTCACCGCCATGGTGCCACCTCATCAAGAGCCACAGTGCTTGAGATTGTTCCTATATTTACTATTAACAATTTTTTAGTTCTTTTGTGAGAGGTTTTTATCACTGGAATGAAAATTCTATTCTTAAGTGTGTATCTTTAGTGTCTCCTTAGAGTAAAGTCCAAGGCAGGCTGGGTAAGTACAAGATACTTTTATTTGAAGAGATCTTAGCCTATCTCTGTAAGAAACTCTATAATTGATGGAAAAAGAAGCATGAAGAAGATTATATTATCCTTCCAAGTTATAATTTTCTTATTACTTATTTTGTATTTATCTTCTAATAAATAAAAAGATAATGACTTTGCTTATTGTTTCTTCCATGTCTATCTAAGTCTAAAGTTTTAGGCTAATGATGTAATAAGTATAGTATGTACTATTATAGACTCATGTTCTAGTATTCCTTTGTCAAGGCTATACATTACAGTACGTTTTAACTACACACATGATCATTATATGCATTAAATGAAGAATGGAAGATATTGAAAATATCATTTATCATTAAAGGAATAAGATTTTACATTATTACATACTATTATTTTTATATCATCAGCTAAAAACTAGAGAATTAGCCAGACATTAAAGATATAATAAGTAAACTTATATTCATTTCATTCATTAAAAGAAAATTTATAAGATAAGTAATAAGAAAATTATCACCTAGATGGATCAAATGATCCTCTCTACACTCCTTCCACCAATCACAGAGTTACAAACATAAATAGGTGAAGAGCTCCATTAGGAAGAAGTATCTGTTACAACTCGGGCTCCCGAGTTTATGATTTTGATGATAACAATATTATTGATTGGCTCTTTATTTCTCCTAGTATTTGTTGTGTATACATATTTTTGTGTTGACTAACATTTCAGGTACAACAGGCATCGGTCTTTGAAGATTCAGGGCTGAAGACTAGGTAGAATAGGTTATGTTGAAAGAAAATGTAATTTTCATTTATTTATTTAAACTTCTTGAGTCAAGTCCTGTAAAGGTGCATGATAGCCTGGTGATCGTGCACACACACACAATGGGAGAAAATTTAATGTTAAATATTTTAATTTTTCTGTACATCGTACTGTACGATCTGGATCGTACTGTACGATCTGGTGTTATAGAAATTAATTAAAATATTTTATTTTTCTAGAAAAAAATTATTTGAAATATAACTAATAGTACAGTACGAACACCACATCGTACTGGACGATCTGGTATAATTAGAAACCCCATCGATCATTAAATTAGGCAAAAATTTGAATTTAAAAATTGTTCTATTCGTACTGTACGATGTTAAAAATATTGCCTAATTTAATCCTGTGATTATTCAATCGAATCTGCATAATTTTGATATTTAGATCGGACTGTACAAACTGGATCGTACTGTACGATGATCAGAGATGATTTTGGTCGTCCCAGGATTCGTTCTGGACGAATTGCACTTCGATTGAACTAATCGTACTATACGATTCTGAGATCGTACAGTACTAACAGGTCAAATTCTGCACATTGTACTGGACGATCCTGCGATCGTACTGTATGATCTTTGACGGCTGAATTGGATTTTTAGGGTTTTTTTAAGCCCTCTATTTAAGCTTTCTCATAAGACTTTGTAGGAGTCTTTTTGAGCATTCATTGAGTTATTTTCTTCTAAAGAAAGCTTGAAGAGAGAGCTTTAGGCTAGGGAAGAAAGGGTGGAGTTTGTAAGAGAGGGAGAAGATCCTTGTGGGCTTCAAGGGAGTGTGAGAGGGGGTTTTCACACGGTTGCTCTAGCGAACTTGCACCTGAGTTCCTCCAAGAGTCAAGGTTTGTCTAGAGGGAAGCTTTGGGAAGAAGAAGACCTCTTTGGTGTCAAAAGACCCGGCTACTCCGCCGCACCGGGGAAGGTGAAAGTGATTCAAGGTCCTCTGCCTCACTAGGAGGGTGAAAAGGAGTTCAGGTCCTCTGCCTCACCAGGAGGGTGAAAAGAAGTCAAGGTTCTCTGCCTGTGAAAGGAGTACGGTCCTCTGCCGCACCGAGTTGGTGGAAGAGAGTTTGTAAGGGCTTCTCCGCCTAGCTGAGGGGGCTAAAGGAGAGACACTATAGTGATAGTGCAATACCCGGAGAGGAGGCTCCGGGGAGTAGACATAGGTCATAGTTTGACCGAACCACTATAAATCTGGTGTGCTCTTTCTGATTTTATTTTCCGCACTTTATTTTCATGCATCTTATTTTCTATTATAACTGCTTAGTGAAAATCTGAGAATATTATTTTATTGTGATAATTAGAGAATAATCGCCATCTTTATATAAAAAATCATCAGCTTCCGCATTTGACTAGTTAAGTTATTATTGTAAGAAATCTGAAAAATCAATAAATATTAGAACTCTTGGCGCATCTCGATCTTTCAAGTGGTATCAAAGCGGTACTCAAAATAGTGTTTTAGAAAACCTAGAGGAAAATGATCAATGGCTCACTTTGGAAATAAAAATATTACAGAAGGTTATTCAATAACTCGTCCGCCACTATTTGAAAATATTTCTTTTAATTTTTGGAAAATTCGCATGTCTGTATTTTTACAATCCATTGATTTTAGGATGTGGCATATGATTCAATCTGGATATTCTGTACCGTCTCGTATTGTTAATGGTGTGAAAACTGATATTCCTTTTGCTGAATGGAGTAGAGAAGAAAAAATTTATGCTCAATTGAATGCTAAATCATTGAATTGCTTTTTCTGTGCTTTAACTTCTGATGATTATATAATTGTTTCTACCTGTATCACTGGCAAGGAAGTTTGGGATAAACTATGCATGACATATGAAGGTAGTAGTGAAGTCAAACAATCTAGATTAAATGTATTATTGCATGACTATGAACTTTTTTGCATGAAACCTTATGAGACTATCTTAGACATGTACACTAGGTTTACTCATATTATGACATCATTGCTTGCTTTAGGTAGAGAACTTTCAAACCTAGAAAAGGTCAACAAAATTTTATATTGTCTACCTGATAAATTTGATGCCAAAGTGACTGCTATATATGAATCAAAAGACTTGAATTCTTATTCTATTGATAATCTAATCGGCTCACTCATTGCCTACGAGCAAAGCGTGAGTCAAAGACTTTTCGATGCAGGTGATGTAAAGGTTATAGTGCTAAAAGCAAACGACAAAGATAAAGATGGCTTAGAAAGTGATGAGAATGAGAAAATGACATTAATAACAAGCCAATTCAAAAGTCTACTAAAGCACAAGCACAAGAGAGAACAAAAGCGAAGCAGAGATAAAAATGATAAGTTTGATAAGTCTGCTTCTGACATTATTTGTTTTAGGTGTAGGAAACTTGGACATTTCAAAAATGAATGCCCCAATCTTAAGAAACATCTTGTAAAGAAAAAGAGTGAGGCTAAGCCAATTCCAACAAGGGGAAATGAAAAGAAGCAAAAAATCTCCTGGGCAGACTTAGCTTCTGAATCATCAGAACAGGAGCAAGATGATGAGGTAACAAGCTTATGCTAAATCATCAAGAATTCGATTGGTAATTCTGATCAGGTATAAGTGTTGAGGTTTGTTTGTGTGTTTTGTTTATTTGTTTTGTATGTTTGTTTATCTATTTTGTGAGTTTGATGTTTAGTATGTTTTAAGCATGATTTCATATTTTAGTTTCTTATATGTCATTACCTTTTTTTGGATGTAGTTTAACTTACATGTTGCATTATATCTCTTCTTTTTTATAATGTCAAAGGGGGAGAATGTATTATGGTTGGTTGCATTTATGGTTTAGTTTTTTTTAAAATTTTTTGTTATTTAGTTTTTTTATTTTATGTTATTTAGTTTCTAAATGTTTATTTGTTAAAAAAAAAATGCTTACCCCTATTTTTTAATATAATTCTCTTACTGAGGGGGAGATTAGGAGAAAATATTTTTAAATTTGTAAATTCAACCAATAATATTTGCCATCATCAAAAAGGGGGAGATTGTTACAACTCGGGCTCCCGAGTTTATGATTTTGATGATAACAATATTATTGATTGGCTCTTTATTTCTCCTAGTATTTGTTGTATATACATATTTTTGTGTTGACTAACATTTCAGGTACAATAGGCATTGGTCTTTGAAGATTCAGGGCTCAAGACTAGGTAGAATAGGTTATGTTGAAAGAAAATGTAATTTTCATTTATTTATTTGAACTTCTTGAGTCAAGTCATGTAAAGGTGCATGATAGCCTGGTGATCGTGCACACACACACAATGGGAGAAAATTTAATGTTAAATATTTTAATTTTTCTGTACATCGTACTGTATGATCTGGATCGTACTGTACGATCTGGTGTTATAGAAATTAATTAAAATATTTTATTTTTCTAGAAAAAAATTATTTTGAAATATAACTAATCGTACAGTACGAACACCACATCGTACTGGACGATCTGGTATAATTAGAAACCCCGTCGATCATTAAATTAGGCAAAAATTTGAATTTGAAAATTGTTCTATTCGTACTGTACGATCTTAATCATACTGTACGATGTTTAAAATATTGCCTAATTTAATCCTGTGATTATTCAATCGAATCTGCATAATTTTGATATTTAGATCATACTGTACGAACTGGATCGTACTGTACGATGATCAGAGATGATTTTGGTCGTCCCAGGATTCGTTCTGGACGAATTGCACTTCGATTGAACTAATCGTACTGTACGATTCTGAGATCGTACAGTACTAACAGGTCAAATTCTGCACATTGTACTGGACGATCCTGCGATCGTACTGTACGATCTTTGACGGCAGAATTATATTTTTAAGGTTTTTTGAAGCCCTCTATTTAAGCTTTCTTATAAGACTTTGTACGAGTCTTTTTGAGCATTCATTGAGTTGTTTTCTTCTAAAGAAAGCTTGAAGAGAGAGCTTTAGGCTAAGGAAGAAAGGGTGGAGTTTGTAAGAGAGGGAGAAGATCCTTGTGGGGTTCAAGGGAGTGTGAGAGGGGGTTTTCACACGGTTGCTCCAGCGAACTTGCACCTGAGTTCCTCCAAGAGTCAAGGTTTGTCTTGAGGGAAGCTTTGGGAAGAAGAAGACCTCTTTGGTGTCAAAAGACCCGGCTACTCCGCCGCACCGGGGAAGGTGAAAGTGATTCAAGGTTCTCTGCCTCACTAGGAGGGTGAAAAGGAGTTCAGGTCCTCTGCGTCACCAGGAGGGTGAAAAGAAGTCAAGGTTCTCTGCCTGTGAAAGGAGTACGGTCCTCTGTCGCACCGAGTTGGTGGAAGAGAGTTTGTAAGGGCTTCTCCGCCTAGCTGAGGGGGCTAAAGAAGAGACACTATAGTGATAGTGCAATACCCGGAGAGAAGGCTCCGGGGAGTGGACGTAGGTCACAGTTTGACCGAACCACTATAAATCTGGTGTGCTCTTTCTGATTTTATTTTCCGTACTTTATTTTCATGCATCTTATTTTCTATTATAACTGCTTGGTGAAAATCTGAGAACATTATTTTATTATGATAATTAGAGAATAATCACCATCTTTATATAACAAATCATCAGCTTCCGCATTTGACTAGTTAAGTTATTATTGTAAGAAATCTGAAAAATCAATAAATATTAAAACTCTTGGCGCATCTCGATCTTTCAGTATCTTGCACTTGTCAGCCTTCCTTAAATTTTACTAAAAAGGGACACTAAAAAATTACACTTTAAAATACAATTTTTTACATAAGTGAAAGAACTCTCAAAATAACAAAACTAAAAAACTATTTATATGAAGAACAAGGATTGGCTCAGGCTTTGTAACACTCGACAAGGAGGCGCCACGATAGTATAAAATGACTAGTGCTCAGCGCTGTAATGTTGGCTCTGATACTATGCTAGCTAACCCAGCAAGGTGACTGATTGAAATGTTGCTTCCTTTGGCTAAGTCAACACAGCTCCTCACATTGGCAATTTCTCAACCAGGGTGCTCTAGTAATTTGAGCACTATGATGCTGGGATGTGATTTTCAGTGCTAAGGTAGGCTTAGTAGTATGCCGATCATTTTCCCGAGGCTCGCAATGATGTGGTGCTAAATTTGTCTGTAGTAATGCTGTGCTACATCGCGCTATTGACCGTGGTGATGATGTCACACTTCAAAAAATAAAATTCATCACTATAATGCCTAAATCAAGTGTTAGGGCACTGTGATATCCAATGTTGCAACACTTCTATTGATGGCGTTGCAGTGTTGTTCAACACTTGTCATTTTTTCATTTTTCCAGTACATATTCTACCCAAATATTACTACTAAAATAGTATATTTTCACTAAATTTAAATAAAATAAATAACAAATAATTTCACTTAATAAATTCTATCCAGCTTAAACTCTTGCTTATCCTCAAACAATGATAAAAATCATCATTGATCATTTAATAAACAAGGTAAAAATTGATAATTTTGAAAATACTAAAATATAAGCTAATAATTCATAATATAGAAATAATTTAGAATAATCAAAGTTATAATTCAAATTAAAAAATTCATAACAGTAATCCCAACCAGTCGCCCATGTTATTACTTGATTCGAATATATCCACAATGTACGTAAGTATAAAATAGACTTATGAATGTAGAAATAAATAATATAACTTAAGGATTACATGCGCTTATAGTTAAATTTCAAATTCATTAGTGCACTATCATAAGTACTAATTCACTTATTTTATCCTTTTTTATTTAAGTATTAAGATGCATTTGAACATAAGCTTTAATTGATACCAATTTTTTAATGTACTGATCTTTCTTCTTTTCACATACCTATTTTTGAATTTTTCTTAAATTTCATTCTTTCATACTTTGTGGAGTTTATATTTAATGATGTTGAATATTAGATTTATGTTTATTGTCTTGCAATCCTAATTGAGTTAATGTATGGATTTAATAAGATCACTAATTCCATGTTAAAGTTTACTATAATTTTCCAAACTTTAAGCTACTCACATCTTTTTTCTTAAACTTAATTATTCTTTAGTAAATTTAACAGTCAATGTGTTAGTGTATCATTTTTAAATTCAAATATAGTCAATATCTTAAGTGATCTATATTAGTTAATCATTACGTTTTTCAAATTATGAATTATTGTACGTTGTTCATTCAAACTATCATCCAAGGTTCTATTATTATCCTATTTTTATATAATTTTTAATTTGGCTAGGCAAATAATCAAAGTGCAAGTATCTATAGAGAACATTATATAATAATTTAAGCATAAAGAAATTTAATCAAAAATAAATAACAACTAAATTTCAAACTAACATTAAACAAACATAACTATATATAAAATGTAAATCACAAAATAAAGATAGCACCACACTTAAGAAAAGAACTAAACAATGAAAAATAACTTCAAACCCAAGTGGGTTGTTTCCCATCAATGCTATGCTTATAGTCTTCAGTTGAACTATACCATTTATTTTATGTAAGGTTGAACCAACTCAGTGTTGTTTCTCAAATGCTATATGTGCCCACCTAAATAAGGCTTCAGTATTTGGCCATTGACTTTAAAAGCATACAAACTTTTCTTATCCTATAACAACTCCACAAGAAAATACTTTCATAACAAAGAATGGTCCTGACAACCTTCATTAAAGTTCTCCTGGAAATACGTTTAGTCTAGAATTATAAAGCAAAACATCATGTGCAAGGATAGATTATTTCTTTAGAAGCTTACGATTATGCCATTTTTTTAATTTTATCATTATAAATCTTAGCATTTTCATAAGCCTCATTTCTAAATTCTTTGAATTCATTCAACTATAACAATCTTTTTTCTTCTACTCCCCTAAGATTGAAATTTAATTCTCTTACGGGCAAGAATGTCTGATGCTCTAATTCTACAAGAAGGTGGCAAGCTTTTCCAAAGACTAACCAAAGGAAAACATGCCAGAATGAGTCTTAAAAGCAGCTCTTTAGGCTCGTAATTTATCAACTAATTTTATAACCCACTCTTTTCTACTAAAACTGACAATTTTTCTAAAATTCTTTTAATCTCCCCATTACTTACTTCAGCTTGGCCACTACTTTATGGATGGTAAGCTATTAGAACCCTATGATGAATGCCCTATTTTGTTAATGTTGATTCTACTCTCTTATTATATAAATGACTTTCTCATCACTGGTTAAAACTCTAGGCATCCCAAATGTAGGAAAAAAAAATTCTTTAAAAATTTAAGCATATGCTAAGCATCAATTTTAAGGGTTACATTCCTTCAATCCATTTTGATACATACTCAATAGAAATAAGAATATACTTGCATCCATGGGATTGCATAAATGGTCCCATAAAATCCAATCCCCAAGAATCAAATATCTCAATCTCTAAAATATAGTTTAAGGGTATTTCATTTCTTCTAGAAATATTGGGTACTCTTGAATATTGATCACATTTTCTAACATAATCATTAACATCCTTAAATAGAGTAGGCTAGTAAAATCCATGTTGGAGGATCTTAGAAGTAGTTATAAATCAACCATAATAAGAGTCATGACATCCCCTAATTATGGATTTTACTTCTTCCTCAGGGCACATCTCTTAATAAATTGTTTATTACAAACTTTAACTAAATATGGTACATCATTAAAAAAATATTTGGCATCATATAAGAACTTTTTTTTTTTGAACAAAAGATAGATCAAATTGAAGTCCACCACTAATGATAAAATTGATAATATTAACATACCATGGCAGTCTATTCAGATGCAAAGAAAATAGTTATTCATTAGGAAAAAAACACATTAATTTTAATCTCATTAGATGCATGTTCTTCATTTAAATGTCTAGACAGACGATCAACAATTTGATTTTCAGTTTCTTTTCTATATGAAACTTCAACATTAAATTTTTATTACAAAAGAATCTGCCTTACCAATCTAAGTTTTGTGTTTGTCTTTATCATAAGGTATTTAATGACAAAAAGATTATATAAATAATTACTTTTGTGTCACTCAAATAAGACTTAAATTTATCAAAAACAAAAATAATAGCTAGTAATTCATTTTCTGTGATAATACACATACACAATGTAGAATTTAAGGTTCTACTAGTATAAAAAATGACATGAAATTTCTTATCTTGCTTTTATCCAAGAACAACACCTATAGCAAAGTCACTTGCAGTAATCATAAGAAGAGAAATTATGAGTAATAATAACAAGAGCAGTAATCATATATTATTTCATGGCATTAAAACCTTAATACATGCAGTATCAAAAAAAAAGAAGTGTATCCTTTTTCAATAACTAACATAAGGGTTTTAAAATTTTTGTTTTGAAAATGTCCTTGGCAAATCTCCTATAGAATCATGCATTCCCAATAAAAGCTCCTAATTCCTTTAACATAATTAGGAGGGAATTTCTATATAACTTGAACTTTTGCAATATCTACCTCAAATCCTTCCTTCAAAGTTTTATGCCCTAAGATAATACCCTCAGTCACCATAAATTGACATTTCTCCTAATTAAGCAATAAATTTGTCTCTATACATCTTCTTAATATAGAAGTTAAATGCTTAAGACAAGAATCAAAAGTAGTGCAAAAAATAGAAAAAGTCATCCATGAAGATTTCAATGCCTTGTTCATTTAAATTTGAAAAAAAAATACATAATGCATTTTTAAAGAAGCAGGAGCATTGCAAAGACCAAAAGATATTCTTCTAAAGGAAAATGTCCTATAAGGACTGGTGAAGGTAGTCTTATCTTTGCCCTTAGGTACTATAAGAATATGGTGATACCCTAATAACCATCTAGAAAATAGTAGAATGAATGTCCTACCAACCTATCTAACATCTGGTCAAGGAAAGGGGAAGGAAAATATTCTTTTCTGGTGGCTATATTTAACTTCCTATAGTCTATACAAATTCTCCAACCAGTGACAGTTCTAGTAGGAATAAGTTTATTATGTTCATTAGATATTAAAGTCAAGCCACCCTTTTTAAGATGACAATGAATATGGCTCACCCATGAACAATTTGAAATAGGATAGACAATCCCAACATCAAGCCATTTAAGTATCTCCTTTTTAATAATTTCTTTCAAGGATGTGTTTAGTCTGCATTCAGGATCATCTTTTAATAATGAGTTTGCTTCCATTAAAATTCTATGCAAATAGATCAAAGGGCTACCTTTAATATCAGCAATAGCCACCCAAAAGCTTTCTTAAAATCTCCTAAAATCCTAATGAATTTACCATCTTGTTCTTTTTCCAATCTTGTAGAGAGTTTTTTACAAGCAAAGTTGACTTTTTACCGAAAAATGCATACATAAGATGGTTGGGTAAAACTTTAAGCTCTAAGTCAGGGACCACATCTATCACTATAGGAAAATCACCTATTATCAATGAAAATTGATCATTTTTTGGTGGCTTTAAAATTTACCGGCAGCAAAATTTCCATCGGTAAAACCCGCGTAGGAAAAATATTTCTAGTGGTCTTTTTTGGCGGGTTTTTCCGAAAAATAAGGACGCCGAAAAATAAAAAAATTAATTTAAAAATTAAGCAACCTAAAGCCACCCGCTGCCTGGCTGCCCTTTGGGCCGCCCACTAGTGCGTTGCTTGCTATACCGCCACCGCACACTGCTTGCTGCACCAGCATCTGCTAGCGCGATCGTGCACTACCTGGGATTCAAACTTAGGACCTGAGTGGGTGTGGGAGTATAAATACTCAACCACTTTGCTTTGGAATAAAATGTGATATAAAACATACACTTTTATATTTAAATAATACGAATTCAAAAATTAAAATTTATAGTAAAATTAAATAAAATGGTAAAATGAATAAATAATTAAAGTAAACTATTAAATTAATAACTAAATAAAAAAGTTTTTAAATTAAAAATAATAATTAAGTAAAATAATTATAAAATTAATAATTATAATAAAAATTCGTTAAAATAAAGTATTAAAGTTAATAATTAATTAAATATATTATTAAATTAACAATTAATTAGACTAAGTTATTAAATTAATAATTATTTGAAATAAATTATAAAATATTGATTAATTAAATTACGAATATATGATTTTTCAAAAATTGTTACAAATCGCCGGAAAAGCCGTCAGAAACTCCGTTGAAAATACAACCGCCAGAAAGTCGCTAGAAGTTCTTCTGAAAAATTAGACTGCTGGAAAGCCGCTAAAAAAATTCGCCGGTAATGAATGATTTTCCTGTAGTGTATAGAAGATCTCAAATTTTTATAGACATATGAATTCTCTAAAGTCTCAAACTTCTCCCTAAACCTTCCATTATTATCTCTAATAGATTGAATAGATTCTCCTAAATCCTCACAATTTTCCTTAAAATGTTCTTCAAATGATTTCCTTCCTAATAAATCTACTTTGAAGCTCTCTACTACAGTATCTTTTAGATAAACTCTAAAATTGTCTATATTCTTTTCATGAGGGAACTTCATAGATTTAAGAATATCAATAGTCACTTCTTAATCTTGAACCCTCATTATCAATTCTCCTTTATGAACATCAATCATAGCCTTCCCAATAGTTAACATAGGTCTCCCCAAAATAAGAGGGATCTCCCTATATTCGTCTATGTCAAGGATAATAAAATCAAGAGGAAAAATAAACTTATCAACCTTAATCAAAACATCTTCTATTACCCCCTTTGGATAAGTGAAATATCTATCAGCAAGCTACAAGGTAATACAGGTAGGTTGAACCTCTCTTATGTCTAATCTTCTAAAAAGGGATAAGGGCATCAGATTGATGCTAGATACTAAATCATATAAAGCTTTACCATAGAATTTATCTTCTATAGTTATAGGAATGATGAAACTAACTTGATCTTTCAGTTCTTTAGGAAGTTTCTTTTGATTATAGCACTACCCTTTTGATTTAAAGCTATCATTTTAAATTCTTCTAACTAATTTTTCTTATTTAGAATATCCTTTATGAAATTAGCATAGGTGGGCATATGCTCTAGGGCTTCAAAGAAGGGTATGTTGATAGTTAACTTTTTAAACACTTCAAAGAACCTATATAATTGCTTATCCAAATATTGTTTGATCAGTGTCTGGGGAAAGGGTGGTGTTGGTCTCTCTACAACCTTCCAAACTAGTCTCTCAGTTTCCCCGATGGGTTTAGGTTGTTCAATAAGAGGTTCAATCCCTAAAGGTTCTCTACTCCACTATCCTTTTAAGAATGATCTCTATCCTTATATGGGTCTCTAAAATCACTCTACTCTTAAGCTGAATATTATGACTTTGCTCTTTTAATTTTTTATTGTTAATCAACCTAGCAAGATTCCTTATCTAGTCTTCTATTTTTCAAAGAGCTAAAGATTTATCCTTTAGTTGAATAACAAATTATACTACTACTCTTCTAATGGTATCTTCATATTCCCCAAATGACAATTTTATTCAAATCCTAAGTGGTAACGCTATGGTGCTGTAATATATAGCATTGCGGCTCTCATACGTTTAACATCAATTATAGGATTGGAGTAGTTATTATACCTATATAGTCCAGCTCTAACTCCAATGGTATCAATTCTTCTTAAAATTGTAGCTATCTTCATAATCCCCAACTTATAATTTTTTAATTTAAATTATAATTTTTAATAATATTTTTAATACATTATATGTTAAAATTATTTTATCTATTTAATAATATTCATTAGATTAGCTAATTAATTTATTTGATTTAGTTAATTTAATATAATAATAATTATTAAAACTATTTAATTATTTTAGTTTAAAATTATTTAATTAAATTAATTTAATTTAAAAAAATAATAAATTTAAATATTTATAATAATTATTTTTTAAAAAATTATAAAATTCTGTCAGAAATCCAACATAAATAAATCCATTGAAAAATCCATCAAAATTTCTAATGGATTTAGGTCCATTGGAAATTTCATCAGAAATCAGCATTTCCTGTAGTAAGTACAATCAAAATTGGTATTTAAAAAAATCTTAGAGTCTGACTACAATCTTATATTTAAATTCATAAAGGATAAGATATGAGAACTAATACAAATGTTTGTGAACTTATAAAATTTTAATTTTAACTACAAACATGTCTAATCTTTAAGCTATATTATTCAATTCAGAATTGAAAAGTTAATGAATATTTTATAATGTGTGAATTCAAATTAAGCAATAAGAATGATGATTGGCTAGAAAATTGTTAGTATTTTTTAAACTAGAATTATAACCTTGTTTACTTCTACAACTTCTAAATTGTGATATATTATCGTAGATTTTAGTCATTTTAAATTAATAATTTTTATTTTGGTTATTTGATTAATCCAAATTATAGATTTTTTTATTTTCTTGAGGACAAGCAAGAGTTTAAGCTGAGGAGAATTTGATAAGTGTAAATTATGTATTATTTTATGTATTTTATTTTTAGTGAAAATGTGTTATTTTAGTTATTTTAATAAAATGAAAATAAAAAATAGTAGAAATTCTACAGAGCCTGCAATGCTGCGGCTTCCAACAAAACAACACCTCAGTGCTACCTTGAATAATGTCGAGGTGCCCCAATTCTAACATTGTGACATTGAGTTCTTTGATCGTAAGTATTGCAGTGGCAAAACAGACAATATTGCATCATTATTTAGAATTATGACATCATAAAGTTAGCTTGGTAGCACCATATTCTCTATTTTTAAATGTTTGTGGGCTCAAAAAAATTGGCCCCGGCCTCCCCTGCTAGATTTCGGGAGAGTTTTAACGGATTAAGTTTTGGGGTAAATTTTTAGAAGGCAAATGGGTTTATAGATAAGACACTACCCAAAGATTTTGCCCTCATTATATGAGGACTTTAAGATCTGATTTATGGTTTCTTATAGGCATAAGCCCTTATAGTTAACTACCCCTCCTGATTACGAGAGAGAACTTTTGATTAAGATTAGTCGTTGATCAGATATATAAAGATACGTGTTATCTGGCATCTAGTAGCAGCATTAGTTTTCAAGTTTGAGAATTGATATTTAAAATTTAAAATTTCACTATCGTACACTTAAAACGGATGGTGGGGGAATGGATGATGGGCCCGATTAAGATCCCATGGTTCTGTTGTCCCGGGCCATCGTGGTCCCTGGTCTACTTAGTCAAAGGAGCTAGTCGACCTAACCTGATAGAAGGGTCCTTGTCGGCAGCCATGGGTTGCTTCGTCCAAGGGTACCTTGTAGACCTAGGGTGGGCATTTGCCTAAGGGGATAAATTTAAATCCACCTTAGCTAACAGAGGGCTTTGTACCCTATCAATCATATCATATTAATTCATATCTCAAGAATTTGATGCCATTGGGGAGCATACAGGCTCTGGCCATAACCATAATTTAGTGGGGCCATTTGGAGGCAAAACCACTCGATTTTGAGGGCCCCGGGTCATGACTGTTTATCATATGGTGCCATTTGGCAGCAAAATTGTCGTTCAGAGGACACGTACCACATCCTCGCTGGCAAGAGATTGTTTGAGAATAGATCCTAGTGATATTTTTGACTAGGCATCAACTCTATGTGAGCTGAAGTAAATTTTAATTTGTCCACCTGAAAATAATTGTAGAGGGTGGATGGATTTTTTTTAAGTGATTTGATGGATTATTTCAATTTTGAAAATTTTAAATTTTGGAATATCTAGAATTTGGATTTTTATGGGTATTTGGGTGGTGTTTTGAGTATTTAAAATTAACCCCTTTGGTTGAGATCTACATTCAACACGGTCATCATTGGGGTGTATGGGGTTATTTCCATTTGTGGATTGAACCTTGTCAACTCTATCGAGCTGTCGATAGAGAATTGAGTTTCATAGGCTTTATTCCTTTATTGGTGAGTTTTCTTTATTGAGGGCTTTGAAGGCCTAATATGAATGTATGAAATAATTATCCTGATCAACCTCGTGACTGCATATTTATTTAATGGTTTGAACCATATCAACTCGTATCTACCCACATAGAAGGATTGGGCTCAATCTTGGGTTTATTTACTGACCCACATAGCATCCCTAAAAGTCATATGTGTACCCGTAACACTCTCTTCAAGGCCCATGCAGGTGTATGATTTTACTAAATGAATTTCTTTTGTGATAGACCTTGAAGGACTAATATGAATGTATAAAATAAATATTTTGATTGACACAATGATCAAACATTTATTTGATGGTTCGAGCTATGTCGACTCCTATTTATTTGTATAGAAGGATCGGGCTCAAACTGGAGTTCATTTATTAACCCGTGCAGCATCCCTAGACATCACGTATATACCTGTAATAAGTTTACCGGGGCCCATATGGGTGTATTATTTTACTAGATGAATTTCTTTTGTGATAGACCTTGAAGGCCTAATACATACATATAAACTAAATGTTTCAGTCGACACCACGATCGTATATTTATCTGATGGTTTGAGCTGTATCGACTCCTATCTATTCGTATAGAAGGATCGGGCTTAAACTGGGGTTCTTTTATTGACCCCCGCAGTATCCCTAGTTGTCATGTATGTACTCGTAGCACGCTCGCCGGGGCCCATGTGGGTGTATGATTTTACTTGCCCCATTTGTGTTCCTATGTGTATACATATTACAATGCATGTGTAGGGACATTATTTTTTGGATGTGTGACAAGTCTCCTACGACGGCTTGTAAAACCTTGTGTTCATTGTAGCACTTTTGTATTGGTCCGTAAGTGAATGTCAAGTGCACGACAGGTCTTCTATAGCAGCCCAAAGAAGCTCGGGTTTGTCGTAGTCTTTCAGTATTTACATGTAGATAATGCGATATCACTCCATCTTTGGAAATGATGTTTTGATCAAGCTTTCTCTTACCAGAACTCGTATGGGAATCAACAAGCAGCTCTTGAGATGATCGAAATAATAGGTAAATTATTTTCTTGTAATTGTGGGTTTAGGTCATCAAGCAGTCATTTGTCAAATCTTGATCATTAACTCTAATGGGTGCAATGCCTTGTGTGTTGGCATTTACCTGAATGTGTCCAGATATGTCACATTATCGTTTTCACGGTATATCAGTTCTTTCTGGTTGCAACTGACATATTGATTGTGGTATGGGTCTCTTATAGCATCACTAAATCTTTCTATTTACAGAAAATTGATGTGATTGATTAGTGGACTATATCCTACTACTTGCGTATCTTCCAGCTTTCGTAAGGATTCTTATGTATACTTGTAAGACAGTTGACATCGATCGTAAGGAGCTTTTCAGTCTTGTAACTTGTCCATGATCATTATTCACAAAATAGCTAATATATTTGCTTGTCATTTAATGACTGTCGTCTATAGGTATACTATTTTTCACACAAAGGACTTTCCATCATTGCTTGCAAACATTATTTCACATGAGTGCTCATGTGCAATGGAGACCTATCACATTTATGATGTACCCCTTATCATCACGTGTATGCAAGTTATTTTTCATTAACTACTGGTCGATTTGCATTTTGCTATCAATTTCTTCAAGCATGTGTGGTTTCTATATCTCTTGTTGTCATCCACAAACAACACTCTTTCATGCATTGGCTGTAACACTCATTAAGGGCTTTTGCATGATGATTCATAGGTAGATCATCACATGACTTGCCCATTGATTGTCTAATCTCCTTGCTCTTTGCTTATAAGCACATCAATGCATTTATTCCAATCATCATACCTCTCCCATAAATATGAATGAGATAAAGGTCGCTCGTCGATTACCACTGTTGACATAAGAATTTGCAATGTCCATCGGGGGATTTAGTTCATGGATGAGTTGAGAGTCTCGTAGCATTTCTCGCAACCAACATATTCTGTTCGCACCATTTGTTCACTTCCTATTGATTGTTATTCTTGAGCAAAGAGTTTCATATCATCACTTACAATGATGCTTGTTGAAGAGAGCCTTGAATCATTGTTTACACTTGAACTGTATATTTCTCTTCAACCTTTATTAGGATAGCCTTGTGTATCTATTTGTAGTTTAGATTACACATTCTTATTAGTCAGTGATTATCATTATATCATTTGGGTACTTGGTATTCATTCATTAATGTCCGCTTGAATATCTTCAATCATTATTCAATATCTCTCATTTTCATTTCATTGTACATTTGTCAAATTAAGCTCCAATTAATTATTTATCACTTGAATACGATTCACTGCTGTCCATTTGAATTCAAGTCTTTTGTTAATAAATTTAGGTCCAAGCTTATGTTAAGCTTTATGTTCTTTGTTCAATGTTATTTTGAGTTCCCTGCTGTCCAAAAACAAGTCCTTTGTTTGTACAAGTCTTATCCTCGATTCACTAAAAATTTTGGTAGCCTCCCAGCATCTCCCTTGTTTAGGAGAACTACGGGATATTGGGCCATCCCACGATGCTACAAGAGTGTGTATGGTTAGTGTCGGATGACACCAGGGTCCTACATCGTCGATCCCACCATGCTACAAGAGTGTGTATGGGGGCTCCAAAGTGCCTGCTTAAAAACACAAGTGGCTTTCCCTGCCACATCACAAGGGCATATATAGGTACTTAAAGGCATCCCCACCACGCTACAAGAGCGTGTATATGGCTTACCTGCCTCACTGTCTGTGTCGCACTGGGTTACCTCCCATCGTGCTACGAGAGCGCATATAAGGGGTTTTCCGGCTCGACACAAATGCCGACTGTGGGGATTTGAGATTAAAGATTATACCTATGCGAAGAGGAATGCGACGGCGGTATCGAAGACGAAAAAATATACAAAATATACATTACAAAAATGTATAGAATACAAATCACATTAAATCCCCCTATCATTTTCTTTAAATATTCTTCTCTCTTTTTTTTCTCTCTCTCCTCTTTTTTTTTAAATCTTTCCTTCCTCACTTTTTGGATTTTCTTATCTCCTTTTTTTAATCTATCATCATTCCTTTATCCTTTCATTTTTGTACATGTACACATGCAAGAGAATGTATATACATATACACATGTGTATGTGTATATACATTCAAGGATAACAATAATAGCAAGAACTATCAACAATCATTAGTTACTGAATAATATTAACTGTACTAATTGGCGACGTCAATTATTTGCTAACAACAAACAAAGAAATTAACCTTTTTTTCTTTTTGAGAGAAATAGACCTGATTTAGAACAGATTAAGCTGCTTTGGAGAGTATAATGGGTCTAACGTGAATTGGACTTGATAAGATAAAGTGTTGCTTGACTAGGCTTTAGAATGGGCTTTGCAAGTGGGTTTGGTGAGGTTAAAGGGTCTGATTTGAGGTTGGGCTTTTGAAGGAGAATGTGGCATTTTTCTTTGAATAGGAATGAAATTTCTTTTGATTTGTTTCAGAATAAGCTTCGACTGAAACCTTCCATCTCAATTTCATTTACTAAGATGTATCACGTTGAGAAAGAAAAAACGCATATAGCTTTTATCCTTTTCAATTCTTGGATAAATCAGACATAGTAAGATGAATCGAACATATCTCTTATAACTGAGCAAGAGAATTGGTAGCCAACTCTTCTATGCTTTCTTCTTTGCCTTAGAAATTTTGTCAGAATTGATAGAGCTTTGTTTCTTCTTTGAAGCCATTGCCCTCCAATAGCAATAAAAGAACACCAATGCAATTAAATAAATCCCAACCAAATCACTCACCACTATTGCAACTATCTGGCTCCAGGTCAGCCCAGTGCTTCTATTACCATTCCCTCTTGAATGCTAGCTCATTCCAATAGGAGGAGATGCATTGATTTCCAGAGGCAATGATTGGTGGTTGAAAAAAAATCTGTTTAATCTTTAGTTTTTTTTCAGCAAGATAACTTAAATGGAAAATTATCTTTCTTCTTTTCGAAGCCTGTGTGCTTGTATCATTAGGCTCATAAGAAGAAAGCAGGGGTGCTTGCTCTACTACAGCAGTATTAGTCAGGCTCTTACTTAGGAGCTCTTCTTTTTCATTAACATCAAATGAACCACCTATAGGCGGGGCAAGCATTTGAAACACATAGATGTACAGTATAATTGCGCCAACCCACTGACCAAATGAGATATAAGCATTGCCATCCTGGTCACATTTCTCTGAATCACCAAATGGATTTAATTTGTCTCAGTAAAAAGCTGCAATTAAACATAATGGAATATTTCCAATATTCCCAATGCTTCAGCCACCTTTGGAGGAGAACCATATGGATTTTTATTTGCATCAAGCTTGATTATCTCTTTAGAGTTTCCCCCAAGGCATGCAAACAAAATCTCAAATGGGAGGATGGATGGTACGGTGAAAATTTCTTAAGGTGGAGACGAAGAGATGGATGCAGAAAGTTGGAAAGGGCTCGGTTCGGTGGTGACTTTAGCAGCTTTTGGATGGGGTTCAGAGCAGCAGACTACAATTTGGCAACTATGGTCCAGACTTGGCCTAACCTTGTAAGAGGAAGAAGAGGGAGGAGCTTAGCTGTAGTGGATGGGTTAGAGGCAAAGGGAGCTATGTCAGAGAAGCTACAAGACTTCAGCGTCGACTTTAGGAAAACGGAAGTAGCAAACTCGCATGAATGAGCCCGGCTTGCAAATCAAGTCATCCACCTAATTTTGAGCTAAGATAGGAGCATTATTCTAAATCAAAAGACTGTTCTTCAGCTTCTAGGGAGCCATCAGGTAGAAATGGATGCCCGGAATTTAAGGAGGTGGGTTGCAAGTGAGGAAGGGAACGCGACTGTAGGAGACGGATAGGGTCGGCTAGGCTGTGGAGTTCCTGGAGCTTGTGATCGTTTATAAAAAAAAATTGAACCAAAACCTTCCGCTCCATCTTATTTTTGTGACGACCTCATTGGACGCTTGAGGCAGAGGCCAGCTGTGATTTAGGAGACTTATAGACGGAACGAAGCGAGTTCAACTTTGAGAGAACGAGGTAACATTAATGCGATTTAAAGAATTTGATTTTTGTTGTTTGAATTTCTAATTTTAGGCTAAATCCATGAATAATGTAAATAAATATTTGTTATTATTAGCATTAGCATTAATTAGGATGACAATAATGCCTTAATCAGTCCAAAGTTGTCTGAATTTGCACGTTTTCTTTATTCACGTGCATTTCGCCACATTTCTCGTATCGATTTCACCGAATGATTTTCTTCAAGCAAATTGATAGTACATTTTGGGTATCGATAACATTCTGAATACAACGACATAGCCTGTTTGTCAATCAGATGTCATTTGGGTACTGTCGAGCCTCATTTTCCTTGGTTTTCGTGTCAACTGCCTCATTTTACACATCATGTTTTCTAAAATAATCATAACTGAATGAATTAATAGTGGATTTAGGGTATTGTCGATGTTCTGATCGTAACGGTGTAGTCTGTTTCATGATCGGACGTCATTTAGATGATGTCGCATGTTAATTTCCTCGGAATGCATGTTTTTGTATTGGGACTGCCTCAATTTGCGTGCTTGATCTATTCTAAACAAATTGGCAATTAATTTAGAGTATTGACAGCATGTAGGATGTAACGACGAATTCCATTTGTCAATCGAGCATCATTGGGGTAGTGTCGAGCAACCTTTTCCTCAAAATTCATGCTTTGCCATGGGATATATATCAACCTCTTCGCATATTTTAATTTGAACAAATTTGTTATCATCCTTGGATATTTAGGACATTTTGAATGTAATGGCAAAGTCATTTTGTGATCAGACCTTATTTGGGCAGCATCGAGGTCCTTATCCTTGATATGCATATTGTTACCTTGGGATGCATGCCGCCACCTCGGTCGATCCTAATTGATCCAATAATATATATATATATATATATATATATATATATATATATATATATTGAATGTTGACATCCTGATCACAAAGGCATAGTCTGTATGGCAATCGGAGGTTGTTTCAGCTTTGAAGTAGAGTGCCACGTCGACGCATGTGTTGCTTTATTCACCAATTTTGCTCCATTTGCGCATTATTTGATGTATAAGGGTCAACAATGTTGCAGCATCATAATTTCTCACACCTTGGTGCCATTTTTACACTTGGATGTTGCAGCGCTAAAATGTCTATCGCACCATAGCATTGCAGTTATAACTTTCAAGGGCAATGTTTTACCAATGAAGAGATGCAACTGTTCACAAAGAAACCCAATTCATGTGAGCAAGCGTCATGGCAGTGCTAAAGCTTCAGCATCGATGCCCTAGTTCATTTCAAGGGTGTTGCCGCGCCATTATTCCATGCACCGCAGCGCCAGTATCCATTTTTATATTTTTTTATGAGTAGTTTTGATGTTATGTTTGTAAGAGAGTTCAGTCACTTGTATACAATTCAATACTTTCTAGATTATTTATCTAGTTCCCTCTTATAGTAAAAACTAAGGGAGGCTAGGGAAGTGCAAGATATAATCATTTGGAGTATTTAGCTCGTGTTTTTTTAAAGAAACTCTATAATTGAAAGAGAGAAGAGTGTGGAGGAGATACTTTGATCCTTCATAGTGATATCACTCTCTTGTATTTTCATTCTTCCATAAATTTAATGACAATGAGTTTTCTTGTTATTTATTCTATGCCTAGTTAATTCTCTTATTTTGAATTGATGTAGTAAAATGCATATTGATTACTAATAAAGACTTGTATTATAATTATTAAAAGATACTTTCAATATTATCTTGCTCTTTATTTAATAGATATAGTGGTCATATGTGTAATTAAAATTAAATATGATATATAGCCTTGACGAAGGAATGCAAGAACAATCAGGAGTATTGAGATAGGATGTTTGTATTCCTAGATATAGGATGTAAAATATTCTAGATTCTTAAGGAGATACTATAACTGTAGAAGGTCAGCAAATATTCTTTTAACTCCTACAAGCTCGACAAAGATCTAGAGATGCATATGCTCTGAATCACATTATCATGAAAAGTCTCATTAGAAATGATATTCAATTTAAATTCTTCAATCCAAAATAGTTTAATTAAATATTGTATCAAATATTTTACTATTTTATTCATTGAGAAAATATCCAAAAATATCATTTTTATTGCAGCAGAATAATTATTGCAATTAAAGTAAATAGTTGTAGTTGCAAGTATGAATACTTTCTTGTGTATTCAACACTCAATTCTTTCATTTTATTACTTAATTTGACACACATACTTGCGGATATTAAGTGGGGCTTATTATTTTTATATCAAAGAAAATCTAAACATTATTCATGTTGCGAATCTGGTTTTAAAGGTTATGATTTTGATGATAGCAAATATTTCTGTCTCTGGTTGCCTGTTTAATCTTTCAGGTAAGAAGGATCAATTGCAAGTTCAAGCCAGTCCAAGATCGAGTCAGTCTGATTTGAAATTTAGGTCCAATGTATTATTTTTATTTTTATTGAGTCAAATGCTATGTAACTGATCCCGTAGCTAAGTAACCTTACACACATACACTCAGGGGGAGAGTTTTAGTGAATTAGAGTTTCTGTTCAATTTTTGTTCTAGTCGTCCCGGACGATATTCACATCATCCTAGATGATCCAGTAAAAACAAAAATCCTAATTAGGAGATCATGTTATGTCAGTTTCATTAAGCAGATCATCTTAGACGATCACAATATCATACAGGACGATAGGCTCAAATCAAAAATTCTCAGCTGCCAGATCAAGTTAGGCAAGTTTTTATTTTTAGAGATTTTGTCTGATCATCCCGAACGATACTTGTATCATCCTGGATGATCCATTACAATCATGCCTAAATTAGTCTGGTGATTAAGGAAAGTAATTAAGGTCTGATTGATTGGATCATATCATCCTAGATGATTGCAGGATCATACGGGACGATGTGTTAAAAATCCTGACCGTCCAGTGCCTATCACCTGTACTTCTAGAGCTGTATACAGGACAATAATCCCATTTTTGAACTAATCGTACGGGATGATACCCATATCATCTCGGACGATCAAGTCATTTTGAAATCGTCCTGTATGTTTCGCCCGTAGGTCTAGAGCAGTACTTAGGATGATTTTAGCACTTTTTGAACTAATCGTACCAGACAATAGACATATCATCCTGGACGATCAAGTCATTTTGAGATCATCCAGCACAAGTTTCCCTGGACAACCAGAGCGGTCTTCTGGATGAAATTCCTGATTTACACTAATAATCTCGGACGATCGCAGAATCGTACGGGACGATCTGAACAACTTTTTCTACTAATCGTCTAGAAGAACTAGATCGTCTAGGCTGATACATGTGATTTTGAATTGATCGTACAGGACGATCCGTTGATCGTCCTGGACGATATGGCTGACCAGTTGAGATTTAGGGCAATTTTTAAGCCCTCCTTTAAAAGATCTTTTTCTTCCAACAAGAAAAATCTTTTGCCACTTTCCTTTCCAGAGAGAGCTTGGGAGAGAGAGAGAGGATCTTATGAAGGGGAGTTTGTGAGGGATTCACAAAGGTCGCTCCAAGCAAGGATCAGAGTTATCTTCTCCGTTTGTCGTCTCTCATCTTATCGGTGTTTTCTGTAGGAGGATCGTTCAGAAGAAGATTCGGGTTCTCTGCCCGCTTCAGGAGAAAGCGAAAGGAGTTCAGGTTCTCTGCCTGCTTCAGGAGGAAGTGAAAGGAATTCGGGTTCTCTGCCTGGTTTAGGAGGAAGCGAAAGGAGTTTAGGTTCTCTGCCTCACCGGGTTGGTGGAAAGGAGTTTTGTACAGGCTTCTCCGCCTTGTTGTGGGAGCAGAAGGAGAGTCACTTTTGTGTTAGTGCAATACCCGAAGGGGAGGCTCCAGGGAATGGACGTAGGTCAAGTTGACCGAACCATTATAAAATCTGGTGTACTCTTTATTATTTTTTGCACTTTACTTTTCTGTTATTATCTGTTTGGGTGAAATCTGTGGTTGATCTTTTCATTTCTATGTTTACTTGTTTCGGCTACAAATTTTTGAAAAGATATTTCATGTTGCTCACAAATTTTTTAAAATAACTGATTCACCCCCCTCTGTGTTAGCCTCAGGACTAGTTCATCATGGCTTAACATCCCTATCGAACTTTCAAGTGGTATCAGAGCGGGATTCAAAGATTAACTTTAAAAACTTTTGAATTTAATTAATGACCAACTTTGGTAATCGTAATACTGTTGAAGGTTATTTAATTACACGACCACCATTATTTGATAACATACCTTTTAATTTTTGAAGAACTCGCATGTCCACTTTTCTTCAATCTATATATTATCACATGTGGATGCTTGTTAAAGATGGATATGAACCACCTTTTAGAATGGTTAACAATGTTAAAACTGAACTGCCTTTCACTGAATGGACTTTTGATGATCGTGACTTAGCCCAACTGAATGCCAAATATTTAAACTATTTTTTTGTGCCTTAAAATTTGAGATTACATGTGTGTTTCTACTTTTATAACTAGTAAAAAAATTTGGGATAGATTGTGCATCACTTATGAAGGTACAACTGAAGTCAAACAGTCTAGGTTAAACATATTACTTCATGACTACAAAATTTTTTGCATGAAACCTACTGAATTTATTTCTGAAATATATACGAGGTTCACTCAAATTGTCACTTCTTTGCATGCTTTAGGAAGAGAACTTACAAACTATGAAAAAGTGAACAAGATTTTGAGATGTTTGCTCTCTTCATTTAATGCTAAGATAACTGCAATTACTGAATCAAAAGATTTGAATAATTATTCTTTTGATAACTTACTTGGGTCACTCATTGCTTACGAGCAAGAGGTGAACCAAAGACAGCTTGATGCAGGTGAGAAGAAGAAGGAGAAAGCTGTGACACTAAAGGACAACGGTATTGACACTGATTCTTCTGGGTCTGATATCGATGATGTTGCCTTAATCACTAGGTAATTCAAAGGCTTTCTAAGGAAGAAACATAAGAACTTTCAGAAGTGGAATAAGGGTAAGTCCAGTAAAAATTTTAAAGGTTCATCTGATACTATTTATTTTGAATGTAGGAAGCCTGGATACATTCATCTTATAGAAAACTTAAGAAATTGCATACTAGCCTGAAATTAGAATTCTTAACCTTACAAAAATAGCATGATTCTGTAGTTAAAGATTAATCTACACTTGATAGCAATCATATGTCTTTACTTGATGAATTTGATGAGTTGAATAAAAAGCATTCTGATCTGATTACTGAGCATGATTTATTAAAAGCCTCGCATGTTGATTTAGAAAGAGCCTTTAAAGAATTAGACAACATGGCATATGACGTGAAGAGTAGTAAGGGAGCATTGAACTTTGAAATTGCATGTCTTAAGAAGGAGAATGAATTTCTAAACGTAAAAATTAGTGCTTTCGAGAAAAATGAAACACCTCATACTTTTGCACAATTTTATGCACCTCCACCTTTTGAAGAATCTGTTTCAAAATCATCAAAGCATATTTCATACAAACCTAGGAAGAGGCACTATCACCCACGTAGATTTATTAACCCTTTTCCTAGTATTAGATATTTTTCTTGTAGCATGTTAGGACACATCTCCCACACCTGCACTGTTTACCATAGTACACATTAGGTGTGGAGGCCCAAATTGCCTGTTTCATAACACAGCACACATGGATTACATTCTTCTTTTCATAAGAAGGAACTTAAACCTATTTGAGTTCCTAAATCTGACATTTGATGATTTTATAGGTGTGCTCTCACACAAGACCTCATCAGAGCATGTGGTACCTGGACAGCGGATGTTCAAGACACATGACTGGAGATGCAAATTAGTTCATTTCACTGGAGGCCAGGGCTGGAGGCAAGGTTACACTTGGAGACAACACCACCAAGAGGGTGGTAGGATCAGCTATAATTGGTGATTCAAAGAATTTCATAATTGAAAATGTTTTGCTTGTAGATGGATTAAAATACAACCTGCTGAGCATCAGTCAACTCTGTGACAAAGGATACAACATCAAATTTCTGCCCACTTGCTGCATTTTAAGCTTAAATGACAAAATTATTTTACAGGGACAAAGGATCAACAATGTCTACATGCTTGATGTAAGTTGCTTTAAAATAGATGTTTTAATTTACTTAAAAACTACTGCTGATGAGTCTTGGTTGTGGCACAGAAGATTATGTCATGCTAGTATGAAAACCCTTAGGAGAGTCACCCAAAAGGACTTAGTTAGAGGTGTCCACAAGCTTAAGTTCACTAAGGATCACCTGTGTGATGCCTGTCAATTAGGGAAGCAAGTTCAGTCCTCCTTTCACTCTGTTAAGGATATTAAAACCTCTAGACCTTTAGAAGTCCTTCACATTGATCTCTTTGGACCCATTAACACTGCCAGCTTATGGGGGAAAGTCTATGATTTTGTGATTGTTGATGATTACTCGAGGTTCACTTGGATTAAATTTCTGTCACATAAATCTGAGTAATTTGATGAATTTAAGTCCATCTCCACTTGGATTCAGAGGAAGTTAGGTTGTGATATCTTGACTATTCATAGTGACCATGGTGGAGAGTGAAAATATGAAGTTTGGAAGTTTCTGTGAGGAGCAAGGGATTAGTCATAATTTTTCAGCTCCTAGGACCCCTCAGCAGAACGGGGTAGCTGAAAGGAAGAACAGGACCTTTGTGGAAGCCGCTAGAGCCATGCTTGCTGAGTATTCACTTCCAAAATACTTTTGGGCTGAAGCGGTGAACACTGTCTGTTATGTGCTGAATAGGGTGAATGTTAGATCAAATCTGAACAAAATACCTTATTAGATCATTAAGGGTAGAACTCCAAACCTGTCCCACCTCCATGTCTTTGGCTGTAAGATTTTTATTCTAAACAACGGGAAATTATCCTTAGGAAAGTTTGACCCTAAATCTGATGAAGGAGTGTTCTTAGGCTATTCTATGGTGGAGAAATCCTTTAGGGTGTTTAATAAGAGGACTTTGGTGGTGGAAGAGACAACTCATGTGGTGTTTGATGAATCTGATCCTAAGGAGACTAGAGTTGAGGAAGAAGAAGAGGTAGGAGAGATTACCCAAGGGGTTAAAAATATAAATCTAAAGGAAAGGGTAGAACCTCAAAACACATTGCCTAGAGATTGGAGATATTCTTCGAGTCATCCTAAAGAACTGATCTTAGGAGACCCTTCTAAAGGTGTTAGAACTAGGCATGGACTTAAGAAGGAAGTAAACCATTCTGCCTTTATCTCAATGATTTAACCCATCAACATCAATCAAGCCCTTTCTGATGAATTTTAGATCTTAGCTATGCAAGAGGAACTGAATCAATTTGTAAGGAATAATGTTTGGGAGTTAGTAGAAAGACCTAGGAATCAAAGTATAGTGGGAACCAATTGAGTTTTTAAGAATAAGATGAATGATTCTAGGGTGGTGGTTAGGAATAAGACAAGATTGGTGGCTAAGGGGTATAATCAGATTAAAAGGATTGATTTTGAGGAGACCTTTGCCCCTATAGCTAGATTGGAAGCCATTAGGGTGCTACTAGCCTTTGCCTGTTATAAGGGATTTAAGCTGTTTCAAATAGATGTCAAGAGTGCTTTTTTAAATGGGGTAATAAAAGAGAATATTTTTGTAGAACAATCTCCAGATTTTGAGAGTTTCTAATATCCAAATCATGTTTACAAATTAAAAAAGGCCTTATATGGATTGAAACAGGCACCCAGAGCTTAGTATGAGAGGCTTAGCACATTTCTGTTAGAAAGGGAGTTTATTAAGGGGAGCGTAGACACCATCCTTTTTCTGAGGAGAATAGGGGATGATTTACTCATTGTCCAGATTTATGTTAATGATATAATTTTTGGATCTTCTGATAAAAATTTATGTGATTAGTTTTCTAAAACAATGAGTAAGGAGTTTGAGATGAGTATGATGGAGAATTGTCCTATATTTTGGGGTTTAGCATAAGATAAATGGATAATAGAACCTTTCTCAATCAATCTAAATACACTAAGGATATTTTGAAGAAATATGAAATGAATAAAGCCAAACCAATCAACACTCCCATGAGCTCCTCTGTTCAGTTAGATAAGGATTCAAGTGGGAAATTTATTGATCAGAAGAAGTATAGAGGAATAATTGGATCACTGCTTTACCTGACTGCTAGCCGACCTGATATTATGTTTAGTGTTTGTCTTTGTGCTAGGTTTCAAGCTGATCCTAAAGAGTCCCACCTGACTACTGTTAAGAGAATTCTTAGATATCTTTTAGGGACCCCAAACCTAGGAATCTGGTACCTTAGGCACAACACCTCTTTTGAGAATATTGGATATTCTGATTCTAACTTTACAGGGTGTAGTGTGGATAGAAAAAACACTTCTAGAACTTGTCAATTCATAGGACAGTCTTTAGTCTCCTGGTCGTGTAGAAAATAGAACTCAGTTGCACTTTCCACTGCTGAAGCTGAGTATATTGCCTTAGGAAGTTTTGTGGCCCAAGTCTTTTGGTTGAAGCAACTAGTTTTGGATTTAGGATTACCTATGGGCACTATTTCTATTCTGTGTGATAATATTAGTGTCATCTATATTTCTAAGAATCCAATCCAACATTCTAGAACCAAACATATTGATATAAGGCATCACTTCATTAGGGACAATGTTACAAAAGGGGATATTGAGCTACATCATGTAGCTACTGAAAATTAGCTGGCTGACATATTTACTAAACCACTGGCCTTTGACTCATTCAGCATTTTGAGGACCTGATAAGGTGTGATTGACATAAATGCTTGATTATGATGACTGGTGATTTTTGAGTTTTTCCTTTTTTATTCTTATTTTATTTAAGTTAGTCTTTTGATTTGATTATCTAATTTTTATTTTATTTTTATTCAATGCTGATTTTTTTCTTACCGTTTGTTATTTTTTTGATTTGAGCATTCATTTTGATGAGATTTCCTACTTGTTCTTGATTCACTATTTTATTCCTTTAAAAATTAAATCACAGCTCACTACTGTTGATAAACTCATTTTCTGACTGAGAGTTTTGCCTTATTTTGTTTGAAAGCTTGTAAGCAGTGATTGACTCCACTGGATCTATTAAAGGGAAGAAACATTGATGATTGTTTCTCTTCCTCTAACTCTTTTAATAGTATTTTGTTTCTTTTGGATAAAAATCTTCTTCAAAATTAAAAAGTTGATTTTTGAAATAGAGATCTATTTTATCTTCCCCCAATAATCCATCTCATATAAATAGTGTTTTCAAAGTTTTGAGTCATTGGTTTATTTTTCTGAATCAAGTGATTGCACTTATCATATAATGTATGATTTTTATTTTGTGAATTATTCTTCCTTATTGTAGAGAGTGGGTTTTGTCATCTCTTATATCTAGAAGGTAATTTCACATATAAGATTCTTTAACGATTTTAAAAGGGAGCAAGCTTACAAAAGATGCGTAAAGAGCGCCAAAATAAAAAGAGGCACAAAATTAGCCCAAACTGAAAAGATGCGCAATATCGCCAAAAATTGAAAAGATACACAAAGTGTATCAAAAATTAAAAGATGCGCAAAGCACCAAACAATTTGAAAAAGAGGCACAAAATGAGCCCATAAAGAAATAGGCTTTCTTCCCTTTCAGATCTTTAAATGTCTTAAAAAAATCATGCACTACTTCATATTTTCAAAAGCTTGAGACGAAAAATCATGATTTCTGATTCCTAACATTGTAATACTATTATATCAGATATTTTTCTAGAACGAGGCTTGAAAGGATTTCTTTTCGAATCTAATTTCTTTTCTTCTGAATTTAATTTTTGTTTGAAAGGATTCTGAACCTATAAGGTGTCGGACGTGGGAGTTACGAAAGTCAATTTTCCAACTTTTCTAGATTTCAGTGCTGTCAATCATCTTCTTATTGGTTTTTGGATTCAAAATCAAGGGAAAATTTTGAATTACTGGAGGTGATCGATTAAAAAAAAAGTTATTTTTAGTCCTTGCTTTCTTTTGCTATGCTTTAGCTACTCTATTTTTCTTTTCTTTTATTTTGTGTGTTTTTGAGATCTCTGATCTTTCCTCTCCATCCTTCGTCTTTTTCATTTTTTGTCACATCATCCTGGACGATCCCCATATCGTGCCGGATGATTCCCTCTATCCTGGACGATCCATATATCATCCTAGACGATTCATTCAAATCATTCCCACCCTAATCACTCGGCTGAGATGTACCAATTATTGGTGATCGTCCTAGATGATCCATTAATCATTCTGGACGATATGATCCAATTTTCCAGATCCTGATCAAACGGCTCAGAATGCTCCAATTATTGGTCATTGTCCTGGATGATACACCTCATCGTCCTAGATGATCCACGTGTCAGCAGTTGGACGATTCAAATTCAGCCCATCCTATGCATTTATTACATATCATCTCGGACGATCCACCTCATCGTCCTGGATGATACTTTTCATCAACGGTCTTCTGCCTGGAATCCTCGAGACGATCGCCTGTGTCTAATCATCCTGGATAATATCTTATCATCCTAGACGATACGACCGCCTTTTTGACCAATCATTCTGGCCGTCATTATTACTCATATCGTCCCGAACGATCATGCGATCGTACGGGATGATCCGACCGACTTCTACTTAAACAACCATTTTCTTCCGATTTCTTCACACTTCTTCCTTCACTCCTTACTCTCTTGGTATTCTAATGGCTAGTGGAAAGATATCTAGGCATCAAGGTGCAAGCTCCTCCCGTGGAAATGTCGATCCCCGCTTCCCTGACACAGCCGATTGAGCAGCCTTCCAACGCTACCGTGAGGTTGGAATCACTCACTCCAGGATTGTCAACCCCCGTACTCTTACCTACCCAGTCTTGGATCTTTTTGCCCATACCTCCCTGACCTTCATTCTTACCTTGGCCTTCCCTTTTCATTCTAAACTCCTTAGGGTCTTTTTCATAAATCTTCGCATCACTACTGACTACTCTGCCATCACTCCTTCGTTAATCAGCGTTCTGTAGAACTCACTACCCAGGATTTTCACCATATCCTTCAACTCTCCATCACTGGTGATAAGATCCATACCCTCATTACTGATCCAAATTTTGATTGGAGTGTCGTCAATCATTTCTTTCGAAACACCAATGTTAACTACCACGATAATGCATGTTCCTCCCTCCTTAAGGATGCCCACACTATTCAACATGTCCTTCACTGCTCAAACATCCCCAAGGCTCAGGACCGCATCCACATCACACCTTTACTTCCCATGACCACCTACTATATCATGGCCCATCGAGATTTCAATGCTATTGATCTTCTCTTTCGATACATCGAACATTTTACTAGCATTAGGGATCCGGGCCACAGGAGATGCCCAAATCTAGCCCTAGGCCACCTCATTGCCTATGCCCTTGAGATAAAATATAATCTGCAATATCCAGTCCTTGCCGATGTCCCTCCTTCCTTCTTCACAAATAACTCCTTCCATGTCCTCCACAGCACCTGACTTCATCTGGAGCCCGCAACGGATGTTGAGGAGGAAGCGAAGAAGATGTTCATGTTCTTGCTGCACCTGATGCCCCTGCTCCCCTTTGCATTGCATCTCCCTTTTATCATCTGGTGCAGCGGTTCGATCAGTGGGAGACCTGGTTTGATTCTTATGTGGCTGCCCAGGAGGAGCAGCACACTGTGGATCTACAACGCTTCAATGACTATACTGCTTAGCAGCAACAGCAGCACAACCAGGACATGGCCTGGTTTGGAGCCTGTTTCACCACCATTCACAGCTACTTTTAGCCACCACCACCTCCTCCTTCTGATTAGGATCCGCCTCCTTTTTAGCTTTTTATGTTGTTGTGATGTTTTTTGTTCGTATTGTGTTGTCTATTCTTCCTCCTTTTGTGATGTTAAAGGGGGAGTTAGTGTTTTGAGTGACTAGTAGTTTCTTATACTGTTCTAGTTGTTTCTTGTATTGCTCTTATTTTGTAGTTGTTTTCCTTATTATATTTTGTGTTTAGTAAAATTTGAAATAATATTTTTCTTTCATGTGTGTGTTGAGTCCTCCTGTATGTTTTATTTGAAACTACAGCATCAATATTTTCCATCATAAAAAAGGGGGAGATTATTGCAAGTCTGATTTTAAAGGTTATGATTTTGATGATAATAAACTTTTCTATCTCTGGTTTCCTATTTAATCTTCCAGGTACGCAGGATCAATTGCAAGTTCAAGCTAGTCCAAGATCGAGTCAGTCGGTTTTAAAATTTAGGTCCAATGTATTATTTTCATTTTTATTGAGTCAAATGCTATGTAACTGATCCCTAGCTAAGTAACCTTGCACACACACACTCAGGTGGAGAGTTTAGTGAATTAGAGTTTCTATTTAATTTTTGTTATGATCGTCCCAGACGATATTCACATCGTCCTGGACAATCCAGTAAAAACAGAAATTCTAATTAGAGATCATGTTAAGTCAGTTTGATTAAGATAATCGTCCTAGACGATCATAATATCGTATAGGATGATAGGCTCAAATCAAAAATTCTCAACCGCCAGATCAAGTTAGGCAATTTTTTATTTTTAGAGATTTGGTTTGATCGTCCTGGACGATACGTTTATCGTCCTGGATGATCCATTACAATCATGCCTAAATTCGTCTAGTGATTAAGAAAAGTAATTAAGGTCTGATTGATTCGATCATATCGTCCTGACGATCGCAGGATCGTACGGGATGATGTGTTAAAATCCTGACCGTCCAATGCCTATCACCTGTACCTCTAGAGCTGTGTGCAGGATGATAATCCCATTCTTAAGCTAATCATATGGGACGATACCCATATCATCGTGGATGATCAAGTCATTTTGAAATCGTCCTGCATGTTTCACCTATACGTCCAAAGCGGTGCTCAGGATAATTTTGGCACTTTTTGAACTAATCGTACCAGATGATAGACATATCTTCCTGGACGATCAAATCATTTTGAGATCGTCCAGCACAAGTTCTCCTGGATGACTAGAGCAGTCTTCTGGACAAAATTCTTGATTTACACTAATCGTCCCGGACGATCGTAGAATCGTACGGGACGATCTGAACAACTTTTCTACTAATCATCCAGAAGAACCAGATCGTGCAGGGTGATACATGTGATTTTGAACTAATCGTACAGGATGATCCGTCGATCGTCCTGGACTATATGGCCGACCAGTTGAGATTTAGGGCAATTTTTGAGCCCTCCTTTAAAAGATCTTTTTCTTCCAACAAGAAAAATCTTTTGCCACTTTCCTTTCCAGAGAAACCTTGAGAGAGAGAGCTTGGGAGAGAGAGAGAGGATCTTATGAGGGGGAGTTTGTGAGGGATTCACAAAGGTTGCTCCAAGCAAGGATCAGAGTCGTCTTCTCCGTTCGTCGTCTCTCGTCTTGTAGGTGTTTTTTGTGGGAGGATCATTCGCAAGAAGATCCGGGTTCTTTGCCCGCTTCAGGAGGAAGCGAAAGGAGTTCAGGTTCTCTGCCTGCTTTAAGAAGAAGTGAAAGGAGTCCGGGTTCTCTGCCTGCTTCAGGAGGAAACGAAAGGAGATCAGGTTCTCTGCCTCACCAGGTTGGTGGAAAGGAGTTTTGTACAGACTTCTATGCCTTGTTGTGGGAGCAGAAGGAGAGTCACTTTTGTGTTAGTGCAATACCCGGAGGGGAGGCTCCGGGGAGTGGACGTAGGTCAAGTTGACCGAACCACTATAAAATCTGGTGTACTCTTTCTGATTATTTTCTGCACTTTACATTTTTGTTATTATCTGCTTGGGTGAAATCTGTGGTTGATCTTTTCATTTCTGTGTTTACTTGTTTCCGCTGTAAATTATTGAAAAGATCTTTCCTGTTGCTCACGAATTTTTTAAAACAACCAATTCACCCCCTCTTTTGGTAGCCTCGGGACTAGTTCATCCGGGCTTAACATCTCTATCGAACTTTCAATTCATGGGTGATAGATTCCTTAATTTTTATACAATTAAAAAATTCACTCCACAACCCCATCACCCCCACCAACTATTTTTATTATTAGGAGTTTTTTCTTTTGATCCTCTAAGCACATATTTTGAAATAATATTTATTAGATTCTTTTTCTTATATAATTTTAACTTTCTGAGGAACAATTAGGGGTATTGAAGAATGGCAACCTTTTGACATTCAACCTTTTATTATTATTATTATTATTATTATTATTTCAAATCGCCTTACAACCCAAAGTTAAACTATATAAATAGGGTTGAAGCTAAGTAAGGAGGCATAAAACTGAAACTATTTTGAAATAGACCTCTTTTCTACAATAGATAACGCATTTTTTTTTAAACATAAAGAGGAAGAGCTAAAAAAATAGACTTTTTCTTAGGCTACCAAATAAAAGGTCTTGGGTTTGAGTCTTTTGTATCCGATGTGTGTATGAGTCTGCTTTAAGTGGCCTAAATGTCCCAAAAAAAAAATGCATTAATTATATGTTCGTTTATTTGTATAGGTGTTATTGCACTTCTAATAGGACAAAAAATTGAAGTGAAAAATTTAAATGGAATCTTCCAAAATTTAAGGGATGAAGTAGACTTGAATTAGCATCTTGTTACTACTACGATTTTATAACTTTTCAGATAATAATTTTCTTCGCTCATGGCTGGATTAGAGCACAAAGTTTCAAGGAAAAAGATTGAGGTCAACTATGTGAATCTTTTTTTCTCCATTGTGTCATATTAAGAGTCAAATTATCATTTAAATCTAATAGAAAAAGTCATTTTTAATACTTCTAAGCAAGTCTTTTTTTCTACCTTTAGTTTGCTCAATAGTCCAAAAAAAAAACATCAACGGTCATAAAAAAGATTAGAGCATTCGTCCAGTCATTATAAATGATGTAGAAATTCTCAATTTAAGATTTGAAGCTACAGACGCTCAAGTTAAGGCAGAATATCAAATTCTCAATTTTTTGTATCATCTTAGACATGAGTCAATATATCCTCTACTAATAATGGTATGTATTTCAAACTACTTTTATTATATAGCAAATCTATAAAATATACCTTTTTAGATTAAGTATTCCTTAACATCTTTATTGAATAAAAATATTTATTAAAATATAATATCCATAAGCATAAAAGTTTTATTATTAAAGTTGCACTAATAACTACAATTTCTAAAAATATTATATTTAATATTAAACATGCCAAAATTGCACAATGAGACTTAAAACTAATTTGGAGGGTGGAATCAAGCAATCTTTAAAGGGTGCGCAAAATAGAATTGTGAATTGCATAATTTTATGCATGAAAAAGAGAGAGGAAAAATTTTCTTAGAATTTGAGCAACAATATTTATTGAAGGTTGACAAAATAGTTAAAATGTTTATTCTTCTATAAAAAAATCAATTTCAGGGTGGACAATTGCCCACCCTGAGTTCTTCCGTGTTCAGCCCCTACTAATTCTTACAAAACATAAAATCAAAAGAAAATCATTAATTTAGTTATACTTAAAATGCATATAATATGTGTGTCATAGTTCAAAAAAAAGTATTGTGTGAAATTTCTAATAGGATTGTTCAGCTTTTATATTTTAATGTGTTTATAGACAAAATAGTATTATATGTTGCATAAAAAATTCAATTAAAATACTTTAAAAATTAATTTATATCATAATGGCCTTTTTTATGAGCAAGATTTTTTATGGCGGAGCCAAAAAAAATTTCTTGTGAGGGCACAAATCATTGATTTAAAAAAAAATTCTCAACCTTTTTCATCCGGACTTGGGATCTACATTGGCGGTTTTATTTTTTTTTTAATGCATCATTATCAAAAAGATAAATTATATAGGAAAAAAGGACACTTACGATGGAGATTATTTCATCTTCATATTTTCAATACATGTTAACTACAATTTCTCTCTTCGTGTCTCAATATTTAAAAATCATTATATAATCCTTCCATTATCAATGTTATTAAAGATAACATTTTAAATAGATGTAATAGGATAATCATTCATCCTGGAGTCTTTCATACGATTGTGTAAATTATTCTTTACAATCTTCATAGCTGAGAATTCCCTTTCAACTATTGTTGTAGCAATTGGCAAAAACTGAACAAGCTTTATGAGTAGGAATATCAAAGGATAAATTTTATTCTTCTTAGTATCCACCAGTTTTTGAGCAAATTCTCCCAGTCCTTTCATTTTCATAAATGCAGCACGAATCTCATATCATTAATAAAATTATCGTGTTGGTTGTATAATATGATGAGATCTATATTTAAAAAATCAGATGGATAAAACTTTGCCATGCTTACTAATCATGTGTTATTAAAAGCTAAAAATGAATCACATTGATTCAAGCATGACATACATATAAGTACATTTATATTTATTTCATCAAATCTATTATTGAACTCTTGAAGTTGCATATCTATCGCAGTGTGAAATATTTTAATTTGATAACCATGTCAATTTGTGATTACTTAAGCTTTTCACCTTGACCTTCATCTCATTATAAAAGTATTATCCATATTTGAAACAATTATATCAGTTGCCTCACAACATAAACTAACATCTTTAAGCAAAATGTCCCAACCATCATATCTCATATTTTTTAGCCTTTGTTAAGATACCTTTACCAAACTCATGACATTTATGATGTCTTGACTCTTTCGTTGTAGCACCTATGATAACTCATTTGTGACCCCTAATACAACTTTCATATGCAAATTAAAAATAAATTCAAAGCAATATATAGAATCAAGGATGACCTATACTTTACCTTTTTGCTCACTACTTGAACCATCTTGTATTATTATCTCAGAAACCTCAATGATAGATCATAGTATAAGTATTAAATTGATACGTGATCAATATTGTGAACCTTAATGTGTATCTCTAGCACATTAAAGAGCTACTTCCTAATTTGAGCCTTTGCATCTGGATGCTTCGTCATTTTGTAGTTGTTTAATGATATTGTTATACTGTTCCTGTCATAGTATTTATCTTCTTTAGCATGAACTTCTAATAATATTTATCAAATTAGAAACTATATTGAAAAGTGAGGCAATTTGGACATGATTTTTAGCCATAACAACTAGTGCTAGTTGTAGCTGATGCGCGAATTAATGTATATAAAAAGCCGAGCAATTATCTTTTATGATCAAAGCTTCTAGTCTATTAAACTCACCACATATGTTGCTAGCTACATCATAATCTTGTATACGTAATCGAGATATACTCAATCCATATTTGGCAAAAAGTGATTCAATGACCTTTTTAAGAGTTGAAACATATGTCTATCTCTTCAACATGCACAATCCCGATGAAATGCTCAATAACACAACCATTATTATCAAAGATTGTAATCGTCCCAGCACCGTTCAGGACTCCAATATATTTGTATCACTTTTATAAACTGCTTATGAATACAAAAATTTAAATGTGATAATCAACTTAATTAACAGTAATTATTTTAATTTAAATTGTAAAGCAATATTATGATTAGTCCTACAATTAGGATTATCATAAATGAGCGAAAGAAACTATGATATTGAACATTTGAGACATCAGTTTGACAAAACAAATTCATATCAACTATCTTAGAAACTAAAGTGATTTCTAATAATTAAAAGACTTTCTGGTAGCAAAATTTTTCAAACATAGTTAGAAATTAGGTTAAATAATGGCAAATAGTTTTTAGACCCACATAAATTCTTTTACCTTATCAAAATATGTTTTCCTCCATTTTAAACTAAATTTCTGTAAACTCCGAGAAAAAGAGATGTGTTATGCTCTCTTTTTTCTCACATAATTTATTAAATATTAAAATAAAGATCTAAAAATAATTCATCCATCCAAAAAATCTAAAAAATTTCATAATATACTATTAGACATCCAAAAGAAAGTTTGGGCCTCATCTCATACCTGTTTGGGCATCTATCTTCGTACTTCGTAGCATCTTGGAAGCAACACATCTTCTGTGATGTCTTCTACACTTGCCACCTGAGTATGCCTGACCCAGTGACACTGTTTTGAACCTTGTTATCTTGAGCTAGAGCTATTGGAAAGAGAGAGAGAGAGAGAGAGAGATTGGAAAAACCTTGCGAGTTGCGATTGTGGAGTGCGTAGGAAGATTGAGTGGAAGAGACGTAAAGAGCAGAAGCAATAGGTTTGTAGTTTGAAATGAATATATAAATAGAGAATGGAGCGGAAGCGGAAGCGGGTTTTGAACAAATTGCTTATGTTAAATAATTAGGTTTAAGCCTAGTTTATTTGTCCGTTTTTAGTGCTTTTTCTGTTTCAAAATGGCAAATTTTTTTCTTTTTCGCCGTTTGAATGTGACACATGCTTTTTCAGAAACTCTACTTTTTTACTGTTTTGAAAAGCTTTATGGTATTAACTTCTCCGTTCAAAATCTCCGTTTCTCGTGCTAACATTCTTGAAACAAAAACAGAAAAAAAAACAAACGAAGCCTTAGATGCCGGTTTTTGTAATAACCATATTAAGTAATTATGCGGATACAATAGGGCCTCGTGCCCAGAATTTTTATTGGGTTCGGACACTAGACGTAGCTCTATGTTCAGACGCCAGTAGAATGGCTCCACGTTGCAATCATGTGACGCGGCGACCCGGCTCAACTAGAAGTACAAACGAAGCACATGCGTTTCAGATATCCGCTAGGCTCGAGGGCCCGACCCAGACCGGATGTCAAAATGTAATAGAAAAAATAACTGCAGAGAAGTCGAAAAATTTCAAAACCAAAGCTTTTCACATTCTCTACAACTATTCATCGTCGGAAAAAGATTTAGGGTTCGCTCATAACCTTCATTGCCGAAGTGGGAAAGAAAATTTGAATCAATGCCGAAGGTAAGTACTTCTTAATGAGAAACGTAAAGTATTTATTCGATTCTGAAGATTTTATCCCTGTAAAAGAAAGAAATGTAAATGTATTGTTTAAGTTTAGGGTTGAAATCGAAATCAAAAAATGTCATTGTTTAGAAAGATTAACCCTGTTCTTATACTGATTCTCGATACAAATCGGTATCAGAACTGCATACCGAGTATACCAGTTGGTACCATTCGCTATGTCACATTAACGGTCAGTACCGAGATGCTGTGACTTAGGGTTATGTTGGAAATTGTAATGTTTGGTTTAAAAAATGATTGTATTTAGTTGTCGGTGTCGGTACCAGTTGGTATGATATCGAGTATGAATGCTCGGTACTGATCAGTATTACTCGATACTAATCTTCTTTAGTGCGTAAAGTGATCGGTATTACCCGGTACATCTTGAGAACTAATGATCTATGTAAATGTTGTAGGGATACTCACTGCCTATTCATTTTCGATGCAGAACATCCACATTTAGAGAAGTCTGCAATAATTTAGTAAGTAGATTCGGGCAACAATTTATGGATAGACTGAGCCAGCTCCAACTAAATCAGTTCCTACTCATGCCTCCATTTCGTCAGAATGTACCCCTCGTGCATAAGCTCCTAACCAAATGGGATATTTGAAAGCAGTGTTTCATTATTAAAGGACGAAGCCTAACATTCACTACTGATGAAGTTGCTCTAATGATTGGACTGCCCAATCGAGGAGTTAAATTCATGCCAGGAAGAGATAGAATCAGTGGAAAATATCCAATGATGCTAGGCATGAGATTGAATTTCTTCCTGTCTTTACTCCTCTAGAAGATCTTGCGAAGAACGTCATATTTTATTTACTTTCAAACCTGTTTTTCCCAATGGCGAAGTTTAAGATTCCTTCTACAATCCCTAATGTTGCTGACAATGTGGAACAATTTTTAACATACAACTGGCCAGCATCCATTACTGCATTCCTAGTTAATGAATTCAATAGCATAACTAGGAAGCATTCCAAAGGCAGCCCACTTGGTTACAAAAATGGATTTGTACTCATTTTAATTGTGAGTAGATCTGTAATATTAATTAATTAAGTCATTCTAAAAGCACATTCAATTTAGTAGGTTGACTAATTCTCTAATCATGCAAATTTGGTTTCTGGAGCATACCAACCTCCATGATATAGTTGATGCGATTTCCCGATCTCGTTTTGTTCGTTGGGATAGCCACATTATATATAGGGAAAAGGAGGTCAACAAATTATTTGGTCGTCTCCGCCAACGTGAGGTAATGAGTCAATATACACTGATACTCTTTTCTTGCTGAGCTTAATATAACTTATCCAAATATCTAGCAGATTGTTCGCCAATTCAAAGGAGTCACCAATGAGGAGATAACGTTATTGGATAGTCAGCTACAAATATATTGCATCAACCATCCAGCCCCCAAACATACCAGAAGTATCACTCAGGCCCACCAGTCTAGTAAGCTCCCCAATGATTTCTACGCCCCCCAGAACCCATAGAAGCTACCCCAAAACCCTTAGCGAAACATTGAAAAAAGAAACATCAACTGCAGATGTTTTGGACGATGCTAACATAAAGAGTTTACATGAAGCATGCAGTAAATTAATTGCACAGAATAAATTACTTGTGAAGAAGTTAGCTATGGTAGAAACGAGATCCTGTTTGCTAGAGCGACATGTACAATCTCTAGAACAAGCTATTTTTAATCTGAGGAGATGGAAAATTTGAAAATTGAATGAATAGAGAATTTTTTACTCCACCAATTCCCTGCTGCATATACTGTTTATCAAAAAGTGAAGTCGAGGGAGTCCTCCTCCAGGACTAACACAGATAATAATCAATTTACTCCAGCAGCTGGCATTGTTCCTGAAGAAGTTACACAGGAAAAAACTGTGAACGCAACTCAGGGTATTATTGAGATGGCTGTTAAAGAAATAACAAGGGATGAGGAAGAGGTAGAAGAGGAATTTGCTTCCTCATCCCATACTGGCATTGCTAGAAGGGTGTAGCGTCAGGTTGAGAGAAGAAGAAAACTCATGGAGTCTCCGTTCACATCCGGCGTTGCTAAAAAAAGAAAACAAAATGTGCCATTGAATAAGCATGATACAAATAAAGTAAATGAAGCGAATAAAGATACAATTGAAGCAAATAAAGATACAAATGAAGGAAATAAAGATACAAATGAAGGAAATAAAGATACAAATAAAGCAAATGAAGAAAATAAAGATGTGGCTCCAGTTGGATTAGATATTGTTGAGGTTGCAAGTGAAGCTAGATAGAACCACGGCTAGCCGATCTTATACTTGATTACGCTGGTCGGTTATTAATAAGTGAGGAGAAGCACATGTTTATTGACAGTTGTCTCAAAAAATACGTTGATAAGTAAGTTCCATTACTCAGTATTACTTAGTATTTAGTGTGGAATTAGTCGGTATTACTGAGGTAAAACTCAGTATTACTTGGTATTACTCAGGAGTAAACAGTAATACTAGGCATTACTCGATCATACCAAGGAATTACTCGGTAATATTGAGGAATTACTCAGTATTTAGTGTGGAATTAGTCGGTATTATTGAGGTATAACTCGGTATAAGTATTACTCGGGAGTAGTCGGTAATACTAGGTATTACTCGGTCATACCGAGGAATTACTTAGTATTTAGTATGGAATTAGTCGATATTACTGAGGTAAAACTCGGTATTACTTGGTATTACTCGGGAGTAGTCGGTAATACTAGGTATTACTCAGTCATACCGAAAAATTACTCGGTAATACCGAGGAATCACTCAGTATTTTGATAAGAATTAGTCGGTAATACTGCATTTAATAATTTTTTTATAGCAGTGACGTTATTTATCGTACTGGGGACGTTATTATTTATAAAAGCCAAATTGATGAACTTTTAAAGTCTGAGTACCTTGATACAAATCATGTCGATACATTTAGTAATTTGCTTGTTGAAAAGAAAAATCTATGCCCAGGCCTTTATGAACCATTCCTATTTGTTTCTAGCCTTCATTGGGTGAGTAAATTAGCTTAATTATTTAATTACTTCGTTATGTCAGGGTTAAATTTACTACTCCATTATGCCAGGCTTATCACGCATTTAAGGTAGACACAACAGGATACGTCAAACATATAACCAAAGAATCTGTTAGTGCTGCCAGTTTGTTGCTTGTACCAATCATAGAACAATCTCATTGTATTATTCTGGTGGCAAATTTTAAGACCAAAGTTTGGCATTTTTATGATTCATTACCTAAGAAAACTCACAGAGCAGTTATTCCTCATGTTGTAAGTTGCATGACATTTTTTTCACTTTACATATAATTTATTTTACGATGTCATTTTTTTAAAATCTTTGCATTAACAGATATCACATCTATACGACGAAACAAGCAATTCTTTAGAAAGGGACATTCAAGAATGGCCGGTCAAACAAATCGAACGTGCACCTACCCAGAAGAACAGCGTTGACTGTGGGATGTACATTTGTAAATATATGGAAGCCGATGTTCAATCTGAACCAGTTGTATGGGTTAATGTAAAGGACTAGCAAGACAATATGCCTAAATTCTGGGCAGAATTTGTATACGCCATCCTTAGTACTACAGTAAAATGAACATGTTTACACTTTTGTTAACAAATGATAGTATTTGCTCTCCTATACATTTGCAAAAACTTTTTATATTGATCATCAAAATATTAAATTCTTAAAGTTGCTAAAGCAATATTTTGAGTATACTCAGGTACAATAAAAGCTGTAATGAACATGTTTAAGAAAACCGATCACAAGATGTTCAGGACAATGTACTCATTGCCGACAATAATCTATAAATATCGATCAACACCGAGAATAACATATCATTCCGGTATATTAAACAAACGACAACTGAGTCCCTGTTTCTGTTGATGTAAATTGTGCTGTTGTGAGAGCATTTTTCTTTGTTTGCTTTAATTTTTTATTTTTTCGCTTTTCTCAGTGATCCTTCAATCTAGCATTAGAGATGCCCTTTGGCCGGCACTTCATAGGGTCTTAATAATTTTTTTCTCCCACTACTTTTGCTACAAAGATAGTTGTTACCTTTTTTTCCTTCATTGATTAATTTAACTTGTTCAGCCATGTCACTCATCGCAGCGATCATACAGTGTTCTGCATCCTCATTACCCTGTGCTTGTGTACTTATTTGATATGCAAATCTGCAAATATAATTTCTAAATATCATGCTACTTGATCCCTCCTGCAATTGACTTATATTCTTTCCTGTACATATAAGCTTTCTCCCAGAATAAAGATCTTTACGAGCTCTAGCTGACCATCTAAGCAAGAAATATTTTTCAGGAATATTAATAATATCTAACTGCCTAAGAAGTCTCATGTTGTGAGAACATAATAAGCCCATCATCTCAAATTTGCCACAGCTATAACGTATGGTACCCTCAATTGAATCAAAATGAATAGTCCAATTTGGAGACTGAAATAATTTTTTTGTGTTCTTGATGAAGAACGTGGATGAGTCCAGTGATGCATATCAATGCACAGTCCACCCACACGCTGTAAAAACTCCTCTTCAAAAAATGTGTACAACTTTCTCGAATAGAAACAAGCGGCTTGCTTTAAAATTAAGCTACTTTTAATTATAGGTTGTATCTCGGATTGGGTACTTCTAAAATCTTCATCTTGTTCATTCCTCCGCCAAGTCTTTATCACCTTCTCCATCCACAGAAAAAATCCTATTATATAACTGGTTGGCTTGGAAATTCCATGGCAGACATGATTGGTGGATTCACTACATTGTGTAGAAAGAATGCCAAGGTTATAACCCTTTTTGTTGAATGCTATTGACCACTTGTGCCTAAAACTCATCCTCAGAATCACACATGCTTAAACAAGTATAAAATAGACCTTTTACTTTATTGTTGCTATTAAAGCAGCCTACTTTAGAAGGAGCCTTCTTGTAGATATGCCATTGGCACAACCTATGTCGTGTGTTAGGTAATGAAATCTCTATTGCCCTAGCTATTGCTTGGTCTTAATCTGTAAATATAGTTATGGGATATTTATTATCCATAATTCTTAAGAACGTTCTGAACAACCAGGTAAACGACTCTATTGTCTCGTCAGATAAAAAAGCCACCCCGAATAAAATGTTTTGCCAATGATTGTTCACTCCAACAAAAGGTGCACAAGCTAAATTATATTTGTTAAGCCTATAGCTAGTATCAAATACTATCACATCCCCAAAGCAGTCATAATCAATTCTCTCCAATCCATCAACCCAAAAAAAATTCAACAACCTGTCTTCTTCATCAGTTTGTACATCCCATGCAAACATGTTATCATCAGCCACTCATTCTTTAAACAATTGAATTGGTGAATTCGTGTCTCCATTCTCAATCTTGGCTCTTCTCTCCTTTTGAATGTAGTTATATGCATCCCTCTTTGTGAACCTTAAATTTCCTACACCACCCACTTCATCAGATAGGTATGTAAATGCATCAACTGTTCTTATCCTAGCTTCTGACATTGATTTCAAAACAGATGCATTCTGATCACGAATATGCCTACATGATGATCTTCCGGCCTAGCCAATTCGTGATTGTGGCTTTCAATCGATTTTTGAACCATCCAAACTCCATTTTCAATCACAACAAATCTTATCATAGCTGGACATCCAGTTTATGATATTTTGATTTTGCATTTAAGTCAATTCCCTTCTTGAATCCTGCTTTCGAACATACAAAGTCCTTTGATTTCATTTTCCTGGAATTAGGCCAGAATGAGTGATGTTCTTTCCGAACACTAAAACCATGACAATGAGCATAGTCGTAATACATATTATATGCTTCCTTCTCAGAGTTGTAAACATCATGTGCAGAAAGACAAACATATTTTAAATGGTTATACAATCGTATAAGTACAAAAATTACATGGGCAAAGCAATACGTAATCTGTACCGAGCTTATGTACCGGCTATGAATACCGAAACGCTGTGCCGGGTTGCTGTACCGAGTCTAAATACCGAGAAACTCCACAGAGTATTGGTACCGATAAACAATACCGAGAAACTATGCCGGTGTCGGTACAATGACCAGTATTCGTGCATATGCTCGGTACACGCAACTATAATCCAAAACAAAACTCGGTATTGATATGACTCCGTACAATGAACATGGTATTGCTCGGTATCGAGGTTTACCTTATAATCACTTACCAGCACCATTACAATATAACTAGATAAAGCAGAAAATAAGAGATGCACACATATTTACAATATCAAATGTTGTTAAAACTCTATATAGTAAAAAATTCCGATATTAATTCAGAAATATCCTCGTAAAAATACCGAGAAACTCCACAAAGTATCGGTACCGATAAACAATACCAAGAAAATTTGCCGGTAAAGGTACAATGACCGGTACTCGTGCATATGCTCGGTACACTCAACTATAATCCAAAAAAAATATCATTATTGATATGACTCGGTACGATGATCATGGAATTGCTCGGTATCGATGTTTACCTTCTAATCAGTTACCAGCACCATTACAATATAAGTAGATAAAGCAGAGAACAAGAGATGCACACATAGTTACAATATCAAATGTTATTAAACCTCTATATAGAAAAAAATACCGATATTAATTCAAAAAAATCCCTCGTAGATCGTTTCATGGAAGCCTCATCAATAATAAACGTTTCTTGAATCTCCTCGAACCTTTCGATGTCATCCAAAAAGAATTCTATTTTCGTCTCTTCCTTGGTTTTTCTTTCTCAGCACTCTCTTATAACCCTCGATACTGTATAACGTCTCCTGAATAGTTCGCTAAATGTTATTAAACCTGAAAAGAAGGCGGGAAAAAGGCGGGTTTTTCAAATTTTCAAGACCAATCCGGGTCGAGTCCTCGGGCCGACGTAGAAATTGTCAAGGCACGTGCTGGTTCCATGATTGCAACGTGGCGCCATTCTACTGGTGTTCGAACATAGAGCTACGTCCGGTGTCCGGACCCATTAATTTTTCCCGTGCCCCCAAGTCCCCATCATGGATCCGCTTCTATTTATGAGTGTCATTGACAAAATATAAGATTGATGTTTAAAAGTAGCAAGGGAATGAATTAATATTAACAATATAATGGTAAAATTACAATATAAATTAGGCTTTCCCTCATCTCAATAAGAACTAGTAATGAAAAAAGGTACTAAGAGAAAAAAATCATTAAAATAGAATATAAGCCGAACAGCTTAATTAGAATGGAAATTAAGATTTTGTTTGGGACAGCTTTTTTACTACTTCTTAATGCAGCTTTTTAGTACAAAAATTTTAAATTTTGTATTAAAATATTATTTTAAGAAACAGTAAAATAGCCGTCCCAAATGAAGCATAAAGGACTGAAGCACAGCTCCTCATTTAAACTAATACATGTGTCATCCTTAGTTTATTTGGAAATACAGATTATAACATGCATAAATTCTTCAGAGGAAAGAGGTTAAAAAAACCAAATCAATGAAAGGGAAGAGACACATGATCCAATATCTTGAAAATCAACTTGGAAAGCGAAAATCATTTTTCTGATGAATGGCAATGTATATTCTACCTGCTGCGTTAAGCCACTATTCGAAGTATTGCGAGTATTAGAATCATTGAGATAGTTGATTCATATATTTTCTAATTGTAGGTTGTTCGACTGGTACAAATCACTGTGGTTTACAAATACTTTGAGATATTCTATTTAAATATTGAAATTAAGCCTATCTTAGTGGGTTTAAAACTGCTGCTAATTTATGCAAGTGCGCGCTAAATGTTGATTGCCAGCACGCTTTTATATCAAGTGGAGGAATGCAATGACTATTTATTCTCGAGTGTCAGGTTTATATGTTTTTGCTCTTCTTTGAGGGTCATGTTTTTGACCTGTGCTTTATATATTGGCTTTCGTCTTTGATGCGTTTTATTTTGAGGGACAATGATGAGTCACAGCTGAATGGGAAATTTTATATATTCCGGACGGAGTTTTCTCAACCAGTAAATTTTATTAGTCTAAGATGTCATTTGGGATAACTTTCTTACTGTTTCTTAAAACAGCTTTCTAATATGCTTTAAGAAACGATAACAAGCCTAAACCTTTTTCATTGAATTGAAGGACAGCTTTTTTATTTCTTTTTAAAGTTATTTTCTAGTAAAAAATTTTTTGTTAAAAAAAATTTTAAATTTAAAAATATATTTTAAAAACAATAAAAAAATCGTCCCCGACGAAGCCTAAATATTACTTTTGTGATGTTCTAATCATTTTATCTAATCCTTTTATCTCTGAGTCCATGTTTTGACCTGTTCATGTCTTTTTTTTCAGGGGCGGGGTTTCTTGCCATCACAAAAATTATACAATTTTTCACAGAAATTCTATTTCGTTTGGTTTTTTTTGGAGATTTAATGGTGCATGTGTGATCTCTTCTGTTATTTTTGTTCTTTTTTGGCTCCTCCATATTCTGTACATTTTGTAATTGCTGTTTATTTAATTTTAGAACTATTATTCATAACTAAGTCAAATCAGTTTGGCATAGCCATCCAATCAGGCTTCCCATCAGTCAAGATTTCATCTGTAATCCTAATAAGCTTTATGATGTGCCATTAGTGAGATCAACTTTTTGAGTCATTAAGTTGGATAGTGAATTAGCAAATCTAATCTATGAAAGATAATATAAGAACATAAAGTTTTATGAGCCTTATCCACTCCAAAGCCTTATCCCATAAAGGCCACCATAGGAGAAGCATTGTTTAAGCCATGAGCTAATGACAAATACAAGAAATGCCAAATTTTCCTGCATCTCCTTATTCACTAACATATTAATCTTATAAAAAGACTGAATGGTACTTTTAGAAGCTTATAAAATACTTTTGGTGCTCAGCGAACAAATTCTTCAGCTTCTAAACTTTTATGATTTTATTAACTCACAATTCGCATTGGATTTGGCTTTCCTATCACAAGATGAGACGCAATTAATACAGTAGAGGTGGAATAATCTTACTTTTTGATGATTTTGATTGGAATATTTGTGGTAGATGTTTAGGGCCTATTTTGATTTGTTGAAGTTAAAATATATATTATGAATGACAATGATTTTCAATTTCTTAAGGGAAAGTTGGGATTTTATTTTATTTTTTAATTTTTTTTATTTATTTTGTTTAACATTTCACAAGAATAAATAATATTTAATAACTTTAAAATATGTTATTTTTATTTTTATTGAATATTAAAAATGTTAATTTATAGGGATATACTAAGATTCCAATAAATTATTGCAACTTTTCTTATCCTGTGCTTGAAATCTATGGTTCGAATAAGGATACTTAAGAAAATATTATGTTTACCTCTGTTGTAATCAATCGATTGATTTTCCACCACTGTGCTCTACCTTTTTTTTTTCATTTAACTTTTGTTTGGGATGACTTTCACGCTACTTCTTAAAGTAATTTTCTCGTACAAAAATTTAGATATTTGTAAAAAAAAATTGCTTTAAGAAACAGTGAGAAAGCAGTCTCAAACTGAAGCCTAAATGTAAAAAAAAAATAGTGCATTTTAAAGTTTTGTACTAAAAAAAGCAGCTTTAAGGAGTAGCAAGAAAGCCATCCTAAACGGAGCCTTAGTTTAAAATCTGCTACTTTACCTGACACAATTCATATTTTTAACCTGTAATAGGACCTCGATTCTACTTAACTACTTTGATAATTGCTCATGTGTTAAGCAAGCAGCATTTTTAAATGTTCCACTACATAAGTACTGTAGTAAGTTCAGGCACTTTTGTCAGAATTAGTCCTCATCACAAATCTCTAACAAATCATATTATCTCTACCATTTATCAATGACAGATTTCTGCTTTAGTTCAGTTTTCGTCTACAGCATTTTGTTTATATAAATGCTAAACCTCCACCATGTAATGTGATGAGCAGATAATAAAATACTTCAGTTTTAAGACTTCTCCAAATGCTCTTCAGCATTTGTTCTCTGTTTTTAGTGTGCACGAAACCTCTAACACTTAGTTTAGCTATTAGTGTCGAACTTCCTTCATGGTATCAGTGCATGTTGCTTAACCGTACCTCCTTCTCCTCTCCTTAATCTCTTCTATCCCAACTATCCAGCCTCCTCACAATCTGAGATGGCCGAAATCTTTATTCCCTATTCATTAAAATTTCTTATGTCCAACATAAAACACAGTCCACTCTGAACTCAATAATGAAAACTACTCTATTTAGAGGCCCCAAATACTAAAAATCATTTCAGCTAACCACTTTGATGACTTTCTAAATTGCTATAATCTTTGCCCACCTAAGCAAATCATTACAACCATAGGTGATATTACACCTAATCCAACATACAATACTTGGCTTACTAAAAAAAAAAACATACAATACTTGGCTTCTTCTTTACCAAAACCTCTCCGCAATTGTCTACTCTACTATTTCTCCAACCATTATTTCCAATATTCTCAATTTCACCTCTTGTCATGATATCTGGAGTACTCTAGAAAAATGTCTTCAGTCCACAAACTGCTCTCAATTGATTCATCTCAAAAATGAACATAACATAGCCATGAAAGACATCACATTGATTCAATATCTTTCACCATCAAATCTCTGGTTGGCATCAAATGGTTTCACTATCAAAGATCTTTTGACAAATAAATTTCATCTCCATGTTTGCAGGACTAATGACCTCTATCCCTTACAATTCACAACAAATTCTCCATTTAATACAGATCTCGCCATTCGTGTAGACTTGATTTCTCTTTAGCACGCTATCCTTGGACATATTAAGCAATTCTCACCTCCCTCGCTAAGCCACTTAATTATCTTACCACCTCTACTTTATTTCAATGTCCTACCTATTATGTAGCCAAAAGTCACAAGCTTCCTTTTTCTCCAAAAATATTTCATACATATACCTTCAGAATATATACAAACAAATGTATGGTGACCGTCTGTAATATCTATAGGTATAGTTCTATGTAGTAAAATTTCCATAATAACCTCTAGCGATTTATTTGCTTGCTCTAATTTTTCTAATATAAATGCATGTTTGATTCATAAAGTACATTTAGATAGCTCTTAAGAAAATATTTTCAAATAAATTTAATATTTAAATAATCATAAAAAAACAATTGCCTAATGATAATAGTATAATTCTCTTGAATTATTATTAGCATAGATTTGACCTACAATATTCAAAAACTTTTTTTGAGTCATTATAAGCTCAATTTATAAATGATATTCACTACATCATAGATAATATTGTAATCTATCTCTAATAATTTTTTCCTATTTTTATGTGCATTATAGATATGAAAATAAGAGGTTGCTTATTAAAGTGAAACTCCTTAAGAAATTATTATAGGTCAGAACAAGTAGGTTATGGAATCACTTGCAAATAATTTTTATCATAGCATTCTAGGCATGATATACTATTTTATACATATTTCTTTAAAATTTTCAAGTTATGCATTTAATGTTATAAGAAGATTTATATAAACTTTATGCTTAAGACCAAACAATGCCTATAATTTTAAATCTATGTACCCTAGCCTTATATTATTATAAAAATCGAAATACCTAGAGAATCCATACAAACCCATTTCCTTGTACCTAAAACCTGGAGGAAAGATAGGAAAAAAGGGGAAAATGAGAGAAGGAGGAGAGAGAATTAAGATTCGAGAGTCTTCAAAATGTTTTCATATGTGGCGCTAGTTTAGAAAATTGCCCAACTTGCGGTAGGTGACCTTTAACCTATGAAATTTTTAATAATTTTTCTTTGTGTGAAAGTTGTTGCATTTAATTTGAATTGATAGTGTTTTCCTTGATGTAGGCTCTGGAAATTCGCGACTCGGCCTCCACCGCTGCTTTTGGGGGAGTTTTAACATATTAAGTTCTGGGGTAAATTTTGGGAAGGCAGATTGGGTTTGTAGATAAAACACTACCCTGAGATTTTACCCTCATTTTGCGAGGACTTTATGATCTGAGTTCTATTTTCCTATAAGCGCAAGCTCCTATAGTTAATTTTCCCTCCCGATAATGAGAGAGAACTTTCGATTAAAGCTAGTCGTCAATCAGATACATAGAAATACTTCGTATTTGGAATATAATAACAGTATGGGCTAGAGTGTTTGAAGATTTGATATTTAAAATTAGAAATTTTATAATCTTGCACTTAAAGCGGATAGTGGGGAAATGGATGATGCATGGACCCGATAAGGATTATATGGTTCCGTCGTCCTGGGCCATCATGGTGCCTGGTCTACTTAGTTAGAGGAAGTAGTCGACCCAACCTGACAGAAGGATCCTTATCGGTAGCCATGGGTTGCTTCGTCCAAGGGTACCTTCTAGACCTAGGGGAAGTATTTATCTAAGGGGATAAATTTGAATACGCCTTAGCTAACAAAGAGCTTTGTTCCCTATCGATTATATCTTATTGATTCATATCTCAAAGATTTGATGCTATTGGGGAGCATACGGGCTTTGGGCATAACCATAATGTAGTATTGCCTTTTGGCAGAAAACCACCCGATTTAGAGGGCACCGATCATAACTGTTTACCTGCGATGCCATTTGGCTGCAAAACTATCGGTTAGAGGACACATGCCACATCTCTGCTAGTAGGAGATTATTTGAGAATTGATCATAGTGATATTCTCGACCAGACATTAGCCCTTTATGAGTTGAAGTGTATTTTCAAATTTGTTTATCTCGACATATCATTTTGGAGGGTGGAAAGGTTTTACTTTAAGTGTTTTGATGATTGATTTATTTTTATTTTTACAAATTTTAGATTTTGCAGTTTTCTTATATTTTTGTGGGCTTTAGTGGGTAATTGGGTGGTATTTTGAATGGGTAGAGTTTTTAGAATTAATCCCTCATGTTGAGATATACGTTCAACACGGCCATCATTAGGGTGTATGGGTTCATTGCATTTTGTTTGTTGGACCTTATTGACTCTGTGAACTTGCCGATAAAGGATCAGGTTCTTCTATAGCTTGGTGGTTTTATTGATGAATTTCTTTTATTATAGAACTTGAAGGCCTAATATGAATATATAAAATAGATTTTTTGGTCGATGTTGTGATCGTATATTTATTTGATAGTTCAAGCCGTGTCAACACCTATGTACTCATATAGAAGGATTAGGCTCAAACTTTGGTTCATTTATTGACCCGCGCAACATCCCTAGATGTCATATGTGTACCCCTAAATACACTCATCAGAGCCCATGCGGGTGTATGATATCATGTCAAATGTATTCACTTGTGTCTATGTGTATACATATTGGATGTGTATTTGTGGGGTCCTTCTTGTAGTATTTGATGGGTCTACCACAACAGCTCATAGAATCTCAGACCTAATGTAGTCCTCCTATTTAAACTAAGGTTCACTCACCCAATCTTTGAAAATAATGATTTGATCTATCTTTCTCTCCAGAGAGTTAGTAGAAGAATCAATAAGCGACTTCCTAATTATATAATCATCATCATTTTTTGTTGTTGGCTTAAATAAAGAATCAATCATTTTAACCTTGGATGATTGTATTTTTACTGATGCCCTATTCTTCGAAACTAGTGGCCACTGCCCTGAACTAATGACTTATTATTTTCACTGTATGTTGGATCCTTCTAGTTGCAATTAACATGTTAAATATGGAACAGGTCTCCTGTAGTGTCATTGAACCTTTACTTGCAGGGGATTGATGTGTCTTTTCTTAGAGTTTAATCATCATTGATGATAGAGATTTCATTGTATTCCTTTATCCCTACCTCTCGACAAATTCATCGTGTGTGGGTTGTATTCATTACATGTCAAACATCATTTCTTGTAGGTAGATAAATGGGTTCATCTATGAATTGAGGTTGACTACTGAATGAGTTGTATTCATTGTTAAAATCCTCTCCACACATTCATCAGTCATTTATCATGCTCATCATGTGTTGACCTTTAGCATGTGTAGGCAACCACTGTATTTATCTATCAGTCTGCTGTCATTGACTTGGGGGAAGTCATAGTATTCAATGATGATTTATAGATAGGTCGCCACATCTTCAACTATCTTCACATTATTTGTGCTCAAATTCTATTTGCAAACCCTTCATCCTCAAAGGTAGTTTAAATCTACTTGTAAACTCTTTGTCCTTAAAGATAGTTTACAATCTACATGTTAAGCTTGATATCAATCCCTTCATTCCAATTGAGATGATCATTATAGGCTGATTATGATTGCTCAAATAAACTTTATGCCAAAGCTTGTGATGAAATTTATGTGTAAGTCCTTGTTTGCTTAGATGAGATTCGAATGGATCACCCTCCTTAATTAGCATTTGTATTCCAATTGGAATGATAATTCCATTGGAATGTTGATTATCCTCTCTATAGTGACATATAAAAGGCGCTTATGATCTGCCATTCTGAGCATCACGTCCTCTTAGGTGAAGGTGATGAATGGCTCGTTACAAGCTTATAGGACCTCAGTCATGTTACACTCAGCAAAATACACTCGTATCTTTTAGGATCTTTGAGAGCCTAAATCAAAGTCTCTTGAAGGTCCTTAGACATCACCAGGGCATCGTATATGCTAAGTTATGTGGGTATCTTCCTCAGATGGGATAAGACATTATAATCTATCCCCTTGGCTGAGGTGTCCTTCTTATGTTCTTCAGGGATAAAATCTTCATTGATAACTATCTCCTTCCCCTTGTCTTTATTGGAGTCCCCTTTCTTTCCTAGAGACGATAATATTTTGCCACTTCTCAACTGCACTTAAGCGATCTCCTCTGGCTCGGACTCATTTGATGGCACATTTTCTTCTAAGTCGGCCATTATCACATCTGGAGATTTATCTGTTAATTTAGAGTCACCACCCAAATTTAGATTTCCCATTTATGATGCTATGTCGGGGTCCGATTCACCTTCTATTGGAAAATACAGATCCTTCTCTAAACTGTAATCTATAAGTGACACCATTAAACAAGATTCAAAAGTTACTTCTTTGGCATATTTTTCTTTTATCGGAGTTATTGGTGTTTTCGAAATGACCCAATAACTTTCCATATGATGTGACTCTTTGTTATGTTCTTCTGCTTCATCAATCTTGAGTCCTAACATAAAGTTAGTGAGCTTAACTAGATGCCTCTTAGTCTGGTAATATTCAACCAAACTATCAATGACCGTCTGAGTTGCGGCCTTTTTCTCTTTGAGCTTTTTCAATTTGGTATTCTTTTTGGAGGACTTCACCTTTCTTGACTTTGAAGAGCCAGATTGGTTGAAAAATTGTTTGGAAGTAGATGCTCGGGCCATAGGTAGCACCTTCAAATCTAGCACTAGCTCCGTAGGAGATTTCAGCTTCACCCCTAAACTGCTTTGAGCTACTTCAACATTTTTACCATTTTCTTAGAGACCACTGTCTCCCACTACTCTTTTTGAGCTTATTTCTTTTTATTTCTTCTTTCTTCAACTAGGGTTACAGGTAGTAGTTCAAATTACCAGTGTGTTTTGACTTCTCGGGCCTCTTGCAGTCCTGTAATTCAAAGCCCGCTTTCACTACTTATCAAAATAACTTGGTAATGCTTTCTCTCTTAGTTGAATATTTCTTATTCATTTTTTCTTTGAGGGATGAAAATGTTCCATCACTAGTTCCTATGATGTACCTAAGGTGTTCCCCTCCACCTTCGAAAGTTTATGGCTTATTGTTGCCCCTGAATATCAACTTCGGTTGGGGGTTAGGATTGTAGACTTATTTTGGCTTTTCTTCATACTATGTTGGTTGCTTGCCTTTGTTTATATTATAAACCACTTGCTTCCCCTTACTCAGCTTGAGAGATGATGTGGTGTAGGTTTCACCCTTTTTGACCTCCAAGGTCTTAGGTTTATTAGGTTTATCAGTCTTCTGATCTCAACAAGTTTAGCTTCTTAAACTTGGCCACTCTGTCTAGTAGTTTCTAGAATGTAGTAATTGGAGCCATATACAGGAATGGTTGCATCTTATCATCGATATTTCCCTTTAATAATTGCACGGTGTGTTCTTCCTCGAGTTGTTACTCATATTTCATGCTTAGATTTTGCAAATGGGTAATGTATTTAAACACTGACTCATCTCTCTCTTTTGCTTGTCTAAAGCGAGGTTAACAATCATTATCTTCTCGGTCATGCTGGCAAACCTCTACACTAACATTACTTCTAATGCTGCGAACGTCTTCACAGAGTCATTTGATAATTTAGTATAACATTCAAAAATAGTTATTATCAAACTACTGATGAACTATTAAAAGAGAAAGACATCATTGCCTCCAGTATTCTCGCACGTGGCCTTAAATTATACCAAGTGTTGTATGGGATTCTTATTAATATTGAAGGTATTGAACTTTAGGATAGAGAACCCGTTTGATTATGGCTCTTGGTCATATTCAGTAGGGTACGCGGGACCATTACCCACTAGTTTCTTTGCCTGATCAATAGCTGTAATAGCCCTGATCCTTTTTGTAATTATTCCTTCCAACTGTGTAGCCATCACAGGCTCAGAAGTACTTACTATATTTTATAGTGTGGGCTGTGAATGACATTATTGACCTCATGACTACCCTCAAGTGCACCTCATACTCTTAAAGCTTGGGGTATTTAGAGGTTTGGAGGATTGACCGGAAGAACAGGCATGAGACCGACGATAATAGTTCTCTGTATCATTTACATCATTATCACCATCTAGGTCATCATTCTAATCATCTTTATCTTCAACTGAGAGATTATTGCAACTCGAGCTCACGAGTTTATATTTTTGATAATAACAAATATTATAGCTCACATCCTTATGTCTACTTGTATTTGTAATGTATATTTATTTACGTGTGTATTAATATTTCAGGAATATCATGCACCATCTAACTAAGATTCAAGGCTCATGATTGGATAGAATAGTTTTTGCTGTAAAGATTTTTGTAATATTTATTAATAAATTTTTAATTTCTTGATTCAAGTTTTGTAAGGGTGTATGCTAGCTTGCTGACCATGCGCACACACACTCAGGGGAAATGAGATTGAGTCAAAATTAGAAGTTTAAAATTTGAACTAATTATACTATATTATTTATATCTTATTATACGATCCACTCATCTAACTAATCATACTGTATAATATATATAGTACAGGTCAATTAGTTATGATCATGAAAAAAAGCCGCCAATCATAATTTAGGAAAGTTTTTTAGATTCAAATTTTCTAATCTTTAAGAATGATACACATCGTACTAGATGAACTATGACAATCAAGCCTAAATTAATCCTATGATTAGGGAACTAATTATGATTAATTTATTCAATCCAATCATCAAGGACAATAAATGATGATTATACTTGATTATCAATAGGATTCATGGGATGACCCTGAATCATACAAGATGAAAAACCATAAATTTGTCAACTAATCATCCTAGATAATTACAATATCATCCTGGTTAATTAGTATAAACTCTAGAACTAATCGTACAGGATAATGCAGTTTGTACTATCAAAAATGGCTATTTTGTACTAACCACACAGGATGATCGTACAGGATCGTACTAGATGATCTTTGATGATAGAATTGATGTTTTAGGGTTTTTTAAGCCCTCTATTTATGCTTTATCCAAAGACATTATAAGTGTATTTGGTGTGCATTGAGTCTCTGTTCTTCTAGAGAAAACTTTAAGAGAGAACCTTGAATAGGAGAGAGGAAAGGGTGGTTTTGAGAGAGAGAAGATCCTTGTTGGTTTCAAGGGAGTATAGAGGGTGTTTCACACAGTTGCTCCAGCAAGCTTGCACCTCAATACCATTATAGTCAAGGTTTTTCTTGAGGGAAATTTTAGGAAGAAGAAGATCTCTTTGGTGTCAAAGGATCCAGCTACTCCACCACATTGAGGAAGATGAAAGCAATTCAAGCTTCTTTGCCTGTGAAAAGATTTGTGGTCCTCTACCATCTCCTAGAGGGACAAAAGGTAATTCAATCCTTTACTACATCGAGTTATTGGAAGAAATTTTGTAAGGGCTTCTCGAGCTAGATCTGGTAGCTAAAGAAGAGTCACTAAAGGTTTAGTGTAATACCTAGAGTAGATTACTTTGGGGAGTGGATGTAGGTCAGGTTGACCGAGCCACTATAAATCTCTGGTGTGTTTGTTCTAATTTTATTTTTTCATACTTTATTTTTATTATTTATTTTTGTGATAATTATGTGGTAGAAAATCTTTGATTTTCTGTTATTATAAAATTACTTTGCTTCTACATTGAGAGATAAAATTATCAGTTTTTAGATGCTAAAAAAGCTTTAAAAAGTTGGATTTTTCTTTTTGTTTAAAAAAGTTTTTAATTAACTAATTCACATCTCTCTTGGTTAGCCTCAGCCTTGTTCTAATAAGTTTAACAACCCTCACGAACCATCAAGTGCTATCAAAGCGGGATTCATAAATTAAGTTTTAGAAAACTTTTAAAAAAGATCAGTTATTAACTTTGGAAATCATAACATTACGGAAGGCTATTCAATCATGGGACCACCTTTATTTAAAAATATTTCTTTTAATTTTTAAAAAAATTCACATGTCTACTTTTTTGCAATCAATTGATTATCGAATATGATATATGATTCAAATTAGTTATTCTATATTGCTATATATTCTAGATGGAGTCAAAATTGATATTCCTTTTGCTTAATGGAGTAGAATATAATAAATTAAGGCTCAATTGAATGCTAAATGTTTGAACTATTTTTTATGTGCATTAAATTCTGAAGATTATATGAGGATCTCTACATATACTACTAATAATGATATTTGGGATAGATTATGCAGTATATATGAAGGTACTAGTGAAGTCAAGTAATCTAAGTTGAATATTCTAATGGATGATTATGAACTTTTTTCCATGAAATCTTATGATATGATCTTAGATATGCATACTACGTTTACTCAAATTATAAAATCATTACATGCTTTAGGTAAAGAACTTTCAAACTTTAAAAAGGTCAATAAAGATCTACATTATCTACCTGATAAATTTCATGCTAAAGTCACTGCTATATGTGAATCAAAAGACTTGAATTATTATTCTATTGATAATCTGATTGGCTCACTCATTTCCTACGAGTAAAGTCTGAGTCAAAGACTTTTTGATGTAGGAGAAACTATAGTGCTAAAAGCTGAAGACATAAATAAATATGACTTAGTAGATGATGAGAGTAAGGAAATATCATCGATAACATGCAAAATTGAAAATATACTGAAGCACAAGCATCAACATCAGCAAAAGTAGAACATAGGTAAAAATGGTAAGAATGTTAAGATTTCCTCTAACACTATTTGCTTTAGGTGTAGAAAACTCGAACACATGAAAAATCAGTGCCGTAATATAAAAACTCTTCATGCAAAGGAAAAAAGAAAAGATATGGCAATTATAAAATAGGCCAATTATAATAAGGGAAAATAATAAAAGGCAAAAGATCTCCTAGGCAGACCTAGCTTTTGAATCATCAAATCAAGAGCAAGATAATGAGGTATAAAGTTTTATTTGTGTGTTTATCTGTGTTATAGTTAATGCATGCGTGTATGTTCTTTGTTTTATTTTTGTTCGATGTGAATATTTTTATATTAAGGTATTTATGTTTGTTTTATTTTATTTTATTTTCAATGTATGTTTTTGAGAACACTCATTGATCATCACACACAAATAACATCTCACATCATATTTGAATAAGAGAATCAATCACTTTTCTCTAATCATATTTAAAATTACCTCCTTTTTACTTAAAATTTTTTGGTAAGTGATTATTGACTTTCCTAAATAGTTAAAGGAAGAGAAATTGAAGACTATCCCTCTACCTCTAACTCCTTTAGTGGTGAAACTTCTTTTTGAATCAAAATCTATTTCAAAGTAAAATTGGACCTAAAAATGGAGATCTACTTCTTCTTCCTATATTTCATTATCTCATATGAATATTTTTTTGCAAGTCAATGAATCTACTTTAAATTTTCTGAATCATGTTGTTTATTTCCATCACATGGATTGGGTTTTGCTTTGTGGTTTACTCTTCTTTATATAAGGGCGTGAGTTCTTCTTCTCTTACATTTGAAAGATAATCTCACAATTGAGAGAACTCCTTATTTAAAGATTTAGAAAGAAAGCACATTGACAAAATATTAAAAGGGGCATATAATGAGCCCAAAATAAAAAGATGCGCAATGTCCACCAAATAATTGCAAGATACATAAAGTGTATCAAAAATTAAAAGATATGAAAAGTGCACTAAAAATTAATAAAGAGGCATAAGATGAGCCCACAATAAGTTAGTTCTCCTTTCTTTCAAATCTTTAAATCTTAGAAAAATTATTGTGTCAATTGATATCTTCAACACTTGAGTTTGAAAATCATGATTCTTAATTCATTATTTTTTCATTAATATTCTATTAGGTATATATCATGCAAGAAGATTAGAAGATTAAAATTCATTCTCTAATTTATTTTCAGAATTAAATTTTTATTTAAAAAGATTTAAACCTATAAGGAGTTTGAGTCAGGGTGCATAAAACTCGAATCTCTAACCTTTTTGGCTTTAAACATTTGCAATGCATTTCTTACTAAGCTTTTAAGTAAAATCAAGAGGAAACTCTCATTTTGAGAAAATTTGCTGAAATTAATTGATTCTTCTTAATCATCACCATCAACTCCACCTGATTAAGGTCTGTATGATCTTTAGTTTGTTATGTGTGTTCCATTTTGTTTTTTCTTTATTTCTCATTTTTTTGATAATGTCAAAGGGGGAGATTGTATTTGTCTGGTTGTATTTTCGGTTAGGTTCCATCTGTTCATATTGTATTGGAATTTATTTTCAGTTATTTAGTTTCTAAAATCTATTTGTCTTTATTAAATTTTTTGTTGATTTTTCTCATATTTTTAATATAATTATCTTAGTGAGGGGGAGGTTAGGAGAAAATGTTTTTCAATTTGCAAATTCAACCAGTAATATTTGTCATCATAAAAAAGGAGGCGATTGTTGCAACTCGAGCTCACGAGTTTATATTTTTGATAATAATAAACATTGTCACTCATAACCTTATGTCTACTTATATTTATAATGTATATTTATTTGTGTGTGTACTAACATTTTAGGAATACTATGCATCATCTAATAAAGATTCAAGACTCAAGATTAGGTAGAATAGTTATGCTGTAAAATTTTTTGTAATATTCATTAATATATTATTGATTTATTAAGTCAATTCCTGTAAGGGTGTATGATAGCTTGGTGACCATGCACACACATACTTAGGAGAGTGAGATTGAGTCAAAACCAAAATTTTAAATTTTGAACTAATTATATTATACTATTTATATTATACTGTACAATTAGCTCATCTAACTAATCAAACTGTACAATCTATATTATACAGGATTATCAATTATGATCATGAAAAATAGCCACCAATTACAATTTAGGCAAGTTTTTAAGATTCAAATTTTGTTCTAATCATCTAGGATGATAAATATCGTATTGGATGATCTGTAATAATCATGCCTAAATTGATCCTCTGATTAGGGGACTAATTATGGTTGATTTGTTAAATCTGATGATCGTATTGTACGACCGAGAGGATGCATGGGACGACCCCAATCGTACAAGACAGAAAACCACAACTTTGTTAACTAATCAACCTGGACGATCGTAGAATCAACCCGGACAATCAATATAAACTCTTGAACTAATTGTACAGGATAATGCAATTCATACTACTAAAAAGGGATAATTTATACTAATCATACAGGACAATCGGCCATGATTATACAGGACAATTTTTGATGATAGAATTAATTTTTAAGGGTTTTTGAAGCCCTCTATTTAAGGTTTCTCTAAAAACATTATAAGTGTCTTTGGCATGTATTGTATCTCCATTCTTTTGGAGAAAACATGAAGAGAGAGCCTTGAAAGGGATAGTGAAAAGGATGGAGTTTGAGTGGGACACTATAGGAAAATCAACGGTTACATACGGACAGAATCCGCCAGTAACGTGCAAAATACGCCAGAAAAAATATGTTTCCGATGAATTTTTGACGGTAAAATGCACATCAAAAAAATATTTTCTTTATATTATTTTTGCCGAAAATATTTCTGGCAGTCTTTCCGGTGGACAACCGGTAGAAATGTTTGACAACCCGACACCTTTTATGTCATCATTTTCTGGTGAATAATTCACTGGAATTACCAGCGGATAGTGTCCGCTGGAATTACCAGCATATATTCCATCGCAAAAGAATCAATGCCAATTTTTACTGTCGGATTTCACCGTCAAAATAACCGTCGGAGTTTTCATCGCATAGTTCCGCCAGAAAGGTTTTGATATCATATTACCGATAACCATTCTGGCGGATAATCCGCTAGAAACCTATAGCATAAATAAAAAAAAATCCTTCCTTATTTTGAAAAGTGATTTCCATATTTGCACCTACATACAAAAAAATATAATACAATATATATTGATGAATCCAATTCTGATCTATAACATCAGTAGTTATACATAAACCAGAAGTGAATCATCAAGATAATAAATAATTAAATATATATATAATAAATATATATAAGAAGAGTATCATCAACAAATATCTAAATATGTTCAAATAGGAAATAGATAAGTATGTCTAAAAATACATAAATGTAGATGTCCACATCAGTAAAATAGATAAATAACATCTACTCTGATTTAGTTTCATCCTCGTTGATGCTGTACTCCTCCCACTACTCATCCGCTCTCTCATCTTTTCCTTTTTTCTAACATTTGAGCTTACTGCTGCTACATCTGCATCTACTACTACTGCATTTGCATCTGCCAATCAACTTGTGCTTTTCGTACCTATTCTATCTCGGCTGTAAGGGCAGCTATCTATTCGGTATATAAAGACTCCTGGGTACTAGATGAAAAACTGCAACCACTAGATGTCTGCCCTTGATATGTATAGGCTTGCGAGCCTAACTCGTATACTATGTCATGCTGCATTCCTCTTATCGCTTATGCCTAAGTGCGGTAGTGAGAATAGTCTATTGATCCAGCAGAAAAACTTTCACCTACTGCAGCCTGACTCTCTCGAAGCCGTGTGTACTCCTCTTATGAAAGTCAATAAAAAGTTATATAGTTTATACATAATATCACTAAAATTAAACTTATATACTTACATAGACTTTCCTAGCACGCTCGTCAACCCATTGCTGGTCCTTCTGCCGCTTGTGGGTATGATTATGTAATTCAATAGGAGTCGGTTCTCTACCCAACACCTATTTCTGTAATAGACATATATTAGTATTCTAATTAAAGTAAATTATTAAAATATTTTAAAATTTCTTACCAAACATTTTATGTGCTCAATATGAGGAATAGAACCTCCTATATGAATTGAACTACCCATGCCCCCAACATCAGAAGCTCTATTCTGTCTATTTTGATCTCTCCTTTTGGTATAATCTGGGCTACCCCAAGCACTGCCCAACTCTGTCCATACACTCTCACCAATCCGGAGTGGTCACTGGCCTGACTTTTTAATGTTAGTTAAAATGTCTCGCATGCGAGTCGAGCCACGCTTCTCAAAATTCTTTCTGATTTTATCATTTTGTTGTGGCCGCTAACAAAAATCTTTCTACATTTAAATACATACAATTAAGAATAAATAATTTTTTTAGCTTATGTAAATTAGATATAATACAAAATTTTTTTTTATAATAACATACCTCAAACTCTCTAAACCATATGTCCAGTACTTTTTTCGGGACTTTCTTCCATGAAATATAAGGAGCATCATATCTGCTCCGTATTATATTTTGTATTTTATGTGTAGGCTCTTTTGACAGATGAAACCTGAAAGTAATATGTTAATTGTAAAAAAAAAATAATTTAATTTTATTTACATGGATGAAATAAAATTAGTACTTACGTGTCACCATCAGGTTCAATCAATATGCGACCCTCTGTCACCTGCTCTGCTGCAGCTGGGTAGGAAGGTCCACCTGTAGCGGGCTGAGGTGGTACTGTAGCTGGCTGATGTGGTGGTGGGACATATGGTAAATATGGATATGGAGGATGGGCACCATGAGGAGGAGGGTGTGGGTAATAGGGGTAGAAAGGAGTAGTCTGTATAAGGTCCAATGAAGGTAAGTGTGGTTCTGGTGAGTAGAGCTGTGGGCTACTGGCTGCAGGAGTAGGTATAGGCGGGCTAGGCTGACTCTAAGTAGCAGGCTGAGATGAAGAGGTGCCCTCAATACGTACAGGCCTGCTAACAACAACCTTCTTATTGTGCCTACCAAATATATTCTTTATCAATCCTCTTTGATGGTCATCTCTTAAAGCCATCTGCACAAATATTTAAAAAATATTAGCAACAGAAATTATGATAAAAAATGAATATAAAATAGCACAGAAATTAAATAAATATAAATACAAAAAACATTTAAATATAAAATAACATAATAAATAACTAAATATAAGTACAAAAATTTCTTTTTTGGTCAAAAATCATTTATCTTATGTTGATTCACTTTCACTTGATGAAACTTCTGTACCACTGTCAGACACGTCATGATTGTCCTCTATGCTTAAATCCACTTCCTCTAACTACAATTCACTCTTAGTAGTTATAATTTGATCATCTACATCATTAGCAACATCATTTATATTTGACATAAACTCTTCTTGATGTGCTGGTGGTATTGAAGTAGTCTTTTTAATAACTCCCCTGAGTTTGGTCTTTATAACTACGAGCTAATCTTATTTGCCTCGTACTCTACTCGTGTAGTTAGAAAAATAAACTTGGCTTGCCTGACTAGGAATGGTGAATGGGCCAAACTTTAAATATTTCCTACCCCGTTTAACTTATGTTATACTGTATAATGGATGTATTCTTGTACCTCTATTCTTTACTAGATCAAACCACTCACAATTAAATAGATACACATTATTCCCAACACCAGGATATTCCAACTATAATATTTCTTATAATACCCCGTAATACTCAGAATCATCACTTGTATAAGTATTCCCTCTAACACATACACTAGAATTATCTATTTTTCTATCTTCACACTAATATTTAGCTTAGAATTTATAACCATTAACTAAAAAATTTTGATAACACTTTACAGCTCTATTTGGTTCCAAGGTAGATCAAGTAGTCCATGATATTACAAATTATTACCTTGAGCGTGGACCTAATTAGTAGGTAAAGTATGTTATTAGCATGCTTAATAACTAATTAAAGATATATTAATTGAAATAAATAATCAAAATATGTATCATATTTTTAAACCTAATAGGAAAATCTATTTTCACTATCTTTTAGACTTCTACATATTCTGTTGTATTCAATCTATCAATAAAACTCATGTAAACATTAAGGTTTAGATTGAATATAAGTAAAAGTAATAAATTTATGAGCAAGCTTATTCATACTTACTTAAGATATGACTCAGCTTCATCATAGTTAAGCAAGACATATAAAGTGGCCACTCACATCTCCTTATTAGTTAAATAGTGCATGGTACTAGCGCCTAAGGGTTCACCACTGCCGTTGAATATAGATAAATTTGAGGATTGACCCATATTTTCAAGTGCAGTGCTCTGACTTGATTGTGATATTGTTTCAAAGTAATACAAAAAAAACTGAGTTGTCTCATACATTAAATATGCTTGCATATTGAGCCTTCAGGATGCGCTTTATTCTTAGCAGTCTTCTTAAGTTTTTTTAAGTACCTCTCAAAAGTATACATCCACTGATACTGAATTGGTCCATTGACTCTAGCTTCATATGACAAATGTACGGGCAGATGCTCCGTAGAGTCAAAGAAAGCTGGAGAAAATATCTTCTCAAGTTTACACAGAATAAAAGGGATATACTGCTCCATAAGAATTAGGTGCTCTGTATTTAATCTTGAAGAGCATAAATTTTTTAAAAAGATATTAAGCTCGATCAAGGGCTTCAAAATTTGATATGGCAGATAACTAAAGGCAGTTGACAATAGACATTGCATGAAGATATGACAGTCATGACTCTTCATACCAAATAATCTCCCAATTCTAATGTCAACACATCTGCTTAGATTTGAATAATATCCATCAGGTACCCGTAAACCTTTCACCCATTTACAAATAGCACGCCTCTGCTCTAAAGTCAAAGTGAGTGGAGTTTTTGGTTGAAAAATTTTCCATTTCCACCATCCCTTAATTTTAATGCTTTTCTCCTACAAATCTCCTTTAAGTCCATTCTTGCTTTTATATTGTCTTTGAATTTGTCTTTGATATCCATGATTATATTCAATATATTATCAAAGATATTTTTCTCTATATACATCACGTCTAAGTTATGCCTAATCAAGTTTGACCTCCAATATGGTAATCACCAAAAAATATATTTCTTAGTCTAATTATGGTTGACACCATATCCTGGAAATTTATAATCAGCTAATGTTAGAGATTCGACTATTATGGGTATGGATCTGACTCTTCTAAATATTTTTTCACTAGTTAATCTAGGAGGAGGCAGCGACATAACCATTTTATTTTTGACAAAACCATCCTTTTTTTGCCTGAAAGGATGATCTGTAGGTAAGAACATGCGATGACAGTCGAACCAAGTGTTATGAGAGCATATCGTACGCGGGAAAATCACTAATTGTTTAAAGTAATGATGCCCTCATAATGAAGTTCTATTTGGTGGAGATGTCATATATACTTATTCCCTCTTCTTATAATAAATTTAAATCATCAATTAACGATTGTAAGAATATATTGATCTTTACTTTTGGATTATATGGCCCTAAAATGATAAGCGTCAGAAACATATAAAGAGTAGTCATGTACAACTCTGGTGGAAGATTGTATGGTGTGAGTATGACGGGCCAACATGAGTAAGGTGAAGCAGACTGACTAAATAGAGTGAAATCATCTGTGCATAAACCTAATCTTCTATTTCTTGATTCTAAGGCAAAGGTGGGATATGTATGATTAAAATGTTTCCAAACATCTGCTTCTGATGGATGTGTAATAAACCCTTCTTGTGAGATATGTTCTTTATGCCATCTCATATGTTCAGTAGATCTCATTGATGCATATAATAGTTGCAGTCTAGAAATTATGGGTAAGTAAAACAACCTACTGGCTCCTACTTCCTTCAGCTTTCTTTTCGTGATAGATTTTGGTTTAAATATTGGTGCGTTATAATGATGGCATGTAATATCTGATTAGAAATTTTTATAGAATAACATGTATCCATTAACACAATGATCTATCTTTTTGTATGTCAAACCAAGCTTGGAAACCAATGTCCTAATATGATATAAATTTGTAGGAATTATGTTATCTGTTGGGTTAGTTTCTTTGAGCAGTCCAATAAATTGATTAAAATAATCACAGGGGATATTATATTCTTCCTTGATACTTAATATCTTAATAGCAATAGAAAACTCTGAGTGAGTAGTGCAACCTTTCCATATTAGTTGTTGGGAAACATGCAACAAATCATAAAAAAATTTATGCTTCTTTATTAGGTGACTCTTCTGTATATTGTTCAAATTGTGCTCCACTTGCATCATGAATTAAGTCCTCAATATTAGGTATGATATGCTCTTCCTCATATCTAGTAGCACTTGTCGATGGGCAGCATCAAGAATCAAAATGTGGTTCATACTCACCATGAGAAGTCCAATACCAATATTTTGGCATAAAGCCTCGATGATATAGATCAACAGTTACATCATCTGGGCTAAGGTGCACCTAATTTTTATGTTTAGAATATGGGCAACGAAACTTTTCATCTGAGATGAAGCTGGGTAATTGAGAAGCTGTTTGAATAAAAATATCCACCCCCTAATGAACTCATCAGTTAATATCTTTCATCATTACGCTAATCGATTATACATTCAACTTCTTTGAGTTCTGATATCCATAATATATAACCTACATATAATATTAACAATAAGGATATAAGTTACGATGACTTGTCATACGATAATACAGTGATATTCCAATAGTTAATGGAGCATAGGTTGCGACGTGATACTAATGTTTCTCATAATCAATTTAGATTCATGACGGGTAGGTCTACTATAGAAGCCATACATTTATTGAGAGATTTGATGGAGAAATATATAGAGAATAAGGAGGATCTATATTTGATATTTATTGATTTAGAGAAAGTATATGATAAAGTTCCAAGAGAAGTGCGATGGAGAGTTCTTGAAAAGAAAGGAGTTAATAAAGCTTATCTTCAAATCATTAAAGATATGTATGGATGAGCTATTACTTGTTTTCAAACACAAGGTGGTTTGACCAAGTATTTTCCTATTTAGGTTGGATTAGAACAAGGATTAGCCTTAAAGCCATATCTTTTTCCTTTACTCATAGATGTTCTCACTAGAAATTTACAAGATGATGTACCTTTATGTATGCTTTTTGCTGATGATATTCTTCTTATTGATAAGACTAAAAAGGAAGTTGAAGGTAAACTTGAACTATGGAGGTCAACCGTAAAGTCTAAAGGTTTTCGCTTGAGTAGATCTAAAACTGAATATATGGAGTGTAATTTTAGTAGTAGTAGACCTAGTGAGGGGATTTTGATTTTGGGCGATCAACTAATTAATAAGAGTACACGTTTTAGATATCTTGGATCTATTGTTCAAAGTGATGATATAATAGATAGGAAATAAGCACGAAAGGGAGAAAGTTACTAACACAGCAAGCGAGCTCCCATTTATGTTGTAACTTCCAATGTGGTAGGAAGGGAAGGTCGTCAAAGGAGCGAAGTCGAACAACATCAAATGAAAAAGTTACCTGCACAACAAATGAGTGAGCTCTCATGTAGGAAATGTAGGAAGTTAGGTTTTACAAAAGGGACAAAGTTACGTACACAGCAAGCAATCCAAGCGGAACATCGTCGAAGGAGCGAAGTCAAATAGTGTCAAGGAGTGAAGTCAAACTGCGTCGAAGGAGTGAAGTCGAACTGCATCAAAGGAGCGAATTCAAAAAGTGTCATCAAGGAGAGAAGTTGAACCGCGTCGAAGTAGAAAAGTCAAACTGCATCGAAGGAGCGAAATCGAACTACGTCGAAGGAGTGAATTCGAACTGCATAGGAGAAAGTTTATGGAATGTCCCAAAGTTGAAGGCATGGGCCAATATATTGGAATTACGGGTAATTTTTTTGGCGGCATATCCACCGGTATCCTTACCAGTGGTATATCCGCCTATAATACTTTGTCGGGTTTTAATTAACCATGCGATAAATTTGCTGGAATATCCGTCAGACATTACTGGTGAAATATACGTCGGTAAATTATTATCATAGGTGCAAACCTAGAGATTTCACTGCCGGTAATTTACCAATGCTATTTCTGCCAACAAATTTGTCGTAAATGTACCGGCGAATAATTCCGTAGGTAGTGCCATCACTGTTTCCGACGTAGTGCTATTTGTCAAAAATTCTGCCGGTATTAGCTGGTTTTCCTGTAGTAGGAGAAGAACCATGTTGGTTTTAAGGGAGTATGGACGGGGTTTCACAAAGTTGCTCTGGCAAGCTTACACCTTAGTACCATCATAGTTAAGGTTTGTCTTGAGGGAAGTTTTGAGAAGAAGAAGATCTCTTTGGTGTCAACGGACCTGGCTACTTCATCACACCAGGGATGGTTAAAGCGATTCAAGGTTCTTTGCCTATTAAAAGATTTGTGGTCCACTATTATCTCTTAGAAGGAGAAAAAGGATTATGGTTCCCTACCATACTTGGTTGCTGGAAGAGAGACTATAAAAAATATATATCATAAGTAAGCGATTAAAAAAATAGAAATTTAAAACACTGCTTAACAATATTTTCAGTGAATTTATGAATGATTATTTTTTACGATATATAAAATTTTGATTCATTGAACAATCATTTTGGAAAATTTAGAATTTTAGCCTATATTAATTTAGATGATACTACAATGTTTAGGTGACTAGCCAAAGATGGAAAGAGAAACCAAATCCCAACAATCACCAAAAATCTGTGGGCTCCAAAAATTTGGGCCCCGGCCACCACCGCTGCTATTTGGTGGAGTTTTAATAGATTAAGTTCAAGGGTACATTTTTAGAAGGCAGAATGAGTTTGTAGATAAGACACTTCCCAGAGATTTTGCCCTTATTTTATGAGGATATAATGATCTGAGTTCTGATTTCCTATAGGCGCAAGCCCCTATAGTTAATTACCCTTCTTGATATTGAGAGAACTTTCAATTAAGTCTGTGGTCAATCAAATATATAGAAATGCATGGTGTCTTGCATATAGTAGAAGTATGGGGTAGGGTGTTTAAAGATTTGATATTTAAAATTAGAAATTTTGCCATCCTGCACTTAAAGCAGATGGTGGGGGAATAGATGATGGAATCAATCAAGATCCCATGGTTCCGTTGTCCCAGGCCAATATGGTCCCTGGTCTACTTAGTTAGAGGAGGTAGTCGACCCAACCTAATAGAAGGATCCTTGCTGGCAGCCATGGGTTGCTTCGTCCAAGAGTACCTTGTAGACCTAGGGTGAGTATTTACATAAGGGGATAAATTTGAATCCACCTTAGCTAACAGAGAGCTTTGTACCCTATCAATTATATCATATTGGTTTATTTCTCATGGATTTGATGCCATTATGGAGCATTCAGGCTCTAGCCATAATCATAATGTAGTGTTAACATTTGGTGGTAAATGTTACAGTTCAGAGGGCCCTGGTTATAACCGTTTACCTATGATACCTTTTGGGGGCAAAACTATCAGTTAGAGGATACGTGCCATATCCTTGCTGGCAGGAGATTGTTTGAGAATGGATCCTAGTGATATTCTCAACTAGACACAAGCTCTTTATGAGCTAAAATAAATTATCAAATTTTTCCACGTCAGCAAACTATTAGGAAGGGTGGATGGGTTTACTTTAAGTGTTTCGATGGCTGATTTATTTTAATTTTAAATATTTTGGATTTTAGAGTTTTTATTGTTTTTTATGGGTTTTAGCAGGTATTCGGGTGGTATTTTAAAGGTGTAGAGATTTTTAAGTTAACCCCTTTGGTTGAGATGTATGTTTAGCAGGACCATTATCAGGGTGTATTGGGCCATTGCATTTTATCTGTTGGACCTTATTGACTCTGCCAACTTATAGATAGAGGATTATGATCTTCTATGGATTGGTGGTTTTACTGAAGAATTTCTTTTGTTATGGACCTTAAAATCCTAATAGGAACATATAAAATAGATATTTCAGTCGACACTATGACCATATATCTGTTTGATAGTTCAAGCCATGTCGACTTCTATCTATCCACATAGAAGGATCAAGCTCAAACTTGGGTTCATTTATTGACCCACGCATCATGTGTGTACCCTAAAACATGTTTGTCGGAGCCCATACAGGTGTATGATTACATGTCAGATGTAATCACTTATTTCTATGTGTATACATATCAGATGTGTATGTGTTGGGGCATTCTTGTAGTATTTGACTGAACTTCTACACCAGCTCATAGAAACTCAGACCTATTGTAGTCCTCCTAGTTGAACTGAGGTTCACTCACCCCATCTTTGAAAATAATGATTTGATCTATCTTTCTCTCCCTAGAGCTCATATAGGAATAAATAAGCAATTTACTAGTTATGAAATCATCATTATTTGCTATTATTGGCTTAAAAAGAGAATCAATCATTTCAACCATGGATGATTGCATTTTTACTGATGCCCTATATTTCGAAACCAGTGGCTACTACCCTGAACAAATGAATTATCATTTTCACTATATATCAGATCCTTCTAGTTGTACTGAACATGTTAAATGTGAAAGGGTCTCCTGCAGTGTCATTGAACCTTTCTGCTTACAGGGGATTGATGTATCTTTTCTTGGAGTTTAATGATCATTGATGATAGAGATGTTCTTTTATTCCTTCATCCGTGCCTCTCAATGAATTCATCGTGTGCAAGTTGTATTCTTTATATGTCAATAATCATTGCCTTTAGGTAGATAAATGGGTTCTAAGAGTATGGGATACGCCAAGAGGAGGGGCCGGGGGGGGAGGGGGATGAATTGGTATTTTAAAAATAAATCCTAAACACGAGTTCTAATTTTTAAAAGGATTTTTTTATATTTTTAAAATAAAAACTTAACTAGTTAAATGCGGAAGCTAATGATTCATTCACAATTACAAAAGTGGTGATACAATGTTAAATCTCACAATGAAAAGCTAAAATCAGATGTTTCAGCATGTAGTTAACACGCAAAATAAATATAAGAAAAGTAAAATGCAGAAAATGAAAAAAACATACCAAAAATTTTTATAGTGGTTCAGTCACTTGACCTACGTCCTCTCCCTAGAGTCCTCCACTTTGAGAGTTGCACTATTAAAAGTTGACTCTCCTTCTGCTGCCACAACAAGGTGGAGAAGCCTTTATAAAACTCACTTTCACCTTCCCAAGCATGGCGGAGTGCCAGACGCTATGTCACCCTCCTAATGATGGTAGTGGACCTTCTCCGTTTTCTCCCTCCTAAAAAAGGCAGAGAACTTTGAGGACGTTGACCTAGAAGACTCTCTCACTAGAGAGATTCGATAAGACTCACCAAGGCCACAGGAGGAGCAAGCGTTCAGCGAGCTCAGAGCATCCATGTGATCCCCTTACACTCCTTCTCCCTCATGCTCAAGCTCACCTTCTCTTTCCTCTCAGAAACCCTGGATCTCTTCAAAAGATCCCTCTCAAGAGTTCCTTTAGTTATCACATTCCTCTTCTTCACACACTCACTCTGAATAATAAAAAACATCTTTTTTAAATTAGGCTTTAAAAAAACCCTAATGATTCAATTCATATGAATACTATTCATACAATACGATCCAATATCATATAGTATGAATAGTAGTAATTAAGAAACCATGATTTAATTGCCTGATCAAAGGGGATAATTTGGCAAGATTTCAAATGATTGTACAGTACGTTTATGATTATACAGTATGATTAGTTAAAAAATCAAATTCAAAATATTACCTAAATTATGCTGGCGGCTAGGGTTTTTAGATAGAAATAAATTATACAGTACGATCATAATTGTGCAGTACGATTAGTTCACAAATTAATCATTCAGAATTAGCCATTAACCTTGAGTTTTAATGATAGATCATATAGTATGATTTTGTTTTAAAAAAATTTTAATCTACAAAAAAGAAACTCTCCTCCTGTGTGTGTGTGTATGGTCACCCCATTTGCATACACTCTTTTGTGGCAGACTCAAAAAAATGAAAAATAAAAAAAATATAAAATATAAATTCTTTTACATCCTATTCGACCCAGTCTTGAGCGGTGTGTATTTAACCTGAAATATTAGTTCTCACATACAAAAATAAACATCTATATTTTTCAAGGAAGAACATAGTAAACCAGTCAATATTATTTATCATCATAAAAATTAGGTACTAGGGATCCTGGATTGCAACAGGTTCATCTATGAATTGAGGTTGGCTACTGAATGAGTTGTATTCATTGTTAATATCCTCTCCACAAAATCATCAACCATCCATCATGCTCATCGTGTGTTGACCTTTAGCATGCGTAGGCAACCATTATATTTACCTATGAGTTCATAATCGTTGAGTAGGGGAAAGTCATCATATTAAATGATGATTTGTAGATAGGTTGCCACATCTCCCACTATCTTCTCGTTGATTGCACACAAATTCTATTTGCAAACCCTTTATCCTTAAAGGTTGTTTAAATCCACATACAAACTCTTTGTCTTCAAAGATAGTGTACAAGCTACATGATGAACTTGATATCAATCCCTTCATTCCGATCAAGATGATCGTTATAAGTTGATTATGATTATTCAAATAAAGTTTATGCCAAACCTTGAAATAAATTTATGTGTGATTCCATACTTGCTTTCATGAGATTCGATTGATCACCCTCCTTATTTAGCATTTGCATTCCAATTGGAATGATAATTCCATTAGAATATTGATTATCCTTCAAATCAAAGTGTTCATAGCTCATCTATTGATGTTCATTTTAATATATGTCAAACTAAATGCCAGTTCATCAAATGATATCCTGAGCTTGTTTCTTATAAACCATTCAAGTTTTATCCTTTATGATTCATTCAAGTTCTTCGAGTCATCATTCATAATGAAGTTTTTTTTATTTGATCACTTATTTCAATTAGATCCATCTTCAATTTAGCTCATTTATCTCGATTATGCTCAAATTCAAATTGAATTCATATTATCATACTTCAAGCCCAAGTTTAAAGTTTTTTTTTCTTGAGCTCAAGTTTGTCCAACTAAAGTCCATCGAGGCCTCAATTTGTTTGAGTCCAAAATGAGTCTTCAATAATCAATCAAGTCCTCTGTACGTGTTTATTCAAATTTGAGTCAATTGAGTTAAAGTTCTTTTTTATTTGTTCAAAGTTGAGTCCAAGTTAAAGTTAAATTGCCCAAATTTTGTTCTAATAAGGTCTTTTGTTAACTAAAAATTTAGGCAGCCTCACGGCATCTCCCCGATTAAGCGGAAATTCTACGAGACGTTGCCTTCCCTTCATGCCACATTGGCACTTCAGGTAGGTGTCGGATGACACCTCGGCTGTAATTTTTTCAATCCTCACTATATTTCATGAGCACTTAAGGGTCTTCAAGCATCTATTTTGAAAGATGGAAATTTTCTTTACCCCACTACACTACATGAGAACTTAAGGGTATTTAGTTTTTGTCCTCATTATGCGAAGTGAGCACCCCGAGGCTTACACGCCTCATCCCAAGCTTCGCATCAATTTTCCTCCCACTGTGCTATATGAGCGCATATGGTGGTTTGTTGGCTCATCGCAAGCATTGCGAGCCGGAATTTTGAGTTGGAAAAGTTATACCTTTCCATATGATGATGGCGGTGATGACGACGAGTTGCAAAACTATCCAAAACCCCTCCTCATCATCATTTTTTTAATTCTTCCTCTCTTCTTTTTTATTTCTATTTTTCAATCTCTTTTTTTTACTTCTTTTATTTGGTCATCCCCATCTCTTTTTTGTCTTTCTTTTTTCTGTTAAAGTGTGTGTGTGTCTGCATGTGTGTGTGTGTATATATATATTCACATATACTCACATGCATATATATGTACCATCAGCAATCATAATAACACGTACAACTAATGCTAATGGCTAATAACATGAATAACAAGATTAATTTAACTATCAGTATTGATTGAAAACAAAATTGACAGTAGGAATAATTTATTTTATTTTTGAAAATAAAGTAACATTAAAAAAAAATTGCCTATTAGACTCTCAATTTGAAAAGGGTTTGTTTTTTGAGTTAGCTAGGTGTTTGAGGGGAGGTGAAATGGGCTATTTTATATAAGTGGATGGGCTTGGATGTGGGTTGGGCTACTGTTTGAGCTTAAAATGGGTTGGGATGGGTCGGTTGAGGTGGATTGGTAGTTCAGTTGAAGGCTCAGTTCATGAAGTATCAGGAAAGGAATATTTGGACGAATCGGTAAAGTTGAGAAGTCGGAGGGAGGAGGATTTGCAGCTTGGTTGAGTGATGGATGAGGCAGACGAGTTATTTGAAGGCTTCATAGATTTGGAGATATTGAAGGGTACTGGGACTGGATTTGGCAGGCTATAGGCGGGAGTCTAGGGCTTGATCCTAAAGAGGTTTGGCTAGAGGAAGAAGGACCTATAGTCACATGAGGTATAGGCCCCAACTGATTTGATTGTATAGATAGAGAAAGAAGGAGGTATAATTTGGCTATCGTAAGTGGAGATTCGGAAGGGGATAGAGTGGTTCATTAGGTTTTAGATGGATTGATGCTTCAAGAGGTCAGTCGGTCTATATGAGGTGGACTGGAGGGAGATCAGGCCTGGGTCTCGATCAAGCTGGCTTCGGCTATAGTGGCGTCATGTAGGGAAGATGACGGGTGGATGGTGGCTCAAGAGGTAGTGGAGGTTTCAACTTTGGCTTGTGAGTATATCCAATTAAGGAGGAATGGGAAGTGAGCAGTTTTGGCTCTTTAGGCTGAGGGAAGAAGAAATAGGAATGTGGAGGTGGTCATGGGTTGATTTCGGCAGAGGAATTATGGCTTGTGAATTGGAAGAGGAACGAAGAAGCCAACACCTTGCTCCTGTCTCATTTTAATGATGAAGGAAGAGCGTGATTGAGGTAGTCAGCGGGATACCTGGGAAGTGATTGCAGAGTAGAGCAGGTACGCAGGATTTCAGAGGGGATTCATAGATTCGGTCAGAGCTTCAATAAAGTACGAGGTATTTTTTTTATTTTGATTTCTTTTGATTTATTCGCTGCAGAGGTCAACACTTGACAGTGTCTAGTTTTATTTTGGGGATGAGCAGGTTAAATAATTAAGGTGCTCATTTTGATTAGATGAAGAATAAAGTAACATTGTTTATAGGTGATGATAGTTTTATTTTTAAGGAGTTAGAGAAGTGCTTTATATCTTACTCATGTGAGAGATGATATTGATAGATTATGGAAGAAGGGAGGTGCTTATATCATGCTCATTTGAGAGATGAGGGTGTGTTTTCAAAGGTGGTTGAAAAAATTCTTTTATTGTAAGATTTTTTTGTTGTTTTTTAGGAGGATTTAGTGAGCTAATCTCCTCATAAAGAAATGAAGTTTTATATTGATATATTACTTAATACATATCCTATTGCTAAAGCTCCTTAAAGAATGACACCTAAGGAGTTATAGGAGTTAAGGATTTAGTTACAAGGGCTAATGAGTAGAGGTTTTATCAAACCCAATGTATCTCTAAATGGTACACCTATACTCCTTTTGAAGAAGGATGGCGCAGTGCATATGTGTGTGGATTATATAGAATTTAATATGGTAACTATAAAAAATAAATATTCATTGCCAATAATTAGATTCTCATATGATCAAATTAAGAATGTATCTATATTTTTAAAATTAGATTAACGGTTTGGGTATCACTAGTTGAGGGTGAAGAAGGAGAATGTAACAAAAAATAGTTTTTAGTACTTGTTATGGCCACTGTACATTATTTGTTATGCCTTTTGGTGTGACTAATATTGTAACTGTATTTATGGAGCCGATGAATAAAGTATATGTTAATAAGTTTAATGTTTTTTAATTAATGTTATATTATATATTTGAAAACTAAGGATGATCATGAGACTCACTTGAGAATAGTATTAGATACACTAAGACAACATAAAATGTATGTATAATTCTCAAACTTTGATTGAGGAGTATAACTTTCTTGTATTATGATTTGGGTATATTTGTTTATTCAAGAAAATTCTAATCCAAGTTTTTGTTTTTGATGATTACAAAAGTTTATTATTTATTTTATTCCTCTCCTAACAATTATTTGAGTTTTGTTGTGTGTACTAAAGCATTTTTCAGGAAATTCATACTCCAGATCGCTGAAGACTTCAAGTTCACTTGTTCACTGTAAATGAAGTCTGTAAATTTTCTTTTTCTTGAGTCTGAGAGAGTGTGATTGTAAGTTGGATAATTGTGCACACACACACTATGAGGGAGTAAAAAGTTTAATTTTTAAAATGATCGTACAATATGATTTGATATTGTACGGGACGATCTGTAGAATTTGTCCTCCAGAAAGAACCCATCTGCCAAGAAAATTTTTCTAAGACATGTTTGTACAGTACGAATACTATTTGTACATGTGTTTTTACTGTACGACCTGTTCAAAATTGGGTTTGTTCATGAGTTCGTACGGGATGAATAGTTCGGACGAAGCGCTCGGTTCGATTCGTCCAAGTGTTCGTATGGGACAAACTGTTCGTATGAAGCTCACTGACTTGATCGTCCAAGGGTTCATACAGGACGAACGGTTCATACGAAGCTCAGTGACTTGATCGTCCCTGACGAAACAGTTGTACGAAAAGCTCTAACTTGATCGTCCAAGGGTTCGTACGGGAAGATATGTTCGTATGAACGACTCTGACTTGTTCGTCTCATGAGGCGTACGGGATGAAGCATTCGATGTTTTTAACTATTCATACAGTACGATCATAGATCGTACGGGATGATCGGCACGGATTAAACATGAAAAATTCAGTTTTTGGACGGTTTTTTCAATGCCAAGTATAAAAATGACTCAAAACTAACTGAAGAAAATATCCTTCTGCAAAAATTCTTTTGGGAAGTGAAAGGAGAGTGATTGGGAGAGTGTTTGGGAGTGAGTTTTGAGAGATCTTTCAAGAGAGAATTGTGAGGAGATTCACACGGTTATCCAATTGAGAGGTTTTCTTTTACTTGTTCTTCAAGCATCTTCCTAGTTCCTTGGAGGCTTTTACTAGAGCATTGTTCGAGAAGATTCTGGTTCTCTGCCGCACTTGGAGGGTGAAAAGGATGATGATTCTCTACCGCACTTGGAGGGTGAAAAGGATGACGGTTCTCTGCCGCACTTAAAGGGAGAAAAGGATGATGGTTCTCTACCGCATCGGGATTGGTGGAAGAGAGTTTGTAAAGGCTTGTCTGCCTTGCTGTGGGGGCAAAAGGAGAGTCAGTTGAGTTTAGTGTAATACCTAGAGAAGGAGTCTCTAGGGAGTTGATGTAGGTCGTGTTTGACCGAACCACTATAAATTCTGGTGTTCTCTGTTTAATGTTTATTTTCTGCATCTTTACTTTTCTACAGTTTATTTTCTTTGTGGTTGAAATTTCTGAGTTGAACGAAAGAGCAAAAATTATCTATATTCGTACTGTACGAAGTAGGATCGTACTGTACGACTAGCTTTAAAATTTTCTAAAATATCAAGAGTAATTTTTAAAAGGACCAATTCACCCCCCCTCTTGATTAGCCTAGGGACGTGAGTAATAGGTCTAACAACCTATTCACACTTTCAAGTGGTATCAGAGCCAATTTCAAAAATAACTATTTTAAATACTTTTTGAAATTTCGATCATGGCTAATTTTGGAAATAGAAATACTATGGAAGGATACTCGATCACTAGACCACTGTTATTTGATAATATCCCTTTTGATTTTTGAAAAACATGCATGTCTACTTTTCTTCAATCACTTGACTATCGCATGTGGATGTTAGTTCAGGATGGTTATACTGAACCTACTAGGATTGTAGAAGGAATAAGAGTTCAAACACCTTTTCCAAACTGGACTGTAGAAGAATGTGAATTAGCTCAACTGAATGCTAAGTGTTTGAATAGTTTCTTTTGTGTATTAAAGTCAGAAGATTACATGCGTGTGTCTACCTGTAAATCAGGAAAAGAAATTTGGGATAGGCTTTGTATCACATATGAAGGTACGAATGAAGTGAAAAAAACTAGATTGAATATTCTCTTGCACGACTATGAACTTTTTCGTATGAAACAGAATGAATCAATCTCTGACATGTACACTCATTTTACACACATAGCCACTTCGTTGCATGCTTTAGGTAGGGAGTTGACGAATGCAGAGAAAGTTAATAAGATATTACGTTGTTTATCTCCTGCATATGATGCAAAGATAACTGCAATAATAGAATCTAAAGATTTGAATGTTTATTCTGATGACAATCTTCTTGGATCACTAATTACTTACGAGCAATCGGTGACTCAAAGACAGATTGATGCAGGTGAGAAGTGAAAGGAGAAGAACATTACTTTAAAGGTGGATGACTCTGAAAGTGATCAGTCACTACTTGAGGACGAAGAGGATATTGCCCTGATGACGAGGCAATTTAGAAGTTTTCTAAAAAGGAAGCAGAGAAGACGCCAGCATTGGAACAAAGGTAAGTTCCAGAAGAATGTTAAGGCTTCTAATGAAGTCATTTGCTATGAGTGCAGGAAGCTAGGACCCATCAAGACAGAATGCCCCAATCTCAAAGGAAATCCCAGCAAGGTGAAGACCGAGGAGAAACCAAAGGATAGAAGGGGTAAAAAGAGAGTACAACAAGCTTTCTAGGTGGACTGATGCTTCAGATTCATCAGAAATAGCACCAGAAGAGGAAGTTACCAATTTGTGCTTAATGGCTGATAATCTCGACCATTCAGATGAGGATGAGGTATGTGATTTAAGCTATGAAGAATTATTTGAAGTTTCTGAACGCATATACTCTGCATATAAGAAACTTAAGAAACTGCACGCTAAGTTAAATTTGGATTATATAGAGCTACAGAAAGATTATGAGATTCTTAGGAAAGATTATGTATTAATTGACAGCAACCACATGACTTTGTTGGATGAGTATGATGATTTAAACAAATAGCATAATCTTTTAAAATCATCAAATGCTAAACTTGAAAATGATTTTAAGACCTTTATGGATGAATCGAATTCTAGAGAGCATGAGTTGAAAATTGACAATTTGATTTTAGAAAGTGCTAATGCTTATCTTAAAGTTCAGATTAAAGCACTTAAGGAAAATAAAAATCCACCTAAACTTGAAGAGTTTCATGAATCTTACCACAAGATCATTAACTCATGATCTAAAAAGAAAATTTTTAGGAAGAATAGGTTATTGAATCCCTTTTCAGGGATAAAGTGTTTTACTTGTGGTAGTTTAGGACATATTTTCCACACTTGTACACTTAAGTATAGACACATTTAGTGTGGAGACCTAAGCTGCATAAATCACAGCATATCACACATGCATATGGTTTAAAATTGTCAAGAGGTGAACCCAAACTTGTTTGGGTTCCGAAGACTAACATTTGATCATTTTACAGGAATGCTCTCACACAAGACCTCGTGAGAGTATTTGGTACCTGGACAGCGACTGCTCAAAGCATATGACTGGAGATACAAATCAATTTATATCGCTGGAAGCCAGGAATGGAGGCAAGGTGACGCTTGGAGATAATACCACCAAGAGAGTGGTAGGTAAATATATAATTGGAAATTCAGAAAACTTTGTGATTGAGAATGTACTGTTGGTTGAAGGTTTGAAATACAATCTGTTGAGTATTAGTCAATTATGTGATAAGGGCTATCATATAAAGTTTTTACCTACAAGTTGTGTTATTAGTCTAAATGGAACTGTTGTTTTGAATGGTGATTGGGTTAACAATGTTTACATGCTAGATTTTAATTCTGTTAAACCATCTACTGCCTTGTGTTTGAAAACTGTATCTGATGAATCATGGTTGTGGCATAGAAGGCTTTGTCATGCAAGCATGAAAAATCTTAGAAAAATTACACAAAAGTAACTAGTTAGAGGAGTACCCAAATTAGACTTCACTAAAGATCACTTGTGTGATGCATGTCAACTAGGAAAATAAGTGAGATCCTCTTTCAATTCGATCAAGGAAATTAGGACTAGCAAGCCCTTAGAAATTCTTCATATGGATTTATTTGGACCTGTTAGTACCTTAAGTTTAGGAGGAAAAAGATTTGGGAATGTTATTGTGGATGACTATACTAGATTCACCTGGATTAGATTTTTGAATCATAAGAGTGAATCATTTGAAGAGTTTAGAGATTTTGCCACTTGGATTCAGAGGAAACTTGGTTTTGAAATAGTTAGTATCCAAAGTGATCATGGGGGAGAATTTGAAAATGAAATGTTTAACGATTTTTACAAATCTCTTGAAATTGAACATAACTTCTCAGCTCCTAGGACACCTCAACAGAATGGAGTTGTAGAAAGAAAGAACAGGACATTAGTTGAAACTGCTAGGGCCATGTTGGCAGAATATTCACTTCCTAAATATTTTTGGGCTGAAGCAGTTAGTACAACATGTTATGGGTTGAATAGGGTGTACATAAGGTCTAAATTGAATAAGACACCCTATGAACTTCTTAAAGGTAGAAGTCCCAACCTCTCACATCTACATGTTTTTGGATGTAAAGTGTTCATACATAATAATTATAAAACTCTTCTAGGAAAATTTGATTCGAAATCAGATGAAGGAATCTTTCTAGGATATTCAAGTGTTGGAAAATCCTATAGAGTTTTTAATAAGAGAACATTAGTAGTTAAGAGACTACACATGTTGTTTTTGATGAATCTTATGATAGTAAAGGGTCTAAGTTGGATGAAGATGAGGTTGAGGTTATAACCCAAAAACTTGAAGATCAAAAAGTTGAAGAAGGGGTTGAAAAAGAAGATGAAAACCAATTGCCTAGAGAATGAAAATTTATAAGGAGTCATCCTAAAGAGTTGATTTTAGGAGAACCAAGTGATGGAGTAAGGACTAGGCATGGTCTGAGAAAAGAAGTAAATCATTCAGCATTCATTTCAATGATTGAACACACTAATATAGAACAAGCACTCTTAGATGAAATTTGGATTTTGGCTATGTAAGAGGAGTTGAATCAGTTCAAGAGGAATGATGTTTGAGAGTTAATTGAAAAGCCAAAAGATCAAAGTTTAGTTGGGACTAAGTGGGTCTTCAAAAACAAGATGAATGATTCAGGAGTAGTTGTGAGAAATAAGGCTAGATTAGTAGCTAAGGGGAATAATCAAATTAAAGGAATTAATTTTGAAGAGACTTTTTCCCCTATAGCAAGACTTGAAGCAATAAGAGTTTTGTTAGCCTTTGCCTGTTTTAAAGATTTTAAATTGTACCAAATGGATGTTAAGAGTGCCTTCTTAAATAGGGTGATAGAAGAAGAAGTTTATGTTGAGCAACCTCTAGGCTTTGAAAATTCTAAATACCCTAATCATATTTTTAAATTGAAAAAGACATTATATGGACAAAAACAGGCACCTAGAGCATGGTATGAGAGGTTGAGCACTTTCTTATTAAACGGATCATTTGTTAAAGGAAGTGTGGATACCACTCTGTTTTTGAAAAGAATTGGAAAAGATATACTCATTGTTCAAATATACGTGGATGACATCATTTTTGGATCAACTGATAAAGCTTTATGTGATGAATTTTCAAAGACAATGAGTAGTGAATTTGAGATGAGTTTAATGGGTGATTTGAGTAATTTTCTTGGTTTTAGCATAAAGTAAAATGAGGAAGGAACTTTTCTTTGTCAATCTAAATATATTAAGAAATCCTCAAAAAGTATGAAATGGATAATTCTAAACCAGTAACTACACCCATGAGTTCCTCAGTCCTATTAGATAAGGATCCTAAGGAAAATCTGTTGATCAAAAGAAGTTTAGAGGAATAATTGGATCTTTGCTTTATTTGACTGCTAGCAGACCTGACATCTTGTTTAGTGTTTGCTTATGTGCTAGATTTCAAGCTGATCCAAAAGAATCACATTTGACAGCAGTAAAAAGGATTTTAAGATATCTTTTGGGAACTCAAAATTTAAGAATTTGGTATCCTATGAACAGTTCTTCTTTTGAAATTATTGGATACTCATATTCAGATTTTGTAGGCTGTAGGGTGGATAGGAAAAGTACTTCTAGGATATGTCAATTCATTAGAAATTCATTAGTATCTTAGTCCAGTAGAAAATAAAATTCAGTAGCACTTTCTACAGCTGAAGCAAAATACATTGCCTTAGGGAGTTGTGTAGCACAGGTGCTTTGGTTGAAACAATAATTTAGTGACTTAGGATTTATAGTTGGTACCATTCCAATATTTTGTGACAATATTAGTGCCATTTGTATTTCAAAGAATCCTATTCAACATTCTAGAACCAAGCATATTGACATAAGGCATCATTTTATAAGAGATCCTGTAGCGAAAAGGGAAATTGAACTACATCATGTCGCTACTAAAGACCAATTTGTAAACATTTTCACAAAACTATTAGCCTTTGACACATTTAGCATGTTGAGGATAAGGCTAGGTGTGATAGATCTTAATGCTTGATTGAAAATTCTGTAAATGTACTTTTATCTGTATTTGTTAGTTTGTTCATTGGATGTGTTTTTATATTTTAGTGTTTTATATTTTTTTTCTTTCTTTTCCTTGATTGAATGTTGAAAGCATGTAAGTTTTGAAGTGATGGTAGTTTATAGTGTCTATTCGTACTGTACGATATCTTATCGTACTGTACAATTACATAATCGTACATATACTTCGTCTGTACGAATTGGGAGGAAACACGGTTAGCATCAGTTATTATTGGTGATCATACGTACGAATACGTTATTCATCTGTATGATCCACATGTCGTTTCGCGTGAGGGATGAACCTAACCGTCGCCTGAACGACCTTTAATTTTCTGATCATCCCGGACTAACACGTCATCATCTATACGATCAGGAAGTCAAAGAGCCTGTACGAAAGGACACCTCGGGACGAGCAGTTTACGAAAAACTATTTCATTTTGACTGCTTTCGTTCGTCCCGGATGAACTTTTATTCATCCCGGACGAAAACATTTTCGTATTGTACGAAATGGATTCGTACTGTACGATTTCAAGCATTTTCTATATAAAGGCGGGTCATTTTCTTTCATTTCATTTCACTTTTTATCTAAAACCTTTTAGAGCTTTGAGAGAAGATGTTGGGAAGTGGAAAAAGAGCATGGGTTACTAGGGGTCCTGCGTCTAGAAGGAATTCTGATGAAAACTTTCTTAGTGAGGAGAATGAGGAAGCATACCTTAGGTTTGCTGCATCTAAGGTTACTCCTTCCCGTATACTATTGCAGGAAAATATACATTTTGCAGTTATGCCCCTCTTTGACTCCACCCATTTTTCTTTTCTTTTAACTTTAATCTGTGCTTTCAATAAGGATCTGTTTCATGTGTTCCTGGCTAACATGACCTTTAACCAGGATCACACTGTCATTTCTTCTTTTGTCCTTAAACAAAAAGTAGTGATAACTAAGGAGGATCTAGGGGAATATATTCATCTTAGAACTCAAGGGACTAGAGCTCATACCTTCTCCACTAGACCTGAAAATGGTTGGTCGGAAATTAACCGAGTTCTTAGAGGTGTAAGCACACCCACACATGTCTCCCGGGTAGATACTTTGAACCAAAATGCAAGGATAATTCAGCATGTGCTTAGGATATCAATCATTCCTAAAGCAGGAGATCAGGTTAATATGACTCCACTTCTTTCTTCAACCACTTTTCTTATTATGACTAGCCAACCTATAGATGAAGCCTAATTGATCTTAGACTACATCTACTATCTCTGTGATATTAGTTTGGCTAGTGTGAAGAGGAAGAAAAATATTGCTTTAGGACATGTTGTGTGTTATATCCTAGAGAAGAAATACAACCTAGTCCATCCTTCTGGTCCTTTTGAACTCCCACTGTACTTCACTGATGCTACCTTTAGAGCATTATTTGGGAAAGAAGGTACGGTTGACAGCTCAGATGATGAGCCTCCTTCTGCTTCTGCTCCTTCAGGTGCACCCTCAACTGCATCTGGACCATCATAAGATTCTTATCAAAACATGGTCCAATATTTTAATAGAATGGATAAACGGTTTGATAACATGGAGGCGCATTTGAAGAGACAGGATGATCATTACGTTGAGGATAGAGTTTGGGATAGGGATCAATTTGATGCTGTAAACACTAATATTGCAACGCTAATCAGCCACTTTGCGCTGTTTGGCAATCAGCCACCTCCTCCAGATCAAGGTCCATATGATTTTTAGTATTTCTTCTGTTTGGTTTTGTTGTTGAGTTTGTAGTTTGTCTGTGTTGTTCCTTGTTATGTGTTTTGCTTGTTGATGAGATGTGTAAGGGTTATAGCAAGTTTATTTTTTTTTCTTATGTGCTGCTCTAGAAAACTTGCTATTGTGATTGTTGTATCTATTATTCTATGATGTATCTTGAATCATTATGAACGAGCAATATTGTAGTGCTTTGGTGCATATCTTTTGTGTACTTTAAGAGGAAATTTTTTTCCCTACACTCACTCACCTGTTCGTATTTGATTAAATTTCTAAATTTTGAATAGAAAATTTATTACAATAATAACTCTGTGCATAAAATTAAATTCTCAAAATATTTAGATTTCATTATAATTTGGTGTTAGATAAGAAGATCTTACTTTATCATAATTTAGACTTGCATTACTTAGCCTAAATCATTGTATATTTAATGTCTTAATATTGCTTAAAATTTCTATATCAAAGTGTTCATTATTGTAAAAGTGATCAAGAGATAGTGTTGTTGGAAATAATCTTACATTCAAAGCAAAGCTTGAAAAGATGCACAAAATGTGCCATACAGTAAAAGATGCGCAATGTCGCCAAATGAAACACACAAATTGTGTTATCCCATAAAAGATGGGCAATGTCGCCAAATTTGACAAGAGGCACAAAATTAGCCCAAATTATGAAAAAGATGCGAAATGTCGCCAACTATTCTTTCCTTTAACATCTTCTCCAAATTCACCAATCAATGCTTGTCACTTTTGATTTGGATTTTTTTTTAATCTTGTTTCATCTTCTATGCAATTATTATGGTTACTTAATATGTCTAATACTTTAATATCCTAGATCAAATTTTCTTCTCCTAATTATTGTATACAATCTAAATCTTTTTAAGTTTTTACTTGCTGCATGTGAATTTTAAATTGTAGTCAATATTTCTTTCATTTTTTTTCAAATCCTCAACTCTTTTGAGTATCTTCCCTTTTTGTTGTTGTCAAAAGGGGGAGTGTATTGTTTGTATTGTTTGTTTTTTTTTTAATGTATGTGTGCATGCATAGGTATTTGCTTGTATGTGTGTATTTGAATGTATGTGTGCATGCATGGGTATTTGCTTGTGTGTGTGTATTTGCTTTTACATTTCTACTCTTCCCTTGTGTATTTTATTTTAGATCCTCTAACCTCTTATTCCCTTAGGGTTAGGGTTTAGGGGGAGATTAGGAGATCAATTTTTTAAGGGGGAGCGCATATTTGTGGATTAAAGTGAGAGTTGAGAGCTTAGGAGCATGCATGGGTTTTTGCTTGTGTGTGTGTGTATTTGCTTTTACATTTCTACTCTTCCCTTGTGTATTTCATTTTAGATCCTCTAACCTCTTATTCCCTTAGGGTTAGCATTTAGGGGGAGATTAGAGATCAATTTTTTAAGGGGGAGCGCATATTTGTGGATGAAAGTGAGAGTTGAGAGCTTAGGAGACATTTTTTCTTTCCAAACAATAATTATTTTCCCATCATCAAAAAGGGGGAGATTGTTATGATTTGGGTATATTTGTTTGTTCAAGAAAATTCTAATCCAAGTTTTTGTTTTTGATTATTACAAAAGTTTATTTTTTGTTTTATTCCTCTCCTAATAATTATTTGAGTTTTGTAGTGTGTACTAAAGCATTTTTCATGAAATTCACACTCTAGATCGCTGAAGACTTCAAGTTTACTTGTTCACTGTAAATGAAGTCTGTAAATTTTCTTTTTCTTGAGTCTGAGAGAGTGTGATTGTAAGTTGGATAACTGTGTACACACACATTATGGGGGAGTAAAAAGTTTAAATTTTTAAACTGATCGTACAGTACGATTTGATATCGTACGGGATGATCTGTAAAATTTATCCTCCAGAAAGAACCCATCTGCCAAGAAAATTTTTCTAAGGCATGTTCGTACAGTACGAATACTATTTGTACATTTGTTTTTGCTGTACGACCTTTTCAAAATTGGGTTCGTTCATGACTTCGTATGGGACAAATAGTTCAGACGAAGCGCTTTGTTCGATTCATCCAAGTGTTCGTATGGGACGAACTGTTCATACGAAGCTCACTGACTTGATCATCCAAGGGTTCGTACGGGACAAACGGTTCGTACGTAGCTCACTGACTTGATCGTTGAAGGGTTCGTCCATGATGAAAAAGTCATACAAAGTGCTCTGACTTGATCGTCCAAGGGTTCGTACGGGATGAACTGTTCGTACGAATGGCTCTGACTTGTTTGTCTCATGAGGCATACGGGGCAAAGCATTCGATGTTTTGAACTATTCGTACAGTACGATCATAGATCGTACGGGACGATCGGCACGGATTAAACTTAAAAAATTCAGTTTTTGGACGATTTTCCAGTCCCAAGTATAAAAATGACTCAAAACTAACTGAAGAAAATATCCTTCTGTGAAAATTCTTTTGGGAAGTGAAAGGAGAGTGATTGAGAGAGTGTTTGGGAGTGAGTTTTGAGAGATCTTTCAAGAGAGACTTGTGAGGAGATTCACAAGGTTATCCAATTGAGAGGATTTCTTTTGCTTGTTCTTCAAGCATCTTCCTAGTTCCTTGGAGACTTTTGCAAGAGCATTGTTCGAGAGGATTCTGGTTCTCTGCCGCACTTGGAGGGTGAAAAGGATGACAGTTCTCTGCCGCACTTGGAGGGTGAAAAGGATGATGGTACTCTGCCGCACTTGAAGGGTGAAAAGGACGACGGTTCTCTGCCGCACCGGGGTTGGTGGAAGAGAGTTTGTAAAGGCTTCTCCCCCTTGCTGTGGGGGCAAAAGGAGAGTCACTTGAGTTTAGTGCAAAACCTAGAGAAGGAGTCTCTAGGGAGTGGATGTAGGTCGTGTCTGACCGAACCACTATAAATTATGGTGTTCTCTATTTACTGTTTATTTTCTACATCTTTACTTTTCTGCGGTTTATTTTCTTTATGGTTGAAATTTCTGAGTTGAACGAAAGAGCAAAAATTATCTCTATTCGTACTGTACGAAGTAGGATCGTATTGTACGACTAGCTTTAAAAATTTCCAAAATATCAAGAGTAATTTTTAAAAGGACCAATTCACCCGCCCTCTTGGTTAGCCTAGGGACGTGAGCAATAGGTCTAACAACCTATTCGCACTTTCATCTTGAACAAGTGAGTGGTGGTGGAATATTTGTAGATACATAGAACATGCGGGCTATTGCTAATTAGTTATTGCAAACAACTTCATGTGAAGTACACAATTTTCTTAGTATGGCTAGTTACTATAAAGAATTTATTTAAAATTTGTTCATATATTGCAATTCCTTTGATTAGACTGGTATTGAAGACAACAAAATTTGAGTGGAAAATTAATTATGAGGATAATTTTTAGAGATTAAAGAGTTTCTTGGTGTCACTATCTATTTTAGCTATTCTATATAGTACTAAAGGATTCTTGGTGTTTAGTGATGCATCATTAGAGAACATGGCTTTTGTGTTGATGCAATATGATAAAGTAATTGCTCATGCCTTTAGATAATTTAAGTCACATGAGAATAATTATCCTAATTATAATTTTATGTTGGCAGTCATTATTTTTAAATTGAAGATTTAGAGGTATTATTTGTATGGAGTTAGATGTGAGATTTATTCTACCCATAAGAGTTTGAAGTATGTTTTTACTTAGAAAGAGTTGAATATGAGGTAAACAAGATGGTTAGAGCTGATTAAGTATTATGATCTTGGTATTTAATATCAACCTAGCAAGACTAATACTGTTTTAGATTTAAAAGTAAAAATAACAATGACATTAAGACTTTATCACACTATATAGGGTCTGCTACACGAATCTTTTTTCTCAATTGTCCTATTAAGAGTCAAATTCTCATTTAAATCTAATAAGAATTGTCATTTTAATATGTTATTACCAAGTCTTTTTAGGTCTACCTCTACCTTTCTTAGCATAAATTAGATCTAATACATTCACTCTCTTAATTAGGTCATATGAAGGCTAATGTTTTATATGTGAAAACAATCTAAGATGGCTCTCTCTAATCTTATATTCCATTATGGCTACTCCAAGATTTTCACGTATATACTTGCTTCGCATTCCATCTCTATGAGTAGAGCCACTCATTCACCGAGGCATCATCATCTGTGCAACACTTAAATTAATTTTATGCTTCTCTTTTAATGGCCAAAATTTTTGTGCCATAAAGCATTATAGGTCTCACGATCATCTCATAAAATTTTCACTAAAGTTTAAGGGGTACTTTTCTATCACAAAAAAGGCTCGATGCATTCAACAAATTCAACTATCCAACATGATTAATTAATATCCCTTTATACTTTACCATCACTTTGAATAATAGATCCAAGATATCTTGAACATGTACACTTTTAAATGACTTAATTACCCAAAGAAAAAATCGCTCCACTAGTTCTATTACTACTAAAATTACCATTTATGTATTCAATTTTTGATCTAATCAAAAGAAAATATATAGACTCTAAGGTTGATCTCCATAATTCATGTTTTCCTTTAACTCCCTATGTAGTCTTATCAATAAAAAGAATAACATTAATAAAAAACATACATTAGGGGACATCCTCTTGCAAATGTCAAGTAAGAGAGTTTATGACTAAAATTAAAAGACATGGGCTTAAAGATGATCCTTGATGCAATCTAATTGAAAAAGAAAAATACTCAATCAAACCATCTTGTATTTGAACACAAGTAGCAACTCCTGCATGCATATTCTGAATGAATTGAATATAAGTAGTATTAACTCTTTTCTTCTCTAAAACTCTCTAGAGATCTTCTCTTGAAACTTTATCGCATGCTCTTTGTAAATCAATAAATATCATATATAGATCCTCCTTATTCTCTCTATACTTCTCCTAAACCTCTCAATAAATAAATAGCTTCTATAGTTGAACTACTCGACATGACATCGTCTCATAAGCCACAACCAAGCCACATTTTTCTAATTTTTATTTATATTTTCTTGTGAAAATTCTTCTATGGTTGTTGTGCTAGAAATTCAACTAAAAAAGACTAAAATTGTGGAAAAGCACTCAACACCATGACACTATCTTATTAAGCACTAGAGCACCAGTTCAGAGTGCTAGAGTAGGAACAGCTCCACCAACACCCCCGATGCGAAAAGTATAGTGCCATAGCAGATATATTCTCAAGAAATTTAGATTTAATTTTGTGCCATAGTGCTATATCTTAGAGTAACCCAGTGCCTGTGAGCACCAAAATGCCAATTTTATGAAAGTTCGATAGGGATGTTAAGCCTTGATGAACTAGTCCCGAGGCTAACCAAGAGGGGGGTTGAATTGGTTATTTTAAAAATTCATGAGCAACAGGAAAGATCTTTTCAATAATTTGTAGCGAAATAAGTAAACACAGAAATGCAAAGATCAACCACAGATTTCACCCAAGCAATTAATAATAGAAAAGTAAAGTGTAAAAAATAATAAGAAAGAGCACACCGGATTTTATAGTGGTTCGGTCAACTTGACCTACGTCCACTCCTTGGAGCCTCCCCTCCGGGTATTGCACTAACACAAAAGTGACTCTCCTTGTGCTCCCACAGCAAGGTGGAGAAGCCTGTACAAAACTGCTTTCCACCAACCCGGTGAGGCAGAGAATTTGAACTCCTTTTGCTTCCTCCTGAAGCAGGCAGAGAACCCGGACTCCTTTTGCTTCCTCCTGAAGCAAGCAAAGAACCTGAACTCCTTTCACTTCCTCCTGAAGCGGGCAGAGAACCCGGATCTTCTTGCGAACGATCCTCCTATAGAAAACATCAATAAGATGAGAGATGACGAATGGAGAAGATGACTCTGATCCTTGCTTGGACCAACCTTTGAGAATCCCTCATAAACTCCCCCTCATAAGATCCTCTTTCTCTCTCTCCCAAGCTCTCTCTCTCTCACAAGGTTTCTTTGGAAAGGAAAGTGGCAAAAGAATTTTCTTGTTGGAAGAAAAAGATCTTTTATAGGAGGGCTCAAAATTTGCCCTAAATCGCAACTGGTCGACCATTATCATCCAGGACGATCGCTAGATCGTCCTGTACAATCAGTTCAAAATCACCTGTTTCAGCCTGGACGATCTGGCTCTTCTGGATAATTAGTGGAAAAAGTTGTTCAGATCATGCCGTACAATTCTATGATCATCTGGGATGATTAGTGTAAATTGAGGAATTTCATCTAGAAGACCGCTCTGGTCGTCCAGAGGAACTTGTGCTGGACGACCTAAAAATGACTTGAATGTCCAAGATGATATTTCTATCATCCTGTATGATTAGTTCAAAAAGTGCTAAAATCATCCTTAACACCGCTATGGACGTACAGGTAAAACATGCTGGACGGTCAGGATTTTTAACACATCGTCCCGTGTGATACTAAGATCATCCAGGACGATATGATCGAATCAATCAGACCTTAATTACTTTTCTTAATCACCAGACTAATTTAAGCATGATTGTAATGGATCATCCAGGATGATATACGTATCGTCTGGGACGATCAGATCAAATCTCTAAAAATAAAACTTGCCTAACTTGATCTAGTGGCCGAGAATTTTTTATTTTAGCCCATCATCCCGTATAATCAATAGATCTTTCAGGATGATATGCTTAATCAGGTAAACTTAACTTGGTCGCCCTAATTAGGGTTTTTGTTTCCACTGGATCGTCCAAGATGATGTGAATATCGTCTAGGACGATCTGAACATAAAATAAATAGAAACTCTAATTCACTCAAGCTCTCCCCCTGAGTGTGTGTGTGCGAGGTTACTTAGCTAGGGGATCAGTTACATAACATTTGACTCAATAAAGATTAAAAAGTATATTGGACCTAGATTTTAAAATAGACTGACTCGAGCTTGGACTGGCTTGAACTTGTAATTAAACCTGCGTACTTGAAAGATTAAACAGGCAATTAGAGATAAAAATATTTGCTATCATCAAAATCATAATCTTTAAAACCAGATTTGAAATAATCTCCCCCTTTTTGATGATGACAAACATTTGTTAGGTAGTTTCAAATCAAATAGACAGGAGTACTCAATGCACATATGAAAGAAAAATATCATTTCAAAATTCATTAAATAGAAAATACAATAAGGAGAACAATTACAAAATAAAAGCAATACAAGAAATAACTAAAATAATACATGAAACTACTAGTCACTCAAAACACTAACTCCCCCTTTTGACATTACAAAAAGGAGGAGGAACAGACACAACATTACAAGCATAAAATAACACAAAAACACAAAAGAATGAAGTTTTTTTTAAGTTGATCTGCTCTAGTGAATCAGAATTTTCCCTTGATTTTAAATCTAAAAACCAATAAGAAGACGATCGACAGCGCTGAAATCCAGAAAAAATTGCAAAATCAACTTTCGTAACTCCCACCTCGGGCACCTTATAGATGCAAATTCCTTTCAAAACAAAATCCAATTCATAAGAAAGGAATTATATTCCAAAAGAGATCCTTTCAAGCCTCGTTCTAGAAAAATATCTGATATAATAGTATTACAAAGTAAGAAATCAGAAATCATGATTTTTCATCTCAAGCTTTTGAAAATATTAAAGGTGCATGGATTTTTCTAAGACATTTAAAGATCTGAAAGGGAAGAAAGCCTATTTCTTTGTGGGCTAATTTTGTGCCCCCTTTTTTTTCAATTTGTTTGGCACTTTTTGCATCTTTTGATTTTTGATACACTTCGTGTATTCTTTTAATTTTTTGGCGACATTGCGCATCTTTTCAGTTTGGGCTACATTCATGCCTCTTTTCATTTTGGCGCTCTTTGCGCATCTTTTTTAGGCTTTCTCCCTCTCAAAATTATTAAAGAATCTCAGCTATAAAATTACCTTCCAGACAAAAGAGACGACAAAGCTCACTCTCTACAATAAGGAAGAGTAATTCATAAATTAAAAACCATACATCGTATGATAAGTGCAATCACTTGGTTCAGAAAATCATAACCATGACTCAAAACTTTGAAAACACCATACATATGAGGTAGATTACTGTAGGAAGATAAAATAGATCTCTATTTCAAAAACTAACTTTTTAATTTTGAAGAAGATTTTTATTCAAAAGAAATAATACACTATTAAAGGAGTTAGAGGAAGAGAAATAATCATCAATGTTTCTTCCCTTTAACAGATCCGGTGGATTCAATCACTGCTTACAAGCTTCCAAACCAAAAAATAAGGCAAAATTTTGAGAGACAAATCTAGTTTATCAACAGTAGTGAGCAGTGATCGGATTTTAAAAAGCATAAAATATTAAGTAAAAACTAAGTAGGAAATCACATCAAAATAAATATTTGAATTAAGCTAACAACAAGATAAAAATCAACAAAAAAAATAAAAATTAACAGAAAATAGATAATCAAATCAAACAGCTAACTAACAGAAATAGAATAAAAAAATAGGCAAATCAGAAATCAGTAGTCATCAGAATCAGGTATTTATGTCAATCACACCTAATCTGATCCTCAAAATGCTGAATGAGTCAAAGGCCAGTAGTTTAGTAAATATGTCAGCCAGCTGATTTTCAGTTGCTACATGATGTAGCTCAATATCCCCTTTTGTAACATGATCCCTAATGAAGTGATGCCTTATATCAATGTGTTTGGTTCTAGAATGTTAGATTAGATTCTTAGAAATGTAGATGGCACTTGTATTATCACACAAAACAGAAATTTTGCACATAGGTAATCCTAAATTCAAGACTTGTTGCTTCAACCAAAGAACTTGGGTCACACAACTTCCTAAGGGAATGTACTCAGCTTCAGCAGTGAAAAGTGCAACTGAGTTCTATTTTTTACTGGACCAGGAGACTAAAGACTATCCTATGAATTGCTAAGTTCCAGAAGTGCTCTTTTATCCACTTTACAACCTGCAAAGTCAGAATCAGAATATCCAATAATCTCAAAAGAGGTGCAGTGCATAGGGTACCAGATTCCTAGGTTTGGGGTCCCTAAAAATATTTAAGAATTCTCTTAACAGTAGTCAAGTGGGACTCTTTAGGATCAGCTTGAAACCTAGTACAAAGACAAACACTAAAAATAATATCAGGTCGGCTAGTAGTAAGGTAAAGCAGTGATCCAATTATTCCTCTATACTTCTTCTGATCAATAAATTTTCCACTTGAATCCTTATCTAATTGAACAGAAGAGCTCATGGGAGTGTTGATTGGCTTAGCCTTATCCATTTTATATTTCTTCAAAATATCCTTAGTGTATTTAGATTGATTGAGAAAGGTTCCATCTTCCATTTGCCTTATGATAAACCCCAAAAAATAGGATAATTCTCCTATCATACTCATCTCAAACTCCTTACTCATTATTTTAGAAAACTCATCACATAAATATTTATTAGAAGATCCAAAAATTATATCATCAACATAGATCTAGATAATGAGTAAATCATCCCCTACTCTCCTCAGAAAAAAGGGTGGTGTCTACGCTCCCCTTAACAAACTCTCTTTCTAACAAGAATGTGCTAAACCTCTTATACCAAGCTCTAGGTGCCTGTTTCAATCCATATAGGGCCTTTTTTAATTTGTAAATATGATTTAGATATTGGGAACACTCAAAACCTAGGGGTTGTTCTATAAAAAATATCCTCTTTTATTACCCCATTTAAAAAGGCACTCTTGACATCCATTTGAAACAGCTTAAATCTCTTATAACAGGCAAAGGCTAGTAGCACCCTAATAGCTTCCAATCTAGCTACAGGGGCAAAGGCCTCCTCAAAATCAATCCCTTCAATCTGATTATACCCCTTACCCACTAATCTTGCCTTATTCCTAACCACCACACCAGAATCATTCATCTTATTCTTAAAGACCCACTTGGTTCCCACTATACTTTGATTCCTAGGTCTTTTTACTAGCTCCCAAACATCATTCCTTATAAATTGATTCAATTCCCCTTGCATAGCTAAGATCCAAAACTCATCAGAAAGGGCTTAATTGATGTTGGTGGGTTCAGTCCTTGAGATAAAGGCAAAGTGGTTTACTTCCTTCCTAAGTCCATGCCTAGTCCTAACACCTTCAGAAGGGTCTCCTAAGATCAGTTCTTTAGGATGACTCATAGAATATCTCCAATCTCTAGGCAAAGTGTTTTGAGGATCTACCCTTTCCTCCAGATTTGCATTTTTAACCCCTTGGGTAATCTCCCCTACCTCTTCTTCTTCCTCAACTCTAGTCACCTTAGGATCAGATTCATCAAACACCATATGAGTTGTCTTTTTCACCACCAAAGTCCTCTTATTAAACACCCTAAAGGATTTTCCTACACTAAAATAGCCTAAGAACACTCCTTCATCAGATTTGGGGTCAAACTTTCCTAAAGATGATTTCCCATTGTTCAGAATGAAAACCTTATAGCCAAAGATATGGAGGTGGGACAGGTTTGGAGTTCTACCCTTAATGATCTCATAAGGTATCTTATTTAGATTGGATCTAACATTCTTCCTATTCAGCACATAACAGGCAGTGTTCACTACTTCAGCCCAAAAGTATTTTGGAAGTGAATACTCAGTAAGCATGGCTCTAGCGGCTTCCGCTAAAGTCCTATTCTTCCTTTCAGCTACCCCGTTCTGCTGAGGGGTCCTAGGAGCTAAAAAATTATGACAAATCCCTTGCTCCTCACAGAAAGGTCCAAACTTCATATTTTCAAACTCTTCCCCATGATCACTATGAATAGTCAAGATCTCACAACCTAACTTCTTCTGAATCCAAGTGGAGAAGGACTTAAATTCATTAAATGACTCAGATTTTTGTGACAAAAATTTAATCCAAGTGAACCTCGAGTAATCATCAACAATCATAAAACTATAGACTTTTCTCCCTAAGCTGGCAGTGCTAATGGGTCCAAAGAGATCCATGTGAAGGACTTCTAAAGGTTTAGAGGTGCTAATATCCTTAACATAGTGAAAGGTGGATTGGACTTGCTTCCCTAATTGACAGGCATCACACAGGTGGTCTTCAGTGAACTTAAGCTTAGGGACACCTCTAACTAAGTCCTTTTGGGATACTCTCCTAAGGGTTCTCATACAGGCATGACATAATCTCCTGTGCCACAACCAAGACTCATCAGCATTAGTTTTTAAGCAAATTGAAGCATCAGCTTTAAAGCAACATACATCCAGCATGTAGATATTATTGATCCTTCATCCCTACAAAATAATCTTGTCATTTAAGCTTAAAATGTAGCAACTGGGCAGGAATTTGATGTTGTATCCTTTATCACAGAGTTGACTGATGCTTAGCAGGTTGTGTTTCAATCCATCTACAAGTAAAATATTATCAATCATAAAATTCTTTGAATCACTAATTATATCTGAACCTACCACCCTCCTGGTGGTGTTATCTCCATGTGTAACCTTGCCTCCAGCCCTAGCCTCCAGCAAAATAATCTAATTTGCATCTCCAGTCATGTGTCTTGAACATCCACTGTCTAAGTACCACAAGCTCTCATGAGGTCTTGTGTCAGAGCACACCTACAATATCATCAAATGTTAGATTTAGGAACCCAAATAGGTTTGAGTTCCTTCTTATGAAAAGAAGAGTGCAATGCATGTGTGCTGTGCTGTGAAATAGGCAATTTGGGCCTCCACACCCAATATGTACTATGATGAACAGTGTAGGTGTGGGAGATGTAACTTAACATGCCACAAGAAAAACATCTAACACCAGGAAAAGGGTTAACTAATCTACGTGGGTGATAGTGCCTCTTCCTAGGTTTGAATGAAACATGCTTTGATGATTTTGAAACAGATTCTTCAAAAGGTGGAGGTGCTTAAAATTGTGTAAAAGTAGGAGGTGTTTCATTTTTCTTGAAAGCATTAAATTTTTCCTTTAGAAATTCATTCTCCTTCTTAAGACTTGTAATTTTAAAGTTCAATGCTCCCTTACTACTCTCCACGTCACAAGCCATGTTGTCTAATTCTTTAAAAGCTCTTTCTAAATCAACATGTAAGATTTTCAATGAATAATGCTCAGTAATCAGATAAGAATATTTTTTGTTCAATTCATCAAATTCATTAAGTAAAGACATGTGATTGCTATCAAGTGTATAATGATCTTTAACTAAAGAATCATGCTCTTTTTGCAAGGTTAAGAAATCTAATTTCAGGCTAGTATGCAATTTCTTAAGTTTCCTATAAGATAAATGAATTTTCTCAAAAACATCTAGCAATTGATCATAAGTAAGCTTACATATCTCTATTTGATCAGACTGATCAGGATGATCATTAGCCATCAGACACAAATTTGTAGTCTATTCCTCAGCTTCAGTCTCAGAGGAGTCGGATACAGAATCTGCCCAGAATGCCTTTTGAATCCGCTTCTTGTCCTTCCTGAACTTATGTTTCTCCTCACCCTTCTCCTTGCTTGGTTGAGCTTTAAGTGTAGGACAATCAGCCTTAATGTGTCCAGGCTTGCTGCATTCAAAACAAATAATATCAAATGAACCTTTAAAATTTTTACTGGACTTACTATTATTCCACTTATGAAAGTTCTTATGTTTCTTCCTTAGAAAGCTTTTGAATTGCCTAGTGATTAAGGCAACATCATCGCTATCAGACCCGAAAGTACTAGTATCACTATCGTGTGCCTTCAGTGCCACTATTTTCTCCTTCTTCTTCTCACCCACATCAAGCTGTCTTTGGTTCACCCCTTGCTTGTAAGCAATGAGTAATCCAAGTAAACTATTAATAGAGTAAGTATTCAAATCTTTAGATTCAGTGATCGCAGTTATCTTAGCATCATACGAAGAAGGCAAACATCTAAGAATTTTATTCACTCTTTCATAGTTTGTAAGTTCTTTTCCTAAAGCATGCAAAGAATTGACAATTTGAGTGAACCTCATATACATTTCAGAAATAGATTCAGTAGGTTTCATGCAAAAAAGTTCGTAGTCATGAAGCAAAATATTTAACCTAGACTGTTTGACTTCAGTTGTACTTTCATAGGTGATGCACAATCTATCCCAAATTTCTTTACCAATTCTACAAGTAGAAACACGCATGTAGGCCTCAGATTTTAAGGCACAAAAAAAATAGTTCAAACATTCGACATTCAGTTGGGCTAAGTCACGATCATCAAAAGTCCAATCAGTAAAAGACAGTTCAATTTTAATATTATTAATCATTCTAAAAGGTGGCTCATAGCCATCTGTAACAAGCATCCACATGCGATAATCAATGGATTGAAGAAAAGTGGACATGCGAGTTTTCCAAAATTCAAACGGTATGTTATCAAACAATGGTGATCATATAATTGAGTAACCTTCAACAGTTTTACGATTACCAAAGTTAGCCATGGATCAAATTCAAAAGTTTTCAAATATAAATTTTTGAATCCCGCTCTGATACCACTTGAAAGTTCGATAGGGATGTTAAGCCCTGATGAACTAGTCTCGATGCTAACCAAGAGTGGGGGGGGGGGTGAATTAGTTATTTTAAAAATTCATGAGCAACAAGAAAGATCTTTTCAAAAATTTACAGCGGAAATAAGTAAACACAAAAATGAAAAGATCAACAACAGATTTCACCTAAGCAGTTAATAACAGAAAAGTAAATTGCAAAAAATAATAAGAAAGAGCATACTAGATTTTATAGTGGTTCAGTCAACTTGACCTACGTCTACTCCCTAGAGCCTCCCCTCCGGGTATTGCACTAACACAAAAGTGACTCTCCTTCTTCCCCCATAGTAAGGCGGAGAAGCCTGTACAAAACTCCTTTCTACAAACCCGGTTAGGCAGAGAAACTGAACTCCTTTCGCTTTCTCCTGAAGCAGGCAGAGAACCCAGACTCCTTTTGCTTCCTCTGAAGCAGGCAGAGAACCTGAACTCATTTCGCTTCCTCCTGAAGCCGGCCTAAAACCTGGATCTTCTTGTGAATGATCCTCCCACAGAAAATATCGATAAGATGAGAGACTCTGAATGGAGAAGATGACTCTGATCCTTGCTTAGAGAAACCTTTGTGAATCCCTCACAAACTCTCCCTTACAAGATCCTCTCTCTCTCTCTCTCTCAAGGCTTCTTTGGAAAGAAAAGTGGCGAAAGATTTTTCTTGTTGGAAGAAAAAGATCATTTATAGGAGGGCTCAAAATTTGCCCTAAATCATACATGGTCAGCCATTATCGTCTAGGATGATCGCTAGATCATCCTGTACGATCAATTCAAAATCACTTATTTCAGCCTGGACGATCTGGCTCTTCTGGACGATTAGTGGAAAAAGTTGTTCAGATCATCCTGTACGATTCTGCGATCATTCGGGATGATTAGTGTAAATTGAGGAGTTTCATCTAGAAGGCGGCTTTGGTCATCCAGAGGAACTTGTGCTGGACGACCTAAAAATGACTTGATTATCTATGATGATATTTCTATCATCCTGTACGATTAGTTCAAAAAGTACCAAAATTATCCTGAGCACCACTCTGGACATACAGGTGAATGATGCTGGACGGTCAAGATTTTTAACACATTGTCAAGTACGATCCTGAGATCGTCCATGATGATATGATTTTATCAATCAGACGTTAATTACTTTCCTTAATCACCAGACTAATTTAGGCATGACTGTAAATGATCATCTAGGATGATATACGTATCGTCTGGGATGATCAGATCAAATCTCTAAAATAAAACTTACGTAACTTGATCTGGCGGCTAAGAATTTCTGATTTCAGCCTATCATCATGTACGATTAATGGATCATCCAGGATGATATGCTTAATCAGGCAAACTTAACTTGGTCACCCTAATTAGGGTTTTTGTTTCCATTAGATCGTCCAGGACGATGTGAATATCATTCAGGATAATCTGAATAAAAAATGAACAGAAACTCTAATTTACTCAAGCTCTCCCCTTGTGTGTGTGTGTGCAAGGTTACTTAGCTAGGGGATCAGATGCATAGCATTTGACTCAATAAAGATAAAAAAGTACATTGGACCTAGATTTCAAAACAGACTGACTCAGGCTTGGACTGGCTTAACTTGTAATTAAACCTACGTACCTGAAAGATTAAACATGCAACCAGAGACAGAAATATTTGCTATCATCAAAATCATAATCTTTAAAACCATATTTGCAACATTTGAATGCCACACCACAACACCAGAGTGGCACAGCTACACTAATTTCCAGGTCACCATGGTGGAGAAGATGGAATGGTTTGTAGGTGAAAAATCACATCATTTCAAATTAGTATTGCTACGGAGATAAACAAGTAGTGCTATAGTGATAATTCAATTTATAGCACCATTGCACCAACTTTTCTAGCACCATAGTGCAAGTGTCAATTTATGTATTAAATATAAATAGTTTTTTAACCGAATTTATGAATGCTGTCCATTTGTTTCTTGAAAAAAATAGTGAGTGAGCGCCAGTGGAATGTGTGGAGAGGGCGTGCTTAAGGTAGAACAATCTTAAGTGTGAATAGTGTTTGTATTGCAATGTACGAGTGCTTTCTGGAGACATTCTATACAACTCTTCTTCGTATTTTATTTTGATTGTTTCAATGAAAATTATTTTTTGTATTTTCCATCTTTTGGCTAGCAAAATTCTTCATTTCGAACATGTTATGCATGCTATAAAGCATGATTTTACAAAGTAAACCATAGTTCTTAAACCTTTTATTATTATTTTTAATTATTCCTATTCATAATTTAATTATTTCGTCAGTCGTGCTTTAATTTAAAATATATTATATTTATTACCTTGATGGAGGAATAAGGAAAAAAATAAAAGAATTTAAATATATTACTATCATTCCTAGATATAGGATGATTAGGATTTTGGTTTTTAAGGATATATAACAATTATTGTGGTGTGAAAACTGTACTTTAAACTCTTATAAGCTCAGTAGAGATGAAAGAGGGCATATACTATGATTCATAACATATAGCAGGAGAGTCATACATTAGTAAATATGTCTTTCATCATCATCATCATCATCATCATCATCATCATCATCATCCTCATCGGTTCAGAACACTTTAATTAACTGTACTTAAACTTTTAGCTATTGTAGTAGGAATTTTAGAAAACTTTTGTGTAATTGAATTGGAAGGATAATAATAGTGATTGAAGTAGATAGTACTAGGGTAATTCTAGGATAGTTCAGTTCCTCATGGGATCGACAGTCTACTCTAAACATTATTACTTGAATGATATATACCCTTATATTTATTCAGCCTTTGCTTCATTCTAAGCATAACATATATTTTATTTCATATAAAGAAGTTAAATTTGTTGCTGATGTGTCACATCAAGTTTATTGTTCCATTACATGGGGAACTTTAATTATTTTCCTTTCATTTGCTCTATATTATTGAAAGTATTACACATTTAATTTGACCCTTTTTATTATTTATTATATTGTGTTGTCCAATTGTATTTATTTCTCACTAAATTTTTAATCTTTTTGAGTTAGTTTGCATTTATTATTGCTACACAGTGCATATGTATTTATTATTTATTGTTATACATGCATAGTAGAGTCAGGAAAAAAAAACCTTTTATTTGAACTAGAGATTGAGAGAACCATTAAAAAATTTAGAAAAATGAAAATAACTTTAGCTTTAGGGATGACTAAACCCAATCAAGAGAATGTCTTGCTTAGTCCTGTGAAAGAATTTTCTAATCCCATGGTAGAGAGTATATACTAGAGTATCCATAAGCTAAACAACCAAGTAAACAATTTTTAACTCAAACCCACTATCATTCAAGTGGTCTAGAACTCATAGTATGGGGGAACTCTTATCGAGGATCACAACTTAAATATACCTACTTTCTTAGATATCTATGCTACATTTAAGTACAATAGTCTCTGATGATGCCATTATACTTTCTTCCTTTTTCTCAAGTAGATAAGGTAAAAATGTGGTTGAATTCCATACCCCCAGGATCCATCACCACTTTGAATCATTTGGCCCACAAGTTTAGCCAAGTGTCTCCTTCCTTCAAAGCACACCAAGCTATGAATAATGTTACTTCATTTACCCAATTTGATGAAGAGTCAATTTATAAAAGTTGAGAATGATTTAAAGAGTTTCTTAGGAAGTGCCCCCACCATGCCTTGCCCGATTTGTTGATTATTCATTCTTCTTATAACAAATTGGTAGGACCCCTAAGATCTATTATTGATGCTATTACTAAGGGTCCTTGTTGTCTAAGAACTTTAATGAAGCTTATTGTTTAATTTAGGTGATGTTTATCCATAACTATCAATGGCATTTAGATAGGGTAAATCCTAGGAAAGTTGCTAGTGCCTTATCCATTATAAAAGCCTAAGTAGTTGCTATTTATAGTAAGTTGGATACTCTTGGTGAGTTCATCCTTCAGGCCAACCATGCCCTTAGAAGAGACTATCTTTAGTCCATCTAGTGATTCAAAGCATCAAGTGGTAGTGACTTTAAATGCCATTAAAAGAAAAATAAACCCAAGTAAAACACCTAAAGTTTAGGATGGAGGAAACCCCCAAATTTCTAGTGGAATAATAATAATAGTATTAATAATAATAATAATAATAATAATAATAATAATAATAATAATAATAATAATAATAATAATAATAATAATAATAATATAATAATGTGGGAAACAAATGGAATTCAAATCAACTTAACCATGTAGGTTCCTAAAAATACCCACAGTAGAAATTTGTAATTTCTAGGCTGAATTATCCACTTGATTTCAATTCTAATAAACCACTTTAAGAAGTCTATAGGGAGGCCATCGCCACGTTTCCCCCAAAGACTGATCATGTATAATTTGGATTGGTTGTTTCTTAGGTTTCTAGAGGTGTTGAAGAAATTATCCATCAATATCCCCTTTATAGAAGCCTTAGAATAGATGCATGCATATGGAAAATTTATGAAGGACATCCTTAATAAGAAGACAAGAGTAGGTAAATTTGAGACTATAACCATAACTGAGGAGTGAAGTGCTATTTTAAAGAAGAAACGCCCTAAAAAGAAAAAGGACCCTGTTAGCTTTTCCATTCCTATGGCCATAGGTGACAAATTCTATGGAAGGGCACTGTGTGACTTGGAAGCTAGTATAGACCTGTTCATTTTTTAAGAGGTTAGAATTAGGAGAGGTCTATCCTACCACTGTTGTAGTTCATCTTACAGATAGATCTTTCACTTATCCTAAGGGGGTAGTAGAGGACATGCTAATTATGGTGGATAAAATCATTTTCCCTATTTATTTCATTATGTGTGACATTGAGGAGGATATGGAGACACTTATCAGTTTAAGAATACATTTTCTAACTTGATAGGGCTATTATTGAAGTCCATATATAAGAGATAATAATTAGTGCCCTGGTCCAGGAGGTGACAGTTAAATTGCTTAAGTCAATGAAACTTCCTAGACCAGATTGAGGACTACCATAGAGCTAACTTGATTGAGGCTTATGTTGATGAGTATGTTGAGGATATTTTGATTAATAGTATATTGGAGGTGTCTTGGAATGATGAGGAGATTAGTAAGGTGGTATGAGAGTCAATCCATTTGATTGGTGAGATTCTTAGGTTAGGGAGAAGTTAAAAGTTTTTTATACTTCTCGCTAGGTAAATCATTGAGTCAATCTGTAGTAGAGGCACCTAATCTAGAGCATAAAGCTCTATCTTCCCAACTTAGGTATGCCCCCTTAGGTGTGAAATCAAATATATATATGATTTTTTCTATAATGTTGGGAAATGAATACAAAGGCAAGGTGATTAGGGTTCTTAGAAGCTAGAAGAAAGCATTTGGTTGGATAATTGTAAATATTAAAGGAATTTGCCTGTCATAATACATGTATAAGATCTTGATGGAATAAAATTGCTTACCAAATGAAGATCCCCAAAGGAGATTTGAATGAGGTAGTAAAGAAGGAGATTCTTAAGTGGCTAGATACATGAATTATATATAGTCGATCTTTAAAAGTGTCTGTCTGGTCTTATCTACTATTTTCTTATAAAAGGAAGGCCTAACTTTAGTGCTTGATAAGTATAATGAGTTGATTCCTACTAGGATAGTAAGTGGGTGGTGGATTTGCATTGGCAATAGGAAACTGAATAATGCTACTGGGAAAAATTATGTTTCCCTATTCCTTATTTATGATATGCTAGATAAATTGGCATGATAATCCTTTTCTTATTTTTCAATGGATATTTTAGTTATCATTAGAATCCTATAGCTCTTAAGAACCAGGACAAGGCCACCTTCACTAGTGCCTATGAGACATTTGGTTTTTGAAGGGTGTCTTTTTGGCTTTATAATGCCCCTGTTGCTTTTCAACATTGTATGATATCTATTTTTGAGATTTGATTAAGCAGGGTATTGAGGTGTTTATGAATGACTTTTCTATGTTTGGCAACACATTTGATTCATACCTTGATTATTTGACTAGTATGTTGAAATGATATGTAGTAACCAATTTGGTGTTGAACATGGAAGAGTGTCAATTTATGGTAGCCAAGGGGATAGTGCTAAGATATAAAAACTTCTATAGAGAATTTAAGGTGGATAGTGCTAAGGTGCATGTTATTGAAAATTTTCCACCACCTACTGCTATGAAAGGAATTAGGAGTCTCTTAGGACATGTTGAGTTTTATAGGAGATTCATTGGAGACTTTTCCAATAACCTTACATGATAACTTTAACGACACCCATTAGAATTACTCCCTATCAATTAATTTATTGAAAAACCTATCCCTTACATTTAGAGTTAGAACATAAGGCATTTTTGGTGATTAAACAATTGAACTACAACCTTAAAAAGACGGCATAAAAAAGATTGATTCAAGTAAATGAGTTGAAAGAGTTTAGGAATGAAGCTTTTGACAATGCTAGGACATATTAAGAACAAATAAAAAATGGCATGATTGTAAGATTCTTAGAAAATAATTTATCATTATATATGAATTACTTTTAATTAATTCAAGGCTAAAGTAATTTCCAAGAAAATTTAAGTCTAGGTGGTTAGGACCATTCACTGTTGTTAGAATTTTTTTCTTCTGTTGCTATAGAGGTAAGGGATAACAAGACCATTAAAATATTTAAGGTTAATGACCAAATGTTAAAACCATACTTAGGAAGGGACATAGAACATTTGAGGAGTACTATTAATTTGGTTCATCCTATATATGAATTTGGTATAGACTGGTGTTAAGTATAAATTTTGTACTAAGTCTTACCTTTAAACTCAATGAATAAGTGGTATTTTAGTTAATGTAGTGCAAGAAATGCTCAAAATAAGAGAAAAATATTCAAAAGTGTTGAACCAACACTACAATGCTCTAACTACCAACCTCATAATATATATAATGCCTTCGAGCCAAATCAGGGAATCATAGTGCTGGAGCCTTGGCCAAAATGTCAAATAATTTAGCACCTTGGCAGAGTAAGGTTAGTGTTACAATGCTACAAAGCACCATAGTGTGTGAAATATCCACTACAACACCCGAGTATCAGGAACTTGAATGCTAGAGCACTGATCCTCATAATGCCACAGTGCTAGATTGCACATTCAAGCACCTTAGTACTCAACTTTTCTAGCACCATGGTGGAGGATTTTATGAAATATGGAGCCACGTTAATTCAACCAATATGCAAGCTGGTTCAACTAATAGATGTGTTGGATAAGCACTGTGCCATAATAAAATAATTATAATAGTGTTGAGGCACTAGTTCATTTGATAGCTTGCCATGGTGTCTGAGGTCATTCCTGTACTTACTATAAATATGTTTTTAGTTCTTTTGTTTAGGAATTCTATCATATTTTAGTAGAGGCCTATAAATTTCAGTGAAGACTTTTAGTGCCCCCTTAAAGCAAAGTCTAAGGGAGGCTAAGAAAGTAAAGGATACTTTCATTGGAGATCATAACCCATCTTGTGTAAGCAATCCTATCATTGGAGGAGGAAGGAGTGTGGAGAAGTCAATTGTACTAACCTCGTAAAGGTTTTCCTTATTTAGTCTCATGTATTTTTTCTTCTAAATATGTTTTTAGTTCTTTTGTTTAGGAATTCTATCATATTTTAGTAGAGGCCTATAAATTTCAGTGAAGACTTTTAATGATGTGAATAGAATGCAAATACTAATATAGACTCTCATGTTTTAAATAATATTATGGATATTTTAAATTTCTCCCAATCTTCATTTATTGCATACAATGACCACTTATATAATCAGTATTTAGTGTAATATATTATCTCAGTGGAGGAATATTTGAACAAATAAGAATATTAGAATGGAATGTTGGAATACCTAGACATAGGATTTTTAACCTTATAGATTCTATAAATATATTAAATTTATAGGAAGGTATTGAATCTTCCTTTTAGCCCATACAAATTTCACAAAGGTCTAGTGATTCCTATGCTTTGATCAACATAAATAGTTAAGAGTCTAATTGGGAAAAAAATATCATTTACATGCTTTAGTAAAAATATAAAATTATATATTGCTATTACATCATCTATTTACATTCTCTATAAGTGGAACAAGTTCAAAACAATTCATTTTTATTTAGTAGGATAAACTGTGCATCCGTAGTAAATAACACTTGTTGATTATAATTTAGCAGAACACTTCATCATGGGATTGACACTCACTCAAATACTTTATTACTTGATCAAGACATATACTTCATATCTAGTGGGTGATTTAAAAATCAAAGAAAACTTAAGCCTTAATTGACCAAAAGGCATATTTTATTTCATACATGCAGTCAGTTATTCATGTTTCCACAAGCTCACACTATCCCACAAATTTTTGGTGCAATTTCTAGGGATGTAACGTGCATATTGAAATGTATAAATATACTATTGAAACAAGTGTATATTTAGACCTAATTGCATCATGTATCTTTTTGTCTAATATTTTGTTGAAATTTAGAAAAGGCAAAAAAGTTTTTTGTTGCTTATTTAGGTTTTATTATTTATTTCTATTTTATTTCATTTTTATTGTATGCTTAGTAGATCTTGTGAGGAGACTTTATTGTTTACTTCTGAGATAGAAAGGACCCATAAATAATTAGAAAAAAAATTTCTTCAGTGGTGTCTCAATCAGTACAATGTTAGGACCATGCTAGACCTCTTAAAAAGTTTGCTAATGCTATGTTGACCTCATTTTTGAGTGAGGTCAATTCTCTAAATTAAATATACAATTTCCACACAATGATCACTAAACAGCATTCCAAAATTTAAATTCAATCCATCACTGTGCATTAGCATAGTGACATATCATTAACCCAAAAATCCATCATTTAATAGTCACCTTTGATTATCATTTTGATCATCTGACCAGTCACCTATTAATCACTAGAACATTACCAGTGATATGATTATTTAAAAAAAAGCTCCTCTTAATCATTAACCACCACAATCAACTTCATAATCTTTCGCAAAATCGAACTTCAATCTTTAAGTTGATAGTCACCATTGATTGTCACCTCATCATCTATTCAATCACTAATAATTATAAATGTTTACCAATGATATGAAAATATAAAATAATAAACTCTTCCAAATCATTGAGGAAACTAAATTCAGACTAAATACACTGTCCAAATCCAATAAAAAAATCCAAACCTCAAAATCAAATGCTCAAAATAAAACCCAAAACCCCATAGTCGATAACCTATTTTCGACAAATTTCAGTTACCTCAAAACCCAACCAAGAGACCATGGATTTATGATTGGTCAATAACATATTGATTAGGCATGTCGTTAGCAACAATCACATTAGTTTTACGGGATTCCAGGCCCTCTAACCCTATAAACTCAAAGTAAATTTTAAGGCTATATAACCTTCAAATATTTATAGCCTATACCACTGGACATAAAATATTTTTATTTTTGACCTCAGAAGCCTCTCCAAATCCATTGATCATGATCATTATAATTAGGATGATGCATTGAACAAATATTGAACCTTTGGTAGACCATTGTTGACCATAAAAAACTTGAAACCCTAAAACCCCAAAACCTTATAAAAACTAATTTTTTGTTAAACCTCAACATGGCTCAGTCAATCTAAACCTTAAAACCTCCTACAACACATTTTAAATGTGATTTGGAGTGCATTGAATCTAACCCCAAGGATCACCCAAAAAAATTTGAACCCATGGGTGCACCTTGCTTTGCCATATGGCTTGAACTAAGTGGACCTAAAGGGCATTTTGTGAACCAAAATCCAATCCTTGTGAAATTAAATTGCATAAATAGCTGTAGAAATTGTTCTTAATCACATGAATCAAAACTAGGTAGCCCAACCAATGTGTTGACCTGGGTCAACCAATTGCCTTAACCCAAACCTTCCAAAACCCAAATTGTTGAGTCGATCATAAATCCATCCCAAATTGGATACTATAAACAATTGACTTATGTTCTAGAATGTTCATTCAACATGCCATAGCAAGCTCATGCCATGTGGATAGCTGATGTGGCTAGGTTCCCCTAAATAACCTCTAAATAATGATTGGTTCAATCCTAATTGACTAGTCAGGTATCCAAAGGAACCCAAAGTCTCAATAACCTTCTCTTATGTCCTATAAGATAGTCCCAAATTGTAGTGGTGGTTAGCCATTGCTTAGGTGGCAAGATCTCTATCCTTCAGTCCAATTTCTCTCTCTTATAAATATCCCTGAATATTTTGAAGGATGCTTTCTTTAGCTTCATAAGAACTCCCTAAGCCTCCCTCAAGCATTCCCCAGCTCTATCTCACTCCAAATTTCTCTAATTAAAGTCTAAGATAGAGAAGAGAGAGAAAACCTTCTCACTCAGACAACTTCAAATCCAACAAATTTCAAGGCTTAAAGCTTTCAAGGAAGATCTAGAGGACCTCTATAGGAGTCTATAGAGTCTAAAAATAAGAAGATCCACCCATTGGATTAAAGAATTTTCCCAAATTAAGATTAAAATTTCTATCCAAAATTACTTTCTAAAAAAGAGCTTTTCAAAGCAATCAAACACTTCCCCACTCTTCATCTAAGTGTGGGGAAGCTGTGTTTAAAATTTATTTAAATTTGGATGTGTATAAATGATGTTTTGATCATATAAAATTTTAGCTCAAATTTGAACTATTAATTTGGGCTCATTCGAGGGTGTTGGATTGCACGTATATTCGATGTAATAACTTGGATCAAGTTGGATTATATGTTTTGTCTGATGGGTTTTAACCTAGACCAAATGGAGGATAGCATACACAATCCAAGGTATCCATCCATTCAGTGCTAGATCGGATGGCCCGTAGCCATTGCTTACGTGGATAAGTAGAACTGTAAGATCTCTGATGATGCGACACATGGCTCCAATCATTAGAATCTAATGAAAGCCATCGAACTATCATTACCAATGATTAGTCATGGTAGTCAATTTTATTTAATGGCTTAATTAAATTTAAAAAATGCCCAAAACTTCAAAAATTCACCATAAATTTTATTTTCATCAAAAAATTGAGTTCTAAGGCTCATTACAACTGTCTTGAGCCCAATTTTATTTTAAAATTAAATTGAAATGATTTTGATCAGTGGTTAGAGAGTAATTTGGGTTTGAATACACATTAAATTTTCATTAAGTACTCTATAATTAGTGGTTAAATTGGGCTCAAATTTGGATAGGGTAATTTACGGTATGTGTGCTACAAACTAATGGATCTTAATGAATTGATTTTTTAAAGTTCAAGGTCATAATTCAACTCAAAACTTTAGAAATTCATTACTCACAATATGCATGTAATTAGAGCTTAATTTTTGTGTGGAATGTTTATGTTTATGTAAGGGTTGAGTACTATTGATTTCACCCAAATACAGTTAGTAGATAGCCAAAATTAAATCATCAAAGGTATAGATGCACTTACCTTTAATAACAAGTTTTGACACATAGGAAGGCTTTGATGAACATAAATTTATTAATTTTAAAGTACATTTTCAGGTGAACTTATGTTACAAAGTTCACTACATTTCGAGTTCAATTGGTTTATCAATTAGTGAACCCAAGATTGAAACACATAAATGACGTAGAGTTTTCATTAATTAAAAATAAATCCAAAATAAATAAGAAAAATAAATTGTAAGATTCAAGTATCTCAAAATTAAATTCTTAATCGAGAAAAATTAAAAGTCCCATGAATTCAAAATAAATGTAATTGAAAATTAAGAAAATCCATTATTTAATAAAATTAAAAATTAAAAAATATTAAAAATTTCCAAAATAGTTTTAAAAGCTTTTAATAATCCATAGGAGTTATTACTCTCATTTGGGAAAGATTTCAAAAGGTTCGAACTGATTTGATACAAAAATAAGGAATCTTCTTAATTAAATAACTAATTAAATTCATTAAAAGGGCTAAACTTGTAAAATTCATACCTAATTACTTAAAACTCCACTTGACACAAACTCTAAGGCATTAAACTCATAACTGGGTTTAATATTTATAAAAATATTTAATTTTAAGTATTCTCAGCCAATAAAAAGGTTAGAATTTGGTCAAATTTAACTCATTAAAAATGGCTAAACTTGTTAAATTCACACAACAACAATAACATCAGGCCTTTGTCCCACTACGTGGGGTCAGTTACATGAATCCTTTTTCTCCATTGGGTCCTATTAAAAGTTAAATTCTCATTTAAATCTAATAAAGAAAGAACACTTCTAATATTCTCTAACGAAGTCTTTTTAGGTCTACCTCTACCTTTCTTAATATAAGTCAAATATAATACCTCTACTATCCTATCCGTGTCATCAGAAGGCTATCATTTTATGTGACCAAACCATCTAAGGTGATTCTCTCTAATCTTATCTTCCACTGGAGCTACAACAACCTTTTCAAGTAAATGCTCATTTCATATCCTGTCTCTAAGGGTAAATCCAATTATCCACCTGAGCATCCTCATCTCTACAATACTTTAACTTAGTGTTATGCTTCTCTTTTAATGGCCAATGATCTGCATCATAAAGCATTGCAGGTTTCACCACCATCATATAGAATTTTCCCTTAAGTTTGAGGGGGACTTTTCCATCACACAACAAGCCCTAAGCATTCCTCCACTTCAACCATCTAACTTGAATTCTACTGATAATATCCCCATCAATTTCACTATCACTCTGAACAAAAGATCCAAGATATCTAAAATGTGTACTCTTATTAATAACTTGATTGCCCAAAGTCTTAATCCCCACATTAGGTCTATTACTACTAAAATGAAACTCCATATATTCAGTATTAGATCGACTCAAGCGAAAACCTTTAGGCTCTATGGTTGACGTCCATAATTAAAGTTTGCCTTCAACTCCCTCTTTAGTCTTATCAATAAGAATAATATAATTAGCAAAAAGCATACACCAAGGTACATCCTATTGCAAATCTCTAGTGAGAGCATCCTTGACTAAAGCAAAAAAGATATGGGCTTAAGGCTGATCCTTGATGCAATCCAATAGAAATAAGAGAATACATGGTCAAACCATCTTATGTTTGAACACAAGTAATAGCTCCTGCATACATATCTTTAATGATTTGAATATAAAACTTCTAGAATTCAAGGTGAATCAAAAGGTCAATATTTGGTCAAACCTAATTCATTATGTTATTCAATAAATAAAACATTCAAAAAATTATTAAAAATTCAGTAAATTATTGAATTAATGAATTTAATTAGATGAATATTAATAACACTTCGTACTGAGTTAATCAAGTATTTAGGCTTGAATACCTAAAGCTATGGGGCTATATATCCTAAGGTGGCTTTGGTCCTCATACGCGTTGCGATAATATTACGAATGAATTTATAGAATTAAAGTGTTAAATTATAAATATTATAAATTAGCAACTAATAAATCTAATCAATTAAAGATTAGCAACCAATAGTCAAACCTATATAAATAGGTAATTGCTGGGTAACCCGAGCTGATGATGCTATTAGCCTAGCCCAAAAGAGGGTGAAATAAACTTCATAGCCCTGGTTTAACAAATGCAATTGCTATTTATCCTTAATAATTATTGATAAATTAGTAACAAAACTATTAAAAAGTAAAGATTTTATACCCTTATGCTTCACTTCTTTAAGGAAGGCAATGGTGTATTGGATTTGAAAGCTTAAAGATTAAGATATCGAATTAAAATGCTAGGACTCTATGCAACCTATCTACCCTAAATTTTGGAAGATTGGTAGCAATATAAATATGAGCCTAAGACTTGCAAATCAATGAATTCTTGCACTTAGAAGTCATTGAGGGTTATGTTCTTTAAAACCTAAACTAACCACTTCAACATTTAAAAGCCACCTTTAAAAGAAACCCAAAATTTCTAAAGTATTAAAACTTGAATTCAAACCATCCTTCAATGACCTTGAAAAAGTAAACTCAATTGTAAAACACTTCAAACAATTGAAAACTAGGATCTATCCAAGCCATACATCCTTATACACAATCTTTAGATGGTTCGCTAGAACAACTAACACAAGTGACTTGGTTTGGTTAGTTTGGAGTGCCTTGCTAAAAGGGTAATCATGTTTGGAGTGTTTACTTTCTATACTCTTGATGTCAAGTTTACATTTCTATTGGTGCACATTTGGAGTAGGCTCTTAAGCTGTGTTACTTTTCTGTATTCACTCGTACTATATATATATATATATATAAATTGCTCTTATAAATTCTTATTAATAAGTGTAAATAATATGTGTTTTTTTTTTATATTTTTAGTAAATATGTGTTATTTTATTTTTATTATGGAGGAAAAATAAAGAGAAGGAACAAAATTCTAACTTTTATATAATATCACCACGTTAGAATAAATAACATTGAAGTGCCATCAAAGACAATGCTAGAATGCCAAAATGTCAACATTACAGCACTGACTCCTCTTCAAGCAGTGTCACAATAGTCAAATATCAACTACACGGCATCGAGTTCTCTATTGTCAAGCATTGCTATGTCATAATCCATAACGCTTTGGTGCCCAAATTTCCATATTGCATTAAATAGCTATCTTGCATCATTTTGCATTTTGTTTTTTATAATTTAAAAAGTAGTAAATTAAAATTAATGTATTGCACCGCAGCACTATCTATTTAATAGCCGCAGTGCTTAGTCTCTTAAGTCAAAGAGTCAATGCACGATTATAACTTTAATTTTTAACATTAGGTAAGCACCACAGTGCTATTAACAAGCGCCACAGTTTATAAAAACATCATAAGTGTGTCATTTAAAGTGCCATAGCAGTTTCAGTCATTAGCACTGCAGCTTTGACACATGTTAAGCTTCGTGGTAGTGGCCTATCCCTAAAGTAACTCTCCAATTTCCTAGATCCAGCGTCGCTACATATCATGGTTGCACTATTGTAATGTCTGTTGGTTGACCATCTTGTCATTTAGTGTTTGCATTAACCACTATAGTGCTGTATCTCCCAGTGCTGCAACTCTTCATTTTGTTTTAATAAGGGGCTTTATTTTTCATTATCTTCACCACTCTCCATTTCCTTCCAACTTCTTCTTTCTCTCAAAATTCTTAAAATCTATTAGCAAGGTTGGCTCCATTGATGTTTAAAAAGAAAAGATTTTCCTCCACTTTTGATAAGAGCAGATTTATTTCTATAGATGTGGAATGAAGATTTTTTGATTCAGTTGTGACTAAACAATTTATTCCTGAGTGAGAATTTCAACTTCCTACTCCACCTATCATGTAAATTATAGTAAGTAGATGGTGGGAACGATTTTGTGAAGAATTGTATGCTTCAATAACTAATGTAGTGTGCGAATTTTTTGCCAAGGGAAAAGAGGCAGTTGGTAATAGATTATATGACAAGGGTAAGTGGTTTCCCTTTGATTCTATAGCCATTAATAGGATTTATCTACTCAAAGATTTTGAAAATGATGAGTATAACTCCATTCTTAACACTCCAATAAATTCTGATGAGATTTTTAATGTCTTGTATGGACCTACTGGTAGAGTGAGTTGGAAGAAAGAAGACAACAGTATTATTAATTACCTCACCTCATATATGTCCCAGACCTCCAAAGCCTCGCATTATTTCATTTCTTCCAGTTTGTTGCCTAGCAGGAATATAAGTGTAGTTACTCGTGACTGGGCACTTTTGAATTAGTCAATTCAAATGAGGTACTCAATTGATGTAGGGAAGCTTATATTTTCATCACTCATGTACATCTTAAGGGTACAACATATATTGGGTTAGGATACCCTTCTCTTGTTTAAGCTCTGTGTGTAGCAGCTGGTGTTAGGGGGGATCAAAATGAAGAACATCTATTTCCTATTCAAGCCCCAACTAAAAGAAAAAATTTGGGATTTAAGCGGGCATAAAAGGATGAGGAGGAGGGTGGTGTGAGTGAGCCTAGAGGGTCCAGTAGACCAGGCAATAATATTGATAGTAGGAGTGTTAGAGCTCCTAAAATATTAGGAGAGTAGGTGGCAGAGTTAAAGGGAAAAATGGAAAAGGTGACTCACTTTTGTGAGGAATCCAGAGATTGGCAATCCAAGATAAAGATGAGGATGACCCACAGCATGGACAAATAGTAGTTTTATTGATTTTCTTCTGATTTTAATGAAGAACTTGTTGGGATGTTAAAATGTTACCCGTTCATGGAGCATCTAGAGTAGCTCGAGTTTCCTCCTATACCAGCTTATCATCCTTTCATGTGGTAGCCTAGAGAGAAAGGTCAACAGGATGATGATGAGGAGGAGGATACAGAAGACCTTGACTTAGATGGGTAAGAGATGTTATTTTTCTTTGATTTGTGTGTGTGTGTGTGTGTGTGAGAGAGAGAGAGAGAGAGAGAGAGAGAGAGAGAGAGAGAGAGAGAGAGAGAGTTGGAGGCTACTATTATTGGGTAGCACTTTTTATTTTCTTTTTATGATCATATTGTCGAGCTGCAGACTTAAAACTTAGCACTTATGGGAGGTAGCCCAATTGATATGCTATGCATGGTGCTTAGTACACTAGTTATCCTGTAATCCATGTTATGTTATAATATGTTTTGTATTATTTTTTCATACACATTTTATGCTCCTATTATCATTCATATGAAAGCATATATAGTGTTCCTTATTTTTATGTTTCTTTTATTACATTTTATTAAAATTTCCCTTACGCTTATTATAATCTTCATGAATTTTTGTATTAAGATTAATTAATTAACCTTATTAAAAATGATAATTAAGAACTATTTAAAATTAGGATAATAATAAAAACCTATATTATAGTTTAAAAGTAAAGTATTTATACTTCATAGAGTGGAAAAGAAATTATTAATTATTTAACTTAGATCATTTGCATTGTTGCTTTAATTTGAAATTATAAGTTATACTTTTATTTATCAATTTTTGAAATAAAGATAAATAATTAGAATAAATGATTTGACATGAGTAGATTAAAATTGAAAATATTAAGTAATATGAGGAATTGGTAATTTTATTAAATCTTTGCATAAAATTCATTTAGATTATAAAAAGGGTTTGAAGGAAAAAATTGATATTCAAAATCATTAACTATGTACTTCATAAATTAAAAAAGAAAGAATTATAAAATAATTCTAAAAGAAAAAGAAAAAAGAAAAATAGAAGAAAAAGAAAAAAGATGAGTACATTAAAAAATTGGTATTAATTATAAGCTTATAATCTGATTTCAATCTTATACTTAAATTCATAAAGGATACAATAAGAAAATTAATACAAATGATGGTGAACTAATAAAATTTCTATTTTAGCTACAAACATAGCTAATCTTTAAGCTACATTATTGACTTTAAAATTTTTAAAATTAATAATTAAAATTATAACTAGTAAAATTAAATTAAGCAATAATACGAGTGACTAACTAGTGTAATTACTATTATATTTTCTAAGCTTGAATTATAATCTTATTCATTTCTACTACTTCTAGGTTGTGATATATTATCCTATATTTTAGTAATTTTATATTATCATTTTTTTACTTTGGTTAATTATTTAATTAGAATCATAATATTTTTATCTGCTTAAGGGAAAGCAAGAGTTTTAGCTGGGTAGAATTTGATAATTGTAAATAATGTGTTATTTTATGGGTTATATTTTCATTTAAAATGTGTTATTTTAGCTATATTGTGTAGGAAAAATATAGAAAAGGAATAAAATTCTAAGTTTCATATAGCACCTCAATGTTGGAATAAATAACACCAGAACACCATCAAAGACATCGCAAGTGCCCCGAAATTTTAGCATTGCAACATTGACTTCTCTTTGAGCAGCACCACATTGGTCAAATATCAACTTCACAACACTACGTTCTCTATTGTCAAGCGTTGCTGCATCATAATCCATAATGCTTTAACACCCAAATCCCCCCAGTGCCGCATCATCTGAAAATCAGTAGCATTGTGACATAGTAGTCATAACTTTCCATGGATATGATTTGTCAGTGAAGCGACACAAGTGTTCACCAAGTAATTTATCCATGCTAGCAAGCACCATGGCAGCGCCTTGAAAACCACATAGTAGCGTTAGTTCATTTATTAGGTGCACCGTAATAATGTGTTATTTTTTAAGATTGATACTTCAATCTATCACTATATTACTTAATTCGGCACCTATACTTTCATATATTAAGTGGGAATTTTATAAATTTTATATATCATAGAAAACCTAAGCATTGTTAGGGATTGATAAAGCCCTAAATCATTTCATAATTCTATAGGTTACTCCACCACCCCCTTCACTTATAAAGTAAAATGTACCTAGGAAATGTAAAGCAAATATAAATGTAAATATTTCAGATACTTGTATATCTTGATTGAGTTGTACAGCATAAAGAGTTGTAAAAGATAAAAAAATGCTTTTTTATATTGATTAAAATGTTCCAAAAGGAAATGACTCTTCTTCTTTGAAGATCATTATATTTTGGAGTTCTAGTAAAGATCCAAATGCCAAAAGATTGAAAATAAAAATAAACAATAAACAATTATATCTAAATCTACATTTATGTAGTAGTAGAAATCTAGGCTAGTTGTTGGTGGAGTTTGGCCATATTTACTTTACAACAGACCATAGGTTATACTCTAAGAAGTTTTTAATGAAAAAAAGCTTATTTATTTATACATTATTTTTCATTCATAAGTTTATTGTGTGATCATATACTTATTGTTAAGTACTGATTGTAAAGTTTTCTAAATTTTAATTCCCTAGTTCCTAGTAAGAACCATCTAATCTTGTATTTAGATTCGAAGGGTAATATGGGTATCTCTTCCGTTAAACTTAGATTCGAAGGTGAATACCTTTATACCTTTTACTAGTAAAACCACTGAAATTGATGTAATCCTTTTTGGTCCATTTATAGATAACAATAAAACTTCCTTTTGATTGGTAATCAAACAGTGTTAACAAATTTGCTAAGAAAGGTTTAACACCATCAAATTGGACTAGAGGTGATGCCCAACAATTCAAACACCTATGGAATATAAAAAACTGGAGATATACATCAAGATCAGATGTCAGCTTTACTATTATATGCTTATTTGGCAATGATGATATTTCTTAGTCATATTATGATATCTAGAGTCTGATAGCCTTTTCTAAACCAACATTAAAACTTTTAACAAACTATATTTGGAAACTTTGAATGATATGGATGACTCTCAAGTTAGGGATGAACCTTCAGAACTTAAAGAAGAGATTAAATCTATAGTTGATGATCTAAAAGAAGTAAATCTGGGTAATGAAGAAGTCCCTCATTTAAGTTTTATATGATCTTTATTAAATGAGGATGAGGTAAAGAAAATGATCAAATTACTCAAAGAATTAAAAGACTATTTTGCTTGGAGTTTTGAAGAAATACCCATATTATCTCTAGATATAGTAGTTCAAAATTTAGAAATTCAGTTAGGAATGGTTTTTGTCAAATAAGCACCTCAATGAATGTGGTTTGACATTAAAGAATAAGTAATATATGAGGTCAAGAAGTTAATTGATACTGGCTTCATTAGGGATGAATCAAATCAAACCTGGTTAGCTAGTATTGTCCTAATTAAGAAAATGAATATTCATATTTATGTATGCATTGCTTTCAAAGATCTAATAAAGCTTGTCCTATAGATGTGTTTATACTTCCTATACCAAAATGCATGGTTAATATTGTGTCCTTGCATATGAATTTTTTCTTTTATTTATGGGTCATTTCTATACAATCAAATCAAAATGGCTCCTCAATAGCTTTAAGAACACTGATTAAAGTATATTTTTATGAAGTTATGCCGTTCAGATTAAAGAATGCTTGGGAAACCTACCAGTGCGAAATATCAAGGAGTTTTGATGAACATATCTACCATTTGATTGAATGTTATGTTGATAATCTAGTCATTAAAATCCTTAAAAGAAATGATCATTTATAATACCTTAGGATTATTTTCCAATGGTTGCTTCAACATAACCTAAAAATGAATCCTTTGAAGTGTCCTTTTGGCATTATTTCAAGATTTTTTTGGGTTTCATTATTGAATGTTGTAGAATCGAAATTAATCCAAATAAATTTTAAGCAATAGTAAAAAAGCCTCCAGCTAAAATCTTTACCCAATTGAGATCTTTTCAAGGTTGATAGGCATATCTCTAGAGATTTATATCAAACCTATCAGGTGGATGTCTACCACTTGTGGCTCTATACAAGAAATGTTCTTGCTTCAAATGGGCTAAAAATTGCTAGAAAGCATTTGATAGCACAAAGAAGTATTTAAAAAATCCTCCAATTTTAGTTGCTCCCATTTTAGGGAAGCTAATTTTATATGCAACAAGTTTTAGTGAATCTCTTGGTGCCTTATTAGCTCAGGTTAGTAAGGAAAGAAAAAAAAATAGAGTTTATTATCTAAGAAGACATTTATATTCAATTGAGCAAATTATCCTATGATTTATTAGTATTATTTGGCTTTAATCTTTTCAACTCAGAAGTTGAGGCATTATATGCTTTCTCATAAGGTGAATCTGATATCAAGATTAAATCCATTGCAATATCTAATGACTCGTTCGATGTTTTTTTTGTTTTGTGAAACTTGCAATATGCATCCATAAAAGAAACCTAATAAAAATTACTTAATGATTGAAAATATATCACATTCCTCCTTTAACAAAGAAATAAAAGGAGGAGGAATATTATTACAACTAACATCATCCCAATAAAATTCTCTTTTTTTTTTTTGAGAAGTGCAAATTGCATTAGATAGAAAGAAACTAGTTACCAGTAATAAAAGGATGACATTCCTCCTTTAACAAGTCAAGAAAAGAGGAAGGAATGTTGCTAAAAGAAAAACTATCAAAAAGAAAGCTATTTTCTAAGGATAAAGTAACACATAAATCCGCTATTTTATTATAATCTCTATTAACATGATGAAAAATGACCTTAATGAAATCATTTAGAAAGAATAACTCCTTTGCCGCCCAATTCTCCAATTGCCAATTTGACTTATTCATAGAGTCTTGAATGAACTTAATAACATTAAGATTATCACTTTCAATAATAACACATTTACTATCCATCATTCACCTTTGAATGATCTCCCTTATTGCTAATACCGCCTCCATCTCAAGTTGTGCGACGTCCCAATGTACTCTATTTTTCCCAAATGGAAGATGAAGCCTTCCCTTGTGATCTCTAAGAAGTCCTCCAATTCCGGCTAGATAAGAACTCAAAACCACAGCATCCATGTTAATCTTGATCCAATCTAGCGGTGGAGGGTTCCAAGCGTCGTGAAACTCCCTAAGGAGATTAACACCCCAATTATCTAGAATTGGACTTCACTATTTCATAGCTATAGATAATACATTGGCTGTAACCACTGAACTAGAAAGAGCTGACTTTCCATGCTTTACTTAATTATGGTTCTTCCATGATAGAAAAACTGCTGCAGAATATATCTTTATAACATTGGAATTCCAAATTGAGAGCCTTTTAAGTTCCTCCAAGCAGCTATCCAAAGAATGAAATATTGGAATATTAAAGCCCCACTCTCTAATCTTTACAATGATATCAATAAGATATTTGCAATGGACCACTATGTAAGCATAACTTTCAACCTCTTGGCCCTCTCTAGCACATAAATCATCATAACAAAGCCTTCTATATCTGAGAAACTGATTTGTAGGAATAGCATGTTTACTCAACCACCACCAAAATAGTTCCACCCTTGGATTGAGTTTCAGCTTCTTAAGCCATTTAGAATATCCACCATCACCCTCATTGATTCTCCCTTCCATCACTTCTTCATAAGATAAGGTATATATGGATCTACCTGAATACTGGAACAAAGCTTCCACTTGATCCTTCTCATTTGTGGAACCAATAGGGATGTACACAATCAGTATAATAATTTGTCTATGAAAAAATCTTTGCAGCTCCATCACATTCCAGCCGCCATCACTGGATATAAAATGTTGAAGCATCACTCCCTCTAATGCCCCACAATCAGCAAAGGTTGGCCAAGCATTAAAACATTTATCAAGAAGCCAAGTTTCATTCAGGACACTGATTTTATTACCTTTACCCACTTTCCAATTAACAATGGGTTTAAGATGCTTACCACCATCAACCAAAATCTGCCATGCACTAGAAGCACTCCTCTTGCATTCACCGTTGAGTATGTTATGACCATACTTCATAATTAAATTCCTATGGAGTAAGGAATCTAGATTCTGGATTAAATTCCATGCCAACCTTGCTCTAAGGGGGCCATCTCGAAGCACAACCGAGTGAACCCCCAAACCTCCAACACTTCTTGGTTTACAAACATCATCCCAAGCAACATAATGCATACCTTTTTTCCATTTGGTTTGTGCCAAAGGAAATCCCTACACAGTTTATCAACTCATGCAACAATCTTCTTGGAACCAAAGAATGAGTTATCAAGATATTTGGCATTGATAATAAATAAGAATTAAGAAGAGTTATTCTTCCTCCCATAGATAAAGACTTATTCCCCCACGCCTTCAACCTTTCCAAAACATGATTCAACATATCTTGAAAATCTACCATACCCAACCATCTTATAATGATTTTGATTCCCAAATATTACATTTCCCTTACAACTTTAAAACCAAGTCTTCTAGCAACTTTGTTCTTAAGGGATCATTTCACAGCCTTACCAAAAATGATTTGAGATTTGTTGATATTGACTCGTTGCCCCGTCCATCCACAGAAATCCACAACAATTGACTTCAATAATCTAGCCAAACTAGATGTAGCTTGAGCAAAAACAAGCTCATCATCAACCTAGAGGGGGTCGGTGATTCTCTGGCTTCTCGGAGACACTTGGACACCCAACTCTTGGCCCCTTTGCTCGATTACATTGGATAGAAAATGAGAGCACATTATAAACAAGTAAGGTGATAAAGGACACCCTACCGAAAACCACTTTTTGCATCAATCCATCTTGAATTTTTTCACTTCAAGATAATAGAGAATGTAGCCTTCATCACACATTCCATGATGAGCGCAGAGAACTTAGAGGGTAAACCATACCATTTAAGAATTTGTTGTAACATTGGCCATCCCATCCTATCATATGCCTGTTCCATATCTAGCTTAACCTCCATCATGCCTTATTTTATTCTTAGAGACCTTAAACTTGTTGAAGATCTCCTAAGCTAATAAACAGTGTTCTGACATGGATCTCCCTGGAATGAACGCCATTTGTTCTTTAGAAATCAACATAGACAAACATCTTTTCAATCTATTGACCATCATAGTTGCAACAATCTTATAAGTGGTTTGATAAAGACTTATTGGCCTATAATTAGACGGCAAGATCGAATTCTTCACCTTAGGAATCAAGACAATCAAAGTGTCTTCCAATCCTCATGCATAGATCCAATCTTAAAGAAACCATTAATAGCTTTCCAAGTAGGTTCCTTCACAACGCTCCAATAGAACTTAAAGAATGAGGAAGTCACCCCATCCAGACCAAGTGCTTTGTTATTACCTTGCTAAAAAAAAGAATCCTTAAACTCTTCCTTGGTGAAATCAGCACACAACATATCCATGTCAGAGGATGTCAACTTCTGATTTTTAGAAATCAATAGCCAATCAGTAAGCTTGCAATCTCTGGATCTCCACTTCTTCTTGAAGAATTTCGGGAAATCCTCTTCAATCTGTTCAAAATCTTCTAGCACATTGTTGTCATCATCTTTAATTTGCCTTACAAAGTTCCCATTTCTTTTAGCCGATGCAAAATTATGAAAGAACTTAGAATTAGTATCCCCTTCGTCATGCCATCTTGCCTTTGCCCTTTGATTCCACCAAGTGGAAAGCCTTCTTAACGTAAGATTAAGTTCATGTACCTTGCTTCAAAGTAAAATTAAATTTTCCATAGAAATACCTTCTTCCGTGGATTCCTCCATTTGAAGCTCCAAGATTTCCTTCTTCAGTTCTTCCTTCAGCAAGCATAAATCTTTACATTTATTCTTATTCTAGAAAAAAAAGAGCCTTTAAAGTTCTTCAAAGCTTTCTATGTAACACGTCCACATCATTACCAAAATCAACTTTCATCCAAGAATTCAGCACAATACTCCAAGCTGCTGGGTATGACCTCCAAGTATCTTCAAATCTAATGGTCTTTGCCTTGTAGTAATGCTTTCCTTCCAATTTGAACACTATAGGAATATAATCAGAGGCCACCCTTGCAAGATGTCTAATTTTTGCTAAAGGAACCAATTGAAAGCCGCAGAGTTCAACAAGCATCTATCAAGCCTCTCCCATATTCTTGTGGAGCCTTCCTTATTGTTACACCAAGTAAAACTTGGTCCAAGAAACCCAACATCATGAAAATCATTGATAGTCATAAAACCTCTCATCTCTTTAGGTCCCTTAGAAAAAAGAAACCTCTTGGCTCCTTTTTTTTCTCCTTGCATAAAATGCAATTAAAATCCCCCCCCCCCCCACAATGGACGAGACATTACTTACCAAACACTTCTCTAGAAAATCCCAATCACTCCCAATGATGCCATCAACATCCCTCCTATCAATATTGGTTAACTTAGTCTCAGTCAAACCAATAAAAAGCATATCATGGTCCCTCACAATCTCATTAATATAAAGAGAGACTTCCCTCTTTCTAGCCCCCCTGCAATTCCAAAAAATAAAGGAAGACATTAAACACGCAAAAGGGAAAAGTCCCCTCCTGTCTTGATCCCTTTCCCATCTCCTCTTTTTTTCCTATGCTCAGTTTCCACGGGGCCCAAAGATCTCAGCTCCTTAGCCAATTTGTTCTTGATCATACTTACATTAACCAAATCAGTATCAGCTTTTCTTGGACCACCGAAAGCATTTGTTTCCAGAATTGGATGAGAAATAACATCATCATGATCCTTAAAAATCCCCATATGCACAGGGATATCATCTTCACCATCTTCAACCTCATAAGCTAATGCATTAAATTTGTTTGCCACAATAATTTTCTTTTCCTTAGCAACATCTAAACTTACTTTTTCAGATTCTACAGCCTCCACCAGCAATTATTGTTCATCAGATTTTTCCCCTACGTCCACATTATCCTTTCTGAAATGTTTTTGTTCCTGCTCGCCACCTCCTCGGACATTAGTCACCTTGTGAACATTCAAGTTTTCCCCAATTCTTCCACCACAACTGTTCTTCCCATTTTTGAATCTACTATTTTTAAACATTACATGAATCCATGGCCCATATCCTTCATTATGAAAGCTAGAGTTACTTACTACGGGTGCAACCTGAACATCAACTCCCAGTCTACCAGAATGCTGATTCCTTTGAGACAGGTTAGCATCATCAGGACAAATTGATCTATCATGACCAACTCTGTCGTAATAGTAGCAAAGCAAATTAATCTTCTCATACTCGACCTCTTGAAATAATCTACCAGAGAGTCTATCTACCCAAATGCCATTAGGAAGTTTATTCTCGAGATTTATCCTGACACACACTCGAGCAAATTCCCTTCTTCCCTATTTGAAAGAATTTCCATCCAAAAATAGTGGTACTCCAACACAGGAAGCTATTCTTGCAATATTCTCTTCATCCAAAAAAAATAAAGGCAGACAAGGCAACCGAATCTAAATAGGTGCAGTAATACCTTTAAAAGAATTAGGAGAGAACGAAGGCGACCATTTATCCATTCCAATAATGTGGCCTCCAACATACCAAGGGACACCACTTAGCACCTCCTCCAATGCCTTAGAAGACTTAAACAAACAAAGAATCCAATTCATTCCAAGAGTAGTCATATGGAAATTCCCAAATTTATTCCATTACCTTCTCAGCTCCATGCTACAAATAGGAAATGGCGAATTGTTCCATAGAACTTTAATCACTAGAGAATTCTTCAATATTTATGAATTCGAGTTTTCCAAATCAGCATTTAACTTGACTGCAACCCCATCATCTGACATCTCAGTTTGTTCACTCTTGTAGGATACCTTAATGTGCTGTGTTTTTTCCACGCCACAATGAAATCATCCTTCACTCCAGCACTTCAATTATTATCACCATCATCAGTAGTAGCATTCTCATTACTCTTAAAATTAGCCGTAAGATTACGGTTAACTTGATTACCCATAAACTTATTCACTTTTAAAACCAAACAAGATGAGGAAGAAGCTGCAAGATTAAATTTACCTAAAGTATAAGCATCTGGTTTATTCATACGCTCTTCTTCATTTCTTGAATCATGAGCAGTCACAACATTTTTTCATTTTCCTTCAACAACTGCATCCTAGCAAGTCGATGGACGCGCACCTTCTCTAATAACCAAACTGTTATTAGCTCTTCCATTGTTGCGAAACCCCAACTCTATCTTCGCTCTGCTACCTTTAACACCATTCAAATTCAAAGACGAATTTGATACAATACTACTGGAAGGAAGATCTAATGAAATGCTGCCGGCTGGAGACTATCGACATTCAGCAGTCATCATCGTCTGCGTCTGCAAAAAAATCACGAAAACCCAAGTTCAAAATTTTTTTTTGGAAGAAGAAATTTCTCTCTCTGTAATTGTGGACATTCTCTCTCTAGAATTGTGGGCCAATAAAATTCACTAAAAATAGAAAATTTGCATGTAAATTAGCTAACTTATTACAACTTTTATTAGAAAATAGAAATAAAACTTGATTGATCTCCTTTAAAAAGGACAACTTCTTCATCCACATATCTTCATTCTTCTAATTAGGTTTTCCCATAGAAAGTTGAAGGAGCTTGATAATATTATAATTATCTCCTTCAATAATAATTACTTTCATAACTTCCTTTAATGAATAAATAGCCAACTTATCCAATTGAGCTATGTTCCAATGTAAGCAACGAAAACAAAATTCTTGTAAGAATCTTCCTTTATGAACTCTGAAAACTCCTCCAATTCCTGCTTTACAAGATCTGAACAAAGATGTAACAATGTTAACTTTAAGCCATTCGAGAGAAGGAGGGTGCCAAAAATTGTTATACAACTGTGAGGGCTAATTAACACCCTAGTTTTCCCAAATGAAATTGATTTGAGACGATTTAGCAGCAAAACTAATTACATTAGTAGCTATGCCAACCAGACTATGTTCAATACCTCCATGCTTAACATTATTCCTACTCATCTGATGTTATTGGGGAGAGTAGCTTGGTGGTTAATACTTTTATCACAATTTTAAATCATATTCATTCCATTATGAGTTGTAAAAGGATAACCTATGATAGACTTCTTAGCAACTCATCCAGTACATGATGATTATCCGATAAATGATGAACTATCAGGTAAACAAATTACAAAACTAGAAACAAATAATAAATCTATCTGGAAATTCTTTTTAAATGATGGTTAATAAGAAATATCCGATCACATATTCCCAGGGAATGCTGGAATTGGTATAGTGTATGTTACTCCTGATAAGGGCGTAATGTATTATTTTTATAATCTGTTAGAACATTATACTATTCACCTCATTTTTTAACAAGGTTGACTATATCACCTAAAAATCTAAAAATCATCAATATCTCAAAAAAATTAATCAACAACAATAACAACAACAACAACATCAAGCCTTTATCCCACTAAGTGGGGTTGGCTACATGAATCCTTTTTCTCCATTTCATCATGTTAAAAGTCAAATTCTCATTTAAATCTAATAGAGAAAGATCATTTTAATATTTTCTAACCAATTCTTTTTAGGTCTACCTCTACCTTTCTTAATAGAAGTCAAATCTAATACATCTATTTTCCAAATCGGGTCATCGGAAGGCCATCATTTTATATGACCAAACCATCTAAGGAGGCTCTCTCTAAACTTATCTTCCACTAGAGCTACTCCAACATTTTCACGTATATGCTCATTTTGCTTCCTGTCTCTGAGGGTAAATCCACTCATCCACCTAAGCGTCCTCATCTCTGCAACACTTAACTTAGTATTATGCTTCTCTTTTAATGGCCAACATTCTGTACCATAAAGCATTGCAGGTCTCACAACCATCTTATAGAATTTTCCCTTAAGTTTGAGGGGAACTTATCTATCACAGAACAAGCTCAACTCATTCCTCCACTTTAACCATCCAATGTAAATTCAACTGATAATATCCCTATTTATTTCACCATCACTCTGAATAGTAGATCCAAGATATCTAAAATGTGTACTCTTATTAATGACTTAATCACCCAAAGTGATAATCCCCCCACTAGGTCTATTACTACTAAAATTATACTCCATATATTTTGTTTTAGATCTACTCAAGTGAAAACTTTTAGACTCTATGGTTGACCTCCATAATTCAAGTTTACCTTCAACTCCCTCTCTAATCTTATCAACAAGGAGAATATCATCAGCAAAAAGCATAAGCCAAGGTACATCCTCTTGCAAATGTTTAGTGAGAACATCCATGTCTAAAGCAAGAAATATGGGCTTAAGGATGATCCTTGATGTAATCCAACCAAAATAAGAAAATACTTGGTCAAACCACCTTGTGTTTGAACACAAGTAATGGCTCCTACATACATATCTTTAATGATTTGAATATAAGCATTATTAACTCCTTTTTTTTCTTGAACTCTCCATAGCACTTCTCTTGGAACTTTATCAAATGCTTTCTCTAAATCAAAAAATATCATATGTAGATCATCCTTATTCTCTCTATATTTCTCCATCAAATCTCTCAATAAATGTATGGCTTCCATAGTAGACCTACCCGGAATGAATCCAAATTGATTTTGAGAAACATTAGTGTCACACCGCAACCTACGCTCCATAACTCACTCCCATAGTTTTGAAGTATGACACATTAACTTAATTCCTCTATAATTCACATAATCTTGTGCATCACCTTATTATTAAAAATAGGAATCAACAAACTTATTCTCCACTCATCTGGCATGATTTTAGTCTTCAAAATAGCATTAAAAGGTTTAGTAAGCCAAGAAATTCCTTCATCTCCTAAGCATTTCCACACCTCTATTAGAATATCATCAGGTCTAACAGCTTTTCCACACTTCATTTCATTAAATCCTCTCTAACATCTATTTTACTAATATGCTGATAAAAACAAAAAACTTTATTTTCATTTAGGGTGCTAAGGTCACTAAAGTCAATCATATTCTCACAATCTTCATTAAAAACTTTAGCAAAATATCTCATCCACCTTTGTTGAATATCATCATCTAAAAAAAGTACTTTTTGATCTTCATCCATAATGCACTTCACTTGAACTAAATCTTTACTACTCCTATCTATTTGTTTGGCTAACTTATACATATATCTTTCTCCCTCCTTAGTATATAATCTATTATATAAATCAGTAAAAGCTAAGATCTTTGCATCACATATTGCTTTCTTAGATTCCCTACGTGCTTCTTTATATCTTTCCCAATTACCAAAATTTTACATCTAAACCAATTTTTATAACAAATCTTCTTATTTTTTTATCTTTTCTTGCACATTGGGATTCCACCACCAACAAATCAACTTATTTTTTATAACAAATCTTCTTATTTCTTGCAAATTAATCAAAATCCAAAATTCATGATCCAAAGTCAATCCATTAATTACAATTAAACCCATAACCCAAATCTCTTAAGTGCACCAAATTTTATGCCTTGAGTTAACTCAAATTCAATGTGTGGCAAATCATGGTGAATTAACTTAGTTAACTCTCATAAATTATTCTAATATCTCACATACACTCTACCCAAATTCAAACTCCACATCTAGGCAATCATGTCCACCTAATCCTATGTAAATGTCCCTTAGTAGCTCCCAATAGCCAATCCTAGGTGGCTTTACCATGTTGACTAAGCAAATGGATAAAATTACCAAAATGCCCTCCCATGGTCAAATTTAGTCAGCTTGACCAAAAATAACTACCAAACCTCCTTAACATCAGCCCTTGTTGCATGATTAAACAACTTTTAGAGGCTTCATCAGTATCTCAAGAAAGTATTCCAAGCCCTTGGCTCAATAAAATGGGCACCCAAATAGTCCACTCCATGAAAGTGGACAATGGCTCCCCTCTTTTTCCAACACCTCCTCTACCCAAAAGATTAGTTCCTTTCCACTTGACAGCCATCTAGGACAAAGCCAACCTAATCCTTGTCTTTCCTTGGGGAATCAAAGGCTAAAGTAGGAAAAAAGAGGAAAAAAAGCTATCATTCCTCCTCATTCAAACCAAGTTCACCTCCAGCTTTCCTCTTTAAAGAAGAAACATTCTTAAAACTCCAGGGAGGAGAACTAGCCATCCCACACCCTTTAGGATCTTTTCCATCGAGGTAAAATTCAAGCCCTTGATCCTAGGTCTAAAAATTATAGTGGGTTGTAGGTGATACATTTTTAAATGTAAAAGTAATACCCCTTCTCCTCTTTAATCATGTTTTATCTTTTCTTAAAGTTTCAATCCATTAAGTATACCCTATTTTGAGTTTTAAAAATTCACTACTTAGGTATTTTTGTCATTCTCATGGAGAAGATGAAATCAAAGCCATTTATCTATGATATTTTATTTAAACGGCTATGATTTCATTCAAAATCAAATGAAATTGTCATGTATGATTAAAAAATCATACAATATAATTAGAATGCTTCTGAATAATCTGCTCTTCATATAATATAATTACCATTATGATTTCCTCTCAAAATATGTGTTGATTCCCTGAAAAGACTCATGTAAAATTATAGTATTATATGATTTTGATCATACTATATGATCTTGATCGTCTAGCATGATCGAAGCTTCATACAGTACCATCCTTAACTCAAGAAAATGGCTGAAACTTTGAAAAATTGCCAAAAATCCTTTTCTCATCGAAATTTGATTTCTTTGGCTAATTGGAACTCCTTCGAGCCCAAGTTTATTTTAAATTAATTTTAGAAAAATAGGACCAGTTGATTATGAGAAATTTAGTTCGTAATTAAAAATGAATTTCCTCAATTACTCTCAATCTAGTGATCCAATTGAGCTCAAATTTGGACAAGGTATACTTTGGGATGTTACTCACATACCATATTTACTTGGCCCTTGATGATGGCTGGAATTTGACAAATTGAATTTCCAATGTTTTGGGTCAAAATTTGATCCAAAACATTGAAAATTCATCTCTCGTAAAATACATAGAATTAGATTTTGAAATTTTTGTAAATTGTATGCTTTGCTATAATAGTTAGGCGCACCTGATTTTAGACATATATGAATAGTGGAGACACTTATGGAAAATAGTTAAGGAAATTGTCTAGGTAACTTAAAAAATTCTAGGAAATTTCCCTTGCATGTAATAGGGATGAAACTTGAACACAAAATACTTAGTGACATTTTAAACCCTAAGAATTAATTTTTTAGTTATTGGAAGATATTATGGTTGCTAATTAACCTTTCCTAAAATTTGACCTTTTTATAATTTCAAAACATCAAAATTTCATAACTTATTGAAGTTAAATCTAAAGAATACATTCTAAGGCTTATTTTTCTCAGAATTAAACTCTAAAAACAAAAAATGAAAATCCCCATAAGATCATGAACAAGTTAAAAGTGATTTAATAATTAAGGAAAATTAATAGTTAATTAAATAAAAAGATTAAAAATAAAAAAAATATCAAAATGGTTCCAAACACTTGAAAATCATCCTCAATAGTTATTATTGACATTTAGAGAAGATTCCAAGAAGTTTGGTGTTGATTTGGAACAAAAATGATATTTCCTTAATTATCTTTAATTAAATAATTCATAAAAAAGAATGATGTTTAAAAAATCATAACTAATTCTAGAAAAATTTCAAGTGATACAAACTCAATTAGATTGAATCACAAATAAAATCTAGTATTAATAAAAAATACAAAACCTTTAGAATCTAAAACAAAACAAAAAGTTGAATATTAAGTTAAACATACCTAGGGATATTAATTAGAAATCCAATAAACTTAACCAATGTACTTAAAAATTAGTGATGAGTCGATTGAAAATAATAATATTAAACTAAAATAAATAAAATAATAAATAAAAATAGTTAAATAATATGGTCGTTATTTAGTAACTCGGGTGTATGAAGCAAATAAGTTAGGCCCAAGGATGGGGCAATGATACCAATGGCCCTGGTATAAATAAAGACAATTATCATTTAACTTAAATAATTAATAATAAATCATTAAATTGAAACCTTGATACCCTTTGCTTGATTCTATTTAGAGAGCAAATGTATATTGGATTGAAAGGCTTGAGGATTAAAATACTTAATTAAAATTAAGGTCTTTAGAGAAATTATGATTAATCAACTTCAACATTTAAAACTCAATCTAAAATGAACATTAAAACATTATTACTTAAACTCAAATCAAATTTTCTTCATACAAAAACAAATTAAGGGAAAGTGTTAGAAAACTTCAAACAACATCCAACTTAGGACATATCTAAAGCATGTAGACTGTTACACACATTGTAGTTTGCTTGCTAGGACAGCCAACTCCAGCTTTAGGCTAGGTTATCGCTCTTTCATGTGATTTCTTTGTGTGTGTGATAAGTTTATTTCTTTATTTGTGATGCAAAAATGATTTGATTTGTAAATGAGTGATGCTTGCTATATTTTCAAGTCATGAGTTCCATGATGCCTATGTTGTGATACTTATGTTCTGGTTGTTTTCCCCTGCAATATGTGATGGACATTTAGATTTTCCTAGGTTAGGAAAGATTTGGATGTTAATAAATTTTTTGTAAGTGTTAAAGTGGACTAATTAAAATTTGATTAACAAGTTTTCTGTAGGTGCTCTAATTACTAGGTGCCCTAAAAATTAAAAGCATGGACATGTGAATGTGTTGGCCTAAAAGTGAGCAATGAAATATATATAAATTGTAGAGATGATTTTTGTGATTTTATATAAACTATTTAGGATAACTTGCAGTAGGTTGTATTCGTCTTTCAATTTTTCTTAAATAAAAGTGAAATATTTAGTATCTAATTTTAAATCCAAAGAAGAAAGAAATATCCCTAAAGAGAGAGTTCCTTCCATTTGGAGATCCAAATTAAAAGTAGGTTGTATTAATGTAAGTCTAAAGTACATTAGTTAGGTTTTGGTTTTTACTACATGATGACCCAACTTAGATCTTGGTTCCGAGGTAGACCAAAAATCTTGAGTCTCTAATTTTGAGAATCTAATCCCAAATTTCTATTAAAATATTAACTCAAACTTTAAATTTCTATCATCCAAAATTTAAAGCCCAACATAGGATTGTCCATGGCACTTTTGAAAGGTTTCAGACTCCCAAAGTGCTTCCAACTCCTATTTCATTGACTTCAAAAATAAAATGATCAAATTTGATCTAATCCAACTTGAAAATTCCAACATCCCTCCGTTTATGTTACACCTTGAAAATTCAAAATAAAATTTCTACCATTATTCTAATTAAGAGTATTTGTAGGAAGCTTAAGCTTCCAATGATGTAATTAACTACAAAGGCTTGCCTTTGTTGGAGATTTAAGACACCTAATAAAATATACACCATCCTATTTAGCTCCTAAATAGGATGGGGGAAAATTGTTCTCTTGAAAAAATTAAAATCAAAGACAATCATTATCATCATATTCAAATAATTAATAGTAAATGATATTTTTCTTTCTTTAGAAAGATATGTCATTTACGTCATTACTTTGATGATGAAGTTAATTATACTACATCTAGATTATTATAGCTAAGAACATGATCGAACATCCTTTTGACCCCTTATACATAGTTCTTTCTTTAATTTAACTACAATTATAAAAGATGAAATATCCTAACTATAATAGTCAAAACTATAATCGAAGATCATTTTGACCGTTCGGGGTCATGTAAAGTTTCTTCTTAAACTTGATTACGATAGTCTCGATGAAATTTATAATTTTGTAATTTGAACCTATTAGAGAATGGTATTCTCATCTCCCGAGATGATATAACATTCATAATAATGTATTCAATTTCAAAATTAAAAAAATTTGAAGTCAACATTAAATTTTCCAAACATATCATTATAATTGATTACACATTCCCAAAGTTGCAAACATATGTAAACAATGAGGCTGAGTATAAGACATTGATAACTAGGTTAGAGCTGATAATACTAAATAAAATTTAAGAGATTAAAATCTTCAAACATTCACAGCTAGTGATTAATTAAATAGCTGATATCTATCAAGTATTGAAGGAAAATTTAATTTCTTATCATCAATATACAATACGTCTTCTTGAATAAATTCCTAATGTAACATTGTATAAGATTTCCCATGGGAATAACACTATAATTGATGCCCTAGAAAATTTATCTAAAGCTCTAGCTTTGTCACAACCCATTTTGACCCCCCAATTAACCTGCAGTTGAACATAAAAGGGGAATCTAGAGAGAGGTCTCTCATACTAATACCCATACTAAAATACTTCTATTTGGATCAACTAAGTAGGAAATAGGCTATTCAAATTATCCCAATATATCAAGATTTTTCAATTTTTGATTCAATTCAAAATTTGAAGCATATTTAAAATACACCAGATAAAATGCAGAGGTTACTAAATATCCATTCTTATTTATATGCCTAAAACTTTGGTTGTACAACTTTTACCCTGATTTTTCTGTACACCCTAAATGAATCTACACAAAAAGGGAAGTCAACCTTCCTTCCTAATATCCCACTGGCTCCTTCTCCTTTCTTGCAATACAATGATTGCTAATGAGCTAGAGCTCAATGAAATACACAAGCAATATATAAGAAATATTAAATATATTTGTAGTTAAATGAAATGACATGATAATTTCCATAAAGCATATAAAACATCATTTTCTTGTTATATTTATGTTCGACATCTTTAGGCAAGTCATATGATTAATATAGGCTTTTGCACACTTATATCTCTCTAATTCAAGGTTGGGTCCACATTCTCAACTTTTAGAATTGAGGTTGCACACTCATTCAAGGTTCAGTCTGAATACCTAACTTTTAAAATTGAGAGAGTGTAGGCTTATCTCGTCAGGTCTTTCACCTATACTTATGTGGGCCTATCCCCCCATATATAACTTATCTCACATTTTAAATACATTTTACATTTCAAAGTAATCATAAAAATATGCTATTACAATAAATACTTAATGGACCAAAAACTAAATAATAACAAAATTGGAATTAATTATATCACAATGACATAAAATGTGTGGTTGCAATTATATAAAGGGTCACTATTTCGCATACCATAGTTCGGGTATCTAAGTATGTTCCATGGGATAGTTGCATAACTTTATTCACCTGAAATACCCCAACCACTTTTCCTTTTATACAAAACCTAAAACAAATGTTATTTTTATTCATGCATGCATGCATACTAAGAAAATAACACAACTTATATCAAAATACTTAGAGGTTTACCAAAAATGAACTCATTTAACTTAAATTCTAACCTCTTACACCCTTCCTTTCCATCCCTTTTATTTCTTTATTATTTTTTACATTTCCTCCCATAACTTTACTAATGTTAGCAATTACTATAGCAATCCTCACCTAATTGAATATCACTACAGCAATCTTACTCATTTCAGCAACAAGGTAGCAGTCATCCTAATTTCTATAACACTATAGAATTTATCTAATAGTAACATTTATTCTTCACTTAACTAATCTCATCAATTACTAATCTCAGTACACAAACATAGATTTCACCACCTTAAACACTGATTTCATCTCTTACCTTTTTTTTGTTATGATTTCTTAAGCTTTACTAAATTCCTCCTCTCTAATATCCTTAATGTTTGTTGAATTCCTCTACAACAACCCACAATAGTAGCTTCCCCATTCTTCTTGCTCATGACCTTCAATTGCTTATGACAAGAAAATAATGGAAGGCTGAGAGAAATGGAAGGGAGAAAATACAAAGTGCTTGACATAATTTTAAATTAATACCCATATATTATTCCACTAACTCCACCTTCCTTAACACTATCCATGTAATTTAAATCAGCCGTTGCATGACCATTTTAGTGGATGGGAAATGCTTAGGATAGTGGAATGCATGCTTAAGTTAGTGGCTAGGTTTATGCCATAGCTAATTAAATACTTCAAACTTAATTAATCGGTAATTAGGGAATTAAACACCTGAAGTTTTATTACTCTAAAAAGTTTTTAAGCTTATAATTTAGGTATACTCCTATATATATCAAAATGCTCAGAATAAAAATAGGATTTAATGAAAATATCTTTATCGTATTACAGAGGAATAAAAAAAATGTCACTTCTTTAAAAAATAATTATACCAAAAATATTAAGCTTACCTTTTGAAATTTTGAGTATTACATTCCACCCCTCTTTATGAAAATTTCATCTTTGAAATTTATTATCTTAGAGGCCATCAAAAAAGTGAGGAAACTTCAGTCTATTGCCTTCTTCCTTTTCCCAAGTTGCCTCATTTTATGATCTATGTTTCAATTTCATAATAATCAACTAAATTCTTTGGTGGACATCCGTAACCCATTTCCTCAATCATGTTATGAGGAAAACATTATGAATATCTAACATGTCAACTAGAAGAGAAAACCTATAAGCTACATTCCCAATCTTTTCAATAACTTCAAAATGTTTTATATACCTAGGACAACTTAATTTTCCTCCTTGCCCAAATCTGGTTGAACTTTTCATAGACTTAACCTTCAAAAATATCAAGTCACCAATTTCACAATCCACTATTCTATGCTTGGTGTCATAATACTTTTACTGGTGATCCTAAGAAGCTTTCAATCTATCTTTGATTTATAAATTTTCTTTGTTGCTTGATCAACTAGCTCTATACCCAATAGTTTTCTTTCACCTGCTTCAATCCAGGTTAAGTGAGTTATATACTTTCTACCTTAAAATGCTTCATATGATGCCTTTGATATACGTGAATGGTAGCCTTTATTGTAAGCAAATTCTATCAATTGTATGTGATCTTTCTAGTTACCTTTAAGATCCAAAGCACATAATCTGAACAAATCTTCAAGGATTTGAATTGTTCATCCAGATTAGCCATCAATCAGAGGTTGAAAGTTATACTAAAGTGCAGATTTGATCCCAAGATTTCATGGTTGCTTTTCACATCCTCAAAGTGAATATACTATGTCTATCATAAATAATAACTTTTGGGATGCAATATAATCTAGAAATCTCTTTTATATCAAGGCATGCTAATTTGTATACTGAATCTATTTGCTCGATAGGCAAAAAGTGAGCTAATTTTATTAGTTAATTAATAATCACCAAAATATATTCATGCCACTTTCTGGATCTACAAAGTCCTATAACAAAATCCATTATAATGTCTTCCCACCTCCACTCAGGGATAGGTAATTATTGTAACAGTTCAATATGTCATTGATGTTCAGCTTTCACAATTTGACATGCTACACACCTAGACATATATTTAGTAACATCGTTCTTCATACTTTGCCTTCATAAAATTAATTTTAAATCTTTATACATTTTAGTACTGCTTGGATGAATTGTGTAGCCAGAATAATGAGCTTCCTACCAAATTTCTTTTCTTAAGTCTGGATCATTGGGTAACCACAATCGAAATTTATGCTTAATTATTTCATTAGCATCAACAGAATAATATGGTCTTTTTCTTGATTGAGCTTGCTTCATTACCTTTGGATTCTCAATATTAACTTTTTGAGCCTCTTTAAGATGATCTGCTAAGGTTGGATTTACTGTCATTTAATGCATGTATTCCACATTCTTAAAATCATTAATCTTTAATTACAAATTCTCATTTTCTTGATCAATTGAACCTCTTTAGTAAACATTGTATTCATTATTCTTGTGGATTTGTGACTTAAGGCTTTAGCCATAATATTGGCTTTTCTAAGACAATATTTAATTTCCACATCATAGTCCTTAATTATCTCCAACCATCTCCTCTATCTCAGATTTAATTCTTTCTATGAAAATATGTATTTTAGGCTCTATTGATCAGTAAAGATTTTACATCTTTCCCTTTATAGGTAATGCCTCTAAATCTTCAAATCAAAGACTATTGCAGCCAACTCTAGATCATGAGTATGATAATTTCTTTCATGTGACTTCAATTATCTTAAGGCATATATAATTACCTTTCTATTTTGCATTAGAACACATCCTAAACCCATCAAAGAAGCATCATTATAAATCTTGAATCCTTCTATTCCTGACAGATATGTGAATACTGGTATTGTAGTTTGATGCATCTTCAATGTCAGAAAGCTCTTCTCACATTCTATAATCTATTCAAATTTAACATCCTTTCTCATCAATTTGGATAAAGGCAAAGCAATCTGTGAAAATCTTTTAACAAACATCTTATAGTATCCTGTCAATCCCAAGAAGCTACGAATCTCTATAACATTCTTTGGTGTAGGCCATTTCATAATTACTTTCACCTTCTGTAGGTCTATTGAAATTCCTTCAGTACTGATAATATGCCTTAAGAAGGTAACACACCTTTGCCAAATATTACATTTTTAATATTTTGTATATAGTTGATCTTTCCTTAATGTTTCCAAAAATATCATTAAATGTTTAGCATTCTCATTATCAGTCTTTGAGTATGTAAGAATGTCATGAATAAAAATAATCACAAACTAATCTATATAGTCCTTAAAAACCTAATTTTTCATATCCATAAAAATAGCAGGAGAATTTATCAACACGAAAGGTAGGACTATATACACAAAATGACTATACCTAGTCCCAAAAGTTGTCTTACTGATATCTACTACTTTAACACTCACTTGATGATACACTGATCTTAAATCAATTCTAAAAAAATACTTTGGCACCTACCGACTGAATAAACAAGTAATCTATATGAGAGAGTGTATATTATTGTTAATGGTCACTTTATTTAGCTCTTTATAGTCAATAAATGTTCATATGGATCCATCTTTCTCCTTAAAAAAAGTACAGGTGCACTACAGGGTGAGTTATTTGCTCTCATAAATCCCTTATCCATAAATTCTTCTAATTGAGCATCCAACTCCTACAATTACTTTGAAGCCACTCTATAGGGAGATTTTTATATTGCTAATCTTCTTAGTGGCCGTTCAATACCAAATTCAACTTCCCTTTCAAGGGGTAATCCAAGTAATTCTTTAGGAAATACATCTAAGAACTCAGAGACCACTGGGACATTCTATAATGCCTACGCTCCCGTGATTAACACTTCCATTTTAGCTAAGAATACAAACTTTGGTCTCCTTAAATTTCTACCCATCTTCTCCTTATTAACCAAAGAGGATGTTGCATTCTTCTCACAGGAAATATAGAAGTTTTCTCATTTGGCAAATTAAACTTTATCTTTTTCTTTCAACATTCAATTATGTCAAAATATTTAACAAGCCAATCCATTCCCAGAATGATATCAAAAGTTTCAATAGCCACCAAAATTAGTTCTATTAAAAATTTATGACACTAAATATCTAGATTCATATAACACTTCCTATTGGCTTGCAAATAATCCCCTATTGGCATCATAACACATAAGGCAGATGTAAAGCATGCAATCTCAACAGATAAGTCAGCACAAATTTTTTAAGAAAAAAATGACAGGGAGACTCTAGAATAAAAAGAACTCCATCAAATTTATTGGAAATAAGAATTTTACCTAAAATGACCTCTTTGGAATCTTTGGCTTCTTGGGGTGTGATGGCAAACACTCAAGATTTCACTGTTGGATTACCTTTAACATCTAATGCTTCTCCTCTCAGCTAAACTGGAGCTTCCCATATATTGCTTAATTTCCCTAAAATTGAATCTTCCCTACCTTATTTCCTTTAATATTTCTACAATGTTGTTCTTGCTCCTGATATCCTAAATATACCTATGGCCTAGCAATATTTCTTTTATACTAAGGATAGTCCACCTTGTAATGACCTAATTATCCACATCTAGAACATCTTCCAAAACTGACTAAATATTGGCCAGAATGTCTCATCCCGCACAGATCACACATAGGTTTCTCAAGCTGACTCTACTTAATCTTATTATAAAATTTTGGCTTCTTGTTTCTGATTTATTCATTATTCTGAAAAAAATATCTTCCTTTTGCCTATTTGTTACCACTCCTAACTATGCTTAAACAAATTTAGCTCTTTTAAATTCTCTTGGCTCTCTCAACTAAAATTGAGAATTCATTGATATCAAATGGTGCCAATGCCGGTCACAACTGATCCTTGATGAAAGTTCATGTAAGTTATTAAATAAAATTGAACTGTCCCAAGGCTAACCAAGAGGGGGGGGGGGATTGGTAATTTAAAAAAAAATTCTTAGATTTTTGAAAACAATTTCTAGAAAACATAATCAATGATCCTTAAAATATGTAGTTGATTAGATATGATTATCACAAAATATTTTTCAACCACGAAACTTTAAAGTACTAAAAAATAAAAATACAAAAAAAGTAAAGTGAACAGAAGAACACTAAATTTTATAGTGGTTCAGTCCAAACTTGACCTATGTTCACTTGCTAGAGACTCCTTCTCCAGCTATTGCACTAAATCAAAGTGACTCTCCATTTGCTCCCATAGTAAGGCGAATAAGCCCTTACAAACTCCCGTCCATTAACCTGGTGCGGCAGAGAGCCGACACCTTTTATACTCTCCAAGTGATGGTAGTGTGCCATCATGTCCTTTTTCACCCTCCTGGTGAAGGCAGAGAACCTACATCCTTTTTATCCCTCCAGGTGAAGGCAGAGTATCATCATCCTTTTTGACACTCCTGGTGAAGGTAGATAACCATGACACGCTGTTGAAAATCTTCTCTCAAAAGTCTCTAGAGTAGATGGGCAGAAATTAGAAGGTGATAAAGAGATCCTCGCTTTTGACAACCTTATGAATTCCTCACAACTCACCCTCACAAGATCTCTCACACGTCACTCACACAATTTCTCCCAAACACTCACACATAATGGCCACTCTCAAGAGACGTTCATAGCAAAGGTCTTGAATGATAATTTTTAGGACTCCTTATATAGAAAAAGCATGAAAAATGATCCAAAAACAAAAAAATTCAAGTGATATACAGTACTATCGTGGATCATTTGTACGAAAAATTCAAAAATTCTTGTATAAACTGGTAAAAACCTAGTCTCGTACACAATCAATCTTTTATACGAACATTGATTGTATTGTATGAATAATTTAAAAAATCATTATGTTTGTTTGGTATGATCTGGTACGAACTTAATTTCATATCTTATCAGTCGTCTATACGACTTGACATCATACCGTATGAACAGTTCAATAAATCATGCTTCATTTGGTATGATCTGGTATAATCCCAATTTCATACCCTATCAGTCATCTATACGAACTTATATCATACAGTACAAATAGTTCAAAAATTCAAGCCCAAATTTGAAAAGTATTTTTTGGACAAAACACTAAGTCAAATCGTATAGTATGATTGTAGATCGTACAATATGATGAGCTTTAAAAAATTAATTTTAATCTCTCATTTCCTGTGTGTATGTGCATGACTATCAATTATAATCACACTCGCTCAGACTCAAGAAAATAAAAAAATAGAGATTTACAGACTCTATTATATGGCATCCTATTCTAAATTTTTTTGAAGTCTTCAGCAATCTGGGGTAGTTTATGATTTCCCTGAAATGTTAGATCACACAAAAATAAATAGATATTTCTAATTTATGCTAAGAGAAATAATAAAAAATTTTTGCACAATAATTAGTTTTGTTATCGTAAAAAATCACAAGCTCAATCTTGATTTCTGAGTTGCAATAATCTCCCCCATTTTGATGATGGTAAAAGAATTATTGTTTGAACTACTAATTAACATTCTTTCTCCTAAGCTCCCCCTCAATCAATAAAAAAAATCATCTTACAAACAAAAACACAAACACAAGATAAGACAAATAACGCAAACAAAAATAAAAACACAGACACAAGACAAGTGACTTAAAATTACAAAATTTCAAAAAATAAATGCAAAATAACATAAGACTAACACAAAACAACACAACACTTCAAACAATCACACTTGATACCTCCCCCTTTTGACATCAATAAAAAGAGGAGAATTTCTTGAAAATGTAAGATGCTATGAACTAATCTGATACTCAATAAAGAAGAGAATTTTAAAAATTTGCAAAATCAACATTAAATTCCTGATGCAAAAACCTTGTATTTTAAATTAAAAAATAAATTAAGACAAGTGAAGTTCATCTGGGTCAATATTCGTTCAAGAAAGCAGGGATATCAAATAGAATAATTATTGCAAAATAAAAATTGAATAAAAATCAATTAGTTTCAAATTCATGAGTCGAAGTTATTGTTAAATGCATGGGTTTCTTTATAGAAGAAAGAACGAGATGTGGTGTGGGCTCATTTTATGCCACTTTTCAAATTTGGTGATCATTGTGCATCTTTCGATTTTGAATTTTATTTGGCGAACATTGTGCATCTTTTGAGGTTGGGCACATTTTGTTCCTCTTTTCAATTTCGGCACACTTTGAGCATCTTATGACATTTTTTTCTTTCCACAATCTAAAGCAATAATAAATCCAAAAGATAACAATAAAAGCAATACAGTGAACAAAAAAGCAAATGAAAAATGAGAATTTTTTTTTGCAATAATTATAGCTATAAGATATAGGTCTATTAGAACACTAAAGATGATCTCCTTACCTTGGCCTAATTATAAATTGATTTAAACACCAGAGATGAACAAAATTTTTATAAAGGAAATAACATTGTAATGCAAAAAAATTTAAAGTTTTTAGTCTTTAGATCAACATTTGTAAATTAGTTGATAATAGCTTATAAATAATTCGAGAGAATTAAGAATATCATAAGTCAATTCATTGCAATCAATTCCTAAATATAAACTACAAAATGCAACATCATAAATAAAAAAATCTCAAATGATGTAATAACAACAAACAATCTAATACTTTGGAGGATCATGATCAGGACGAGGCTGTGGTGGACTAAACATGGAAAAGTAACTATTTATGGTTGCTACTTGAGTATTCAACGAATCAAATTATCTCTAAACCAACCAATGTCATCATTATACCTGAAGTTCTGCTGGTCCTGTTGATTCTCAATATGATCAAAGCATTGATCAAAATGAGTCTCGAGGCGATCAAATCATTGAACCATTTCTTGATAGAAGTTATGCTCTAGTCTAGGAGAAAGAGCAGGTGCAGGTGCTAGTACAGGTGCAGGTCCTCCTTCCTCATCAAATTATTCTCCCTCTTCCCCTTAATCTTAATGAGAAAGAATACAAAATGAAGCATTGGTAAAATAGTAAGGTAGATTATTTGGAGGATCAGGATGGATAAGATTGAATTTTTTTCAAGAATATAAGCAATCAAATATCCTAAAGCCATATTCTTCTTCCTTCTAGGGGAAGGGTTTCTAATGTTAGTGAGATTTTTAATGTAGTCTATAATCAATTGGGCTTCATCAAATGGAGTGTTTGACATGATATAATATGTGACTATGCTAAGCAAGGGAGTGATATTGATTTGATCTCCAACTTTAGGGATAGTAGAGGTTTTTAAAACATGTTAGATGATCCTTGTATTTTGATTTAAAGACTAAACTAGGGGTAGATATTGAGCAGAAGGAATGCCCCTAATAGTTTGATTAATAGCATTCCAATCAAAATCTCCTCTTGAAGCCATAGAATGAGCCCGAATCCCCTCAGTCCTAAGATGTAGGAAGGTCCCCAAATCTTCTTTAGTGATTTTAACACAATGATGAAAGACATAAGAGGGCATAATGGTGTTGTTTTCTCTCATTCTCAAGTTGGCAAGAAAATAATAGAAGGTGTCGGAATGAAAAGCATATATAAAAGTGATAAAAAAAGAAAATTGAGTGGAGTCAAAAAGATGCATGATCGGATAGTTTATATCTTCATGAATAAGAAGTCGAGAGGGAATAATCTTAGCTTGAATGAACCAATCATAAGCTTGTTCATTTTCCTTTGATAGAATGTTGTCATCTCGATCAGAACAAGATGAACCACCCTTAGAAGTTATGGATGCTTGCTACTGCTTGCCATACGAAAAGAAGTTTGAATACAAGATTTGAAAGGGATAGGAGATGAAAAGGTTTGGAAAAATTCAAAGAACGAACTCCAATTTAAAGAATTCAAACTTGATCGTACAGTATGATTTGGGTTTGTACGTACGATCCAAAATTTTGTACAGTATGAACTAAAGTTCATACATACGAACAGAAACAGTTAAGAATAGTTATTGTAGTGAAACATCTTTTCATAAAGTTGCATTTATGATGAGTCATTTCGTATGAATTTTGACCATTCTGATCGTACAGATGAACATGTGTTCGTCTGAGATGATCAGGCTATAATGATCGTACCTGCCTAATGAATTTATTTGAATGTAGATTGACAACACAATCGTATAGACAACAAAGTATTTGTACAAATGATCTTTGAAAATAACATTTTATACAGATGATGACATTTTCGTAAAATATGATTCCTTTAGAAAATCTCATTTTTCATCTCAGTAACCCGAAAAAGAGATATTGTAAAATCTAGTGATTTTGTACAGTACGAAAGTGGTTCGTACAGTATGAATGGAAAGGAACATTTAGATTTGCACATGATAATCAAGATTCTTTAAAAAAAAATCACACAAGATCCATAAGACACAAAAATGAAAATAAAAGATAACATGAAATAGAGATTAAACCAAAATAGAGAAGAAACAAAATTCGAACCACAAATAAATCACAAACAAAATAACAAAAATACAAACATTAGCAATAAGATATACATAATAAATGCAATTTGTAGAATTTTTGTAAGTTGGTTTTTAGTAGACACATGATTTAATTGAATATCTCCCTTGGTGACATGGTCCCTTATAAAATGATGTCTTATGTCTATATGCTTGGTCCTTGAATGTTGGATTGGGTTCTTTGTAATGCAAATGGTACTTGTATTATCATGAAAAATTAGAATAGTGCAAATTGAAAAGCCTAAATCCATGAGTTGTTATTTTAACCAAAGAACCTGTGCCACTCAACTTCCTGAGGCTATATATTCTACTTTAGCAGCAGAAAGGGCTATTAAATTCTATTTTCTGCTAGACCAGAAAATAAAAGAGTTTCGTATGAATTGACAAGTTCTAGAAGTGCTTTTTTGATCAACCCTACATCCTGTAAAATCTGAATCAGAATCTAATGATTTCAAAAGAAGTGCTATGCCTAGGATAACAAATCCCTAAGTTTTGAGTCCCAAAAAGATATCTCATAATTCTTTTAACAGAAGCCAGGTGAGATTTTTTTGGATCAGCTTGAAATATAGCACACAGATAAAGACTAAATATGATACCAGGTCTGTTTATAGTTAAATAAAGTAATGATCCAATCATCTCTCTAAATTTCTTCTGGTCTACAAATTTGCCTTTAGAATCCTTATCTAACTAACTTGTGGAACTCACGGGAGTACTTATTGGTTTAGCTTTATCCATTTCATACTTCTTAAGAATGTCCTTAATATATTTTAACTAAGAAAGGTGTCATCCTCTCTCTGCTTTATGCTAAAACCTAGAAAGTAACTCAAATCTCTCATCAAACTCATTTCAAATTCTCTACTCATTATTTTAAAAAAATCATTATAAAGATTTTCATTGGTGGATCCAAATATGATACCATCAACATATATCTGAACAATGAGCATTTCATCTTCTACTCTTTTTAAGAACAGAGTGGTGTCCACGCTTCCTTTGACAAATAATCTTTTTAGTAGGAATGTGCTTAGCCTTTCATATAATGTCCTAGGTGCCTGTTTTAGTCCATACAACGCCTTCTTCAATTTGAACATATGATTAAGAAATTGAGAATTTTCAAAACCTAGGGGTTGGTCAACATAAACATCTTTGATCACCCCATTAAGAAAGACACTTTTAACATCCATTTTAAATAATTTGAATCCATTAAAATAGGTAAAAGATAAAAGCACCATAATTGCTTCAAGTATGGCTACAGGGGAAAAAGTCTCCTCAAAATCAATTCTTTCTATTTGATTATACCCCTTGGCCACCAATCTTGCCTTATTTCTAACTATTACACCTGTGTAATTCATCTTATTTTTGAAAACCTACTTAGTTCTAACAACACTTTAATCTTCATGTCTCTTTACCAATTCCTAAACAACATTTCTAACAAACTAATTCAACTTTTCTTGAATGGCTAAAATCTAGAATTCATCAAAAAGTGCTTGATTTACATTAGTGGGTTCAATCATTGAAATAAAAGCTGAGTGGTTCACTTCTTTGCTCAATCCATGCCTAGTTCTAACACCTTCACTCGAGTCTCCTAAAATTAGTTCTTTAGCATAACTTTTTGAATATTTCCATTCTCTAGGCAGTGAATTTTCTATTTTAACCCTTTGTTTAAGATTTCTATTTTCAATTTCTTGGGTTATTTCTTCAATATATTCTTATTCCATTTTAGACCCTCCAGAAATATCAGATTCATCAAAAACTACATAAGTGGTTTCCTCAACTACCAAAGTCCTTCTGTTAAAAACTCTATCAGATTTCCCAACACTAAAATATCCTAGAAAAATTCCTTCATTTGATTTAGGATCAAATTTTCCTAAAGGAGTTTTACCATCCTTATGAATAAACACCTTACATCCAAAGACGTGTAGATATGAGAGGTTTGGTGTTCTTCACTTAAGAAGTACATAGGGTTTCTTATTCAACTTAGATCTAATATTCACCCAATTCAGAACATAAAAAGTTGTACTAACCTCTTCAGCCTAAAAATATTTAGGAAGTGACTATTCAGCCAACATAGCTCTAGCGGTTTCTATCAATATTTTATTCTTTCTTTCAACAATCCCATTCTATTGAGGGGTCCTAGAAGCTGAAAAGTTGTGATCTATTCCTTGCTCTTTATAAAAAAATTTAAATTTTTTATTTTTAAATTATCCTCCATGATCACTTTAAATTGTAAGAATGTCACACCCTAGCTTCCTCTGAATCCAAGTAAAAAGTCTTCTAAACTAATCAATGATTCACCCTTATGTGATAAGAATCTAATCCAAGTGAATCTTAAATAATCATTAATAATTACATACCCAAAAACATTTCCTCCTAGACTTATGTGCTAATTGGTCCAAAAAGATCCATTTGAAGGACTTCTAATGGTTTACTAGTTCTAAGATCCTTAGTTGAATAAAAGGAGGATTTGACTTATTTTCCTAATTGACATGCATCACACAAGTGATCCTTAGGAAAGTCTAATTTGGGTATGCCTCTTATTGTGACTCGAGCTCACAGTTTATATTTTTGATGATAACAAATATTATGGCTCACATCTTTATGTCTCCTAGTACTTTTATTCTATACTTGTTTATGTGTATACTAATATTTCGGGAACACCATACAACATCCAAAGAAGATCAAGGCTCAAGTTTGGGTAGAATAGGTTATGTTATAAAGATTTTTATAATATTCATTAATGTATTTTTGATTTCTTGAGTCAAGTCCTATAAGGGTGTAAGCTAGCTTGGTGACCATACACACACACACTCAGGGGGAGTAAGACTAATTCAAAATAAGAAGTTCAATTTTTAAACAAATCGTACAGGATGATTTCTATCTGCCAGGATGACCAACTCTTTGAACTAATCATACTGGATGATTTATATCGTCTAGGATAATCCTTTATGATCTTAAAAAATAGCTGCCAATGATATTTTAGGTAAGGATTTACGATTCAAATTTTGTTCTAATCATCCTGGATGCATGATATATAAAAATCATACCTAAATTAATACTGTGATTAATCAATCAAAATCTACTTAATTTGATATTCTAATCATACTGGATGATCTTAGAATCAACCTAGATGATCCTAAAATTATCCTGGATGATTAGTACAAATTTGAACATATCATCTAGTTGATCGTCTAGGTCATCATCCTGGACTATCAGGTCAAATTCTGTACATCATTCTAGATGACCTTGCAATCATACTGGATATGTCTTGGTAGCTCAATTGAGTTTTTTAAGGTTTTCTAATGCCCTCTTTTTAAGCACGTCATCCTGGATGATCCTGTGATCGTCCTGGATGATCTTTGCCACCAGAATTAAATTTTTAATATTTTTTAGAGTCCTCTATTTAAGCTTTCTTATAGGCATTAAAATTATCTTTGGCAGCCATTAAGGCTTCGTTCTTTTGGAGAAAATTTGAAGAGAGAGCCTTGAAAGGGAGAGAGGAAAAGGTGGAGTTTGAGAGAGGGAGAAGATCCTTGGAGGGAGTTTCAATGGAGTATGGAGGGGGTTTCACACAGTTACTCTGGCAAGCTTGCATCTTAGTACCATCAGATTCAAGGTTTGTCTTGAGGGACGTTTTGGGAAAAAGTAGATCACTTTAGTGTCAAAGGACTGGGTTCTCTACCTCATCGGTTCTCTACCTCACCGGGGGAGGTGGAAGAGATTTTATAAGGGCTTCTCTACCTAGCTATGGGGGCTAAAGTAGAGTCACTAAAGGTTTAATGCAATACCTGGAATGGGTGGTTCTGGGGAGTGGACGTGGGTCAGGTTGGATCGAACTACTACAAATTTGGTGTGTTCTTTCTGATTATTTTCTACACTTTACTTTTATTGTGATTAACTACTTGGGTGAAATCTTTGATTTATCTTTTTATTATTGATTTAATTCATTTCTACTACAAGATAGAAAAAGAATTTCTTTTTGTTAAAGAAGATTTTAAATATTCAATTCACCCCCCTCTTGGTTAGCATCGGGATTAGTTCTATAGGGTTTAACACTCCTAACAAATTTTCAAGTGGTATCAGAGCAGGATTCATAAATTAAGTTTTTGATAACTTTTGAATTTCGATCAATGGCTAATTTTTGTAATCTTAATATTATGGAAAGATATTCAATCACCCGACTACCTTTATTTGAAAATATTACTTTTGATTTTTGAAAAATTCATTTTTCTACTTTCTTGAAATCAATAGATTATCGCATGTGGATGTTAATTCAGGAAGGATACTCTGCACATTCTCATTTTGTAAATGGCATCATAACTGATATTCCATTTTCTAAATGGAGTAGAGAAGAAAAAAATTATGCTCAATTGAATGCTAAATCATTGAATTATTTTTTTTATGCTTTAACTTCTGAAGTTTATATGATTGTTTCTACCTGTATCATCAACAAAGAAGTTTTGGGATAAATTATGAACTATATACGAAGGTACTAGTGAAGTCAAGCAATCTAAATTGAACATCTTATTGCATGATTATGAACTATTTAGCATGAAACCTTATGAGATTATCTTAGACATGTATACTAGGTTTACTCAAATTATGACATCATTACATGCTTTAGGTAAAGAATTTTCAAACTTTATAAAGGTCAATAAAATTCTACATTGTCTACTTGATAAGTTTGATGCTAAAGTTGTTACTATTTGCAAATCAAAAAATTTGAATGAATATTCTATTGATAATCTGATTGACTCACTCATTGCCTACTAGCAATGTTTGGGTCAAAAGCTTTTGGATGTAAGTGAAAGTATAGTACTAAAAGCTGAAGACATGGATGAAAGTGGCATAGTAGATAATGAAAGTGAAGAGTTATCATTAACGACAAACAAATGTGAAAGTCTACTAAAGCACAAGAAAAAGCATCAACAAAAGTGGAACAAAGGTAAAAATGATAAGAATGGTAAGATTTCTTCTGACGTTATTTGCTTTGGATGTAGGAAATTTAGACATATAAAAAATCAATGCCCTAATTTGAAAACTCTTCCTGCAAAGGAAAAGTGTAAAGCTAAGTAAATTATAAAAAGGGCAAATAATAAAAGTAAAAAATCTCCTTGGAAGACCTAGCATCTGAATCATTAGATCAGGAGAAAGATGATGTTTAAAGCTACATTTGTGTATTTATTTATTTTTGTTATTTTTGTAAGCATGTATGTTTTTAATCATTATATTTTTGTTTTTTTTATGTTTTTTCTTTGTGTTTAATTTCTCTTTTTATTTTTATATTTTTTCTTTAGTCTCCATGTTATTGTGTAGTTTCTCTGATCAACACACACACATCACATTTTATTTTGTATATGCCTTAGAAAATCAAATCATTTTGTAATGATCATTTCTTTCTAAAAATGAAAAATTTACCTCCTATTTTCTTAAAATTTTATGTAAATTTTGGTTGACTTCTATAAAATCAGTTAAAGGAAGAAACTCATGATTTTATCTCTCTATCTCATTTCTTAATGAGGAAATTTTACTTTTGATTCAAAATCTTCATTAAATAATTATTTCGATTTTGAAATTAAACTTTTTTCATCTCCCTACATTTTTTCTATCTCATAGGGATCTTTTACAAGTTGTTGAATCCACTTTATTATTTTCTTAATCAAGTAATTCATTTTTGTAACTAGAATGGGTTTTCTTTAGTCTTAAAAATTATAGAAAGGAAGCATATTTGTTAAAAAGAAAAGAGACACAAAATGAGTCCAAAGTTGAAAAGTTATGTAATGATGCCAAAAATAGAAAGATACACAAAGTGCATCAAAAATCAAAAGATACGTAAAGTACACCAAAAATTAATAAAAAGGCAAAAAATGAGCCCACAATAAGTTAGCTTACCTTTCTTAAATTTCTTGAATCATAAGAAAACCCTTATATCTATCGATATTTTTGATATTTAAGATTGAAAATCATGATTCTTGATTCACCAAGTTTTGCATTGATCTTCTCTTAGATATATTTTATGAAAGGAGTTTTGGAAAGATTATTGTTTCCTTCTCTAATTTGTTACTTGATTTAGATGCTTATTTCAAAAAGTTTTTTAGCCCTTAAGGAACCTGAGCTAGGATTAATAATTTTTGAATCTCTAACCATTCTGAGTTATGTGTGGTCAATACATGCCTTACTAAGCTTTTGAATAAAATCAAGAGATAACTTTCTCATTCCAAGAAAATTTTTGATATTTCAAACTAATTCTTCTAAAACATCACCTTCACCAGATCAGGGACCGTTCGATCTTGTAGTCTATTTTTTCTATTTTATTTTTCTATGCTCCTCTTCTTTTTGATAATGTCGAAAGTGGAGAATGTACTATTATATTTGTGTTTTATTTGAACATAATATTATTTTTTTGTTAAATTTATTTAGTTTATCTTTTATCTAGTTATTTATTTTATTTTAAAAATAAAAATTAAAAATAAAGAAAATTTTATTTTCCCCTATTTTTAAAATTTTTTATCTTAGTGAGGTGGAGATTAGGAGAAAATACTTTTGGTTTACAAATTCAACCAGTAATATTTGCCATCATAAAAAAAGGGAGATTATTGCGACTCGAGCTCACGAGTTTATGGTTTTGATGATAATAAACAATATAGCACACATCTTTATGTCTCCTAATATTTTCATTATATACTTATTTGTGTGTATACGAATATTTCAGGAACATCATGCAATGTCCAACAAAGATACAAGGCTTAAGATTGGGTAGAATAAGTTATGTTGTAAAGATCTTTGTAAAATTCATTGATGTATTTTTGATTTCTTGACTCAAGTTTTGTAAGGGTGTATTATAGCTTGGTGACCATGTACACACACACTCAGGGGGAGTGAGATTGAGTCAAAACCAAAAGTTTAATTTTTGAACTAATCGTACTAGACGATTTCTATTGTCTAGGATGATAAGCTCTTTGAACTAATTATACTGGATAATTTATATCATCCAGGATGATCCTTTATGATCTTAAAAATGGCTGTCAATGATAATTTAGGGAAGGATTTAAGATTCAAATTTTATTCTAATCATCTTGGATGATCTTGATCATCCTGGATGATCTATGAAAATCATGCCTAAATTAATCATGTGATTAGTCAATCAAATCTACTTAATTTGATATTCTGATCATACTGAATGATCTTAGAATCATCCTTGATGATCTTAGAATCATCCTGGATGATCAGCACAAATTCAAACATATTATTCAGCTGATCGTCCAGGTGATTATCCTGGACTATCAGGTCAAATTCTACACATCATCCTGGACGATCCTGCGATCATACTACATGATTCTTGGCTGCTAAATTGAGTTTTTAGGATTTTTTGAAGCCCTATTTTAAAGCATATCATCTTGGACGATCATGCGATCATCCTGGATTATCTTTGCTACCAGAATTGAATTTTTAGGGTTTTTAGTGCCCTCTATTTAAGCTTTCTAAAAGACACTAAAAGTGTCTTTGGCAGCTATTGATGCTTCATTTTTTTGGAGAAAACTTGAAGAGAGAGCCTTGGAAGGGAGAGATGAAAGGGTAGAGTTTAAGAGAGGGAGAAGATCCTTGGAAGGGGTTTCAAGGGAGTATGGAGGGGGTTTCATTCGGTTGCTCTAGCAAGCTTGCACCTTAGTACCATCAGATTCAAGGTTTATCTTGAGGGAAGTTTTGGGAAGAAGAAGATCTCTTTCGTGTCAAAGGACCAGGTTCTCTTCCTTTACTAGGAGGGTGAAAAAAGATTCTAGGTTCTTTGCATCACCAGGAGGGTGAAAAGGATTTCAGGTTCTCTATCGCACCGAGGGAGGTGGAAGAGACTTTATAAGGGCTTCTCCGCCTAACTTTGGGGGTTAAAGGAAAGTCACTAAAGGTTTAGTCTAATACCTAGAACAGGAGGTTCTGGAAAGTGGACGTAGGTCAGGTTGGACTAAACCACTATAAATCGGGTGTGTTCTTTCTGATTATTTTCCGCACTTTATTTTTTCTACGATTAACTACTTGGGTGAAATATCTAATTTATATTTTTATTATTTATTTAATTCATTTCTACTACAAGATAGAAAAAAGATTTTTCTTTTTATTAAAGAAGTTTTTAAATATTCAATTCACCCCCCTCTTGGTTAGCCTTAGAACTAGTTCTATAGGGTTTAACACCCCTCATTATTTTTCAAGCTGTTCGGTCCAACCTTGAAAGTGCTCTGATACCACCTGAAAGTTCATGAAAATATTTTTGGTTGAGGCTTCATTTTTCAGAAGAAAATACTTTTGGTTAACAAATTCAACAAGTAATATTTGTCGTCATCAAAAAGGGGGACATTATTGTGACTCGAGCTCACGAGTTTATATTTTTAATTATAACAAATATTATGGCTCATATCTTTATGTATCCTAGTATTTTTATTCTATACTTATTTGTATGTATACTAATATTTCAAAAATATAATGCAACATCTAACATCGATTCAAGGCTCAAGATTGGGTAGAATAGGTTATGCTGTAAATATTTTGATAATATTCATTGATGTATTTTTGATTTCTTGAGTCAAGTCCTATTAGAGTGTATGTTAGCTTGGTGACCATCCACACACACTCAGCGGGAGTGAGATTAAGTCAAAACTAGAAGTTTAATTTTTAAACTAATCGCACTGGTTGATTTCTATCATCCAGGATGATCAGCTCTTTGAACTAATCATACTAGATGATTTATATCATCCAGGATGATCCTTTAGGATCTTGAAAAATAGCTTCCAAATATAATTTAGGTAAGGTTTTAAGATTTAAATTTTGTTCTAATCATCCTGGATGATCTTGATCATCCTACATAATCAATACAAATGATGCCTAAATTAATCTTGTGATTAGTCAAACAAATCTGCTTAATTTAATATTCTGATCATAATATATGATCATAGAATTATCTTGGATGATCTTAGAATCATCCTAGATGATTAGTACAAATTTGAACATATCATCTAAGTGATCATCCAGGTGATCGTCTGGGACTATCAGGTCAAAATTTACACACCATTCTGGACGATCATGCGATCATACTGGATGATTGATGGGAGCTAAAATAAGTTTTTAGGGTTTTCTTAAGCCCTCTTTTTAAGCACATCATCCTGGACAATCCTGCGATCATCCTAGATGATCTTTGCTGCCAGAATTGAATTTTTAGGATATTTCAGAGCCCTCTATTTAAGCTTTCTCAAAGACACTACAGTGAGGCTTTAAATTTTTAGAGAAAACTTGAAGAGTGAGACTTGAAAGGGAGAGAGGAAAGGGTGGAGTTTGAGAGAGGGAGAAGATCCTTGGAGGGATTTCAAGGGAGTGTGGAGGGGGTTTCACACGGTTGCTCTGGTAAGCTTGCACCTTAATACCATCAGATTCAAGGTTTATCTAAAGGGAAGTGTTAGGAAGAGGAAGATCTCTTTGGTGTCAAAGGACCAGGTTCTCTTCCTTCACTAGGAGGGTGAAAAAGGATTCTAAGTTCTCTGCCTCACAAGCAGGGTGAAAAGGATATCAGGTTCTCTACCATACTGGGGGAGGTGGAAGAGATTTTATAAGTGCTTGTCTGCCTAGCTGTGGGGGCTAAATGAGAGTTACTATAGGTTTAGTGTAATACCTGAAATGGGAGGTTCTGGGGAGTGGATCTAGGTCAGATTGGACCAAACTACTATAAATCTAGTGTGTTATTTTTTATTATTTTTTGTACTTTATTTTTACTACAATTAATTGCTTGGTTGAAAAATCTGATTTATTTTTTTATTATTGATTTAATTCATTTACACTGTAAGATAAAAAAAGATTTTCCTTTTTGTTAAAGAAGTTTTTAAATATCTAATTCACCCCCCTCTTGTTTAGCCTCGGGATTAGTTCTATAGGGTTTAACACCCCTCAGGAACTTTCAAGTAGTATGAGAGCATGAACTTTCAAGTGCAATCTGAGCACTTTCAAGGTTGAGGCATCACTTTCATGTACTTTAATGGTTCACTAGTTCTAAGATCCTTAGTTGAATGAATTGAGTATTTGACTTATCTTCCTAATTGACATGCATCACACAGATGATCCTTAGCAAAGTCTAATTTGGGTATGCCTCTAACCCATTCTTTATGGGTAATCTTCTTAAGATTTTTCATGCTTGTATGACAAAGTCTTCTATATGATAACCAAGATTCATTAGAGATAATTTTGAGATAAAAAGTATTAGATGATTTAACATAATTTAAATCTGGCATGTAAGTATTATTTACCCTATTTTCACGCAACACATCAACTGAATTTTGGCTTATAATGCAGCTTGTAGGTAAACATTTAATGTTAAAACCCCTATCATAAAGCTGATTAATACTTAGCAAGTTATGTTTTAAGCCTTCAACCAATAAAATAATTTTAATAAAAAAATTATTCTTATTGCCAATTATAACTGTACCTACCTCTCTCCTAGTTGTATTATCTCCCAATATTACCTTTCCTCCATTCATGGCTTCCAGTATTATAAATTGATTCGTATCTCAAGTCATATGTTTCGAACATCTACTGTCCAGGTACCAAATACTCTCACGAGGGCTTGTATTAGAGCATTTCTATAAAAATATCAAGCATTGTACTTGGGAACCCAAATAAATTTGGGTTCACCTCTTTGCAATGAAAAACTAGATGCATGCTTGATATACTGTGTTTGATGCATTTTAGGTTCCCACACTAAATATGTTCTACTATAAATAGTACAAGTATGGGATATATGTCCTAGCATTCCACATGAGAAATATTTCATACCAGGAAAAAGATTTATTAATCTATATGAGTTATAATATCTCTTCCTAGGTTTTGAACTTGTGTACTTTTATTTAGGCTTATAATATTGTTTAAGTGTGGGAGCCAATCTATTTTCCATAATAGCCTTCATTTTTATTTTTAGATATGTGTTTGCATTTTTCAAAATCGAATATTCAATTTTTAAATCAATATCTCTATGTTCAGCCTCACCCATAAAAACTTTAAAATCATTTTCAAGCTCACTATAAGAAGTTTTCAAAAGTTCATGCTTCTTATTCAAATCATCAAATTCATCAAGTAAGGCCATGTGATTGCTATCTATGTTTGCATGATCTTTTCTCAAATTTTCATGCTCTTTTTGTAAATTCAAATATTGGATATTAAGATTGACATGCAATTTTTTGAGTTTCCTATATGCATTATGGATTCTCTCAGAAACTTCAAATAATTCATTATTGGATAAGTCACACACCTCCTCTTAATCCAAAAGATCAAGTTTATTTGCCATTAAGCACAAGTTGGTGAATTCCTCTTCTGCTTATATTTTTGAGGAGTCTGAAGCTGACTCAGCCCAGAAAGCTCTCTATAATCTTTTTTTGCCCTTCGTGATATTAGTTTTCACCTTAACTTTCTCCTTATTACGATTAGCTTTGAGATTTGGGCAATTGGTCTTAATATATCTAGGCTTCCTGCATTCATAACAAATGATGTCATTAGAAATGAATGCATTCTTGTTGAACTTACCCTTATTCCAATGCTGACATCTCTGTTGCTTTCTTATAATGGAACTTTTGAATTATCTAGTCATGAGTACAATATCTTCTTCATCCTAAGGCATCAATTGATCACTTTCAGAATCATCCACTTTCAGTATAATATTCTTCTCCTTCGCTTGTCACCTGTATCAATCTATCTTTGATTCACTCCTTGCTCGTAAGGAATCGGTTATCCAAGCAGATTATTAATAGAATATATATTTAAATCTTTTGACTCAATTATGGTAGTTATCTTTATATCATAAGTAGTAGATAAATAATGTTGGATTCTATTTATTTTTTCAGAATTAGTTTGTTCTATACTTAAAGCATACAATGAGGTAATAATATAAGTAAACCATGTATACACATCAAAAATTGACTCATTTGATTTCATGTAAAATAGTTCATAGTTAAGTAATAAAATATTCAACTTGGATTATTTCACCTCATTTGTCCCTTCATAAGTTATGCAAAGTATATCCCAAATTTCTTTTCTAGTTTTGCAAGTTAAAACACACATATAGTCTTCTGATTTCAAAGCACAAAAAAATTATTTAAACATTTAGCATTCAGCTGTGTTAATTCCCTTTCTTCTACAGTCCAATTAGCAAATGGTATTTTAATTCTAATGCCATCTACAAGTCTAGTAAGTGCAGTATAGCCTTCCTATACTAACATCCACATGCGATAATCAAGTGATTGCAGAAAAGTAGACATGTAGATTTTCCAAAAATCAAAAGGAATGTTATCGAATAAAGGTGGTCTAGTGATCGAATATCCTTCGGCAGTATTTTGGTTATCAAAATTAGCCATCATCAATTTTCAAAAAGCAGTCTAAACTTTAAATTTTTGAAATATGCTCTGATACCACTTAAATGTTCATATAGGTTGTTAGACCTAATATAACTGTCCTAAGGCTAATCAAGAGGGGGATGAATTATAAATTTTAAAAAAATTCTTAGATTTTTAAAAACTATTTATAGAAAATTTAATCAATGATCCATAAAATATGTAGTTGATTAGATATGATTATCACAAAATATTTTCCATTCACAAAACTTTAAAGTACTAAAAAATAAAAATACAGAAAAGGTAAAGTTAACAGAAGAACACCAAATTTTATAGTGGTTTGGTCTAAACATGACCTTTGTCTACTCTCTGGAGACTCCTTCTCCAGGTTTTACACTAAAGTAAAGTGACTCTCCTTTTTCTCCCACAATAAGGTGGAGAAGCCTTTACAAAGTCTCTTCCACCAACCTGGTACGGTAGAGAACTGATGCCTTTTACACTCTCCAAGTGATGGCAGCATACCGTCGTATCCTTTTCACCCTCCTAGTGAAGATAGAGAACCTATGTCCTTTTTCACCGTCCTGGTGAAGGTAGAGTACCGTCATCCTTTTTCACCCTCCCGGTGAAGGTAGAGAACCTTGACACAATGTTGAAATTCTTCTTTAAAAAGTCTGCAGAGGAGATGGGCAGAAATTAGAAGGAGACTAAGAGATCCTTGCTTTGGGCAACCTTGTGAATACCTCACAACTCCCCCTCACTAGATCTCTCACAGTTTACTCTCACAATTTCTCCCAAATACTCACACTCAGTGGTCACTCTCAAGAGAAATTCGTAGCAAAGGTCTTGAATGACAGTTTTTAGGACTCGTTATATAGAAAATGTATGAAAGACCATCCAAAAAATTAAAAAATTTAGGTAAACTGAAATCAGATCGTACAGTACGAGCATGGATCGTCTGAACGAATAGTTCAAAAATTCTTAGATGAACTGGTATGAACCTAATTTCATACATTTTCAGTCATCTATATGAATACAGATCATACTGTATGAACATTTCAAAAAATTATTAAGTTCTTCTGGTATGATTTGGTATGAACTTAATTTAGTACCTTGTTAATCTTCTATATGACTTGACATCATACAGTATAAATAGTTCAATAAATCAGCCTTCATCTGGTATGATCCCAATTATATACCCTATCATTCGTCTATACGAACTTGTATCGTACAATATAAATAGTTCAAAAATTCAAGCCCAGATTTGAAAACTATAATTTGGAGAAAAACATAGTCAAATTGTACAATATGACTGTAGATTGTATAGTATGATTAGCTTTATAAAATTAAGTTTAGTCTCTCATTCCTTGTTTGTGTGTGCATGGTTATCCAATTATAATCACACTCTCTCAAACTCAAGAAAATAAAAAAATAGAGATTTACAGACTCTATTACATGGCATCGTATTCTAACATTTCTTGAAGTTTTCAGAAATCTTGGGTAGTTTATGATTTCCCTGAAATGTTAGTACACACAAAAATAAATAGAAATTTCCAACTTATGCTAGGAGAATAATTAAAAAAAATTAGCACAATAATTAGTTTTGTTATCATAAAAAAATATAAGCTCAATTGTGATTTCTTAGTTGTAATACTTGATGCCTCTCAAAAAATTTTGGAATTTTTCCCCCAGGGTTCTGACATAATAAGGTGCATATCATGTTAAAGAAGTGATATCTGCTTCAAATTGCATCACTTGTTTGAACCCTAAGTTAGATTGAAGAAATTGTCTTACGGAGCTAGTCTGGCTGAAGGATGAAGAATCTAGTCTTTGAATACCCTCACAAAATCATCCTATTACATGTTAGTGATTGATATTAGTCCAAATCTCTCTTTATTTGTAACTTTCCACCATCTCTCAGCATATCCTTCTAGAATAAATATGGTCAACAACCATATATTTTCGAGACAAATCATATTTAGCAGGATCTTTCCTATTTTTAAGAACTAATTTTCAAGTACTATTGGATCACTTACACCTTTAAAGGATGGCAGTTTAAGAGTTTAAAATAATTTCAAATTTTTATTCACTTCACTGCCAAATTTAGATCTAGGTCAACTACTAGTAGAAGACTTCTCCATAGATGCTATTTTATACCTCACTTGTAAGATCGGATGCACAATATCATGAAGTTTCTTAAACTTATTCCCTTCTTTCATTTTTGTTCATGTATCTAGCCTGAATGGCTGGCCAATCAATCTTTCTGGCAATTTGTCAAGCATATTTATCTTAAAATATGCATATATAAGTAACTTATAGAATACATTTAATCATTTACAAACTTTTAAAGCATGTTATGCATGTATTAAAATGAATAAACAATTAAATTTAACTTCAAGAAAACCTATTGCTTTGTAAAAATTAGCATGTCATCTCATTTTACATCATTTCTAAATCCAACTATGCTTCCTTTTAATTTCATTTAGCTCTTATACCACATTCTGTCACACTCCATCTTGCTTCCTCCAGTCAAATGGAATGTAACATATAATAAGAATATAGAGAGATGTAACTTTTACTAACACCCATCTTAAAATACTTTTACTAGGATCAAGTGAGTAGGAAATAGCCTATTAAGGCTATCGCAACACATCAAGGTTTTCTAATTCTCAATTGGTGTCAAGATTTTAAAACTTGAAGTATATTTAAAATGAATCACATAAAATATAAAGCTTACTAAACATCTAATCATATTTACATACCAAAAAGTTTGGCTGAATAACTTATACTCTGATCTCCCTATATAACCAAAATGTATGCACACAAAAAGGGAAGTCAAGCTTCCAGCCTAATATCCCAATAACTCCTTTCAATTTGCTAATGTACATCAACTGTAAATGAGCTAGAGCTCAATAAAATATAAAAGAAATTTATAAGTATTAATAAACATATTTGAAGTCAATTGAAATAATATAATAATTTTAATAAAGCATATAAAGCATCATTTCATGTTCTTTTACTGTTTTACATTTTTAGGCAGTCATATGATGCCTATAGGATTTTGCACACTTACACCTGTCTAATTCAAGGTTGGGTCTGCATTCCCATTTTTAGAATAGAGTCTTCTCTCTCATTTAAGGTTGGATCTTAATTCCCAACATTTAGAATTGAGAGAGTGTAAGCTTACCTTCTCTGTCTTTAACCTTTACTTATGCGAGTCTATCCCCTATATATGACTTATCTCACATTTCTAATACGTTTCACATTTCATAACAATTATAAAAATATTCTATGACAATAAATACTAGATGAACTAGTAACTAATTACATAATTAAACTTAAATTAAAGCTATCTCAATCATATAAAATGTGAGGTTGCAATTATATAAAGTGTAACTATTTCAATCATACCGTAGTTTGCATATCTCACCTCATTCTTTTGGATAATAAGGTTACTTTGTTCACTTAAAATACCCTAGCCTAAATTTCTTTTGTGTATAACCTAAAATATAGGTTTTCCTCATTTATGCATGCATGTACACTAATAAAATAACAAAATAATTATGACAAAAATATTAAGCTTATATTTTGAAATTTTTGAGAATTATAGTCCACCCCGCCTTATTAAAATTTCATCCTCAAAATTTATAATCTTAGAGGCCATCAAATAAATGAGGAATCTTTATTTTAATGTCTTCTTCCTTCTCCCAAGTCCCCCCTTTTTCTATTCTGTATTCCATTCATTTTAACATAAAAGATCTGATAATTTCTAAGCTATTTTGTATCAAAGTCTATTATTTCTTCTAATTCTTCAATATAAGTTAGATTCTTCTATAGATTAAAAATCATGTGAAATTCTCCATGGACATCTATAACCCATTCTCTCATTAGTGCTACATGGAAAACTTATGAATATCTAACATGTTAACTAGAAGAGCAAGTCTATACACAACATTCCCAATCTTTTCAATAACTTTAAAATGTTCTATATACCCAGGACACAATTTGCCTCATTTCCAAAATTTGGCTGAATCTTTCATAGGCTTAACCTTCAGAAATATAAAGTCACCAATTTCAAAATCCACTATTTGTGCTTGGGGTCATAATACTTTTGCTGGATATCCTAAAAAGCTTTCAATCTATCTTTGATTAATTAGATTTTCTCTATGGCTTCATCAATTAGCTTTTGGTTCAATAGTTATCTTTCACCTACTTCAATCTATGTTAAGTGTGTTCTATACTTTCTATCATAAAGTGCTTCATATGGTGCCTTTTACATACTTGATCTGTAGTTATTATTATAAGAAAATTTTATTAATGGTATGTAATCTTCCTTGCTACCTCCAAGATACATAACACATAATATAACAAGTCTTCTAGGTCTTTAATTATTCATTTAGAATGACCATCAATCTAAGGATGAAAAGCTATACTAAAGTGCAGACTTATGCCCACACTTTCATGAATGCTTTTCCACAACCTTGAAGTGAATCTATTATCTCTTTCAGAAATAATAACTTTTGGGATGCCATATAATCTGATAATCTCTTTTACATATATTCGTGCTAATTTATTTATTAAATCAATTTGCTTTATAGGAAAAAAGTGAGTTGATTTTATCAATTTATAAATAATCACCAAAATACTATCATGTCCCAGTCTAGATCTAGAAAATCATATAAAAAAATTTAGCTAGAAAATTTAATAACTAAATCCATTATAATGCCTTCCCCCTAACACTCTAGTTTAGGTAAGGATTACTATTGTCCACTAGGTTGTTGATGTTTAGCTTTCATAATTTGACATGCTTCACACATAGAAACTTATTCAACAACATCATTCTTCATACCTGCAACCAAAAATTAATTTCAAATCTTTATACAATATGGTACTGCTTAGATGAATTATATAGCAAGAATAATGACCTTCATGTCAAATTTTTTTTCTTAAGTCTACATCACTGGGTACCCATAACTAAATTTATGCTTAATGATTTCATCATTATCAACTGAAAGATCATTCGGTAGCATTGCAGCATTACCCTTCAGACTTTGAATAACTCTATCATGATATAAATGGGAAGGCACAATTGGAAGATATTATTATACTACTAGGAATCCAACTACATAATCAATCTACCACCCTTAAAAAAATTGAAGATCATATAGGGCATCCTACTATGTTGATTAATTATCAAATATTAGAAGAAAAATTTAATAACATCCAACTTATGAGAGGGAGAGATAGATATGTACCCTAGAAGAATAACGATGATGATGAACATTTCGAAAGTAAATCTTTAATTAAAAAACATGATCCTATAAATTAACTTTCAAAACAAATTAGGAAGGTTTTGGAGAGACCACCACCTCCTTTTCCTCAGAGTTTAATTAAACAAAATCTTGATAAATAGTTCTCAAAGTTCTTAGAAGTATTTAAAAAATTAATCATCAATATACCCTTTTCTAAAGCTTTAGAGTAGACACCCTCCGATGCAATGTTTATGAAGGATATTTTGAAAAAAAAAAGTTAGGAAAATTTGAATTTATAACATCAACTAAAAAGTGTAGTGATATAATTCAATAGAAACTTCCTAAGAAACATAAAGATCTTAGTAGTTTTACCATTCCTTTAACTTTTGGTAATCAATTATGTGGGAGAGTTTTATGTGACTTAGGATAAAGTATTAATCTCATGCCCCTTTCGATAATTAAAAGATCAGATATAGGGGATGTTAAACCTACTTCTGTTACTCCTTAATTGGCTGATAGATTTTTCACTTACCCAAGCGGAGTAATAGAAGATGTTTTGATTGTCTTCAATAAATCTTTTTTTCCAATTGATTTTATTGTGCTTGATATAAAAGAAGATAGGGAAATATCCCATATTTTAGGAAGACCTTTCTTAACAATTGGGAAAGCCATGATTGATGCGCAAAAAGGTAAAATGACTATGAGGGTTCAAGATCAAGAGGTTGCTATTGATGTGCTTAAATCAGTAAATTCCCTTAAAAAAATAGAGATGGCTTGAGAGTTGATTTGGAAGACATTATAGTGGAGAGTGTTAAGGAAGAATTGTTAGAAGAATATTTATTAGAGGAGGAAGAAGTTGAAAAGAATAGTAAGTGGTAGGGGAATTTGTTTCAATAAATAGAGGTAGTACAGTATTCTTTAATGAGAAGTGTAAACCTTTAGAAACCACATCTTTTTATAAAACTTTGAGATCATCCATTGAAGAAGCCCCTAACTTAGAGCTTAAGGTTTTACCTTATTATCTTAAGTATTCTTTTCTAAGTAACAACTCTATTCTTCTTGATCTTTTGTGTGGACAATCACTGATATTAAAGGAATTAGCCCATTAATTTGTATGCATAAAATCTTAATGTTGTTACAACTTGAACTCATGAGTTTATGTTTTTGATGATAAAAAACAATATGGCTCACATCTTTATGTCTCCTAGTATTTTCATTATATACTTGTTTGTGTATATGCTAATATTGTAAGAACACCACGCACCATCCAACGAAGAATCAGAGCTCAAGATTGGGTAGAATAAGTTATATTTTAAAGAGTCTGTAATATTCATTCATGTAATTTTTTATTTCTTGAGTTGAGTCCTGTAAAGGTATTTGCCAGCTTGGTGACCACGCACACACACACTTAAGGGAGTGAGATCTAGTTAAAACCAAAAGTTCAATTTTTTAACAAATAGTACTGGATGATTTCGATCATCTAGGATGATCAGCTCATTAAACTAATCGTACTAAATAATTTATATCACTAGGATGATCCGTTATGATCTTGGAAAATAGCCACCAATAATAATTTAGGTAAGGATTTAAAATTCAATTTTTGTTCTAATGATCCTAGATATCTAGATCATCCTGGATGATCAATATTAATCATGCTTAAATTGATCATGTGATTAGGGGACTAATTATGGCTACATTATTCAATTAGATCATCTTGGATGATCTGTATATTATACTGGATGATGTTTTCCTACATATTTAATTTTCCTAAATAATTCAAGATGAAATATCATAATTTTTCTTCTAATCATCCAGGATGATCCCCAATACTGTCTTTGACAATCTGTGCAAATTTTATTTTATCGTCTAGGGGATTGTCCAGGTGATCATCCTAGACTATCAGGTCAAATTCTGCACATCATCCTGGACGATCCTGAGATTGTACTGGATGATATTTGGTGCAGAACTGAGTTTTTAGGATTTTCTAAAGCCCTCTTTATGAGTACATCATCCTGGACGATCATGTGATCGTCCTGGATGATCATTGCCGCAAAACTGATTTGGAAGGGTTTTTAAAGTCCTTTGTTTAAGGCTTGTCAAAGACTTTAAAAGTATCTTTTAGCAGCCATTAAGGCTTCATTTGTTTTGGCAAAAACTTGAAGAGAGAGCTTAAAAGGGAGAGTTGAAAGGGTGGAGTTTGAGAGGGACAAGAGCCTTAGAAGTCGAATTTTTGAGGGAGTGTGAGAGGGTTTCACACTGTTGCTCTGACAAGCTTGAAACTAAGTACCATCAGATTCAAGGGTTATCTCGAGGGAAGTTTTCGGAAGAAGAAGATCCCTTTGGTGTCAAAGGACCCAGCTACTCCGTCGTACCGTGAAAGTTGGAAGTAATTTTGTAAGGGCTTCTCCGCCTAACTGTGGGGGCTAAAGGAGAGTCACTAAAGGTGTAGTGCAATACTTGGAGGGTGCCTCTGGGGAGTGGACGTAGGTCAGGTTGGACCGAACCACTATAAATTTGGTGTATTCTTTCTGATTATTTTCCGCACTTTATTTTAGTGGATTAACTACTTGGGTGAAATCTCTGATTTATCTTTTTATTATTGATTTAATTTATTTCCATTGTTAGATATAAAAAGATTTTTCTTTTTATTTATATAAGTTTTTAAATATCCAATTGATCCCCCCTCTTGGTTAGCCTTGGGACTAGTTTTATAAGGTTTAACACCCCTCACGAACTTTTATGTGGTATCAGAGCAGGATTCATAAAATTAAGTTTTTGAAAACTTTTGAAAGACGATCCATGGATAATTTTGGAAATTGTAATATTGCGGAAGGAAATTAAATTACCCAACCACCTTTATTTGAATATATTATTTTTGATTTTTAGAAAATCTGTATGTCTACTTTCTTAAAATTAATAGATTATCGCATGTGGCATATGATTCAAACTAGTTATTCTGTACCATCACGTATTATAGATGGAATCAAAATCAATATTCCTTTTTCTAAATGGAGTAGAGTAGATGAGATCAATGCTCAATTGAATGCTAAATATTTAAAAAATTTTTCTGTGCTTTAAATTATGATGATTGCATGATAATATCTACATAAATTTCTATCAAAGAAATTTGGGAAAAACTGTACATAAATATAAAGGAACTAGTGAAGTTAAGCAATCTAAGTTGAATATTTTAATGCACAATTATGAACTTTTTAGCATGAAATCTTATGAGATAATTTTAGACATGTATACTAGGTTTACTCAAATTGTGACATCATTCATGCTTTAGATAAAGAATTTTTAAACTTTGAAAAGGCCAATAAATATCTATGTTGCCTACTTCATAAGTTTGATGCCAAAGTTGTTGCTATTTGTGAATAAAAAAAGTTGAATGAATATTCTATTGATAATCTGATTGTCTCACTCATTGCCTACATGCAAGGTTTGGGTGAAAAGCTTTTGGATGCAGGTGAAACTATAGTACTAAAAGCTGAAGACATAGATGAAAGTGACTCAAAAGATGATGAAAGTAAGGAGTTAGCATTAATAACAAACAAATTGAAAAGTCTACTAAAGCACAAGAAACAATATCAACAAAAGTGGAACAAAGGTAAAAAAGGTAAGAATGTTAAGATTTCTTTTGATGTTATTTAATTTGGATGTAGGGAACCTGGACATATGAAAAATCAACGAGCAAACTTAAAAACCCTTCCTCAAAAGGAAAAGGGTAAAGCTAAGAAAATTGTAAAAGGAAAAATAATGCAAAGCAAAAAATCTCTTGGGTAGACCAAGCTTCTGAATCATCAGAACAGTAGCATGGTGATGTAGATTAAAGTTTTGCTTGTGTGTTTGTGTGAATGTTTTTACTTTTTATGTTATTTTTAAGTTTTCATTTTATTCTTTTTTGTTTTTAATTTTGCAATCTTTTATATTATTTTTTCTATATTATTATTAATTTCTTTGATTAGCACACACATTTCATATATTTGTTTAGTATACGCTTTAGAAAATCAAGTCACTATTCAAAAGATCACCTTTTTTTTCTAAAAATGAAAAATTTACCTCTTATTTTTTTGAAATTTTATGCAAGTTGTGGTTGACTTCTCTAAAAATTAATTAAAGCAAGGAAACATATGATTTTGTCTCTCTATCTCATGTTTATTATGTGGCTATTTCACTTTTGATTCAAAATCTTCATCAAATTATAAATTGGATCTTTAAATTAAACTTTTTTCATCTCGCTACATTTTCTCTATCTCATAGGGATCTTTTGTAAGTTGTTGAATCCACTTTATTATTTTCTTAATCAAGCTATTCATTTTTTTCACTAGAATGGGTTTGCTTTAGTCTTTAAAATTATAGAAAGGAAACAAGTTTAGAAAAGAAGCACAAAATGAGCCCAAAGCTGAAAACATGCACAATGTCGCCAAAATGAATAATCAAAAGATGCGTAATGTCACTAAAACAAAAAATCAAAAAATTCATAATATCGCCAAAATGAAAAGATACAAAAAGTATATCAAAAGATGCACTAGGTGCACCAAAAACTAATAAAGAGGCACAAAATGAGCCCACAATGAGTTAGCTTACCTTTCTTGTACTTCTTAAATCTTAAGAAAACCCTTACATCTATTAATATTTTTGATATTCGAGTTTAAAAATTATGACTTTAGATTCACCTTTTTACATTAATCTTCTATTAGATATATTTCATGCAATGAGTTTTGAAAAGATTATTGTTTCCTTCTCTAATTTGTTTCTTGATTTAGATATTTGCTTTAAAATATTTTTTAGCCCTTAAGGAACTTGAGTTTGGATTAACAATTTCAGATTCTCTAAACTTTCTGAGATTATGTGTGGTCAATACATGCCTTACTAAGTTTTTGAATAAAATCAAGAGGTAACTTTCTCATTTGAGGATAATTTTGACATTTCAAACTGATTTTTCTAAAACATTTTCACCAGGTCAGGGACCGTTTTGATCCCTTAGTCTATTTCCTCTAATTTATTGTTTTATGCTCCTCTTCTTTTTGATAATATCAAAAGGGGAGAACATACTATTATATTTGTGTTTGAACGTAATGCTATTTTTTTATTGTATTTGTTTAGTTTATCTTTTTATCTAGTTATTTATTTTATTTTATAAGTTTTGTTAAAAAATTAATTAAAAAGAAAGAAAATTATGTTTTCCCTTATTTTTAAATTTTTATCTTAGTGAGGGGGAGATTAAAAGAAAATACTTTTAGTGTGCAAATTCACCAGTAAAATTTTCCATCATAAAAAGGGGGAGATTATTATGACTCAAACTCATGAGTTTATATTTTTGAAGATAACAAATATTATGGCTCACATCTTTATATCTCCTAGTATTGTTATTATATACTTGTTTATGGGTATACTAATATTTCAGGAACAACATGCAGCATCCAACGAATAATAAGAGCTCAAGATTGGGTAGAATAGGTTATATTGTAAAGAGTCTGTAATATTCATTGATGTAATTTTTGATTTCTTGAGTTGAGTCCTATAAAGGTGTTTGCTAGCTTGGTGACCATGCACACACACACTCAAGGGAGTGAGATCTAGTCAAAACCAGATGTTCAATTTTTAAACTAATCATATTGGACTATTTCGATCGTCAAGGATGATCAGCTCATTGAACTAATCATACTAGATAATTTATATCATCTAGGATGATCCTTTATGATTTTGGAAAATAGCCGCCAATGATAATTTAGGCAAGGAATTAAAATTCAATTTTTGTTCTAATCATCATGGACAATCTAGATCATCCTGGACGATCAATATTAATCATGTCGAAATTGATCATGTGATTAGGGGACTAATTATGGTTAAATTATTCAATCAGATTATCATGGATGATATGTATATCATACTAGATGATGTTTGCCTGCATATCTAATTTTCCTAAATCATTCAAGATGAAATACCATAATTTTTCTTCTAATCATCCAGGAGGATCCCCAATATAATACTGGACGATTTGTGCAAATTTGAACTGATCGTCCAGGAGATCGTCTAGGTGATCGTCCTGGGCTATCAGGTCAAATTTTGTACAACATCCTAGATGATCCTAAGATGTATTGGATGATATTTGGCAGCAGAATAGAGTTTTTAGGGTTTTCTTAAGCCCTCTTTATGAGCACATCATCCTGGATAATTCTGGGATCTTCCTGGATGATCTTTGCTACCAAAACTAATTTGGAAGGGTTTTTGAAGCCCTTTATTTAAGGCTTATTAAAGACTTTGACAGTATTTTTTAGCAGCCATTGAGGCTTCATTTCTTCTGGAGAAAACATGAAGAGAGAGCTTGAAAGGGAGAGTGGAAAGGGTGGAGTTTGAGAGGGAGAAGAGCCTTGAAAGGGGAATTTTAGAGGGAGTGTGAGGAGGTTTCACATGGTTGCTCTAGCAAGCATGCACCTAAGTACCATCGAATTCATGGGTTGTCTCGAGGGAAGTTTTGGATGAAGAAGATCTATTTGGTGTCAGAGGACCCGACTACTATGCTGCACCGGGGAAGGTGGAAGTGATTTTATAAGGGCTTCTCCGCCTAGCTGTGGGGGCTAAAGGAGAGTCACTAAAGGTGTAGTGCAATACTTAGAGAGTGCCTCCGGAGAGTGGATGTAGGTCAGGTTAGGTCAAACCACTACGAATCTGGTGTGTTCTTTCTGATTATTTTTTGCACTTTATTTAACTGTGATTAAGTGCTTCAGTGAAATCTCTGATTTATTTTTTTATTATTGATTTAATTTGTTTCTACTGTAAGATATTAAAAGATTTTTCTTTTTGTTTAAAGAACTTTTTAAATATCTAATTCATCCCCCCTCTTGGTTAGCCTTGAGACTAGTTCTATAGGTTTTAACACCCCTCATGAACTTTCAAATGGAAGTTAATTAAATGAAAAAAATTGATCCTCAAAGAAGACTTAACATTTATATAAAAGATGTTGTTAAGAAAGAGATTCTTAAATGGCTTGATCTTGGGATTATTTATCCCATTTCTGATAGTTCCTGGGTAAGCCTTATTCGTTGTGTTCTTAAAAAAGGAATTTTGACTGTTATATCAAACGAGTATAATTAACTTATACCTATATGAAGAATCACTGACTAGTGGATTTGCATATATTATAGGAAATTAAATAAGACCGTTAGAAAAGTTCATTTTCCCTTACCTTTTCTTATTCATATGCAAGATAGGTTAGTGGGATATTCATTTAAAGATTTTCTATATGGATATTCAGGGTATCATCAAATTCATATTGCACCTAAGGATCAAGATAAGACTACCTTCACTAGTCCTAATGGAACTTTTTCTTTTAGGAGAATGCATTTTGATATTTGTAATGCCCCTCCTACTTTTTAATGTCGCATGAGGTAAATTTATTCAAACCTAATCAAGCAGTGAATTGAAATTCTTATGGATGACTTCTCTGTATTTGGCACAATATTTTATTCTTGTCTTGAGCATTTAACTTCTATTTGGAAAAAAATCGGTAGAAGAAAATTTAGTGTTAAATTGGAGAAGTGTCAATTCATGGTGACTGAAGACATTATTTTAGAATATAAAATTTATAAGGAAGGATTGGAAGTAGATATTGCAAAAATTTATGTGATTGAAAAATTGCCTCCCCCTAATTCAGTTAAAGGAATTAGAAGTTCTCTTGGTCATGTAGGATTTTATAAGAGATTTATCAAAGAATATTCTAAAATTTCTAAACCTTTATTTCATTTAATAGAGAAGGATATTCCTTTTATGTTTAATTTTACATGTCTTGATGTTTTTAATACTTTAAAATAATATTAGATTATTGCTCCAATTGTTATTACTCCTGATTGGTCACTTCCTTTGCAGTAATGTGTGATGCTAGTGATGCTGTTATGGGTGCTATTCTGGGACAAAAGCGAGATAAGAATTTCATGTCATTTTTTATGCTAGCAAAATTTTAAATTCTATGCAATACAATTATACAACTATTGAGAAAGAATTGCTAGCCTTTCTTTTTACTTTTGACAAGTATAGATCATATTTGATTTGTACCAAAGTAATTATTTATACTGATCATTCTTCTATCAAATATCTTATGACATGTTAAGTGAATTCTTTTATTACAAGAGTTTGATGTAGAAATTTTAGACAGAATGGAGACTGAAAATTAATTTTTTGTTCATCTTTCTAAACTCACTATTCGAAAGCATGCATCAACTAAGTGTGAGTTAATGAACACTTTCCCGATGAATAATTATTTGCCATGCATTTGAATAAACTACCTTGGTATGCTGACATTGTTAATTTCATCGTTAGTGGTATATTCAATTTGATATATCAAAAATTCAAAATAGGAAGCTTTTGCATGAACCAAGTATTACTTTTGGGATGGACCTTATTTATTTAAAGCTTGTAAATATCAAATCATTAAAAGATGTGTTTCTTAAAAAGAAATAGAACCAATCATTAGGGAATGCCATGATTCGCATTATGGAGGATATTTCGGATGTTTTAGAATTGCTTAAAAAATCCTTCATTCTGGATATGTTTGGCCAAATCTATATAAGGATGTAAATGAATATAATAAAAAATATGATCAATGTCAAATAGTAGGGAATATTTCAAAAAGAAATGAAATGCCTTTGAACTATGTTTTGGAAATTAAGATATTTGATGTTTGGCGATTAGATTTTATAGTTTGTTTTTTGTAATCCCATGAAAGTCAGTATATTCTTATTACTGTCAATTATATTTCCAAATAGATTGAAGGGATTGTGACCTCTAAAACTGATGCTCAAGTTATAATTAAACTTTTAAATATTTTTTTTAGATTTGGAATGCCAAGAGTATTAATTAGTGACTGGGGAAGTCATGACTACAATAAAGAATATAAGCCATTAAAAAAAGAATTTATCATAGGGTAGTAACTAGTTATCATCCCCGAACTAGTGGTAAGACTGAGATTAGCAATGAAGAGATTAAGAAAATTTTGGTAAAAAAAACTATCAGTTTTATTAGGAAGGATTGGGGTGTTCAATTAGAAGATGCATTCTATGCTTATAGAACTATTTTCAAAACTCCTAATGGTATGACTACCTACTAATCAAATTTTGGAAAACTTGCCACATTCATGTAGAAATAGAACATAAGGCATTCTGGGCTATTAAAGAATTGAATTTTAATTTTGAAAATATGAAAGAGAAAGATTTATGTAGTCAAATGAATTAGAAAAAATCAGAAATGAGTCTTATGAAAATGCAAGGATTTATAAGGGTAAAGTTAAAAAATGGCATAATCATAAGCTTCTTAAGAAAGAATTCACCCCTTGGTAGGATTTTTTTCTTTTTATATCTATACTTAAGTTATTTCGAGGAAAATTATAATCTAGGTGGTTAATCCATTCACTGTCATTAGAATAGTTCCTTTTGAGTATGTGAATATTCAAGACAAGAAAAGCTTACAAGTTTTTAAAGTTAATGGCCACATATTGAAACCTTATTAGGTAAGGACATTAATCATTTAAGAAATATAATTGAATTGGTTCATCTTGAAATAAACTAATTGGTATAGTCTGACTAAAGAGTATAAACTTAGTGCTTCTGGATGGTAACCCACTTATGTCAATAGTCATCTTTATTGTGATGTTAGAGTGGTGCCACAAGAACTAGTTATCTTGTATCATTTGCTTAGTTTTTTTTATGTATCACATGTTTTTTTAGCCTTTAATCATTCATATGAAAAAGCATGTGTCATTAACTGTAGTTCCAAATTGCTTTAATTTACATTTGATTTAATTCCCTTAAGCTCACACAGTTACATTGTCTTCTATTAATATCTATACTTTTTGAATATTTATTTTACTAAAATAAAAATGATAATTAAAAATTATATTAAATCAAAATAATAATAAAATCCTAAATTATAGTTTAAATGAACATTTCATTATAATTCATAGGTTAGATAACTTAATAATTAACAAACTTAAATTATTTAAGCTACTAGCTTAACTTTTATTTAATTATACATTTACTATTAAATTAAAAAAAGAATAAATAAGGTTAAATGAATAGATATGTGTAGCATAAAATTAGAAATCATAGTAACTTAAAATTAGAACAATTGATCTTAATAAATCCTTACATTAAAACAATTAAAATTACAGAAGGATATAAGCAAAAATTATATTCAAAATCATTAATTATATACTCCAAAAAAAAGAGAAAAAAAATGAAATATGAAAAGAATTATAAAATGAAAGAAAAGAAGAAGAGTATTCAAAAATTAGTATCAGTTAAAAGCTTAAAGTGTGACTGCAACCTTATACGTAAATTTATAAAAGATAAGATAGGAGAACTAGTACAAATAATGGTGAACTATTAAAGTTTTAATTTTAAACACAAACACAGAAATTTTTAAGCTTCCAAATTCATTTCAAAATATAAGTCAAAAATTATATTCATAACATAAATGTTTAAAATAAGCAATGGTAAGGGTGAAGGGTTAGGATAATTTTTAGGAATTTTTTAAACTAGAATTATAACTTTGTTCATTCTAATTACTTCTAAACTGTGATATATTAGCCTACATTTTAGTAATTTTAAATTATCAAGTTTTATTTTGGTTATTAAATTAATCAAAAGTGTAGATTTCCTTATTTTCTTGATGATAATCATGAGTTTATGCTGGGTTAAATTTGATAAGTGTAAATTATGTACTATTTATTATATTTGAATTTTAATAAAAATGTGTTATTCTAGTTATTTTTTTATACAGTAAAACTCAAAAATGGTGAAAAATATAAATGAATAGGTAGCACCATGGCGTCTAAGGAAACAACATTGTTGTGCTCCATTCAACTTTGCCCGAAGCATCACTCTTAGATATTACAGCACCATACTCTCTATTTATGAGTGTTACAGTGGCATCACAGTCAGCACAATAGCATTTGAGGTGCCGCTACATTAGAAAATTAGCTTGGTTGCACCTGGTTCTTGTGAAAATGAATGTTGTGGTGCCACACATTTGAACACCTCAGCACAATTTTGTCAACTTGGCTCCACAGTGCTCCAATTTCCACAATGTCATGGTGCTATAGTTGTAACATCCAAGAGATACATCCCTGAAGTGAAAAGATAAGAATGTTCACTTAATAACCATTCCACATCATTAAGGACTACGGTGGAGCAAGCATTTCAGTGTTGAGGTGCTAGTTCATTTTTGAGTGCCCTTGTGCCTTACTTTTATGCACTACAATGCAGACAGCATTTCATTATTTTTTTTATAAATAGATATTTAATTCTATTTGTGATAGAGTTCAACCACTTATGTAAAATTTAGTAATTTTTGGTGTGCTTCTCTAATATCCTCTTAGACTAAAATCTAAGGTAGGCTAGGGAAGTACAAGATATAATTTATTAGAGTGTTTAGCTTGTGTTTATTGAAGTTACTCTATAAGTGAAGAAAGAAGGAGTGTAGAGGAGATACTGTGATCCTACCTGATGATAATGTTCCACTATTTATCTTATATTTTGATTCGTTTATGAATACAATAAAAATAAGTTTGCTTCTTAATTATTCTTTGTCTTGCTAGATCTTTTTTTTGGATTGATGATGTAAAGAGCATATTAAGTACTAGTGAAGACTCTTATACTTTAAAAATTTAATGATGTTCTCAATTATCTCCCGTTCTTTACTTAATGCAAATAGTGGCCATGCATGTAGTTAAGATCTTGTGTGATGTATAGCATCAACGGAGAAATGTAAGCATAATTAAGAATATTCAGATAGAATGTTGGCATGCCTAAACATAGGATGCTTGAATATTCTAGGGGGAAATTTACCCTAGGTCATTCCACATAGGAGTGGAAAACTAGGCTAGCTTAGGGCTGAACCAAAGTTTTTGGAATATATTTGAGTAGCTTGGATGGTTTGGTCTTAAAAGGAGATGGCTATATAGGAAGTGTTGATTGAATTAGCTAATGTGGAGTTTCTTTGACCATTTGACTAATCAATAAGTTATAGGATCTGAGCTGGAGCCTTAGGAGAATGTGTAGATGCTATTCAGGTGGAGCATGAATGGTTTAATGGAATAAGATTGAAATTTGGATGAATGATTGTGTTTGTATGTAAGTCTGACCATGTTTTAGTGATTTGACTTGGTCAAACTCACTATGATTAGACTCACCACTAGTTTTGATTTGTTTAAGCCATGCTTTAAAAGGATTTGAGAACTTGGTGAAACTTGGATAATCTTGAGTTAATTATGTATAGAGATTTGACCAAATTCTAGTTTGTTGATTAAGTCAAACTTACTATGGCTTGACTCATAATGAGTTAAATTATGTTTGAACTATATAATGAAGTGAGATTATAGCCTTGATGTGGTTTGGATAACTTGATATTATCGTATGTAATGTATTATCTCGAATGGATTTAGTTTGAAAAGATTTGGGCTCAGTTGACCAAGTCAAATATTGATTGGGTCAGGATAACAAATCATGTCCATTTCACTAGGACTAGTGTTCAACGTATTTTTGTGAATTTCAGGAGTAGTTTTGGGTTTAACTAGGGGTCAACAAGGTAGATGATCAATTGAGCTAGTATAGGCTTACTCAATTGAGTCATATGGGTCAATCACTAGCTTAAGAACCAATGATGAATGACTTGATGTATGATGCTCCTAGTGAAGCACTTTGGACCATGACTGAGGTCAAGGGATCAGTGTATTATGCAAGTTAGTACACTGGTTAGGTAATTATAGTGCAGGGTTATTGATTATCTTGACGCTTGAGAGTGGTGATTGTTCATTATAGAAGGTGATTGATTGATTGCAAATTGAATGATTAAAGTGTAATTGAATGTAGGTTGATGGCTAATAAATAATTAATTAATTGAAGATGATTGATGTAAAGTATATATAATGATGAATGATTGATTGAGGTATGGATGAAGGTTAATTGAAGTGTTTTTTGAAGGTTGTATGATTGACATATGAGAATTTAGATAGTTTATGATGACCACATATAAAAATAAGGCCAACATCTACATTTAGCCAAGATAACTAGCCAGTCAACCTTTCTAATAATTCCTCAGGCATGTTTATCTTAAAAAATGCACATACAGATAATTTATAAATAACATTTGATCATTTAAAATTTTTTAAAGCATGTTATGCTTGTATTAAAATGAAAAAATAATTTAATTTAACCTCAACCGACCTATAGCTTTGTATAAATCAGCATGTTGTCTAATCCTACTGCATTTCTAAATCCAATTAGCATTCTTTAGATATGATTTGGCTCTGATACCACTTTCTATCACACCCTATTTTGCCCCCCCAGTAAACCAGGAGTGTAACAAAGAAGGAAAATATAGAGAGACATATCTCTTACTAACACCCATCATGAATACTTCTATTAGTATCACGTGAGTACGAACTATCCTATCAAGACTATGCCAACACATCAAGATTTCTCAATTATCAACTAGAGTTAAGACGGCATAAATGAAAGAATATTTAAAATGCATAACATAAAGTTCATAGCTTACTAAACATCTAATCCTATTTACATACCTAAAAGTTTGGTTGTTCAGCTTCTACTCTAATCTCTATATATATCCAAAATGTATATTTATAGAAAGGGCAATCAACCTTCCTACCTAATGTCCCATTGGCTCCTTCCCCTTTCCTATAGTACAACCATTGCCAATGAGCTAGAGCTTAATAAAAGACACAAGAAATATATAGAAATAATAAAGCATCATGTCTTATTATTCTATTATTCGACATCTTTTGATAAGTCATATAATGACTATAGGATTTTGCACACTTACAGTTCTCTAATTCAAGGGTCTACATTCCTAACTTTTAGAATTAAGATTTCTAGCCCATTCAAGGTTGGGTCCAAAAACTTTTAAAATTAAGAGAGTTTAGGCTTAACTCGTCAGGTCTTTCACCTTTCCTTATGCGAGACTATCCCCCATATAAGACTTATCTAACCTTTATAATACATTCACATTTCATAACAATCATAAAAATATGCTATTGCAATATATACGTGATGAATTAGTGACTAAATACAAAATGAAAGTAGAATTAATGCTCTGAGAATCATATAAATGTGAGCTTGAAATTATATAAAGTGTCAATACTTCTAATATGATAGTTTCGGTATCTCATCTCATTCTGTGAACTACTCAAATAACTTTATTCACCTAAAATTCCCTGGCCACTTTTCCTTTTATATACAACGTAAAACATAAGTTTTCACCATTTATGCATGCGTGCATACTAATAAAATAACTCAACTTATCTGTAAATTCTTAGAGGTTTACCATAAAGGAACTCATTCAAACCAAATTCTCACCTCCTACACCTTTCCTTCTTTTCCCTTTTATTTTTTTATTAATTTTTGAATTTCCTCCCTTCACCTTACTGATTTTAGTAACTACTGTAGTGTCCCTAACAGAATTCAATAACACTACAGTAGTCTTACTCAATTTAAGCAACAAGGTAGCAATCTTCCAATTTTAGCAAAACTGTACAAATTCTCTAACAGCAACCTTTAATTCTTTTCTTTACTAATTTTATTTCTTAAACACTGATTTCACCAACTCAAACACTTATTCAGCCCTTACCTTACTATTTCCTATTATAATTTCTTATGCATTGCTAAATTCTTCCTTTACAATAGCCTTAATATTTGTTGAATTCCTCTATAATGTCCTAAAATAATAGCTTCCCCATTCTTCTGGCTCATGGCATTCAATAGCTTCTAGTGAATAGAATAATGAAAGGCTGAGAGGAATGGAAGAGAGAAAATAACAAGTACTTGACAGACCTTTAAATGAATACCCTGCTTTCCTCAACACCTATCAAGTGATTTAAATGAGCCATTGCATAATCAATTTAGTGGATGGGAAATGCTTAGGTTAGTGGAATGCATGCTTAAGTTAGTGGATATTTTTATGATGCAGGTTATTAAATACTTTAAACTAAATTAATAAATAATTAGGGAATTAAACACGTTATGTTTAATTACTTTAAAACATGTTTAACCTTGTAATTTTAGCATACTATTGTATAGCAAAATGCTTGAAATAAAAATAGAATTTAATAAAAATATCTTTGATGTGTTATGGTGGAATAAAAAAAATATTAACTATGGGAAATAATTATGCCAAAAAATATTAAGCTTACCTTTTGAAAATTTTGACTATTACAAGCTTGTCCTGAAGGGGATTAAAATCCAAAAGATATATAAGGGCATTAAGTTTTATCACCATCAGACTTTGAATATATTAATAGGAAATCCTCAACTGAGGTGAAAATTATTTTTCAAGTAGATGATGAAGTGGAGGATTGGAGAATACCATCAAGAAAAAAAGCTCCCTCACAATAGATTGGTAACTGAACAGATCAAGAGAAGATCTCTATCTTATAAATTAATCTATAACACCTTATATAGAAGATAATACAATTAGATGTAGTAACAATGTTTAAGTAAATTAGAAACACAAAATATTATTGAAGAGGAACATGCTGGATTGTGTAGTGCGCACCAGTCTGGTCAAAAAATAAAAATAAAAATCAAATGAATGGGATAATATAGGCCATTGATGATTGATGATAATATGAAAGTTGAAGATTTTTCTTATCAATGCCAAGTACATGGTGTGATTCTAGATCAGCAATCAAATATATTACACCAAATAATTACTTAATGGTTATTTGAAAGCTGAGGCATAGACATTACTGTCAAATTTATTTGTCAATCTCTATAGGTCATAGGTCATACTAGCAGCTACAAACTATTTCTCAAAATGGCTACAGGCAATTCCCTTGAGATAAGTAAGTCAAATATCAATATATTCTTAAATTCTTTAAAGAGCTTATCATATATCAATTCAATATTCTTTATTAAATCATATCTGATAATAGCCCATTCTATAGAAGCACAAAAAAATATTAGCTTTGCAAATCATCATAATATAGATTAGACATATTCAACTATCTATTACCCTCAGGCAAATGGATTAGCTACGGCCATCAATAAGATGCTTGTGCAGATCTTAAAAAAGGAACTGGATGAAAATAAATGCAACAGCAAGAAAATTTAGCAGAAGCTTTGTGGGTATACAGAGCTATATGTATAACGCCTACTCAGTCTACTCCATTTGCTCCAGTCTTTGGAGCAGAGGTTGTTCTCCCTTTGGAGGTATAATTACCTTCATTATGTATAGTCGCTAAATACAAAATCATAGAAGAACAAAATGCAAAACTTAGAATATAAGAACTTGAAGGTTTATAAGAGAAGTGTCTGTAGGCTAAATAGAACCTTAAATTATACTAAGTTAAGATGATCCAAGCACGTGATAAGTTGGTTTGTCCATGAACTTTCGAAGTATGAGACTTGGCCATAATTCTATAAAGGGCCTTCTTAGCCCATCAAAATCTAGTAAGTAAAATTAAGCAAACTTGAGTGTCCATTTATGGTAGAGAAAGTATATTATGGTGTATCTTATCAGTTCATTGATTGTAAAAGAGATCATCCAATGTTACCTATAAATGAATGATATCTCAAGTGATACTATGGTTGATAATATTAAAAATATGTTATAATAAGTGAAAAGTTTTTCATTCCATCATTTACTTATATTATTAGAATGTGTTGACATTTTTGAAAGGAATTGGGTCTAGAAAACATGACTGGGTTCAAGATTTATATTAGAGTTTATAAGTTTTAAAATCCCCAAACATTATTAAATTATATCCTTAAAGAAATGGTATAAAATCCTTCATCGTATACTTTCTTTTTCAAATTTTGATGGTTTGACCATCTTAATTATTTTCATTCAAGAGTTGCCTCTCATTTAGAATTCATCATAGTTAAAATCACTATTAGGTAACTCTTGAATGAAGCAAGCCCCTCGTGGAACCATCCTAGTATCATTGAAACCTTCTAGTAGTTGAGCAAGCCTATTGTGGCACCACTTTAGTTTAAATTATGATCCTCTAAGGTTAGGTGTAACTTCCCACATACTGGCATCCTTTCCTTTTGGTTATCTACTAGTGGTGGGGAAAGCCCCTTGTGGCACCATCCATGTATCATTAAAACCTTCTAGTATTGGGGCAAGCCCCTCGTAACACCCCTCTAGTTTAAATTTTAATCCTTTAAGAGTAGGTGTAAGTCCCCAAATGCAGGATTCCATTCCTTATGATCAATTTTTAATGGTAGAGCAAGAACTTCATGGCAGTATCCTAACTAAATCTTAGATCTAAACCTTCTAAGTTTAGGTGTAAATCTTTTTATAGATTTTCCCTTTCTTATAAGATGCCCTCTAGTTTGTTAAGATAGGTTTGATTCCCTTTGTGTTGTCATTCCTTCTTTTGGACTAGGAAGAAAACTTTTAAGACATAACAAATTCAAATATTCTAGTGGTGGTGCAACCCTTCATGGAAATATCCTAATTTAAATCTAAAATTCCCTACTTGGGATCATTTCAGTTTAGGCCCTGATCATAAAAATTTCTTCAGATTCTTTGATTTCTCCAGTCAATGCCAACATGTGTGATTTGTTCTTCAACTTCATCACACCTATTAAGGGTCCATTTATTGACCTTATGTTTAGTGAGTTCAAATCCCTAAACTAAATAGCCAATATCCACGCATAGATCATCAAATTGCATTTCTAACGTATAGATGCGCTTACCTTTGAAAATTGATTGTGTCACCTAGGTAGGCTTTCATGAATTCAAGTTTACTGGGTTTGAACCACATGTTTAGGTGAATCTATGATTCAAATATTACTGTATTTAGTTCATTATGTCAGTCAATTAGTAAAACCAAGATTCATACACAAAATTGACCTACAATTTTTATTAATTCATAATAAATCTAAAATAAATAAAAAAAAACTTGTATGTATCAAGTTGCTTGGAGTTTAATGCCAAACATAGGAAATTTAATGTCCCACCAATTTAATTAAAATAGAGGTAATTTAAAAATCAAGAAAATTTATTATTTGATTAAATTAAATAAATTAAAAATAATAATAATTTCAAAATAGTTTTAAACACTTGTTACTAACTCTAGGAATCGTTAGTGATATTTGGGAAAGATTTCAAGAGTTGGAATTGATTTGATACAAAAATAAGAGATCTTATTAATTAAATTGTTATTGAAATTCATTAAAAGGGATGAATATGTAAAAATCATAACAAATTATGGTATAATTAACGCAAACTCAAAGGCATTGAACTCATAAATGGGTCTAATATTTATAAAAAAAATAAAAATTTTAGAATTCAATGTAAATTAGAAAGTCAAATTTTATCTAATTTAATTCATTAATAATGGCTAAACTTGTTAAAACTTTAACTAATTATAAAAAATTTCAATTAAAAAAACTCACACGCATTAGACTCATTATTGGGTCTAGTAATCATGATGGTTGTGACAATGCCATGAATAAATTAAAAGAATTAAGGTATTAAATTATAAATGTTATAAATCTGTAATTAAAATGTTAAATAAATTTAAAATCAATAATGAATAATCAATGTTAAATAAATATGTAATTATTGGTTAACATAGGCTTATGAGGCTATTAGCTTAGCCCCAAGGAGGGTGAAATAAATCATGTAACACTTATTCAACAAAGGAAACTGTTATCTAACCTAAATAACTATAGAGAAATCTATAATAAAATACTTAGAAATTAAATCATTCATACCCTTATACTTGACTAATTTTATGAAGGCAATAGTGTATTTGATTGAAAAGCTTAAGGTTTAGAGCACCTAATTAAAATGCAAGGACTCTATACAACCTATCTACCCCAATTTTTAAGGGATTGGTAGCATTACAAATATGAGCCTAGGACTTACTAATCTAACTTCTAGTAGTTAGAATTCATTGAGTGCTATGCTATCTAAAACCTAAACTAATAAAGGATTGGTAGCATTAAAAATAAAGCCTAGGATCTATCAAAGACATAATGCCTTATATACACACTTTAGATGATTTGCTAGGACAACCAACTCTTAGACTAGGCTAGGCTAGTGTTTTGGTTTCGTTTGGTTTGTTTGGAGTGCCTTACCTAGAGGGCACACATAATTGGAGTGTTTACATTCAGTATTTTAGATATCAACTTTACATTTTTGCTGGTGCACATTTCGAGTAGGCTCTTAGGCCGTGTTACTTTTCAGTATACACTCACACTGTATTATATATATATATATATATATATATATATATATATATATATATATATATATATATATATATATATATATATATATATATATATATATATAACTACTCTTCTATATTCACTACAAAGAATAACATATATAGGCAATGATATAAAGGAAAATATAGAGGCAAATATAAATGTAAATGTTTCAATACTAATTTAGCTAGATTTAGTTGTACAGTGTAAAGAGTTGTAAAAGATCTCAAAATGATTATTTATGCACATTTAACAGTTTGAAAAGAAAATGATTCTTCTTCCTTTGAAGATAAGTATCTTTTGGATTTCTATAGAAGATCTAGAAGATGGAAAATTGAAGATAAAAATAAATATTCTTATTTAAATCTATATTTATGTAGGAGTAGAAATCCAAGCTTACTTTTGGTGGAGCCTAGTCTCCTTTACTTTAAAGAAAACCTTGGGTTGTACTATGAGAAGTTATCAATAAATAATGGCTTTTAATTTATACCTTATTCTTCATGAATCATTTCATTACAAGATCATGTACATATTGTAAAGTTTTGATTACAAAATTTTCTAAATTATAATTTCTTGATTCCTAGGATAGAACATCTAAACCTACATTCATTTGACAATTATTTATGCTTAGGATTATTAGTTGGAAGATCACTCTAGACAAGCATAAGTTATATACACCCCTTAGTATTTATACATTCCTTACCTTCTGTTGTTCCAAAAATCTAAAATTTAAAGTCTAAATCTAAATTCCAAATCCAAATTAAAGATTTATAATCTAAAGCTTGTATATAGAAATCTTGATAGCCCAAGCCCTTCTTTAAATCTATGTGAATTTGAAAATTTTAGTCTTCAAATTAATCAAGAGTATTCTCTTCGAAGATATAATTAACTATAAGAGCTTTCCCTTATAGAAAGTCTAGAACTTAAAATTAAAATAAACCCTACCATAGTTCCTTTCTAAAATATGACAAAAATCTATGGTTACAGACCTAGCTTTAAATAATGATTTAGTTTCTTGATCAAAATGATAAGTAAATATTTATTTTATCCTTTGGAATGAATTGAATATTCATTATGTTGTGTTTGAATATGGAAATAAAAGCATTGTTTTAGTTTCTTAATCACATGATAAGTGATTACTCCTTTTTAACCTTCAAGATGAATTGAATATTCCTTATGCAACATTTTATTATGAAAATAAATTGAGTTTCTCATTTCAATTCAATAGTTAAATATTAGTATATCTCTTGGGATGGTATAATATTAATCTATGCAGATTTGACAAAAGAACCATTTAAAGCAAATCATATGGTGAATGTAAAATTTGTCCACATCCTGTAGTAGAAGGAATCGACGAGAGTATCAATAAACTTACTATCCAGACTAATAAATTTAAGTTAAAACCTATCATAATTTAGATGATTCAGAATTTCTAATTTGGAGGAACTCTTATTGAGGTTTCCAACCTATACTTAGCTAGCTTCATAGAAATCCATGGAACATTTAAGTTTAATGGTGTTAATGATGATGGTATTATACTTTGTATATTTCCATTTTCCCGTAGAGACAAAGCTAAGATGTTGTTGAATTCTTCTGCCCCCAAGCTTAATAGCCACTTGGAATTGACACACAAATTCCTAGCTAGGAATGATATAACATCTTTTGTCCAGTTTAAAGGAGTGTCAATTTACAAAAGTTTGGAGAGATTTACGGAAATGCCTAGGAAATGCCCTCATCAAGATTTATCTGATTGGTTGGTTATTCAAACTTTTAATAATGGATTGGTAGGATCCCTTAGATCGATTATAGATGCAACATCTACAGAATTTTTAATGTCTAAGCCATTTGAGGAAACATATGAGTTAATTGAGAAAATGGCTACAAATAATTTCCACTAACATTTTGGTAGGGTGAATCCTAAGAAAGTAGCTATAGTTTATGAACCAGATGCTTTGTCTATTCTTATAGCTTAGGTAGTTGTAATTTTTAAAATAAGAAACACTATTAGAGTTAGAATAGGTTCACATAGGCATAGTATTCACACTAATTTTGTAATTGATTCTAGATGTGTGAGCACCGCGGTGCCTAAAATCTTAGCAATATAGTGTTACTCTTTAGATTTTGATAAATTAATCAATTTGGGAATAGGAAGATAACCTTTGGAGAAAGTACTAAAGAAATTGGAAATTTAATTGCAAGATCTATCTATAGCCCTTAAAAAAGAAAAAAAAACTAGTTATGGTAACTTGTTTGTTTAATCAACACTCAAAAATTTGAGGAGCAATGTAATAATATCCAGAATAGGAGTGGGAAAGATCTAGGAGACCCTTATACGAATAATGATCAACCTTAAAAGGATATTGGTGTAGAAGAAATTGTAGAAGCTGAACCTCCTACCCAACGGCCTGAACCCATCCAAGAAATTGAGAGACCCATTAGGAAGGTCGTAGAGAGACCACCATAACCTTCTTGAGAGGCTAATTAAAAAAATTTGGATAAGAAATTATTTAGGTTCTTAGAAGAGTTTAAAAATTTAACCATCAACAAACCTTTACTTAAGCCTTAGAGCAGGTTCCAACCTATGCTCAGTTCATTAAAGTAATTTTAAATAAGAAAAGGAAGTTAGGAGAGTTTAAAACTATTATCTTAACTGAAAAGTGTAGTACTATAATTCAAAAGAAACTTCCTAAAAATTTGAAAGATCTTGGTAGCTTCACCATTCCCATGATAATATGACATAAATTCTATGGTAGAGCCTTTTGTAATTAGCATTAATATTTTACCCTTATCCATCTTCAAAGATTAGATGTTGGAGAGGTTTAACCTACCTCATTCAATCTTTAGTTGGTTGATAAATCATTTACTTATCCTACCATAGTAGTAGAATATGTGCTCATTAAGGTGAATAAGTTTATCTTCTCTATTAATTTTATTAACCTAGGAATGGAAGAAGATAGAGAGATACCTGTTATCTTAGGAATGGGTAAAGCTATGATTGATGCTCATAAAGGGGAATAGATTATGAGAGCATAAGATTAAGAAGCCACCATTGATGTTCTTAAATCTATAAAATTCCCAAATGAGAGAATAAATATTATTTTAGAGTAGAATGTAAAGAATCTGTGGTGGAGTATATTAAAGAATAATTGATAGAAGAAAAATCTAAGAAGATGGATTTGGAAAGGAATATCGAGGACTTAGGAGAATCTGTTCACTTAATTGAAGATACTACTAAAATTTTTAGGGAGAGGCTTTAGACTTTAGATATTTTATCTGTGGGTATATCTTTGAGGACATAATTAGAGGAAGCATCTATTTTATAACTTAGGGATTTACCCTACCATCTCAAGTATTCCTTTTTAGGTAGAATCAACATTGTGTGTAATAATTTCTACAAGCTTGTAAAAAGAACAAGAAGGAAAGTTGATTAGTGTTTTAGGAGATTATAAGAATGCTTTTGGATGGACTATAGCTAATAATAAAGGAATTAGTCCCATGCTCTATATGCATAGGATTTTAATGGAGGTAAATTCTATACCCAAAGAGGATCCTCAAAGAAGGCTAAACCAATCAATAAAAGAGGTTATTAAAAAGGAAACACTTAAATGGTTTGATAAAAGAATTGCTTACCCCATTTTAGACAATGCTTGGGTGAGTCTTACTCTCACTGTACCTAAGAATGGTGGTTTGACTGTAGTATTAAATGAACATAATGAGCTAATCCCCACTTTGATAGTCACCTGTTGGAGAATCTACTTAGACTATAGGAAGCTAAATAAATTCATTAGGAAAGATCATCATCCCTTTCCTTTCCTTGATCAGATGCTGGATAGGTTGGTAGGACATTCTTCCTATTATTTCCTTGATTGATATTTTAGGTAGCACTAGATACTTATAGCACTTGAGGAGTAAGAAAAGACTATCATTACAGGTCTTAATGGGACTTTTGCCTTTAGAAGAATGCCTTTTAGTCTTAACAATGCTCTTGCTACATTCCAGAGATGTAGGATTTCTATCTTTTCTAATTTAAATGAGTAGAGCATTGAAATTTTTATGGATGATTTTTCTATGTTTGGTTCTACTTTTGATTCATATCTTGATCATTTAACCATTGTACTTAAAATAAGCATGGGAAAAATTAGTACTAAATTGGGAAAAATTTAAAATTAGGGTGACTGAAGGATTTGTGTTGGTGCATAAAATCTCCAAAGAAGGACTAGAGGTGGATATAGCAAAAGTGCAAGTAATAAAAAAATTGCCACCCCCACTTTATTTAATGGAATTACGAGCTTTATTGGACATGGAATTTTATAGAAGATTTATAAAGGACTTATAAAATCTCAAAGCCATTATGTCATTTCTTAGAAAATATTGATCCTTTTTATTTTGATACTACATGTCTTAAAGTTTTTAGACTTTAAAATATCATTTTATTATTGCACCTATTTTATTTCTCATGATTGGTCCATATCTTTCATTTATGTGTGATGCAAGTGATTTTGTTGTTGGTGCTACTTTTTGTCAAAAGCTAGATTAATTTTTTTTATTATTTTTTATGCTAGTAAAACATTGAATGTTGCATAATGTAATTACACCACTATTGAAAAAGAATTACTAGACATTATCTTCTCCTTTCATAAATTTCAATCTTATTTGATTTGAATGAAAATAATTGTATATATTGATTATATTGCAATCAAATACCTTATGAAAAAAATGGCATCAAACCTTGATTGGTGAGGTGGATTCTTTTGAGGCTTATAAAAATGCTAATATTTATTAAGATAAAATTAAAAAGATTGCTTCATCGTAAGTATCTTAAGAAATAATGCTCCCCGAAAAAAGAGTTTTTTCCCTATAACCCTAGATTAGAATTATTTTGAGGAGACCTAAAGTCTAGGTTGTCAGGACCACTCAGAATTATGAATGTTTATCCCTATAAATCTATTAAAATTAAGGATATGAAAAGCTTGCACATCATTAAAGTCAATAGCCATAGATTGAAACCTTATGTAGGAGGTAACACTGATTGTCTAAGAAATATCAATAATTTGGTTAATCCTCAAAAAGAATATTTCGCATAGTCTAGTTGAAGACTATAAACTTTGTGATAATAAGAGGCAACCTAATTATATTTTATTTTTGGATTAGTTATGTGCTATGTTATTTTATTTGATCTTTGTCACTATTTGCTAGTGTTTATATTATTTTGCACTATTATTTACATTTAATTTAAAATTATATTGATATTTAACTATTAAAAATTATGCTCTACATGGTGCTTGTACTTTGATTATTTATTTAACAAAATGAAAAAATTATAATAAAAAATTATGTAAAATTAAGATAATAATAAATCCTTCGATGATAATTTGCAAAAATAAGGCACAATAATTCATAATTTGAAAAGCCTAATAATTAAGGAAAAACATCTAAATTTTTGACTTAAATTGAACTTAGAGGCTATACACTCTTGCACTAACTACTAAATAAAAGAATGAATAAGAAGAGTATAAAGAAAATAAGTGTGTAGCTTTTATTATGCGATCATTTTCACCATAACATTGGAATTAGCAATCTTATTAACTCCTTACATAAAATTTATTTAAGATTATTGTCAGGATAAAAGTTAACTAATATTTAAAATCAATAATATGTACTATAAGGAAAAAAAAGTAAAAAAACAAGAAAAATTAAAAAGAGAAATTTCGAAAAGGAAAAATAAGAGTACATTCAAAAGTTGGTAATAGTTGAGATAAAAAACCAAAAAGCATCCTGATAAGGATGATTACTTAGGCTAATTATTATAATGATTTTTTTATTTAAAATTAAAACTTTGATCATTGCAAATTGCTTATAAAATGTGACATATTATCTAACATTTTAGTAATTTTAAATTACTATTTTTTATTTGGGCTATTAAGCTAATAAATAGATAATCGCACCATTGTTTGAGGATAAGAAAGAGCTTGCGCTGAGGGGTATTTATTAAGTATAAATTTTGTATGATTTTTTTACCTTTAAATTTAGAAAAAATGTGGTTATATAGTTGATGGCTTGAAGGAAATTCTTAGGAAAAAGAGATAAAATTTATAAGCGTTGAACTAGCTCCGTAGCACTCCAACTACCAATGTCACAACATATGCAATGACTTAGTGTCAGATTAGAGAATCATAGAGCTAGAGCCTCAGAAAAAATGTAAAATAATTTAGCACCACAATGGAGTCAAGGTCAGTGTTGCAATGCTATATAGAGCAATAATGTCAAAAATCTACACTGCAGCACATAATTCTTGTAAATTTGAACACCAAAGCATTAATAATCACAATGCTGCAAGACCATATTACACATTCAAGTGCCACAGTGCTTAACTTTTCTAGAAATAAGGTGGGACAAATGATAAAAGATAGATCCACATTGATAAATATAATAAATAGGTCGAACAAGCCAATAGATGAGCCAGGTCAGTGCACCATCTTAGTGGAGTAAGCATAACAGCGCTGAGGCACTTATTCATTGGATAGCACTGTAGTGCCATCATTTTGAGCATCATAGAGCCTTAAGCTATTCATGTACATATTAAAAATAGTTTTTTAGATCTTTTGTTTAGGAGTTCTGTCATTTTTTAGTAGAGTTCTATAATATTCAATGTAGTTCTTAAGTGCCCTCTTAGAGTATTGTTTAAGAGAGTCTACGAAAGTCCAAGATACTTTCATTGGACCTCTTAGCCTGGCTTGTGTAAGAAATCCTACCATTAGAAGAGGAAGGAGTGTGGAGAGGTTAATTATACTATCTTGGTGAAGTTTTTCCTTATTATCTCTCCTCTATCTTTTCTTATATGAGCGAAATAAAAATGAGTTTTCTTTCAAATTTACCTATATTTGTCTAATTTTTTGAGTTTTGGGCTAAATATATGAACATAATGTAAATACTAATGTAGACTTTCATATTTTAAATAATATTATAGATGTTTTTAATATCTCTAATTCTTCATTTAATGCATACAATGGCCATGTATATAGTTATTATTTAGTATTGTATATTACCTCAATAGAGGAATATTGCAACAAAAATGAATATTGGAATGGAATTTTGGCATACCTAGACAAAGGGTGTTTAATCTTCTGGTTCTATAGAGATATTAAAAATTTATATGGATCTTAAATATTCATTTTCACCCATACAAGCTCGACCAAGATAATGGGATACAAATACTCTGATCCATAATAGTAGTTAAGAGTCTTATTAGTAAAACATTATTGTTTAGGTGCATTAGTCCAAAATACATTTTATATATTGGTATCACATCGTTTTGTGCAGTCTCTATAAGTGGAAGAAACAAAACACTTTATTTTTATTTAGTAAGATAACCTATGCATCTATAGTAAATAGTAATAATTGATTACAATTTAACAGAATGCTTAATCATGGGATCAATACTCACTCAATCACTTCATTACATAATCGACTTGTATACTTGCATATCTAGTTGGAAAATCCAATATCAAAGAAAAACTAAACATTAATTGACCTCATGCAAGTATTATTGGACTAGCACTGCATTGCCAGAACTATCAGTGTCAATGCAGTATCAATGCCTCAATGCCAGACCAAGACATTGTAGCGCTAAAGCCTCAAGAAAAATGATAATTAATTCAGTGTCAGGGTGGAATAAAGGTCAGCAGTGTAGCACTCCATAATGTCATTGTGATAGAAATCTACATTGCAATGCTAGAATATTAGGCATTTGAACATCAAAGTGACATATTACATAATGCTTCAGTATCATATTACACATTCAAGCACTACAACCCACAACTTTTGGAGCACCATGGTTTAGAAGTTAAGAAAATGCTTAAAACCTACTTAACAATGCCAATAGTAATGCTGGACAACTCCAACAATATAGTGGAGCCTACTTAATAGTGCCAATGTTCTAGTTCATATTGTAAAGTTGTGATGCCACCACGTCGTCCGACATGGCACTTGAGTCCCTTAGTGTACTTTATATAAATAGTTTTTTTTAGTCTTTTTTTGTGAGGGGTTCTATCATTTCTATAAGTACTGAGCGCTTAAGTGTAGTGCCGAGTCTAAGGGAGATAAGAGGAGAGAAAGATATTGCAATTGGAGTTGTTAGCATACCCTATTTTGAGAAAGAAAGTAATTAATGAAGATAGGAGTGTGGGGAGTGAAGTTGAACTCTTTTAATCATATCAATTTACACTTTTCCCCATCTACTTTCTTTTTAGAGTAATTAAAAAATCTATTTTATTTTATTTTAATTTCTTGGCTAGCTAAAACTACCTATTTCAGAATAATAATGTGAAGCCTTAGTAATTAATAATACGTATTGTTGTGCTTTAACAAATTAATAGAATTTTTAGATATCTCCCATTCTTAATTTAAGCTATACAATAACCATATGTAGTGTTAAAAGATAATGTGATATATTAACTTGGTGAAGGAATATTGGAACAAATAGGTGTATTAAAATGGAATTCTTGCATGCCTTGACATAGGATGTTTAGTTTTGTAGAGTCTTTGTAAAGATAATAACTATAGGAGGGTCATAAACCTTCCTTCATATTATTATTAGCTTGATAGAGATCTATGAATGTATAAGCTCTAATTCATAACCAACTTCAAAGAGTCCACTTAAGAAATCATTGAAAATTCACTATCATTAGCTCAAAACACATTACCTACCTATACCTTATCTCTCTTTTACATTTCTAGTGAAGACTAAATCCAAAGCTGATTTCCATTATATATTATAAACATTATAAAAGAATAATAATAAAAAAAAGAAAATAATAAAAATAATAAAAATAATAAACAAAATTTAAAGCTTAAATAGGCAATATTAACACATTTGCATTATAACAGAAGACATCCTCATGGGATTGACACTCTCCCATATCACTTTTCTTACTTGATCGACGTGTAAAATTGCATTATTAAGTGGGCATTTATATCAAGAAAAAAATCCCAAGCATATTTCATGTATCACTGCTTGCCCACCATTAAGTTTTTGATGTCTTTGTCGAGGAAGTTAGGTGCTTCCACACAAATTTATTATATACTATTAAAAGAGTTGCATATTCAATCCTACGTATATCTTATATCTTGTATCTTTTTATTTGTTATTTATTATTTATTTCTATTAAAATTAGAAAAAAAAATTATTTATTATTATCGTATTATTTTTTATCAGTAGGATTGAGTACACGTTTTAGATATCTTGGATCTATTGTTCAGAGTGATGGTGAAATAGATGGGGATGTTATCAGTAGAATTCAAGTTGGATGGTTGAAGTGGAGGAATGCATCGGGCTTGTTGTGTGATAGAAAATTCCCCCTTAAACTTAAGGGAAAATTCTATAAGATGGTGGTGAGACCTGCAATGCTTTATGGTGCAGAATGTTGGCAATTAAAAGAGAAGCACAATACTAAGTTATGTGTTGCGGAGATGAGGATGCTTAGGTGGATGAGTGGATTTACTCTTAGAGATAGGATACGAAATGAGCATATACGTGAAAAGGTTGGAGTAGCTCCAGTGGAGGATAAGATTAGAGAGAGTTGCCTTAGATGGTTTGGTCACATAAAACGGCGGCCTTCCGATGACCCAGTTAGGAAAGTAGTGGTATTAGATTTGACTTATGTTAAGAAAGGTAGAGGTAGACCTAAAAAGACTTGGTTAGAAAATATTAGAAATGATCTTTCTCTATTAGATTTAAACGAGAATTTGACTTTGAACCGGACACAATGGAGAAAAAGGATTCATGTTGCCGAGCCCACGTAGTGGGACAAAGGCTTGTTATTGTTGTTGTTGTTGTTGTATTATTTTTTATAATTTAATTATTACATTATTAGGGTATGACTAATAATTTACTTATAGACCTTGGTTAGATTTAGATATTGAGCAGACTCTTATAAAAATTAGAAATTTAAAAAATATTATAGCATTAGGAATAGCTATACCAAATTTTGATTAAGACCATCACAGACTTCTTAGGCAATATGCCAAACCTATAGTATATGCAATTCATTGGAATGAGTTGGCATATAAATTCCTAGCTAAGTTTTTCTCACTTTCTAAAATTGCCAATCTTATGAATGATATAACTTTTTTTCGTAATTTGAAGGAGAGTTTATTTATGAGAGTTGGGAAAGATTTAAGGAGATGCTAAGAAAGTGTCTTATTGATACATTACCTTATTGGTTGGTGATTCAGACTTTTTATAATAGTCTAGTAGGATCCTTTAGGTTAATTATTGATGCTACAACTAAAGGTTCTTTAATGTCAAAGCATTTTGAAGAGGCTTATGAATTGAAAAAGGTGTTGGAAAAAAAAATTTCTAGTGGCCTTCTGATAGGGTGAATCCTAAGAGGCCAATAAGTGTCTATAAGTTGGCCACTTTACCAATATTGATAGCTCGAGTAGCATCCATATCTAAGAAGTTGGACAACTTTGGAGTTAACTCTAGTTCATGAAACACAATGCACTTGGATGAGTATGATTTGAATTATGTTAGTGAGAATAATGCTCAATGGATTAAAAATGTTAATCTAAGTGGGACACAAAACAAACCTTATTCTAACATATATTATCCAGGTTCGAACAAGTACTCAAACTTTAACTGGAATAATAATAATGGTGTAAATAATCAGTGGATTATTGATAAATCAAATATCAGAGAAAATTGAAGTAATCCACAACAACATGTTGTAAACCATAGACCTTCTTATACCCCATGCTTTAACCAAAATACTCATTTCAGGGATAGGAAGACACCTTTGGAAGAGGTGGTGATTCAATTGAGAATTGAATTGAAAACTTAAGATGCTTTGATTAATAAACTGGAAAATTAATCAGAACATCTTGTAATGTCTTTTAGTAATAGGCCTCAGGGATTATTGCCCAATAATACATAAATTAGTACAAAGGAGAAAAGGAAAGATCCGAATATAGAGCACTTAAGGAGTAAAAGTGATGCCACCCAGCTAGAATGATATTTCTAAGGAAGTCTGGCTTGGGACGTAATCTTAGTGTTGCTTGGAGGGCAACCCTATTCTTTTTATGTAATACAATAAAACATTATTTTTGTGCATTTTGAATTTTAAGTTTTTCATATTATGCGATATCATTTTAAGCTTATAAGAATGTTGTGTTATTTGTGTTGTGTATCAATTATGGTTTTGTTTCTATAAAAACATCTATTAAGAATTTTTTATGTAATGATAATATTTTGTTTTAAATTGCACTTGAGCCACAACATTAGAATTTGAAGACAAGGGAAAGTGTAGTAAGTATAGTGTGGGAATTTTTTGTTAATACTAATGAAGCTTAAAACAACCAATGCTTTGTAAGAGGTAAGTGGATACCATTTGATTCCAAGAGTATTAATTGTGCTTATAATCTTTGTGATATGTAGTTTGATGAGTACACCAAGTTTAGTTTAGCACCCTTTGACCCTCAAATTTTGTTGAGAATTCTTTATAGTTTGATGAGTACACATACTTTAGTTTAACACCCTTTGACCCTCAAGTGTTGTTGAGAATTCTTTGTGAGTGCAGGTGTAAAGCTATTTGGAAAGAAAGAGATGGGTAGAAGATTAATTTTTTTTAATATCTTCTTTAACCCAATTATTTAAGGCTTGGCACTATTTTATTTTTATTAGCTTTTCTTCAAAAAAAATATTAGTGAGGTAACTAAAGATAGAGTCTTATTGGATTAAGCTTTTTAGGCTAGTTACTCCATTGATGTGGGAAATCTTATTTATTTTTCCTTCTCATACGTTATTATGTGTACTACATCTATTACTTTATGGCATCCCTCTCTTTTTTACTCACTTTGTGTTGTTGCTGATGAGAGAGGTGACTTTGTTGAGGAACAACTATTTCCCATTTCTTCTCTAACCAAGAAAAATAGAAGGCTTTAAGAGGAAAGGAGATGAGGATAATAAATGAGAACATTATGAGCACAGGATAACAACTCAACCTAGCAGTTGAAGGTTAAGTGTAACGACTTCAAAATTATTAGGATAACAGCTGCTAGAATGAACAGTGCAAATGGGTAGAGTTAATGATTTTTGTGAAGAGAGCAAATGATGGCATGCCCATTATCAAAATATGTAGGATAAACATTACGACTACACTTTTGAGTTCAATGAAACATTAGTGGGGATATTTAGGAGGAGCCCATTTGTTGATAATTCCGATTAGCTTAAGTTTTTAACTACCCCTAGTTATGATGCTTTTGTTTGGCACTCTTCTGCTAGTGATGATGATGATGAGGTGGAGGATCGAGACTCTGATTGAAGTTATTTTTTCTTTATTGCTTTAATTGTTCCTGAGAGAGAGAGAGAAAGAGAGAGAGTGAGAGATTGTTGCTTGCTTATTGTTGTTAATGTTGGTTATTTTTATTTTTCTTTATTTTTGTTTTCTTTTATAGGGAAGATCCCTAGTGGTACTTGAGGATGACCATGATAACTATAGATGTTATGATTTTAGTGATTAGATTGTGGATGTTGATGTAGTTCTTAAGGGGAATAGTACTTAATGAACTATTATAATTGATATTAGGCAGTTTGAGTTGCATTATGCATTGTCAATCATTTTGAATGGAGAGGATTTTTAGTTTATTTTTAATAACTAGTTTTATTATTATTGTTAATTGTGTCTGCTATTTTATAATTGTAATTGTTATTGTTGTTGTGTAGTTAAAAGTTTCATTGAAGTAAAATTCCCTACATTGTTTAACTACTGGAATTACCCTTTCTATAGCACTTGCACTTTGATAGAAAAATTTGACAAATTCAAAATTTAAATTAAAACATATTTAAAATATGAATAATATAAACCCTAGGTGCTAAATTGAATGAACAAAGGATAAATCCTTTTAATCTGAAAATCATAACAACCAACTAAACAAAGCATCTAAGTAAATATAACACTAACCAATAGTTTCAAGATTGAATAATTAAGTTAAAAAAAAGGAGTGTGTAGATTAAATTATGAAAATCTTTATAAACTTCACTATTGAATTATTGAGTTTATAATAATCCTTATATTTATTAAATTTAGGGTTTCCTAAAGGAAGAAATCAACCATTTATTCAAAAATATTATCATATGTTTGAAAAATCAAACTTATGAAAAACAAGCAAAACAAAAAAAAAAGGAAAGAAAAATGCCCACTTCATAAAAAATGTTATCTAATGCAGTCGCACTCCTAGTGAACTTTAATACCTAAATAAAAAATGGGAGTGTAAGTATACTGATACATCGAAGGGTTCCAAATGAATTTCTAATTTAACTAAGGGCACAAATAATTTCCAAGTGAAAATTTATTCAACTCTAAAATCAATAGTCTACAATGCACTTATACATGTAGTAGATGAGTTCAATTTGAATATTAACATGGTTCATTTATTTGGATCATTACTTATGATTGTTTAAATTAAAATTGCAATACTTTGATCGTTCTAGTTTACATTTAAATGGTAGTGTATTGTCTTATATTTTAGTTAATTTTAAATCACCAATTTTTTAATTAGGCTTATCAAACTAATCAATAGGTGAATACACGATTTCTTTAAGGTAAGCTAGAGCTTAATATGGAGGGAATTTATTAAGTAAAAATTATGTGTTGTTTTATTATCTAAAATTTAATAAAATTATTATTTTTAGTTGATGTTGTATAGGAAGACTAAGGAAATGAAGAAAAATTCATATGCATTTGACTTGTACTACAGTATAGAAACTATTAGTGCCATAGTTTAATAAATGCCCTTGTGAAAGAAAAAGACATTATAGTGCCAGAGCAAAAAAAAGTCATTTAATTCCGTACCCTGATGAAACAAAGGTTAGTGCTTCAGCACTTCACAATTTTACAGTGCTTGAAATCAACATTGCAGCACCAGAGTCTTCGGAATTTAATCTCCAGTATGCCAAACTGCACAATATCGTAGTCTCAAATTACACATTTAAGTGCCCTAATGATCAATTTTTGGAGCATCAGTTTAGCCAATAGTCATGCCAAATCATTCATGCGCTATAGTCGAACCTACTTAGCAGCTCCAAGGTGATAGTTCATATTTCAACGCTGTTGCTCCACCATGTAAAGCACTGCGACATCTGAGTACATTCATAAACTTAATATAAAGAGTTTTTCAGTCATATTTTTTGGGGGGGTTCTATATTTTAGTGAGTCCTGAGTTCTTAAATGTTTTGCCACCTTAGAGTTAATTTAATGGTGACAAGAGGAGAAAAAGATATAAAAATTAGAATGATTAGCCTACTTTATTAAGAGAAAGCAAGAAATTAAAGATGATAGGAGTATGGAGAGTGAATTTGTATTATCGTGCTGATATCTATTTATATTTTTCTCCTTGTACTTTCATTCTCGAGTAATCAATGAATTCTATTTGATTTCATTTTAATTTCATGGCTAGCTAAAAATCTAAATTTTTGGCTAATAATGTGAAGCCTCATTAATTACTAATATTTACTCTTTTGCTTTAATAAATTAATGGATGTATTTAATATCTCATATTGTTAATTTATTATATACAATGGCCATGTACAAAATTAAAATATATTGTGATACATTTCCTCGATAGAGGAGTACTAGAACAATTAAGAGTATTGAAAGGAAACTCTTGCATGCCTAGACATAGGATGCTTAGTGTTCTATAGTTTATATAAAATGATAATTATAGGAGGGGAATAAACCTTCCTTCACTTCCTTACAAGGTTGATAGAGATCTAAGGGTTCATAAGTTCTGATTGAAAATAAATATAGAAGATTATACTTAGGAAAACTTTGGAAATTTACAGTCATTAGTTTGAAACACTTTATCTTCCAGTATCATTTCTTTCTTCTATATTTCTCACTTAACATAGATCCAAACCTAATTTCTATTGTGTAGGATAAATATTGTAGCTTAAATAGGCAGTACTAGCTCATTTACATTATAGTAGAAGACTACGGCATTGGATCGACACTCTCTTATATAACTTTTATTAATTGATCAATATGGGCACTTACAATGTTTAGTGAGCATTTATATCAAAGAAAATATAAAAAATTCACACACCATTACTTTCCCACCATAAAAAAGATGGTATTTTGAGTTTTAACGTCAAGCGCTACAGGCCCACCTGACCACAACACTGTAGTGCTTATAACACTTTTGACTTTTTTGTTATTTTGTTTCTCCTAGCACCATAATGCTCTAGAACTTAACGACATGGTGCTAGACCCTTTATATATGCATCATGAGCAATTTTCTTTCATTTTTCTTGTTATGAATTCTTACATTCTTTCAAGAGTTTTTTGTGCTTTCATGTTTTCATCCTCTAAAACTCTAGATGACACATAAAATTTTAATTGTAACCCTTAGCTACTAATCTAGATTTATTTTTTATTGCTATTGCATAATTATTCACCTTATTTTTGAATGCCCACTTGGTACCAACTACACTCTAATCCTTAGGACTGCTAACTAACTCCCATAAATCTTTCATAATAAATTTGTTTAACTCTTTGTACATAGCTAGGATCCAAAATTAATTAGATAGAACTTTATTTATATTTGTGAGTTCTACCAAGAGATGAATGCTGAATGACTAACCTTCTTCCTAAATACATGCCTAATCCTTACTCCTACAAATGGATCTCCTACGATGAGCTCCCAAGGATGACTAGATGAATATCTCCATTCCCTAGGAAATGGCTCCTAAGGTTCTTCTTTATCTCCTATGTCATAGCTTCTACCTCCTCTTATTCTTCTAACATAGGCTCACTAGATTAATCAGATTCATCAAATACCATATTGGTTGGCTCCTCAATTATTAAAGTCTTCTTATTAAAGATCTTTTAAGCTTTACTTACAAAGGAATAACCTAAGAAGATTCCTTCATCAGATTTGGGATCAAATTTTCCTAGAGGAGATTTTTCATTTACAAGAATGAAGCACTTACATCCAAAGATACGAAGCTAAGAAGGATTGGATGTCCTACCCTTTAGTAGCTCTTAGGGTGACTTGCTGAGTTTTGATCTAACATTTACCCTTTTTAAAACATAATAAGTAGTATTCAGTACTTTTGTGCAAACATATCAAGGGAGAAAATATTCAACTTATATTGCTCTAGTAGCTTCCACTAAGGTTCTATTCCTTCTTTTAGCTATTCCATTCTACTGAGGGGTCCTAGGGGTAGAAAAATTATATTCAATTCCTAGCTCCTTACAAAAAGATTCAAACTTATCATTTTCAAATTCTCCATCATGATCACTATGGATAGTAGATATTTCATATCCTAATTTTCATTGTATCCAAGTGGAGAAAATGTTTTCAATTCTTGAAATGATTCACTTTTACTAGAAAAGAATATAACCCATGTGAATCTAGAGTAATCATCAATTACTATATATTTAATGGTTTTCCCAACGAAGCTAGCTATACTAGTAGGCCCAAACAAGTCCATATGTAAGTTCTCTGGTGGCCTAGAGGTGGTGATGTGATTAATAGAATGAAATGATGTATTGAATTACTTTCTTAAATGGTAGCCATCAAATAGGTTGTCCTTAGAAAATTCTAACTTTTGGATGCCTCTAACTAGGTCATTCTGAGTTATTTTCCTAAGTGTCTTTATGCTTGCATGACATAGTCGCCTATGTTAAGCCATGATTCATCAACAACTATTTTTGAACATAAAAAAATTGAATAATCAACATAATTCAAATCATGCATGTAAACATTATATATATATATATATATATATATATATATATATATATATATATATATCCTCCTAAAATAAATTTTCCATTTAAACTAATCAAATATTTAGTAGCTAGAAATTTTATTTCAATCACATGGTTGACTAATACTAAGTAAGTTATGTTTCAATACATCTACTAGTAAAATATTTGCAATAATAAAATATTTAGTGTTACCATTAATACTTGAACTGAACACTCTCTTGGTGGTATTATCTCCCAATGTAACATTGCCTCTAGCCCTAGGCTCCAGCATGATGAATTGCTTAACAACTCCATTCATGTGTTGTGAACATTCACTGTCCAAATACCACATGCTCTTACAATGCCATTTGTGAGAGCATCCCTACAATGTCAATCAAAGTAAGATTTGGGAACCCAAGTGAGTTTTGGTTCAACCTTATGCTTTAATAGATGGGATAAATGCATGATATGCTACAATTAATATAATATTTTCCTCAATACTAGATGTGTTCTATAGTGTATAGTGCAAGTATGGGCTATGTGTCCTACCATGCCATAAGAATAGCATCAAACACCAGGAAATTGATTCACTAACATATGTGAATGGTAGTTCCTCCTTTTAGAGATGTTAGATGCATGTTGTGTTTTAGGGTTATACCATGGTGCAAGTCCAAGTAAGTATTTTTTATTTTGAAATGAATGAACTTTCTCTCTCAAGAACTCACTTCCACTCATAAAGCTTTCAAGTTCAAGTTTCAATGCATGCTTACTATGGTTTTGTTCAGTTGTAAGTGTTTCTAATTCATTAAATGCATCTTCTAATTAAATATATTCAAATTTAAAGGATTCATATGTCTTGCCTAGATTTATATTTTTCTTATTTAAATCATCAAATTCATGCAATAGAGATGCATGTTCTTTATCTAATAAAATATGCTCTAATTTAAGATTAGCATGATCTCTAACTAACAAATCATGACCACATTTCATATCAAAAAAATCATTTTTTAAATTAGCATGCAGTTTCTTTTGCTTTGTATATGAGTCATAAATTTTTTAGAAATAGTAAATAGCTTATCAAAGGATAGTTGACATACCTCATTTTGAAAAGAATAATCAAGATTAGCATTTGTCAAAAGGCACAAATTTGTTACCTCCTCTTACGCTTTGTGTTCTGATGAATTTGTGCTGGAATCTACCAAAAATGCTTTTTGCATCGTCTACTTTCCCTTTTTAAAATTAGATTTTTCTTCACCCTTCTCCATGGCAGGGTGAGTCTTTACATTGGGGAAGTGATCCCATGTATCATGGTTTCCTCCATTCAATATAGATAGTGTCAGAGGAAAGTGTAGCACTTTTACCTTATTTACATTTATTCCATTATTGATGATGTCTTTGCTTTCACTTCAGAAAGCTCTTATATTATCTTGTCATCAAATGTTATATAATCATCTTCTTCAGCAACAAAGTTGCTACTATATGAATCATTAGCCTTTAGTGCAACAGTTTTCTCTCTTCTTCTATCACTTACATAAAAAATTCTTTAGCTAACATTTTTCTTATAAGTAATGAGAGAGCCAAGTATATTATCCATAGAGTAAATATTTAAATCTTTTCATTCAAAACTATCTTTAACTTTTTCCTCAAAACTATTATACAAGCAACAAAGTATTTTTTTATCTTTTTTAGAGTATGATAATTTTCTTTCTGAAGCATGCAGGGGTGTCACTATTTGAGTAAATCTAGTGTATATGTGAGAGATAATGTCATTTGATTTCAAGTGAAATTGTTCATAATCTTACAATAATATGTTTAAATGAGGCTATTTGACTTCCTTAGTACCCTCATAGTAATTCATAATGAAAGTCCAAGTAGGTTGTTAAACCTAAGGTAATTGTCCCAAGGCTTACCAAGAGGGAGGAGGGGGGGGGGGGGGTGTGAATTGGTAATATTAGAAAATCTCTTTATAATTTAGAAAACTGATTTATGATATTTTTTATTATAATAATAAATTTTCTAAAATTTATTATTTGACCACAAAAAATGAAAAATGTGGCAAATAGTAAAGAATAAAACATACCAAATTTTATAATGGTTCGGTCCAACAAGAGCTACGTTCACTCCTTGGAGACTCCTTCTCCAGGTATTGCACTAAACACTAGTGACTCTCTTTTAACCCCCACAGCAAGGTAGAGAAGCCCTTACAAAATCCTCTCTTTCACCAAGACAGTGCAGAAGAGAAACATCATCCTTTTTCATCCTCCTAGTGAAGGTAGAGAACCCATCATCCTTTCTCACCCTTCTGGTGATGGCAGAGAACCAACGTCCTTTCTCACCCTTCTAGGGATAGCAGAGCACTGACGTCCTTTCTCACCGTCCTGGTGACGGCATAGCACCAACATCTTTTCTCACCCTCCTAGTGACGGCAGAGTATCGGATCTCCTTCGAAAAAGATCTCTCAGGAGTATTCAAGGAAGTAGGGAAGAACTATGAAGAAAAAATAAGAGATCCTTACCGTTTGGCACCTTTGTGAATCCACTCACATATTCCCTCTTACAAGATCTCTCACTTTTCAATATCAAGACACTCTCCCAAACACACTCCTAAGGCACACTCAAGAGAAATTAGCAGCAAGATTACAGAGAGACAATTTTTTGGGCCCTTATATACAAAGGACAAGAAAAACTATCCTAAAAACTAAAAATTTCAAGTTAAACGGACTTGGATTGTATAGTATGATCATACTTGATACATACGATCAGTTCAAAAACTGATGTATAATGATGCACAAACCTCATTTCATACTCTGATTGACGTCTGTATAAATCAACATCGTACAGTACGATTAATTCAAAATTGTTGAGTTCATACGGGATGAGTGGGTATGAACCTGATTTCATACTCTGATTAGTGTCTATATGAACCAACTTGTATAGTATGATCAGTTCAAATTATTGAGTTTGTATGAGATAAACCAGTATGAACCTTATTTTGTATTCTGACCGGCGTCCGGGATGTATAAACTTTGTAAAGTACGATCAATTCAAAATTGTTGAGTTCATACGGACAAATTGGTATGAACTTTATTTTGTACTCTTACTGGTGTCTGAGTTAAACAAACTTCATACAGTATGATCAGTTCAAAATTATTGAGTTTGTATGGGACGAACTAGTATGAACCTTATTTCATACTCTGATTGGCATCTGGGATGAACCAACTTTGTACAGTATAATTGGTTTTAAAAAAATTCAAGTCCAAATTCTATCAACTTTATTTTGGAGGAACAGTTGAATCATCCAATATGATTCCATAATCATACAATATGATTAGTTAAAAAATAAAGGTTTTGTCTCACTCCCCCAGTGTGTGTGTGCACGGTTACCCAATTATAATTACACTTTCTCACACTCATGAAAAATAGAAAAAATACAAACTTCATAACATGAACTCCTAGTCTAATATGTCTTTAAGTCTTTGGCAGTCTGGAGTATGATTTTCCTAAAATATTAGTACATAAATAAAATATATCCAATATATATTAGGACAAATAATAATCAACATAATAGTATTTTGGTATCATCAAAAACTCACATATAATATAAAAAAAATAGTTTTGAAAACATAGGTTGCAATAATCTCCCCCTTTTTAATGATGGCAAAATAATTATTCTTTGAGTTAACACTTAAGCAATTTTTCTCCTAAGCTCCCTCTAAATGAATGATCAATTTAAAACAAGGGTTTTCATTGAAGTTAAGAAAAAAATCCACAAAATAAAAAGTATAAAAATAAACACAATAAATGAAATAAAATAAAATAAAATACTATATACACAACCAAAAAATAATAAAAAAATAAAAATTAAAAAATAATAAAAAATAATAACACAATAAAAAAAAATAGCCCACTACACACATCATAAATAAACAACAATCGATGCAATCAAACAATAACATGACATTCAATCAATGCAATCAATAACACAATAAAAAATAATAACCTACCACACACATCATAAATAAATAACAATCAATGCAATCAAACAATAACATAACTTCTAATCAATGGAATCAAATAATAACATGACTCCCCCTTTTCATAACAACAAAAGGGGAAGTGCTACAAAAAAGATAGGTTTTCAAGAATAAATCAAAATAGTTAAAAAGAAGAAAAAGATTTTAAAGTAATTGCAAATATAATATTAACTCCCTAATATTTTAAGGATAGAAACTCAAATTTGAATTAAAGAACAACTAAGATAAGAAAAGTCAACCAGGTTCATTATTTGTTCTAGATAAATCAAATAAAAATAATTATTGCAGAAATGATGAAATAGAGATTAATCAGTTACTTATTCAATAGTGAAGATTATTGCCAATTATATAGATTTATATAAGAGAGAGAATGATACAGGAAAAACCATTATAAATTTTTTAATTGCAGTCATTGTGCATCTTTTTAATGTTTTGTGGCACACTTTGTGCATCTTTTCAATATGGGCTAATTTTGTGCCACTATTGACTCTGGCGAAAATTGCGCATCTTTTTGTTTGGCACACTTTATACATCTTTTAAAATTTCTAGTATTTCCAATATCATTATATTTTTTACACAAATTCGTGTAATTAATAAAGATAAACACATTGAAAAAGAAATAAAATAAAAATAAAACATTTATTTTGCAACAATTTTAGCTAAGTAAAAATTGTCCATAAGAATATGAAATTGAATTTCTAATCTACCTACAACCAAAATGTAATTTAAACTTTTGAGAGATTAAATATTGTAAGGAAATTAATTTGTATAGCAAAGTAATTCAAAATTCAATTCTACAGATCAACACAAATGATTTAATTTCTAAAACATAAAACATTTCAAGAAGGGTAATTTCACATCAAGTTAAAGCATTTTATATTTAGCACTAATAACACTTACAAACACATACATCTTGTCATCAATACACACTTCAACTAAGGGAATAACAAAAAATATACCATAGCATAGGTAACCCATTCACCCAGTACATCAACTCATAAAAAGAAGATCCACAACATAAAAAAACCAACACATGAAATCATAACAAAACATCACAACTAGTAATCGGAGGGACCTTAGTCTTGAGGTGGCTGAGGGTTGAATGCTGTAAATTAGCTATTGATAGTAGCTACATCTGTATTGACCAAGTCTAATTAGCCTTGGACCCAACCCATGTCCTCATTGTATCTCGCATCCTGCTGGTTCAGGTGATTCTCAATTTGATTAAAGCATTGATCAAAATGAGTTTCCAGTTTGTTAAAATGTTGGAGCATTTCTTGGTAGAAATTCTGATTGGGTCCAGGTGTAGGTGCAGGTGTAGGGGCTACTCCTTCTCCCTTGAAATCTTCTCCCTTAGAACTTTATTCCAGCCCAAAGAGTGTATAGAAAGAGGCATTGGTAATGTAAACGAGAAGTTCATTTAGAGGTTTAGGATGGATCAGGTTGTATTTCTTTTCCAGAATGTAGGCAATTAGATGTCCTAAGGCCACATTTTTCTTCCTCCTATTGTGAGAAAGTCTAATATCAAAAAGTTTGAAAATGTAGTCCATGATTAGTTGGGCTTCATTAATAGGAGTTTTGATCATAATCAAGGATGTGACAGTGGACAAATTTATACAATCACCTACTTTTGGAATTATAGAGGTTCAAAAAATATGCTGGATGATCCTAGCATTCTGGTTTAGGGTATAGACATGAGGAAAATGGCTTACTTATTCAACACCTCTAAGAGTTAGATTTACACCTATCCAATCATAATCTACTCTAGAGGTCAATGTGTTTAGTCTAACTCCTAGAGTCTAAAGGTGAAGAAAGTTCCCTAAATCTTCCTTAGTTAGTTTAATTTGTTGCTTAAACATGTAAAAGGTCAACCTAGTTTGATCTTGACTCATTTTCATGTTTGTAAGAAATATTTGAAAAGTTTCATGATGGTAGGCATAAATTAATGTAAGGAAAATGAAAAAATGGGTTGAGGCAAATAAGGGCATGACAGAAAAGTTGATGTCACTCTAAATGAGGAGTCAAGAAGGGGTTTTTTGGCTGTAACATACCAAAAGAAGGCTTCCTCATTTTCCTTAGAGATAAAGTTATCATCCCTACCAGATCAAGAGGATGAGCCCCGACAAGTACGAGGTCATTTGTTACTGCTAGCCATTCCTAAGGTTTGGACTCAAGAAGGTTTGGAAATGGAAGAGAATGTGAAGAAAACCTTATCCAAGACCATTCTATTTAAAGAAAAAATGACCTATCATATAGTACAAAATTTAGATTGTATGTATGATTTTAGAATTATACGTGATGAAAAATATTTTGTACATACGAATGTAAATAACAAAAAATGAAACGACTTTTCATAAACTGCCACACTCGAGGAGTCATTTTGTACAGGTTTTTTGACCACACGATCGTACAGATGAACAGTTGTTCATTCGAGATGATCAAAATATTAGAGATCATTTTTATGACAGTTAAGTTTGTCCATATGAGAAACTGATAACTAGATCACACAGATGAAGTGCAATTTTGTACGTACGATCGGACAAAAAATTAACTAGAACTTTAAAAAATCATCCCCATCATACAAATAAAATGTGACGAATCATACAGTACAAACACAATTCGTACAATACGATATGCATTAAAAAATCTCCATCTTGTATGCCAAAAAATATCATGTACAAGCTATACAGTTCGTACAGTACAAAAAAATTTCGTATAGTACGAAGAAAAATAAACTCTTGAAATGATAATCAAAAACTCCATTCAAAATCAATTCACAAAAGATCTACGACAAGCAATAATGAAAACTCTAGGTATACTCCATAATAACACAAGCAAAATAACTAAGGAAACATCAAAACACTAATAAACAAACAAATAATAACAAGCAAACAAATACAACAATACATTACAAATTTAATTTATAGAATTCAATTATAAGCATCAAGATCATTCACACCTAATCTGGTTCTTAAAGTGCTAAATGTTTCAAAAGCCAGTGGTTTTGTGAAAATGTCTGTAAGTTGATTTTCTGTAGCAACATGATGTAATTCAAATTCTCCCTTAGCAACATGATTTCTAATGAAGTGATGCCTAATATCAATATGTTTGGTTATAGAATGTTGAATAAGATTCTTTGAATTGTATATGGCACTTGTATTATCACAAAAAAATGGTATAGTGCTAATTATAAATCCTAAGTCAATCAGTTATTATTTTAACTAAAGAACCTGTGCCACACAGCTGCCTAAGATAATGTATTCTGCTTCAGCAGTAGAGAGGGCTACTGAATTCTATTTTCTGTTACATCAAAAAACTAAAGTGTTTCCTATGAATTGACAAGTTCTAGAAGTAATTTTCTGATTAACCCTACATTTTGTAAAATTTGAATCAGAATATCCAATGATTTCAAAAGAAGAGTTATGCTTTGGATACCAAATCCTATGTTTGGAGTTCCCAAAAGATATCTTAGAATTCTCTAAATAGTTGTTAGATGTGATTCCTTTGGATCAGCCTAAAATCTAGCAGATAAATAAACACTAAACATTATATCTGATCTGTTAGCAGTCAAGTAAAGCAATGGTCTAATTATTCCTCTAAATTTCTTTTGATCAATAGATTTTCCATTAGGGACCTTATCTAACTACACTAAGAAACTCATTGGTGTACTCACGGGTTTAGCACTATCCATCTTATATTTCTTGAGGATATCTTTAATAAACTTTGACTGAATTAGAAATGTCCCATCCTCGTATTGCTTAATGCTGAAACTAAGAATTTAACTCAAATCTCCCATCAAACTCATCTCAAATTCACTACTCATTGTCTTTGAAAAAATTCATCACAAAGATTTTTATTGGTAGATCCAAACAAGATATCATCAACATATATTTAAACAATAAGTACGCCATCTCTTACCCTTTTTAAGAAGGGAGTGGTGTCCACACTTCCTTTAATAAATGAGCATTCTAATAGAAAAGTGCTTAACCTCTCATACCAAGCCCTAGGTGTTTGTTTTAGTCCATCCAATGCCATTTTCAATTTAAACACATGATTAGAAAATTTTGAATTTTTAAAACCTAGAGGTTGCTCAACATAAATATCCTCTTATATCACCCTATTAATAAATGCACTTTTAACATCCATTTGATACAATTTAAAATATTTAAAATAGGTAAAGCCTAGTAATACCCTTATTACTTCAAGTTTGGCTACAGGGGCAAAAGTTTCTTCAAAATGAAATCCTTCTATTTGGTTATACCGCTTGGCCTCCAATCTTGCCTTATTTCTAATCATAACACTTAAATCATTCATTTTATTTTTGAACACCCACTTAGTTCCAAAAATACTTTGATCCTTAGGTCTTTCAATCAATTCCTAAACATCATTTCTAACAAATTGATTCAATTCTTCTTATATGGCCAAAATCCAAAATTTATCTAAAAGTACTTGATTTATATTAGTGGGTTCACTCATATAAAGGTAGAAAGGTTCACTTCTTTACTAAGTCTGTGCCTAATTTTAACTCCCTCACTAGGTTCACCAAGAATTAATTCTTCAGGGTGGCACTTAGAAAATTTTCATTCTCTGGCAAAGGGTTTTCTATTCCAATATTCTCTTCCAAGTTTGTCTTTTCAATCCCTTGGGAGATATCTTCAATATAATCTTCTTCCAACCTTGGCTCTTCTGAAATGCCAGATTCATCAAAAACTATATGTTTGGTCTCCTCAACTACAAAAGTTCTCTTGTTAAACACCTTATAGGATTTACTAACACTAGACTATCTCATAAAAATTCCTTCATCAGATTTAGGATACAATTTTTCTAAAGAAGTTTTTCCATTAATATGAATGAACACCTTTCATCCAAAAATATGCAGATGTGAAAGACTAGGTGTTATACCCTTAAGAAGTTCATATGGTGTCTTGTTTAATTTGGATATACTATTTACCCTATTTAAAACATAACATGTTGTACTAACCACTTTAGTTCAAAAATATTTTGGAAGTGAATATTCAGCCAACATGGCTCTAGTGGCTTCTATCAGAATTTTGTTCTTTCTTTCAATGAAGCCATTCTACTGAGGGGCCCTAGGTGCTAAAAAGTTGTGATCAATTCATTGCTCTTTAAAAAATCATCAAAGTTCTCATTTTTAAACTATCATCCATGATCACTTTGAATTGATAAAATTTTACTCCCTAGCTTCCTCTTAATCCAGGTATAAAAATTTACTCTTATGTGATAAGAATTTGACCCAATTGAATCTTGAGAAATCATCAATGATTACATACCGAAAAGCTTTTCCTCCTAGACTCACAATGCTAACCAGTCTAAAAAGTTCCATGTGTATGAATTCCAGTGGTTTGCTAGTTCGAAGATCTTTTATTGAATGAAAGGAGGACTTCACCTATTTTCTTAATTGACATGCATCACATAGGTTATCCTTAGTAAAGTCTAGCTTGGGTATTCCTCTAACGAACTCTTTCTGGTTAATCTTCCTAAGATTTTTATGCTTGAATGACAAAGTCTTCTATGCCATAACCATGAATCATCAGTGATTATTTTGAGATAAAAAGCATTAGAAGATTTTATAAAAGTTAAATCAAGCATGTATATATTATTTATCCTATTACCATGAAACACATTAATTCCATTTTGGCTTATAATATAGCTTGTGCAAAAAAATTTTAACACTATAGCCTTTATTACAAAGCTGGCTCATACTCAATAAGTTATGTTTTAAGCCTTCAACTAAAAATACATTTTAAATGAAAAAATTATTCTTATTGGCAATCATACATGTACCTACCATGATCTTAGTGGTATTATCTCCAAGTGTTACCTTGCCTCCATTCATGGCTTCCAGCATTATAAATTGATTTGTGATTTGAATCTTTAATTATATGCTTTGAACATCTACTATCTAGGTACCAAATGCTCTCATGAGGTCTTGAATGAGAGCATTTCTAAAAAATGATCAAACATTAGTCTTGGAAACCCAAATAAATTTTGGTTCACCTCTTGGCAATGATAAAATAGATAAATGATTGATATGCTGTGAGTTATGCATCTTAGGTCTCCACACTAGATGTGTTCTACTATGAATTGTATAAGTGTAGGATATGTGTCCTAACATTCCACATAAAACACATTTCACTCTAGGAAAAGGATTTTTTAATCTATATAAGTTATAATGTCTCTTCCTAGGTTTTGAACTTGTATGATCTTGCTTAGACTCGTAGAATTATTCTAGTGTGGGTGGCAGTCTATTTTCCATAATAGCCTTCTTATTTAATTCTAGATATAAATTTTTATTTTTCAACATTAAAATTTCCATTCTCAAATCAATTTCTCTATGTTCAGCTTCTTCCATAAAAACTTTACAATCAATTTTAAGTTAGTGTTTGATGATTTCAAAAGTTCATGCTTTTTGTTCAAATTATTGAATTCATCTAATAAGCTCATGTGATTGCTATCAATTGATGTGAGATCATTTTTAAGAATTTCATGTTCTTTTGATAAATTAAAAAATTTTATGTTCAACTTAACATGTAGCTTTTTGAGTTTCCTATATGCAATATGGATTTTTTCAAAAACTTTGAATAATTCATCATAGGATAAATTACATACCTCCTCTTGATCCAAGTGATCAAGGTTGTTTTCCATTAAGTACAAGTTATTGACTTCTTCCTCTACTTTTATTTAGGAGGTATCTGATGTTAACTCTGCCCAGAATGCTCTTTCCAGTCTCTGTTTGCCCTTCCTTATATTGTTTTTCTGATCAACTTTCTCCATGCTAGGATTGGCTTTGAGATTCGGGCAATTAGATTTGACATGTCCAGGCTTCTTGCATTTATAACAAATTACCTCATTAGAAGCTTTTACATTTTTGTAGAACTTACCTTTGTTCCACTATTGACGTCTCCTTTGCTTCCTTCTCAGGAAACTTTTGAATTGCCTCGTCATGCCTGCAATATCTTCTTCATTCTCAGGTTGTGACTGATCACTCTCTGAGTGATCCACTTTCATCACAATATTTTTCTCTTTCTACTTGTCTCCTGCATCAATCTATCTTTGAGTTACTCCTTGCTCGTAAGCAATCAGTGATCCGAGCAGATTATTAATGGAATAAATAGTTAAGTCTTTTGACTCAGTTATTACAGTTATCTTTGCATCATAAACAGTAGGCAAACAATAAAGAATTTTATTGACTTTCTTATAGTTTGTTAGTTCCCCACTCAAAGCATGTAATGAGGTGACTATCTATGTAAAATGAGTATACATGTCACTGATTGACTCATTCAGTTTCATGCGAAAAAGTTTGTAATCATATAATAAAATACTCAATCTAGATTGTTTCACCTCATTTTTCCTTCATATGTAATGCAAATTCTATCACATATTTCTTTTCTAGATTTACAGGTTGAAACACATATATAGTCCTCAGATTTTAGTGCATAGAAAAAATTGTTTAAACATTTAGCATTTAATTGAGCTAGTTCTTTTTCTTCTACTATCTAAAAGGTGTTTCAATTCTTATGCCATCAACAAGTCTAGTGGGACTAGTGTAACCTTCCTGTACTAAAATCCACATATGATAGTTAATCGATTAAAGAAAAGTAGACATACGTGTTTTCCAAAAGTTAAAAGGGATGTTATCAAACAACGGTGGTCTAGTTATCAAATATCCATCAGAAGTGTTCTAATTTCCAAAAGTAGCCATTATCGATTTTCAAAAAGTTGTCTAAACCTTAATTTTTGAAATAGCCTCTAATACCACTTAAAAGTCCAAGTAGGTTGTTAAACCTAAAGTAATTGTCCCAAGGATAACTAAGAGGGGGGGGTGAATTGGTAATTTTAAAAAATCTCTTGGTATTTAAGAAAATTGATTTAAGATATTTTTTATTACAATAATAAATTTTATAAAATTAATTTTTCAACCACAAAAATGAAAAATGTGGAAAATAAAAATGTGATAAAAAGGAAAGAATAGAAAACACCAAACTTTATATTGGTTCGGTCCAACAAGACCTACGTCCACTCCTTGGAGACTCCTCAAGGTATTGCACTAAACACTAAGGACTCTCCTTTAGTCCCCACATAAAGAGAGAGAAGCCCTTACAAAATCCTCTCTTCCACCAACCTGGTGGGGCAGAGAACCATCATCCTTTTCACCGTCCTAGTGAAGGCAGAGAACCCACCATCCTTTCTCACCCTTCTGGTGATGGCAGAGTAGCAATGTTCTATCTCACCCTCCTGGTGACGGCAGAGAACCAACATCCTTTCTCACCCTCCTGGTGATGACAGAGCACCGACGTCCTTTCTTACCCTCCTGGTGACGGTAGAGTACCGGATCTCCATTGAAAATCCTCTCTCAAGAGCCTTCAAGGAAGTAGGGAAGAACTATGAAGAACATATAAGTGATCCTTACCATTGGGCACCTTTATGAATCCCCTCACAAATCCCTCTCATAAGATCTCTCACTTCTCAATCTCAAGACACTCTCCAGACACACTCCTAAGGCACACTCAAGAGAAATTCACAGCAAGATTATAGAGAATCAGTTTTTAGGACCCTTATATACAAAGGACAAGAAAAACCATCCTGAAAATTAAAAATTTCAAGTTAAACAAACTTGGATTGTACAGTACGATCGTACTATATATATGCGATCAGTTTAAAAAGTGATATACGATGTTGTACGAACCTCATTCCATATTCTAATCGATGTCTTTACGAATCAACAACATACAATATGATCAGTTCAAAATTGTAGAGTTCATACTAAACGAATGGGTACAAACCTGATTTCATACTCTAATCAGTGTCTATACGAACCAACTTTGCATAGTACAATCAATTCAAAATTATTGAGTTTGTATTGGACAAATCGGTACGAACCTTATTTTGTACTTTGACCAGCATCTGGGATGAACAAACTTCATTACAGTATGATCAGTTCAAAATTATTGAGTTCATATGAGAAGAATCGGAATGAACCTTATTTCATACTCTGACTGACATCCTGGATGAACAAACTTTGTACAGTACGATCAGCTCAAAATTTTTGAGTTCATACAGAATGTACCTTGTTTCATACACTGATCGGCATCCGGGATGAACCTACTTTGTATAGTGTGATCAATTTTAAAAAAAATTCAAGTCCCAATTCTATCAACCCCATTTTGGAGGAACAGTCAAATCATCCAGTATGATTCCATAATAGTACAGTACAATTAGTTTAAAAATAAAGGTTTTGTCTCACTCCCTTAGTGTGTGTGCACGGTTACCCAATTACAATCACACTCTCTCAGACTCAAGAAAAATAAAAAAAATATATACTTCATAACATGAACTCCTAGTCTAATCTATCTTGAAGTCTTTGGCAGTCTGGAGTATGATTTCCCTGAAATGTTAGTACACACAAACAACACAAATAAAATATATCTAATATATGTTAGGAGAAATAATAATCAACACAATAATATTTTGATATCATCAAAAACTCATACATAATATCAAAAACATAGTTTTGAAAACTAAGTTGTAACACATAACCTATCCCAAATGTCCTTGGTAGTAGTTTGAGCAGACACTCTTATAGAGTATTTTAATTTAAGTATACAGAAAAAATAATTCAGACATTTAGCATTCAATTATGTAATATCTCTATACTTGTTGCTCCATTCAGTAAAGGGTATTTCAATTTTGATTCCATGTATAAATTTAGATGGTGTAGAGTATCCCTCTTATATCGTATGCCACATACAAAAATTAATTAATTATAAAAATATAAACACACAAATTTTCTAAAAATCAAGAGGAATATTATTGAATAACGGTGAATAAGTTATTGAATAACCCTCTGTGATACTCTTATTTCCAAAATGTGTCATTTGGTCTTTTCTCATGGATTTCTAAATCACTAATTCTGAGAGTTAATTTGATACTAGTTAAAAGTTCAATTTGGGTTATTAGATTAGCTTAAACTACCCAAGGTTCACCAAGAAGGCGGGTGAATTGGTGTTTTAAAATTTCTTTTTCAAAAAGAATTTTCTTTTTAAAATAATGTTTAAACCATAATACAAGCGAAAGCAAATATCAAACATAAAATTTAATTTATATATTTTTGATTGAACGACAAAATATTTTCACCCTCATGGTGAGGCAGAGAACCTAGAATCCTTTTCACCCTCTGGTGTGGCATCAGATTTGGAATCATTTTCACCCTCCCGGTTAGGTAGAGAACTTGGTGATCTTTAGCCATAAAGACTCTCTCCATGGTGCAACTAAAAAGATCAACGAAAACACTTGGAGGAACCTAGATAGAAGCTTACTTGAAGCAATAGCTTAAATCACCTCACATTATTTCTCCCACTCACACAATTTCTCCTTGTCCCTCTCTAAACTCCAAGATGTCTTAAGAACTCTCTTAGAAATATCCCAACTGCTAAAGACTCAACCACTTCTTCAAAGTCTAATAACAGTATTTAAATACAAGGCTTTCAAAAAATCCTAATTTTTTAATTTTACTATTTTTGTTCGTATATTAGGGTTCATACAGTACGAGTAAGCTAAAAACCTATTTCATCTAATATGACATAAACAATAATAGTAATATGTCTCATACTTTGCATGTCAATCATACAGTACGATCATTGAGCATACGGTATGATTAGTTCATTTATCTTATGATAGTACAGGATGAACTCTGGGATGATTTACCAGTTATCTTGATAATCTATATTATAAAGTATTATTAGTTTAAAAATTAAGGTTTCAACCAAGATGATCCTTGGCATGAACAAATTTCATCTCTGCCAATCATCTAGTATGATCTACATTGTATTTTACAATCTACCAAATTTGATAATCAAGATATAATTGACTAATAGGAGGAATTAATTCATGTAACATTTTAAATATTGTACAATAAAAAATTTTTTGCACAGTACAATCGATTCAAAATTTAAATATTAAAATACTTACCTAAACGTAATTTTGTGGCTAGGGGTTTCAATTTAAACAAATAGCGTAGTATAATCTGATTCGTATAATACAATCAAGTTCGTATCGTACAATTAGTTAAAAATTTTAAATTCAATTTCTCACTCACTCGTGTGTGTGTGCATGGTTACCATGTTAGCATACACCATTACATGACTTTGACTCAAGAAATATAAAATAAAGAAAAGAAAATACAAACTCTTGCAAAACAATATTCTATTCTACCCAAAATTGAGCCTTGAACCTTCTTCTTCATGGTGTATAATGTACCTGAAATGTTAGTACACACAAAAGAAAATATGCACTACTAATACTAGGAGAAATAAAGAGACAACCAATAATGTTTGTTATCATCAGAATCGAAAGCTTGGAATCTCTTATTGCAACACTTGACTACTTTTTTAGGTTTAAATAACTAATATTTATGGAAGTGTAATAATCATATTTATTATAAAGTTTATTTCAAGTTGTAGTTATGTCTTTATAACGCCTTTTAATTAAAATATATTGAATCCTAATTTAGATTACTTTAAGGTGAGAGACAACGAGGTATTCAACATCATTGCAAAGGTACTCTTTAAAAGTAAAAGATAAAGAAAAATGAAAATAAATAAAGAAAAAGAAAAATAAAAAGAAAGAGATAATGAGTACTGAAATATAAAATATTGGAACTTAAAATATCTAACTCTATGTCAAGAATCGATGTTTAAAATTAAACAAATAGAAATTGTAGGAACTATGTTATATAATGAAGCTAACATTGAAATTGAAGATGAAATAAATATGAGGTTTTCCTAAATCTGAAGTTATTCAATGTATGTTAGTAAACCAATTCACATACGCATTTAGAGTTGAGATTAGTAAGAATATTAGTTGTAATGATGAATTGAAATAATTGTTAATAATTATATTAATTGAATTTATCAAGCACCAAATTATTGTCATTAATATCATGTAGTAAAGTATTATATTTCTTTTAACATTTTCAAGTTTCAAATTTAGAGAAATTAAATTGTTATAATCATAAGTAGAATGAAATTGCTTGTGGATAAGCAATGACATATTTTTGGGAGAATTTGATAATGGAAGTTGTTGTTACAATTTTTGTACATGTTTTCCTATAAAAATCCTTATTTTGGTTGTTGTTGTCAAGAAATTCTAGCAAAAAGGACTTGAAATGTGGGAAAGTGCCTAGCACCGCGATGCTATGTTATCAAGCGCAACTACTCCACATGCACTACTGTTGCACCATAGTGCTAGTCTAGGGCATTAGAGTGCCTATACTCTTGTGTTTGTTCCTAATTTAATTTAGATCATTGATACTGTATTCCCAAGTGCTATAACACCACTAATGCCCTGGCACCAAAAATCTAGTGCTATAGTGGATATGCTCTCAAGATTTTTTTTATTATTTATGTACTTCAGCGTCATATCTTGGAGTGCAACAGCACCTATGCATACTATAGTTCATGTGAGTGCCACAACACCAATTTGAATGTTACACCACAACACCATAGTGGCACCATCATACCAAATTGTCTTGATTCAATAAAGGAGAAGTTGGAATGATTTCTATAGAAGAGATAAGCAAATATCACAATAATGATAGTTCAATTTGAAGCATTGTGGTGCCAATGTTTCAAGTGTCGTGGTGCTAGTGTCAGTTTGTCTTAAATACAAATTGTTTTTTTAAAAAATTTATAAAATTTATCCATTTGTTTTGAGAATAAAATAGTGAGTGTGCATTAGTATATTCTATGGAGAGGGAGTTCTTAAAAGAGAATGATCTAAAGTTCAAAAAGTGTTTCTATTGCATTATAATACCACTTTTGGGTGACATCCTACACAACTCTTCTTTGTATTTTATTTGATGTTATCAATAAGAACGATTTTGTGTATTTTTCATTTCATGGCTAGGTAAGTTCTTCATTTTAGACTTGTGATGTGTGGTATAAAGCATGATTTACCAAAATAAACTCCAATTCATGCAACATTCAATATTATTTTTAACTAACTCCATTCATAATTTAATTATTTCCTCCACTGTACTCTAATTTAAAATTTAGTGTATCTTAATATCTCGATGGAGGAATAAGGGAATAATTTGAGGAATTGGAATAAAATACTATCATGCCTAAACATAGGATGACTAAGATTTTTTATTCTAAGGAGATATAAAAACTGTAGTAGAGTAAAAAAGTTATTTTAGTCTTTTTCAAGCTCGATAGAGATCTAAGAGGTCTTAGATTTTGATTCATAACATACCATAGGGGAGTCAAACATAGGTAACAAACCATTCAATGGAAGTAGAGGTTCATAACACCTTTTTTGACTAAAATTTAACTTTCATTAATTATAGTCAGAATTTTATAAATCTTTCTGTGTAATTCAGATTAGTAAGTAACTATAGTGATTTGGGTTGACAGTACTAAGGTAATTATAAGATAGTTTAGTTCCTTGTGGTATCGACACTCTAATTTAAACTTTATTAATTTAACAACATGTACACTTTCATTTAATTTAGACTTCACTTCATTCTGAGCATAACATATCTTTTATTACATCTAATGAAGTTCAGTGTGTTGTTGAAGTGTTACATTACTCATCAGTAAATATTTTAAGGTAGTACAAAGTGTGCACTTTTAAGACTCATTCAACCATATAAATATTATTCATTCTAAAACTATGCATAACATATATACTTTTAAGAAAAATTAAACATTTATGCGAGAAAAAGTTTATATCAAAGCCCTTATTACAATGTTGACTAATGTTCCGTTAGTAATGCTTTAACCTTCTACTAATTGTTCCTTTTCAATAGTAAATCGACCTAGTTTACTTATAGTACCTATTCTAATTACCTTCGCTATAGGATTTTGAAACAAGGCTACTTTTCCTCCCCTCTGGAGTCTAGCCTGATAAATTTCCTTATATCTTCTATCAAATGGCATGAACATCCACTATTAAGGTACCACATATCTTCACTAAACCTCATCTAAATCCATACCTGCTAAATAAATCAAGGTGAGTATTTTGGAACCAGACAGGCTTGGGTCTTGCTGTGTAAGAAAATAGGGTCATGCCATGCCATGCTAATGAGGCCATAGGCCTCCAAACATATTATGTTCTATAGAGGACTCAAAGTGGAAAAATCATGATATGGGTCCTACCATGTCACAATAAAAGTACCTAACACAAAGGAATTAATGAGTAAACTTATGCCATGATGGTTTTTCTTAATGTGATGAGTATGAATGTGGTGCTCTACCAGGTGGTCTGTGCACAGATCTTGTTATATTAGCCTTTAAAGTTTTAATTTTCTTTTATAATAATTCATTTGAAATTTTATAAATTCCCAATTTAATGTATGCCTGATGCTCACTACAATCCAAAATAAAAGATGCTTCTTCCAATTCTTTAAATAAAAGTTCTAATCAATATACTCTTATAATTTATCCTTGAGATTATTTATCAACACCTATCAATCAACCAAAGGCTCTTTAAGGCTTTCTTTTATTTTCTTATTATTAAATTTGTCCTCCACTATTTCCTTTGAGGATTGAGTGCTCAGATTGGGGCAATCTGACCTTATGTACCTAGCTTTTCGCATTCAAAGTACATGAGGATAGCAGAAACTTTTTTAAAATTTTTCAAGTTTCTTTCATTTATTGATGTTCCTCTTTTGCTTCTTTTTAAGAAAATTCCTGAAATGCCCTTTCATGAAGGCTTGTCTTCCTCTCCATCTCCTTTAGATTCGCTAAAATCATAATCATTAGCCTTTAAGATAATTATGTTCTCCATCATCTTTTCTCCTATTTCTTCAATCCTTTGGAAAATGTTTTACTTATGTTTAAATAATGATCCAAGAAAGTTTTCAACCAAATAAACATTCAAATTTTTTTATTCAAAGATCATCATCACCTTGCAATCTCAAGATTCAAGTAGGCAACTAAGAAGCTTATTAACCTTCTCTACATTACTAATTTCTTTTCCCAATGCATGCAGAGAAGTAATAATTTTTATTAAATGAGAATACATAACAATAATGGTTTCACCAGATTGTATGCCAAATAGTTCTCAATCATAAAGAAAAATATTTAATCTTAACTGCTTAACTTTATTTATTCTTTCATATGTAAAATGTAATCTATCCAAGATTTGTTTTTTGTTATGCAACTAGTTATACGTATATAGTCTTTAGGACTGAGTGCATAAAAGAAATAATTTAAATAATTAGCATTTAATTATGCAAGTTTTTTATCTTCCAAACTACATTAAGTAAATGGTATTTTAATCATAGTGCCATTTAAAGTTTTATAGGGTGATGAGTATCCAATTTGAATAAAATGCCACATACAATAATTAATTAAAGTAGACATTCTAATTTTTAATAGGTCAAAGGAAATATTATCAAACTATGGTGGTCGTGTAATAGCGTACCCTTCAAAAGTGTTCTTATTACCAATTTGTATCATATTAGAATATACTTTTGGTCATAAAACCAACCAGATAAGAACCCTCTTTGTACCACTTGGAAGTGACATGGAAAAACCAAGAGAGGGGGGAAGGAGGTGAATTGCTTATTTAGAAAAAAACTTTAAATAAGGAATAACATAATTTGGAAAAAAAAATATTTTTGAAAACAATAATAAAATTCTAGAGCTAAAAGTATTGAAAATATTTTTTTTATTTTTATTTTCGAGAATAATTGCAATTAGTTAAAGTTAAATTTAAATGAAAGACTTAAAGAAAGTATTTTATTATATAGAAATATATTGTGAAGATTTATTTATGAAATAATTTATTAATTGAAATAATAAAAATCTTCTAAATCATAGATCTAAGTAATATAGAAAATACATGAAATAAAAATACAATAGAAAAGGAAACACAAATTGAGATTTTTATAGTGGTACGATCAACCTAACCTATATACACTCCCCAAGTTCCTCATACTTATGAATTCCTCTAGTACATGCTCCTATTGCTAATCCCTTCTCCATTCATAGGTGGAGGTTGATTGTTACAAGCTCTGATCTAGAAAGGCCTAAAGCCCTCCTTCTTCTTCATAGAACATTGGAGATGCCTCCATTCTTATGTCTCCAGCACAACAGAGATGCTATCACCCTCTTGCTCCTCGTAATGATAGAGATGATCCACTATAGAAATGCATTTACCCTCCTTCTATTCCTCGTAATGTTGGAGATGCTGCTGCTCTATCCTCCATGACCAGCCACAAGTCTTTCACGTAAAGACTTTCTTTCTAGAGCTCCCAAACCATAACTTGGACTTTTGAGGTGCAAGCTAACATGGAAAACTATGTGAACTCCTTCACCCAACATTTGCCTCCCAAAGTAATAACTTCTCAATCTCACCTTCTTTCTCCCAAGTGGATTGGACAAACTTTCTCAAGTAAGGAGAAACCCTTCTCCCTATCAAATGGACTCTCTCTTAGCAAAAAAAGCATTGGTTACTCACTTTCCACCCACACAATTGTTATGAAAAGAATTAAAATAAGCTATTTAAATCAAATGTTGATTTTAATTTTAATATATTGATAGTACAATACAAAGTGTAGATAATACTATCTGATTAGTCCAATACCCATTTTTGTGTTATGCATGACTGGATTGTATGATATGAATCATACAGTATGATCCATTAAATCAAATAAAGGATCATCCTGGATGAACCATTATTTATTCACCAAATGTTATGTTAGATCATACTGGACAATTTGAATCATATAATATGAATGCCAATCATGATTTGATCCTGATTTGATTGCTTTATTCTTTGATAAAAAAAGATAAGTTATTTACTATTCATATAATATGATCAAGATATTATAGTATATTTAGTTCAAATTTCATTTTGGCCAACTGTTGAAAATCTAAAAAAGTGTTTATTTATCAAAATAATTGATCGTCTTGTCTGATTAAGGTCGTATAGAATGATTAGTTATGATATATTTTAAATTTATTAATTTTATCAAACACTTAATTTACTTTTAGAAATAATTAATCATATAATATAGTTTAACAGAGAAACCAATTGTTCAATTTTCGCCCTTAGTCATGAGTGTGTGCTCGATTTTCTTGCTAATACACACCTAAATAAATAAACACTTGAGAAAAAATAATGCTAACTCTTATTACTCTTTTTAGTAGACTCAATGCTACAATTATTTAATTTTTTTTTGACCTGGCGTCTTATATGTTTTACCTAAAATATTAGTATCACAAAAAATACCCAATATATATTACAGAGAATAATGATTGATCCAATTAATAATGTTTAGAATTATGAAAACAATTGGTTAGGCTTGTTGGTTTCAAAAAATGTATTCACATAATCTTCATTATAAAGCTTATCAAAATATCTCATCCACATATTAAATTTCATCTTCTAATAAAGCATTTTTCTATGTTTTTCTTTAATGCAGTTCACTTCATCTAGATCCTTACTTCTCCTATATGTTTGCTTGGTTAACTTGTACATATATCTTTTGTCCTCCTTAGTATCTTATATATTATATAAATCATTAAAAGCTAAATACTTTGCATCACATATAATATTCCTAGACTTCTTATAATCCCCTTTATATCATTCTCAATTTTTTGAGCTTTACATATAAACCAATTTTAATAATAAATATTCTTATTTTGAATATTTTCTTACGTATTTTGATCCAACCACGAACTATTTTTACTATTGGGAGAGTTTCCTTGGAATGACTATATGCATATATCCATTCTCTAAGTAAAGGATCTTAAGTTTATTTTCTATATTTGAATCCTTTAATCTGAATTCTAATGGTGATGTCACCATCTTCTTCCTCTTCTCTATGTGAAGTATCCCTATAGGTCTCATTAAATACAGCATGGGTCGACACCTCTACTACCAATGTTCTTTTATTGAAGAACCTATAAGACTTTTTCTACTACTGAATATCCCAAAAACACAGCTTCACTAGACTTTGCATCTAACTATCCCTAATTATAATTTTAATTATTATGTCTAATACATTTCCATCCAAAGACATGAAAGTTAAAACTGTTTAGAGTTCAACCCTTCGAAAGCAAATAGGGGTTTTTTTATTAAACTTAGATCTAATGTTCACCCTATTAAATACCTAAGGCATTGTGCTTACTACCTCAGCCCAAAAGTATTTGAATAGTCTATATTCCTTTAATATGGCTCTAACGGATTCTCCGAAGGTCCTATTCTATCTCTCTATTATACAATTTTATTGGGGTGTCCAGGGTGCTAAAAATTTGTGCTTTATCCCAACCTCTTGACAAAAAGATTTAAATTTATCCATTTTAAATTGTCCTCCATAGTCACAATAGATAGTGGAAATTATGCATACTATTTTTCTTTGATCCACTTGGAGAAAACCCTAAACTCCTTAAATGTGTCACATTTATTAGCTAAGAACTTGACCCAAGTGAACCCAGTTTAGCCATATACCTTAATAAACCCATAAGATTTTCCTCCTAGACTTAAGGCGTTGATGGATCGAAATAAGTCCATAAAAAATGAAAGAGGACTTAACTTGTTTGCTTAGCTGACATAAATCATAATGGTGTTCCTTAGTGAGCTCTAGCTTTGGTACACCTCTAACAAGGTCTAGGTGTGTGATATTTTTTAGTGTTCTTATACTTGCATGACATAGCTATACCATAGCCAAGCCCAATTATTATTGGAAATTATTGCTATAATTTTTATTTTTATTTTCCTATGAAAATCCTTGTTTATTTTTCATTTCATGTCTAGAAAAATTCTTAATTTTGGACATGTGATGTGTAGTATAAAGCATGATTTCCCAAAGTAAACTCTAGTTCTTAAACCATTTAATGTTATTTTTAATTGCTCACTTTCATAATTTAATTATTTCCTCAGTTGTGGTCTAATTTAAAATCTATTACAACTTATTTCCTTAATGGAATTCAATAGTAGACCCCACCAATGTGGGAAACCAATGGAATTCAAATCAACCAAACCATGTAGGTTCTTGGAAACACCCTCAGTAGAGATTTGTAAATTATAGGCCCAATTATCACCTTGGTTAGAATTCTAATAACTTGTTAAAGGATAACAAGTTATCTTGGGAAGATTTAGTATTTCAAATGAGGAATTAACGGTAGTGTCAGGCTCGTACTATTTAAACCATAAATAAATAATTTGTGAAGCTAGCAAATCCAATCAATAGTATACCCAATGGTACCTTGCCTAGCACTAAAAAAGTAAACTTTTAGGAGAAGGGCAAGGAGAAATGTAAAGTCGTCCAACACAGGAGTGCAAGGAACTTGGAGAAACTAATAGAGATTGATAGCAACTCTAGGAGGAATCGATGGTAAAGAACTAGTAAAGACTAACCAACCTAAGTCTATTAAGGAAGTTGATAAACCCATTAAGGAGGCTATAGAGAGGCTGTCACCACCTTTCTCCCAAAGGTTAATCAAGTAGAATTTGCATAGGTAGTTTTCAAGGCTTTTGGAGGTGTTCAAGAAATTGACAATCAATCTCGTAATTTCAGAAGCCTTGAAATAGATGCATGTATTTGGAAAGTTTATGAAGGATATCCTTAATATAAAGACAAGACTAGTAAAATTTGAGATTGTAGGACTAACATAGAAGTGAAATGCTATATTATAGAAGAAACTACCTAAAAATCTAAAGGACCATGGTAGCTTTATCAATCCTATGTCCATAGGGGAAAAATTCTATGGCAGGGAACTATGTGACTTGGAAGCTAGTACAAAATTGATGCCTTGGTCCATTTTTAAGTGGTTAATATTCAGAGAGGTTGAACCTACAACTATTATAGTTCATCTTGTCAGTAGATTTTTGACTTGACATGCTGGTTAGGTTTATAAATTCATTTTCCTTATAGATTTCATTATGTTGGACATGGAGGAGGGTAAGGGGATACTCATATTTTCAGGAATACATTTTTTATTAACTGGTAGGGCTATAATGCATGTCCATAAGAAAGAGATGACTCTGAGAGTCCTAGAATAGGAGGTGATAACTAATGTACCTATACTTTAAAAAATTTCCTAGAGACTAGAGTGAGGATTGCCTTAAAGATTTTTTGATTGAGGCTTATGTTGAGGATCTTTTGAGTGATAGTGTATTGGATGTGCCTTTGAGTGATGAGGAGATTATTTAGTGGGTTTTAGAGTCTATCCGATTGATTGGTGAGCCGCCTATGTTGTTTATTAAGAAGTTTGATGTTTTGAAAACTTCTCCTCGGGTATAATGGAGTCCATCTATAAAGGAGGCTCCTAATCTTGTGATTAAATCTCCACCTACCAAACTTAAGTATGCCTTCTTAGGTGAGAAATCAACTTTATCTATGACAATTTCTACAATGTTAGAAGATGAACAAGAAGGCAAGATGATTAAGGTTTTTAGAGGACATAAGAAAGCTTTTGGTTGAATAATTATAAATATTAAGAGAGTTAGTCTATCCTTGTGCATGCATAAGATCTCGATGGAAGAAAATTTCCTAACAAGAGCTTATCCATAAAGGAGTTTGAACCTCACCATGATAAAGGTAGTAAAGAAAGAGAGTTTTAAGTGTCTAGATGCACAATTTATATACCCCATCTTTAATAGAGCCTAGTGGTCTTACGCGTTGTGTCCCAAAAAAAGGAGGCCTAACTATAGTGTCCAATAAGATTAATGAGATGAGTCTTATTAGGAAAGTAAAAGGGTGGAGGATTTGCATTGACTATAGGAAAATAAATAATGTCACTAGGAAAGATTATGTTTCCCTATTCTTTATTTATCATATGCTAGATATTTTGGCTGGGTAATCCTTTTCTCATTTCATAGATGGATATTCAGGTTATCATTAAATTCCTATAGCACCTGAGATCCAGCACAAGATAATCTTCACTAGTCCCTAGAAGACATTTGCTTTTGAAAGGATGTCTTTAAGGCTTTGTAATGCCCTTAATATTTTTCAACTTTATATGTTGTCTATTTTTTAAATTTGATTGAGTAGAGCATTAAAGTGTTTATGTATGTCTTTTTTGTGTTTAGCACCACATTTGATTATTACCTTGATCATTTGACTATTATATTGAAAGGATATATACAAACAAATTTGGTGTTAAACTAGAAAAGTGATGGTTTATGGTAGTTAAGGGGATAGTGCTAGGATATAAAATTTTTGACAGAGAATTAGATGTGGATAGAGCTAAGGAGCGTGTTACTAAGAATTTTCCACCACCTACTTCTTTGATAGAAATTAGGAATTTTTTAGGACAGGTCGAGCTTTATAGAAGATTCATTAGAGACTTTTCTAGTGGGCTTATAGGATTACTTTTAAGACACCCATTGGAATGTCTGCCAATTATTTAATTTATGGAAAAGCCTTATCACCAACATTTGGAGTTAGAACATACGGCATTTTTGGTGATCAAACAATTGAACCATAACCTTAAAAAGGTGGAAGAAAAAAAGATCTATTTAGTTAAATGAGTTGAAAGAGTTTAGGAATCAAACTTTTGAAAATTCTAAGATATCTAAAGGATAAATAAAAAGTAGCATGATCAAAAGATTCTTATAAATGAATTTATCACTTGATAAGAAGTACTTTAATTTATTTCAAGATTAAAGTTATTTCCAAGAAAACATAAGTCCAAGTGGTTAGGACCATTCACTATTGCTAGATTTTTTCCTTATGGCACTATATAGATTAGGGATAACAAGAGCACCCAAAGGTTAATAGCTAAAGGTTGAAACCCTACTTTAGGAAGGGACATAAAATTTTTAAGGAGTAATGTTGATTTGGTTCATCCTAAATATGAACTTGGAATAGTCTGGTGTTAGGTGTAAAATTTATACTATTTCTTATCTTTAAATTTAATGAAAAAGTGTTATTTTAGGTGATGTTGTGTAGGAAAAGCTCAGAAAAAGGAGAAAATTTTCACTAGCCTTGAACCAATGTCATAGCACTCCAACTAACAATGATGCATCATATGCAATACCTTTGAACTAGATTAAGGAATCACAATGTCAGAGCCTTGAGAAAGATGTTAAATAATTTAGTTCCCTGACAGAGTCAAGGCCAACATCACATTTCTACATAAAACCATAGTGTCATGAATCCATGCCACAACACCAAAGTCATAGGAATTTGAATACTGGAGTGCTGATCATCATAATGGTGCAGCCCTGGGTTGCACAATCAAGTTCTATAGTATGCAAGTTTTCTAACATTGCCATATAATAATTTATAAAAAATGAATCCACACTGATTTAGCCAATACATGCACCAATTCAACTAATAGAGGCTTCAGGTTTGCATAACACTATAGTGGAGCAAGTATAATAACACTAAGGTGCTAGCTCATTTGATAGAGTCACTGCACCACCATTTCAAGCACCATGGTTCTTGAGGATATTCCTATACTTACTATAAATAGGTTTTTAGTTATTTGTTTAGGAGTTTTACCATTTTTAAATAGAGTCTTATTATAATAGCCCAAACTCTTAACTATTGAGATATTATCCACTTTGGCCTAAGGGCCTCACAGCTTTATCATGTTGATGTAACTTTGAAAGAGGTCTCCCATCCAAGGATATCTTTGGGATAATCATGCCTAAGTGTGAAGTTTCTTAAATGAAATTATGACCGTTACACCAAAAGGTATCATGATGTTTACGAGTTTAGCTTCTTTTACTTAAGAAATTTCATAATCTCTCCCACTTAAGTAACTGACATCTTCATTAGTATCCTTATCCTAGAATCATCCACCAGATAGATAGAATTCTAGAGGTGGCCCTTATAAGTTCAAGTGCTGACTCCCACCACGTAGCTCTTTATCCCATACAGGATTCAAGAGGTGGCTCCCATAGCATTACACTTTATCTTATACGGCACTTAGTTCCCATCTTTTGGCTGGTGCATTGTTCTGATATCATTTTATAATAGCCCAAACTCTGAACTTTTGAGATATTGTCAACTTTAGCCTAAGGGATTCATGGCTTTTTCCAGTTGGTATAACATCCTAAGAGGTCACCCATCCTAGTATTTCTTCTAGATAAGCACACTTAACTGCGAAGTTTCTTAAGTGAAATTCCAACCGTTAGACAAAAGGCACCTCGATTTTTAAGAGTTTAGCTTCTTTTACTTAAGGGGTTTCACACTTGTAATATTCAGTGTAGTTCTTTATTACCCCATTAAAGTAAGTCTAAGGGAGGCTAAGGAAGGACAAGTTACATTCACTAGCTATCTTATTCTATCCTGTCTAAGCAATCCTATCATTGGTAGAGGAAAGACAGTAGAAAAGTTAATTGTAGTATCTTGATGAAGTTTTTTTTATTTTCTCTCATGTATCTTATCTTCTATGAGTGAAATGAAAAAGTGTTTGCTTTGAAATTTACCTATGTTTTGATAATTTTTGAGTTTTTGGATAATAATGTAAACACACTACAAATACTAAAAAAGACCGTCATACTTTAAATGATATTATGGATGTTTTTAATATCTCTCATTCCTCATTTAATGCATACAATGGCCATGTATGGAATTAATATTTAGTGTGATATATTACCTTGACGAAGGAATATTAGAACAAATAGGAATATTAGAACGGAATATTGGCATAGATAGATATAGAATATTTAGCCTTCTTAGTTCTTTGGAGATATTAAAATTATAGGAAGGTCTTGAATATTTATTTTCAACCTTGCAAGCTCGATTGAGATTATGGATGCATATACTTTGATCCACATCAACAGGTAAGAGTCTCATTATAAAAACATTATCATTTACATGCATTAGTCTAAAATATATTTTATATATTAGTATCACATCATCTATTTGAATTCTCTGTAAGTGGAAGAAAATTAGAACACTCCATTCTTATTCAGTAGGATAAACTACACATCTATAATAAATAGAACTAGTTGATTATATTTTAACTAAACACTTTTTTGTCAGGTCGACACTCACTCAATCAATTTATTACTTGAACTACGCATATACTTGTATATACAGTAGGAAATTTTAATATTAAAAAAACCTTAGCATCATTTGACCCTAATACATAATTTAATTCATACACATAGTTAGCTATTCATGTACCCACAAACCCACACAGTACATCAAGTATTCATGCTGTTACTGGGGAAGTAATGTTATTATTACAATTTCAAACTATATTATTAAAATGAGTTTATATTTAGAACTACTTGTGTCTTGTATCTTTATTTCAGCTATTTTTACTGAAATTTTAAAAAGGTAAACAAAGTTTTTAATTTCTTTATAGTTATTATTCTTTATTTCTAATTTATTGCATTATTATTGCATACTTAGTAGATCTACTAGGAGCTTTTACTGTTTGATTCTGAGATTAAATAAACCCTTAAAAAAATTAAAAAAATAAAAAAAATTCTTCGGAGATGTCTGAACCAGAAGACGATCAAGGCCATCCTAGACCTCTTAGGGAGTATGTTAATCCTGTATTAGATGTAATTCACCAAAGTATTAATAAACCTAATTTACAAGCTAATAACTTTGAACTAAAATAATCATAATTTAGATGGATCAAAATTCCCTGTTTGGGTAAACTCCCATTGAGGATCCCCACCTACACTTAGCTAGCATTTTAGAAATCTTTACAACAATCATGTATAATGGTTTCAATAATAAAGCTATTAGGATTTTCCTATTTCCATTTTCTCTAAAGGATAGAGCTAAGATGTGATTGAATTCTTTTCCCCTAGGCTTTATAACCACTTTAATTGAGTTGTCACATAAATTCTTAGCTAAGTATTTCTAACATTCAAAACTCCTAAGTTTAGGAATGATTTAAAATCTTTTGTCCAGTTTGAAGGAGAGTCAATTCATGAATGTTATGAGATATTTAAGAAAATTCATTAAAAAATGCTATGATCATGCATTACCATATTGGTTAGTTATTTATACTTTTTATAATGGATTGGTAGGATCCCCTAGGTTTATTATAGATGCAGCATTTGGGGGATCTTTAATGTCTAATCCATTTGAGGAAGCTAATGAATTAATTGAGAAAATGGCTATAAATAATTTTCATTGGCCTTCTAATAGGATGAATCCTAAGAGAGTAGCTGGAGTTTATGAATCATATGCTTTGTCTATTCTTACTACTTATGTAGCTATAATTTCTAAAAAGTTAGACACTATTATAGTTTGAGCTTGAAACATAGGCATAATTTCTACACGAATTATGTAATTGATTCTAGACGTGTGAACACAATGTGCCAACATCTTAGCACCACGGTCTTACTCATTAGATTATAATAAAAGTAATCAAATTGGAAATTGGAAGGAACATTTGGAAGAAGCAATAATGCAAATGGGAATTTAATTGTAGGATCAATCTATTATCTTTAGAAAAATAGAACACCAGATAGGGAAATTTTCTTATTTAATCAACACTTAAAAGTTGGAGGAGCAATGCAATAATATCAAACTTAGGATTGGGAAAGATTTGGGAGACCATTATAAAAATAAAAATTAACCTCAAATTGATAGAAAAGTGGATGAAACCATAGAATCTAAACCTCTTACACAAAAATCTAAACCCTTCAAAGAAACTTAGAGACCCATTAGGAAAGTTATAAAGAGACAACCACAACTTTTCCCTAGAGGTTAATTAAGCAAAATTTGGATAAGCAATTTTTTAGGTTCTTAGAAGTATTAAAATAGTTAACCATCAACAAACCCTTCTCTGAAGCCTTAGAGAAGATCTAAACCTATGCTAAGTTCATGAAGGCTATTATGAATAAGAAAAGGAGGTTAGGAGATTTTGAAATTGTTACCTTAACTGAAAAGTGTAGCATACAAAAGAAACTTCCTATAAAAATGAAAGGTCCTGATAGCTTCACCATTCCCATGGCAATTGGAGACAAGTTCTATATAGAAGCTTTTGAGATTTAAGATCTAGCATCAGTCTAATGCCCTTATCCATCTTCAAAAGATTAGATGTAGGAGAGGTTTAACCAACCTTTGTCACACTTCAGTTGGTTGATAGATCATTTACTTATAGGGGCAGAGGATATTCTCATTAAGGTGGATAAGTTTATCTTCTCTTATGATTTTATCATTCTATACATAGAAGTGGATATGGAGATCCCTATTATCTTTGGAAGATCATTCTTAGAAACTAGTATAGCTATGTTTAATGTTCATAAAGGGGAATTGACTATGAGATTATACAGTTATGAAGTCACTATTGATGTTCTTAAATCTATAAAATTCCCTAATGAAAAGAATAAACATTATTTTAGAGTATACTGTGACAAATCTATGGTGGATGATTATAAAGAAGAACTGATGGAAGAAAATATGAGAAGATGGAGTTTGAAAGGAATATTGAGCACTTAAGAGAATCAGTTAAACAAATTGGAGATACAACTAAATGTTTAGGGGGAGGTTTGAGACTTTAAATACTTCATCTGTGGGTGGAACATTAAGGTCGTATATAGTGGAAGCCCCTATCTTAGAACTAAAGGATTTACCCTACCATCTTAAGTATATCTTCTTAGGGAGAGAGTTAATTTTGTCAGTGATAATTTCTAAAAGCATGGAAAAAGAAAAGGAAGGTAAGTTGACTAGGTTTTATGAGATTACAAGAAAGCTTTTGGATGGACTATAGCTGATATTAAAAGAATTAGTCCCATTCATTATACACATAGGATTTTAATGGAGGAAAATTCTATAATAAAAGTGCATCCTCAAAGAAGACTAAACTCATCTATAAATGAGATTGTCAAGAAGGAAATACATAAATGCTTAGATCCAAGAATTGCTTAGACCATTTCAGACAGTGCTTGGGTGAGTCCTATTCACTGTGTGCCTAAGAAGGGAGAATTGATTGAAGTATCCAATGAACACATTGAGCTTATCCTTATTTGGACAATCACTTGTTGGAGAATCAGTATAAACTATAAAAAGCTAAATAAAGTCGCTAGGAAATATAATTTTCTCTTGCATTCTTAATCAGATGCATGATAGGTTGGTAGGATATTCTTTTACTTTTTGCTATATTGATATTTGGAGTATCACAATATTCTTATAGCACATGAGGACCAGAACAAGACTATCTTTACCAATCCATATGAGAATTTTACCTTTAGAAGAATGCTTTTTAGCCTTTGTAAAGCTCTTGCTACATTTCAGAGATGTATAATGCCTATCTTTTATAATTTAATTGAGCAAGCCATTGAAGATTTTATGGATGTTTTATCTTTGTATTTGGTACTACTTTTGATTCCTATCTTGATCATTTCACCATTGTACTTAAAAGAAGTATAGAAATAAATTTACTACTAAATTGGAAAATATGTTAATTTATGATGACTTAAGGCATTGTGCTAGGACATAAAATCTATAAAGAAGTACTCGAGGTGGATAAATCAAAGGTGTGGGTGATAGAAAAGTACCACCCCCACTTCAGTTAAGGGAATTAGGGGTTTTCTTGGGCATGCAGAAATTTATAGAAGGTTTGTACAGGACTTTTCCATACACTCAAATCCAATATGTCATTTGTTTGGAAAAATAAGTTCCTTTTATTTGTGATACTGCATGTCTTAAATATTTTAAATCTTTAAACTATAATTTGGTTACTACAGTTGCTCTTATTGCTCTAGATTGGCCCCTACCTTTCATAGTCATGTGTGTTGCAAGTGATTTTGCTACAGGTGTTATTCTTGGCCAAAGGCAAGATAAGAAATTTCATGTTAATTTTTATGCTTTTAAAACTTTTAATGCTGCACAATTTAACCACACCCCTACAGAAAATAAATTACTAGCCATTGTCTTCTCTTTTGATAAATTTTGGCCTTATTTGATTGCATAAAAATAATTATATACAATGATCATTCTGCAATCCAAAAACTTATGATAAAAAATGACACCAAATGTAGATTCTTTTTTTCCAAGAATTTGATGTAAAACTTTTAGATAGAAAAAAATTGAAAATTCAAATTACTGATTACTTATAAAGATTTATAATTGAAGAACATACATATAAAGAACTTAAAAATTAATTTGTATTTTTCCTGACGAGCAACTTTTTTGCTTTGCTTCTGACTAGACTTCTAGGGTATGCTAACATTATCAATTTCATTATTAGTGGTGTGCTTCCATTTGATTTGTCATCCAGTCAAAAAAGAAAATTTTTACATTGTGCCAACAATTATTTTTGGGATGAACCATATTTCTTTGAAGATTATAATAATTAGATCATTAGGAGATGTGTTCAAGAGGACGAAGTAAAACTTATAATTAGGGAAATTCATGACTCGTATTAGTGAAGGCTTTTTAAAAGATTTATAACAACTTCTAAGGTACTTCAGTCAAGATTTATTGACCTACTTTATATTAGGATGTAAATGAATATTTTAGGATGTTTGATCAATGTCAATAAGTAGGTAATATTCCTAAAGGAAATAAAGTACCCTTAAATTATGTTTTAGAAATTTTATTTTTTTATGTTTGGTAATTAAATTTTTTGCAGCCATTTATGCAATCCCATGTATGTAAGTATATTATTATTGCTATTAACTATGTAACAAAATGGATTAATGGAGGGTCAACCCCAAGCCTTGACAATCAGGTTGTGCCTAAATTATTTTAAAAAATATATTTTATAGATTTGGATTGCCTAGAGTATTAATCAGAGATGGGGGAGTCATTTCTGCATAAGAGAGTAGAGACAATAGTTGTTAAATATGGTATTCATCATAGGGTTGCAACAACTTATCATCCATAAACTAGTGGCCAAGCTAAAATAAGTAATAGGGAGATTAAAAGAATTGTGGAAAAAAAATCATAGTTCTAATAGGAAAGATTGGCCTATTAAAATAGATAAGGCTTTATGGTCCTATAGAACTACTTTTAAAACCCCTAGTGGAATGTCTCCCTAAAGATTAGACTTTCAAAAAGCTTACCACCTTCCTGTAGAATTTGAACATAAGGTATTTTGGGTAGTAAAAGAATTAATTTTTAAACTTAAGGGAGTAGAAGAAAAGTGATTAATACAGTTGAATAAATTAGAAGATTAAAGAAATGAGGCTTATAAAAATGTTAAAATATAAAAAAAAAATTAAAAAATGTTGACTGAACCACTATAAAAATCATTGGTGTATTTTTTTCCATTTTACACTTTTATTTTTCCTGCATTTTATTTATAACTGGTTAGAAAAATCAGTGATTAACACTTCATTTCATAAATCAAAATATCATTATAGCTGAATCAATATTTTTGATAAATTTGTTCGTTTTTGCAATCAATTAGAATTTGGTATTTTCAATTTTTGAAAACATTTTCAAAAATATTGTCATCATTATTTTGAAGTTAGGAAAATTTTTAATATTACTAATTCACCTCCCCTCTTGTTG